>CM030359.1:278867098-280067098 GCA_017893485.1 Hemerocallis citrina
TAAAGAAAAAATTATTTCTATGACCAAAACTAGAACTTGATTTATTATGCAGCAGTTGATGCTTGGAGGCATTCAAACTTTCTTTACAGAAACTTCATCCTGAATTGCTTGAATAAAGTGGTGTACAAGATATATAGTCCGTTGACTACTGCAAAGACTTTATGGAACTCTTTGACCAAGAAATACAAGACTGAGAATGCCAGCTTGAAGAAATTTTTCATTGATAAATTTATGTACTACAAAATGGTGGACTCCAAGTCCGTCACTGTCCAGATGCAGGAGCTTCAGATCATCATGCACGAGATTGAAGCAGAGGGCCATACTATTGGCAAAACTTTCCTAGTGGAAGCAATCATTGGAAAGTTGCCGCCATCTTGGAACGACAAAAGAATTATGTTTGGAAGATCTTGTTGTTAGACTTAAGATTGAGGCAGATAACCGTGGGATGATCAAGACCAAAAGTAAGGAGGCTAAGGTACACGTTGTGGAGAACTCCAAAAGGTGTAAGGACAACTCTAACAATAACAAGAAGAATTCCAAGAAGAGGAAAGCTTCTAACCAAGGATCCAGGGACAAGAAGCCCAATAAGAAGTTTAATGGAAACTGTTGAATTTGTGGGAACCCTCATCATTCTGTCAGAGACTGCCGGTTCAAGAAGAATGACAACACATCAGAAGCAAATGTCTCAGAGAACATTACTTCAAACATTGATGAATTAAACCTTTTGGCGGTTGTCTCTGAATGCAACCTAGTCCAACATCCTGGACAATGGTGGATAGACACTGGTGCTACTCGACATATTTTTTTTGGATAAGTCCCTATTCTTAACTTATCAAAAACTGGATCATGAAGAAAAACTCTACATGGGTAATTCTGTTGTATCAATGGTCAAAGGTTGTGAAAGGTTATTCTGAAGTTCACTTATGGCAAGAATGTTATGCTGAACGATGTACTTCGCGTGCCAGATATTCGCAAAAAACTTATCTACAAATCTATGTTGGCAAAGAAAGAATTTCAGATCGTGATTGAGTCAGACAAGCTGGTGCTGACCAAGACTGGGGTTTATGTCGGGAGGGAATACCTTTGTGATGGGTTATTCAAGGCTAATGTAGCCGTAGTCGGCAAAAATCCAATGTACTCTGATTCTGTTATTAATAAAAGTTTAGTTTCTTATTTGCTTAAATCTGCAACACTTTTATGGAATAATAGATTATGGCACATAAATTTTCGAAAGACGAAATAACTTGCAAATTTAGGTTTAATTCCAAAATTTAAGTTGATTAAATCACAAGTGGGAGACTTGTGTATAAGCAAAAATGGTCAAGAAACCGTTCAACATGGTGGACATGAGTACTGAGTCGTTATACTTAGTTCATACTGATTTATGTGATTTTAAGTCCTTATCTATGAGAGGTGGGAAAATGTATTTTTTTCACGTTTATCGATGATTGCACTCGGCATTGCTACGTGTTTTTACTAAGTAGTAAAAATGAAGCAATTGCAACATTCACAAAATATAAAGCTAAAGTAGAAAATTAGCTTAATAAAAAGATCAAGATATGGAGGTCTGATCGAGGTGGAGAATATGAATCTCCATTTGCACAATTGTGTGCAGAGTATGGGATAATCAATCAAACAACAGTCCCATACTCACCTCAGCAAAATGGAGTTGCAGAAAGAAAGAACAGAAGGTTAAAAGATATGATAAATATCATGCTTATAACTTCTGGTCTACCTACAGACTTATGGGGGAAGCCTTGTATATGTCTAATTACAAATTAAATAGAGTCTCACACAAGAAAACTGAGTCTATTCCATATGAGTTATGGAAATGACATTTGCCTAACTACAAATACCTCAAAGTGTGGGGAGTGTTTGGCTAAGGTCTCAGTTCCTCTTCCCAAGAGAACCAAAATTGGACCGAAAATTGTAGATTGTTATTTTCTAGGTCATGCCAAAAATAGTAGTGCATAAAGATTCTTAGTATTCAAGTCTGAAGTATGTGATATCAATGTAAACACAAGCATTGAATCAAGAGATGTCATATTCTTTGAAGATGTGTTTCTACACAAAAGAAATAATGGACTCTACTCTCTAAAGAACAAGAAGTGTCCACTAAGAAATAGGATGAAACTCATCATGAAAATGATGAAATTGAACCAAGGAGGAGCGTAAGAACTAAAACCTCTAAGTCTTTCGGTCCAGATTTTCTAACGTACATATTAGAGGCTGAACCTCAGACTTTCAAAGAGGCAATCTCATCTTCAGAGTCTTCTTATTGGAAAGAAGCTATCAATAGCGAGATTGAATCGATTCTAAGTAATCACACTTGGAAATTGGTTGACCTTCCACCAGGATATAAACCAATTGGATGTAAATGGATCTTCAAACGGAAGATGAAACTAGACGGTTCCATTTACAAATATAAAGTCAAATTAGTGGCTAAAGGGTATCGCCTGAAAGAGGACATAGACTTCTTTGATACCTATTCACTGGTTACGCGGATAACCTCTATAAGAATACTGATAGCAATAACGTCTAGTTATAATCTTGAAATCCATCAAATAGATGTCAAAACCGCATTCTTAAATGAGGATCTCGAGGAAGAGATCTACATGGAGCAACTAGAAGGGTTTGTTTCAAAGGAAGCCAAAAATAAAGTATGCAGACTTGTTAAATCCCTATATGGACTTAAATAAGCTCCAAAATAGTGGCATGAAAATTTTGATAAAATCATGACGAAAATTGGTTTTCGAATCAATGAATGTGATAAATATGTTTATTACAAACAAATGGGACAATCATGTGTGATTGTTTGCCTATATGTGGATGATATTCTAATCTTTGGTCCTAATATGGAAGTTATCAAAACTGTAAAGAAAATGATAATCAACCACTTTGACTTGAAAGACTTATATATTGGTATGTTTGGTTTGTTTTTTTTTTCTTTTTTTTTTGTTTTCCAAAACCCCAAAACCCGTTTGGTTAGGTTGTTTTGTGAAAAAAGTTTTCACAAAACTCCACTTCAACTATTTTCTGTTTTTTCACATCCTCTCTCTAAATATATTTATATATTATTATTATTATTATTATAATTATAATTATAATTATTATTATATATATATATATATTATATTTTTATTTTTATTTTTTAATATATATATATATATATACTATTATTATTTCATATATACTATTTTATATATGCTATTATAATATTCTATTATTATTATAATATATTATTATTATTATTATATATTACTATTATATATTATTATATAATTTATTATTATTATATTAAATTATTTAATATATTATTATAATATATTATTATTACATATATATTATTATAATTATTATATGTTATTATATATATGTATATAATTAAATATTTTTATTATAATAAATTATTTTATATTATTATATAATATACAATTATTTTAATATATTATTATTTTACATATACTATTTTATATATACTATTATTATTATATTATTATTATTATATATTTTATTATTATATTTATTATTATTTTATTTATAATATTTTATATATACCATTATCATATTATATTATTATTATATATATTATTATTTTATATATACTATTATTATATTATATTATTATTATTATATTATTATTACATATATTATTATTATTATATATTACTATTATATATTGTTATATATATTAATATATAATATATTACTATTTTATATTATTATATATATTATTATATAATATACTATTATTATAATATATTGTTATAAATATATTTATAATATATTATTGTTACATAGATTATTATTATTATTATTATTATTATTATTATTATTATTATTATTATTATATATATATATATGTATTATATTTTTATTTTTATTTTTAATATATATATATATATATATATATATATATATATATATATATATATATATATATATATATATATATATATATATATATATATATATATATATATATATATATATATATATATATAATATTATTATAATATATATTATTTTTTCATATACACTACTTTATATATACTATTATAATAATCTATTATTATTATATATTAATATTAAATATTATTATATATATTATTATATAATTTATTATTATTGTAATAAATTGTTTAATATATAATTATAATAGATTATTATTACATATATATTATTATAATTATTATATGTTATTATATATATGTATATAATTAAATATGTTTATTATAATAAATTATTTCATATTATTTTATAATATACAATTATTATAATATATTATTATTTTATATATACTATTATTATATTATATTATTATTATACATATTATTATTTTATATATACTATTTTATATATACTATTTTACATATACTATTTTATATATACTATTATTATATTATATTATTATTATATATACTATTATTATATTATATTATTATTATATGTATTATATTATTTTATATATACTATTTTATATATACTATTATTTCATATATACTATTTTATATATACTATTATAATAATCTATTATTATTATAATATATATTATTATTATTATATATTTCTATTATATATTATTATATATTATTATATAATTTATTATTATTATAATAAATTGTTTAATATATAATTTGAATATATTATTATTACATATATATTATTATAATTATTATATATTATTATATATGTGTATATTATTAAATATGTTTATTATTAAATATGTTTATTATAATAAAATATTTTATATTATTATATATCAGTATGTATGTATATGTATACAACATGTATGAATCAGAGTATATATACTGTATACAGTATATACAACCAAACGTATACATACATTATACTTTCATTTTCAAAAAACTGTTTTCATAAAAAAATATTACCCAACAGCTTTTACACTCTCATTTTCAGAAAACTGTTTTCAGAAAACTCTTTTCAAAAAACTGTTTTCAGAAGATATTATTTTGGATATCAAAATAATAAGAACACTAAGTGACATTGAATTATCTCAATCACATTATGTGGAAAAAGTGCTTGAAAGATTCAAACATGGTATTAAAGGAGTATCAAATCCTTTTTCACCATCTGTAGTTTTGCACAAAAATACTGGTGAGAGTATAATGTAAGTGTGGGCTGGGTCGACTCTATGAGAACTTTAAAAGGCTGGAGTTCTCTAAAACACTTGCAGAACCGAGATTTGTTCAGGGCCAAAATGAACACAACTGAGAGATTGGATGTGAAGGACACAATGTTGTGTAAAGTTTATTGTTTTGTTATACACTAACGGCTGACAGTTCAAGATGAAATATTTCACCGATTAGCCAAGTATGTCTGATAAACTTTAACTAGGGAAAGTTCAAAGTGAAATATCTACCTATCCACGATGGGACATTGTTTCATTTGCACTCTGTGATATGTACCTTTTTATGAGGTGGGAGACGAAAATTATCATTCATGTGGGGATTGTTAGAAATTGGTTACATCTTATTCTACTCATCAAGATGAATAAAATGATGTACTCACATGTCCAAAACGGATTTCAAATGTACAAAATATTCGCCTCTGAAGTTAGCATGTTAAAATGAAGAATTTGACTTTTTGCTTGGTATGTGGCATTAAATGTTAGTCCTATATCGGAAAAGAGTAAAGAAGTAAGTGAATTAATAAGTTAAAAACTTAGCCTAAGGGTTGTGCCCTTAGGGGTGCGAAGATTTTCTCCGAAAGGAGAACACACCCAACTTGGACTTCGGGTTGAAACACAAGCGCGTGCCCGGTGGCTGAGCCTGGGCTTGGGCTCTTGTGTCAAAACCGTAACTTATTTTTAGCCAGTTCTGATTTTTTGAAGATTGAGCATTTGCAACTGTCACTGGCAGTTGTTCCTGTACAGTTGTGCAATCGCCAAAACTTCGCTGGGCGTGGGGCTATAAATAAGAGCCGATCCTGATCAAATCTGCATCCCATTTCCATTTTCCTACCACCCTGTATCAGTGTTGACTCAACACAAACACTGCTATCATATCCAGCTCGCCCGAGCCTTCGTTATTTCAGTGTAAGTTAATAAAGTTCAGACTGTTGTATCTTGGGAGACGACCGCCTAATTGACTGTGTACACCGCAGCAGTGACGGAAATAACGTCTTAAGAACATTATTTTAAAACAAGCCTTAGTCTATCTGTTTACCATCTTCAAGGCCGGAATCGAAGATAAAATTATATTCTTTTTGTGCTTTATTTACAATGAAATACGCTGTTTGCGAAACAATTCTTTTAGTTCACAATTATCAAGGTTCGAATTGAAGATATATTATTTTGTCTTTGTTATTTGTTAATAGTGAATTTTACTGTGTAAAACAGTACAAGTGTGATTAAATTTGAGCAGAAATTTAATTCAATTTTATTAATTTTCCTAATAAAATTAAATTTGTCTACTTGACTCCTAACAGGCGCCTATCACATATTATACATATGAGTCTATCCATCTTCTAATTGGTGTTTCACACATTAGCATATATTTGAACGCACGACAGCACATTCTCTTGTTTATATGAACATCTTCTCATAAATTATAAGGGCTTTCGGTGTGGCATTCTCATCCTATCCCTTTATGCTTTGGCTATTACTTTGCATTGAATTGTTCTTCAAGTTATTAATGAAATAGGGTAATGCCTTATTATCAAAACAAAAATTAATGGAAATAAAAAAAAGAGGACGACGAAGGTGGGAGAGACAGCAGCTTCTTAGGATAATATCGGATGAGAAAAAGAAGATTGAATAGACTATGGAAGAGAGAGCGATTTGTTGGAAAATTTTACTTAAGAGGAGAAGGGTAAGATGGTCAATGCAACATAAGAAGACTACAAAAACCTTCATAAATTAGTACTCTAGCCTGAAGCTTGGGCTTATTGGTACATTTATAATATGTTGGGTTTTAAAATAAAACGCAACCTAAATTTGGGCCTGGGCTATGTTTGGTTCAAAAGGAGGGGAGGGGAGGGATTTTAATGGATGGGAGGGGAGAATTTTTTACCAAACTATCCCACTTTTTCGAAGTATGTACGAAACTATCCCTGTTTGAAATTTTAATACCAAAATATTCCTATCGTTAACGGGGTTAACGAGCCTAGTAGTTTTCTTATCATTAACCCCGTTAACGTGATGATGTGGATACAATTTTTTCCCTCGAGTTGGGATTTGGAGAAAAACTAATCCAATATACTAACGTTAACCCCGTTAACGGTAGTTTTTAAGCCACACGCGTTTACAGGGGTTAATATTTGTAGTTGAGACTGTGTGTGTGTGTGTGTGGGGGGGGGGGGGGGGGGGGGGGAGGGGGGGTGGGAGTTTTTCAAAGAGGGGTGTAGTTAAAAATTCTTTAAGTATAGACTCGTTAACCCCGTTAACGCGCCTCATTATACCAGTCTCTGGAAAATGAAGATGCTCACACTCGTTAACTTGGATAACGACCTTGGTAAAACCAAGGCCGTTAACGAAGTTAACGACTGTGGATATTCTTCATTTTCCAGAAAGTTGAAACTTTCTGGAGAGTGAAGTTGCTCACACTCGTTAACTCCGATAACGGTCTTGGTTAAACCAAGGCCGTTAACGGAGTTAACGAGTTTGAGCAACTTCACTAACAGACTCAAAAATCCATTCGATCTGCTACCTGATTATATTTTAAACCATCACATCTCAGCTCCAAATATCGCACAGCTCATAACAGCTCAAAACATCGAAATTTCACACAAGATCAGCTCAAAACAGCTCATATCACAGCTCATATCAGCTCATTTCAGACAAGATCAGCAAAAAATTTCACAAATCAGATGTTTTCAACTCAAATCAGTTCATATCTCATATCAGCTCAAAAGTGAAGCTCAAATCCCCTTAAAGCAGCATTTCAGATCACCTCAGATAACATTAACACAACAAATCAGCATTTCAAATCAATTCAACTGAAAACATCTCATATCTCAGCTCAAAACTCAATTCAGCTAAATTCAATTCACTCATTTCAGCTCCAAATAGAATTAGTTAATAAAACCTACATCTCCACAACATATTAATAAAACCTACATCTCCACAACATACATCTCCACAACATGTATCAATTTCTGTAAATGTCAGATACATCTCCACAACATCTAATAATACCTCCAGAAACCCACCATCAAAACACAAATATTTCAATTCATACTAAATTCACCACTCAATCCATCATTCAAGTTTCTCAAAAACATACACACCTCTCAATCCATCTTACATTACAACCACAAGTTCCAAACAAGCTCAAACAAAACACAGCATAAAGTAAGTTTTACTTACGATGGGGCGAATAGACTCGGAGGTTTCCTTGCTCGTTTGGGACGTTGTTGGGTGGCCTGAGTTAATCCGGATAGAAGAATATTATCTTCGTCAAGTTCTTCTTCTTCCTCATGTTGGATTTCATCAATTGGAGGTGACGGCTCCCTTCTTCCCCTTTGTCTTGTTTCATGTATTATGGGATGTGGACGAGATTTTTTTGCCATCATTTTCCTATGATCAGTTTGGTGCATGGGCCCGAATAAGATTGTATCAATTCTATTACCTTCGCCGACATGATCAGCTTGTAAACGACACGATTCGACAATTTTTCGCGCAAAAACCTTCAATGGCTCGGCTAGATTTCTTTTCAAAATCTTTGCACATTCTTTAACTTGAATCCAAGTTTGATCCATCTACACAAAAACAAAAAAAACGGAAAAATAAATTCAGTAAATAATAACTTGAATAAGTTAGACGTAATAATAAATTCAATGTAAATAATGAAATAACACTTACGACACTCCAAAGCAACGGTGTCTTCGGTTAATACATTGGTAGGTTAACGGAGTAGGTGTCAGCTGGATCGGTGGCATGTCTACATGTTTGTACTTGCACCCCGGCTGGACGTTGGCTTGTTGGAGAAATGTAAAGACGAGTCATTCTCATAAACCAAGTCATATATTGGACATGATGAGCTGCATCGAAAGGTGGAATATTTTGGATTAAGTGATCGAGACGATGGTTCCATTTTTCCACACGAACACTCAGTGAAGCTGCCCAGTCATGTGCCGCTTGTCTACCTATAGCAATGACACTGTGAAGATCGGCGTTGTATGGTTGGTGAACTGGAATGTTCTGAAGCAATCCAAATTGACGAAGTACCCTGTCTGGGAAATATGACTCAACTGTACCGAAATGGATCAGCGGCGCTTTAGTCAACCACAACTGACGAGCTGAGGTACAGACTGGAGGCAAACGAGCTAAACGTTCCTCGGTATACGATTGCCACTTAACACAATCATCTTGCAAGTGGTCAAGCTCGTCCCGGTAATAAGATAGGCACCTATTTGGGCTCGCCTTCCACGTCAACCCACCCGTCCAATAAACACCTTGAGGTGGCCTCATGTTCACGTCGTCAGGAAGGTTCGACCACTTTGGTGACTGCTTTGACACAATGGGACGGCCGATGTGCAGTCGTTCCCAACTCCAAACCTGGAGCATCAACATAGGTCCATTCATTTTCTTGGCACCAAGAGAGCAATTGCACAAGGCGCAATACAAGGTGGCCAATGCAGCACTCCCCCAACTATACCCCCCAACTCCCCCAAGATCAGCTATTAGAGGAAGGTACATTAATGGAACGGAATCTCCGGACGAATTTGGGATGATGATACCTCTGAACAATGTCAATATGTACGCCTGGCAATAACAATGTACTTGGTTGTCCGTGGAGTTATTTGTCAAGGTACCGGAGAACTTCTCCTTCAACCATTTCAACCTCAAAGATTTACCTACGAGGGCCGACTGATCCACCTCGACACCGAGATACTCTTGAATAATGAACTCCGGTTCGAAGTTCATTGAGCCAGTTACGGCCTGTCCATCAACTGGCAGACCCGTTATCACAGAAACATCTTGAAGTGTTGCTGTAGTCTCCCCGACTGGCAGATGAAAACTATGCATCTCGGAACGCCATCTCTCGAGAAGAGCCGTTAATAACGGTCGATCCGTCTTAATGGAGCTCATCATCCCTATGCCGTATAATCCACATATTTGTAACAACTCATGTATACGGGGATGCATTCCTAACGTGCCGTGCCCCCTAAAGTTGCACTCCGAAGAAGTTCCTTCTGAAATGTCTGTAGAACGATGTTGACTTTGTAAAGTCAACAACCTAGGGTCAATCGGACCAGGAAACACCGGAGGAACATATGAGGAAGTAGATGGGCCCGGATCTGTAGAAGGGGAAGTAGGTTGTTGTTCATTTCGAGGAGGAGACGGGGCCGTTTGATTGGCCGGAGTAGAAGACGTACCGGCCTCATCCTACACAAAAAAAATGGAAATTCAACATAAATATTTATATTTTTATTGATGTGAAAATTAAACTTATGAAATTAAAGTCAAATCAACTTACATTGGTCCGTCTCTGTCGCTTCATTTTTTTGGGTCTGCTACCACTCCCTTCTTCATGATTACCCATTGTCCGTGCCATTTGTTATAACAACTAAAATCCTACAAGTTTGATGTTAAATCTAATCATATATAACCTCACAACAAGAGCGCTCATGCAAAAAAAACCCTAAATGAAAATCCAAAATCTCAATATGCAAACTATTCCAAAATCTACCAATGCAAACTACTCCTTCATCTACTAATGCAAACTATATCCTAAATATACTAATTTTAAATCCATTGTACGGTTAGATAATATATGTTAACAAAATTACATGTACTTCTAACCTATATCCTAAATATATCTAATGCATTTAGATGTTGAAAAACTCTAAATCGCATCCAATTTGAAACGTTTTCAACTTAACACTCTAACTAAAACAAAGCCCTAGACCCAAAACCAGAAGAATTTTTTTTTAGCATAAATAAGGAACACTTACAAACTATTGTAGGATGAAAGTAACAATTCGACATCAATGATCACGATCCGCTACTTCCGAAAATTTGGGGAAACGCCTTCAAATGGGTTCAAATAACGAGTTTAAGGGGATTGAGATGGGTTAAAATCGAGTGAGTAAAAGATTCCACGAAAAATTACAATAGATTGAGATGGGTAAATAGCGAAATCGAAGACTAGGGTTTGGGGGTTTTGGGTTTCAAATCGCCTGAGTAGGGTTTCGATTAGAGGAGATGTGAGAAGAGAGTGAGATAGCGTTTCTTACTTAAAGCTGAACCCAATCGACACTCGTTAACCTCGTTAACGCGCCTGATATAATGAGGCGCGTTAACGGTGTTAACGAGTCTATACTTAAAGAATTTTTAACTACACCCCTTTTTGAAAAACTCCCCCCCCTCCCCTGCTGTCCCAACTACAAACGTTAACCCTGTTAACACGTGTGGTTTAAACACTACCGTTAACGGGGTTAACATTAGTATATTGGATTAGTTTTTCTCCAAATCCCCACTCGAAGGGAAAAGTTGTATCCACGTCATCACGTTAACAGGTTTAACGCTAGGAATACTACTAGACTCCCCCGCTGTCCCAACTACAAACGTTAACCCTGTTAACACGTGTGGTTTAAACACTACCGTTAACGCTAGGAATACTACTAGACTCCCCCCCTCCCCCGCTGTCCCAACTACAAACGTTAACCCTGTTAACACGTGTGGTTTAAACACTACCGTTAACGGGGTAACATTAGTATATTGGATTAGTTTTTCTCCAAATCCCCACTCGAAGGGAAAAGTTGTATCCACGTCATCACGTTAACAGGTTTAACGCTAGGAATACTACTAGACTCGTTAACCCCGTTAACGAGAGGGGTATTTTGGTATTAAAATTTCAAACAGAGACAGTTTCGTACATACTTCGAAAAAGTGGGATAGTTTGGTAAAAAATTTGGGAGGGGAGGGGAGGGAAAGGGAGGGGAGGGATTTTAATTAAGAATTTGTTTGGTTCAAAGGAGGGGAGTGAAGGAAAAATAATTATCTTCTTGTTTGGTTCACAGGGGGAGGGGAGGGAAAACTTTATACGTAGTATGCTTCTAATTCTATCACCGAGGTATTCAAATTTGCGTAACAATAATCTGAAACAAATGTGCCGTCACGGCACTAAAGAAAAAAGAAGACACACAGTTTCCGCATGTTAAACAATTACAAGAAGTTCACTACCAATATTCAACTTTGGAAACAAAATTGATCAATGTCAAGTATGAAATATTTTGCACAGTGATGCTTTTCATGTGTCTGGTATTACCGATAAATGATTGACTGATATCGAGTTTCCTAAGCATTCTATTGGAACTATGTAATGGTCTATTAAGTGATTTTTCTGTAAATTAGCAAAAAATAGTAGTAGTTTATCTTTGCTCAATCCTGTAAACTGAGTTCTTTCTGATCCACTCAACAAAGAAGAAAGAAGAAAAAGTAACCTCATGTATAGCTGCAGAATACATGAATTC
The DNA here is from genome assembly GCA_017893485.1 of Hemerocallis citrina. NCBI lineage: Eukaryota > Viridiplantae > Streptophyta > Magnoliopsida > Asparagales > Asphodelaceae > Hemerocallis > Hemerocallis citrina. The sequence goes on from CM030359.1 coordinate 278,879,540, forward strand.
AAAATTATTAAAAAAAACTCACAGCATCTCTATTTAATACAAATGTTCATCATCTATCAACTCTTTTTTTCTTTCTGTCGCTTTAAACGAATAGATCGCCTTCATCGGTTGAAAACAAGCAACAACTGATGATCGATTATGGACATAGAAAGACCAGCAAACCCCTCAGTCAATCTCAACCATGCTTAAATGATCTCCTTGTTGGGCTCATCGGACTCCGAGCATATGATGCAGGCTCTGGCAATTTCGCTGTCAGTGCTTTCTGTTGAATTCTAACTGCAGAATAAACTCAACAACGATGACGAGATGCAAGAACTATAGAATCAAAACAAGAGAAGAAAGAACAAGCAAAAGCAACATACAAGAACACACAAGATTTTTATCGAGGTTCGCCCAAACAATGGCTACTTCCCCGTGCAGAGGCACTCTTGCGATTTCCACTAGAAATATGAAGATTAGGTTTACAAATCTCTCAAGAACTCACCACCAAGGTGTAGGGTTTCTCTCTATCTCCCTCTCTCTTAATGACGGCTGGTAAATCTCTATTTTCTTTTTTCACTTAATCCTAAAATCGTACACAATACAATATATATAGGATTCCACAACTTTCCATCTCAACCGCTCATTAATCAGCGTCGGGACGGTCGACCGCAACATCATGTCGGTCGACTGGTCTTCCCCTTCGACTGCACAAGTTCCAACAGAGAGCAGGTCGGTCGACTGAGCGGTCGACCAATCATTCCTCCAAGGTACAGAATTGAGTCAGAGAGCGGGACGGTCGACTGCACGTCGACCGGTTGTCTTTCCTGGGTGCGGTCGAGGGGTGTGGTCGACCGCAACTCTGCTGTAGCCTCTAACTACTCTTGACCTCTTGCTCTCACTTCGACTCTCCTTCCCGCCTATCTTCTTCAACACATTATCGTGTATTGGATCCACAAACCCCAACAGTCTCTCACTTAGAGACATATACACGAAGTCTCTAACCTGTTCTTCATTCTTCCATTGGCCTAGTCTAGGTCTGTGCCTTTGCGAGTCTCCTTAACAATTAACGTAGAGACAATCCGATAGCAGTATAGAAAAACTGATGTTTCTTGCTATCCACAACCTTAGTGAGCATGTCCGCTGGATTCTTAGTGCTAAGAATCTTAGTTAGCTTCAACCATTTCTTCTCAACTGCCATTCTGACAAAATGATACCTCATTTGAATGTGCCGAGTCCTAGAGTGATATGCCGAGTTTTTTGTCAAAAAAACTACACTTTGACTGTCACACCATAGTTCACATATGGGTTTCTTCCTGCCCAACTGCTTCATAAGCTCCGAAATCCACAACATGTCTTTCGTTGCTTCTGTAAGTGCCATATACTCTGACTCCGTGGTTGACTGTGCTACAACCTTTTGTAACTGCGTAGCCCAATTAACAGCTATTCCACCAACTGTAAATACATACCTTATAGTACTTCTGTAACCATCACGATCGTCCAAAAAATCTGCATTTACATAACCATGTATATGCAAAGAATCTCCCCCAAAACAAAGAGAGTGATCTGAAGTACTTGCTAGATATCTAAGAATCCACCTTACTGCATCCCAATACTGTTTACCTGGATTCTTCATGTAACGGCTGACAACTCCCACTACTTGTGCGATGACTGGTCTGGTAGACACCATCACATACATCAAACTCCCAACAGCTAAGGCATAAGGAATAGCAGCCATTTCCTCCATCTCCGTCTCTGTTTTAGGACACAAGTCCATTGATAACTTGAAGTGAGCAGCCAAGGGACAAGTGACTGGCCTTGCGCCATCCATGTTGAATCTCTTCAACACCTTCTTCACGTAGTCCGCTTGAGATAACCAAAGCTTCTTGCTTCTCCTGTCTCTACTATCTTTATGCCGAGAATTTGCTTTGCTTCACCTAAGTCCTTCATTGAAAACTCCGAAGCTAGCGCCATTTTCACTTCCTTGATCTTCTCCATACATGAACCTGCCAACATCATGTCGTCCACATACAACGCCAAGGTAACTATATCATTGTCCTCATATCTACGAACATACACACAATGATCCGTTTCGCATCTATCGAAACCTTTTCCTCTCATAAAGCAATCAAACTTCAAGTACCATTACCGCGGTGCCTGTTTGAGCCCATAAAGACTCTTCTTTAATCGACACACCATGTCTTCCTTTCCTTTAGCTTCAAAACCTGTGGGTTGTCTCATGTACAGCTCTTCTTCGACATCACCATGAAGAAATGCTGTCTTCACATCCAACTGCTCTAATTGCAAGTCTTCAACTGCCACAATACTGAGCAGAACCCTAATAGAAGCCATCTTCACAACCAGTGCAAAGATCTCACTATAATCAACACCTTCTCTTTGAGAGAATCCTTTCACAACAAGCCTTGCCTTGTACCTCTTACTACCATCTGCCTCATCTTTGACTCTGAAAATCCATTTGTTCATAAGAGCGCGCTTCTCTGCAGGTAACTTGGTCAACTCCCAAGTTTGGTTCTGTTCCAAGGAGCTCCTCTCGTCCTTCAAGGCTAACTCCCACTAAATTCGAGACTCATCCCTCAAAGCCTCCTCATGAGTCTCTGGCTCTCCTGAATCCGTGTACAGAACGTGCTCGTGAACAACACTAGCTGATGGATCAAATATCCTGGTTGGCCTCATCTTTCGTGTCGATCTCCTCAATGTGGGTACCAATTCACCGACCGGTCCAGGTTCCCCGAACTGTTCTTGTTGTATCTGTTCGTCTTGGATAACCTGCTCATTCCCAATAGGCTCATCATGAGCCTCCTGTGCTGCCTGTGGTACATGTACCTGCTGTTGCACTATAGAGCCCCCACCACTAGGGCTGCCTTCCGAATCTAAATCTAAGTCTGAGTCCGAACCCCAATCTGACTCTGAACTGGTTGTACTATCTTGACCTGTGTGCCTGTCCTTGTATAGAACCTCTTCATTGAACATTACATTCCTGCTACGAATGACTTTGTTATCCACAAAATTCCAAAGCCCGTAACCATACTCATCGCCACCAAAGCCAATGAACACACACCTCCTGGACTTAGAGTCCAACTTCTTTCTTTCTTCCCTGTCAATTAGTGCATATGTCATACAACCATAAGCTTTCAAATACGAATAATTAACAGTTTTACCTGACCACAGTTCTTCTGGAATGGCCCCATCAAGGACATTAGACGGGCAACGGTTAATCAAGTACACTGTTGTATCAATTGTAGCAGCCCAAAGATGGACTGGAAGACCTGCATGAAGTCTCATGCATCTCGCCCTTTCGAGTATCGTGCGGTTCATTCTTTCTGCTACACCATTCTCTTGTGGAGTCTTAGAAACTGTCTTGATTCCTCTGATACCTTCCTTTGCCAGATAGTTAAAAAACTATTTGCTTGTGTACTCACCTCCGTTGTCTGACTTTATTGCTTTCACCTTGCAACCCGTCTCATTCTCAACCCTAGCCTTCCAAGCTCTGAATGCCCCAAATACTTCTGATTTCTCGCGAATTGCATAAATCCAAACCTTTCTTGTAGCATCATCGATGAATGTGACAAAGTATCTCTTACCACCATAAGAGAATTCCTAAGCTGGACCCTACACATCTATATGTACCAACTCTAGCTTCGCAAGCTTCTTCTCACGCACACCCAACTGAAAGCTAACTGTCTTCTGTTTGCCCACACACAATTCTCACAAAAATCCATCTCAACCTTCTTCAGCCCCGGCAAAAGATCCCTAGAACAAAGCTGCTTGACACCCTTTTCACCAAGGTGTCCCAACCTGACATGTCATAGAATTGAAGAGGAACTACCTACTGATGCTGTAGCAATGATATTACCTGAATCACCTCCCCTGAGTAAGTACAACGTGTCACCACGCTTTTCTTTTGCCACCAACCTGACACCTGTAGTCACCTTCCACTCTCCATGCCCAAAAGTTGTTGTAAACCCTTCTTTGTCTAGTTTGCTAGTTGAGATCAAGTTTTTATTCAAGCTCGGAATATGTCTTGTATCATACAAGACCAATTGCGCACCATTGCGAGCCTTCACTCTCACAGTGCCTCTACCCACAACTGGACATATCTGCCCATTACCAACTGAAACTGCACCAAAATCACCTATCCTGTAATCCTCAAAAACATCCCTCATAGGGATACAATAATAAGAAGCACCTGAGTCTATACACCAATCATCTTTCAAAATATCAAATCCAGCAGATAAACACAATTTTATCTAGACGGGGTTTAATACTTACCACATTGGCTACCTGTGACCCTGCTTGTGCTTTCTCATACTCCTCGCATTGGTCTCTCATGTGTCCTGACTTCTTGCAGTACCCACATTCACCTTTGCGATGTCCGGATCTTGACTTGGACCTGTGATTCCTGCTCTACAACCTCTCTCTGTTGTTACTTCTACCACGGTTATCGACTGACAGCGCGGTATTGCTAGGATATGACACTGAAGTCTCTCCATGTCTTTTTCTCCTTGCATCCTCATTCATAATGCTACTTATAACATCCTTTAGGGTTGTCGTATGAGTCATGGTGCTAATAATAGTGTGCTCTACTGTGCCGTAACTGTCGGAAAGACTGGATAGCAACAACAACGATTGTGCCCTCTCCTCAAACTTTAAACTCGATGATTCCATCTGATTGTAAACCATACAGAAATTGTTTATGTGCTCAGCAACCGAACCCCTTTCTGACAACTTCAAGTTAACCAACTTCTTTAGGTATAAGATCTGATTCGCTGCATTCGGCTTCTCAAACATGTCTGTCAATATCTCCATTGTCTCTTTTGTGGTTCTTGCCTTCTCAATATGAAATAGCGCCTTCCTGCTCAGCGACAACTGAATCTGCCCAAATGCATTCTGATCCAATCTATTCCAGGCCGCCAACGCAACCGGATCGACCTCCGCCCCTTCTGGCTTCACACCAAACAACGGATCATCTAGATCCTTCTGTCGGAGATACGCAATCATTTGGATCTTCCACATTGTGAAATCCGTTCCATAGAGCTCCTTGACTTTACTCTTGTCCCCCATCTCAATCAATACTACCAACTTGTAGCTCTGATACCACTTTGTTGAATTCTAACTGCAGAATAAACTCAACAACGACGACAAGATGCAAGAACTATAGAATCAAAACAAGAGAAGAAAGAACAAGCAAAAGCAACATACAAGAACACACTCGATTTTTATCGAGGTTCGCCCAAACAATGGCTACTTCTCTGCGCAGAGACACTCCTGCGATTTCCACTAGAAATATGAAGATTAGGTTTACAAATCTGTCAAGAACTCACCACCAAGTTGTAGGGTTTCTCTCTATCTCCCTCTCTCTTAATGACGACTGGTAGGTCTCTATTTTTTTTTCACTTAACCCTAAAATCGTACACAATACAATATATATAGGATTCCACAACTTTCCATCTCAGCGCTCATCAATCAGCATTGGGATGGTCGACCGCAATATCATGTCGGTCGACCGGTCTTCCCCTTCGACTGCACGAGTTCCAACAGAGAGCAGGTCGGTCAACTGTGCGGTCAACCGGTCATTCCTTCAAGGTACAGAATTTAGTCAGAGAGTGGAACGGTCAACTGCGCGGTCGACCGGTCGTCTTGCCTGGGTGCGGTTGGAGGGTGCGGTCGACCGCAACTCTGCTGTAGCCTCTAACTACTCTTGACCTCTTGCTCCCACTTCGACTCTCCTTCCCGCCTATCTTCTTCAACCCATTATCGTGTATTGGATCCACAAACCCCAACACTTTCTGTTGCTGCCTTGAACAAAATAAGTACATAGTGGTCAGGTAGTCAAAATTTCAACAGCTTATTCATCTAGAAAACACTATACAACATAGACTAATGTTAAATTTTACCTGTTTGCTTTGCTGCTTTCCCATCGACCTGCTTTGCCATTGAATCTTTCATGTTGTCATTGCTGCTACTTTTTGAATCCCCGGAGCTTGATAGTGACTCTGTCAATGAAACATGCCCGTTCATCATCTATTAATTAATGATACTAGTATATACATTTATAGGGATATAAAAAGGACACTTTAGTCCAATCACTTAGACCCAATTTTTCTCCCCTCCAAATCCCCCAAATATTGGAGGGAAGCCAAAAGTGGCTCAGGAGGAATTCTGCACCTCTTCATTTCCCTCCCCTCCCCTCCTAAAAAATGAACCAAACAAGAAATATTTTAAAAAACCCTCCCCTCCCCTCCATTCCCCTCCAACCAAACATGTCCTAGAACTATTTTCCCTAGTTTAAAAATGTATTAAATGAGTTTTCAGACCTTTACACCCGAGAAAACATTTGAATCAAAAAATGAATGTCACGTCGAATAATTTTTCCACCATCCAAACACTAATACTCCTGAAAACTTGGATTCCACATAACTATATAATAAAACACAAATAAAGCTATCAAGTGGTTCTCATTCAGTAGAGTTGAAATCAATGGTCCAGATCTAACCTCACAAAATATATTTTTCCGCCCAAAAGTTCTCCCCCAAAACTCAAATTCAAATCCCCAAAACAACTCTTTTATTTATTTATTTAACTCTCTCTCTGTGTGTGTGTGTGTGTGTGTGTTTACTGATAAATTTATATTTTCAAATTTCAGGTTTCTAAATTTTCAGATTTTTTATGCATTTTTTATTACTCACGTTACATTGAAAATAGCAAATATCTCATCAACAGTTAAATTTCATTATTTTCCACACTCAAAGTTCTAAGAAGTTGGATTTGACAACCCCGTTTATAATTATTTTTCAACATATACTAATGGAAATATGGACTTTTATTTACAACTAATTATTGTTTTACTATTCAAAATTAAGCTACATAATTGTTGTTTTACTGTTTACAAGATTTTCATATGTTGTATCGTTCCGAGGACGTGTCACGGGAAAATCTAGTTCATATACATTACATCAATTCAAACACCCCCTAATGTGTAGAATAAGAACGATATTAATTAAGTTTGTACTTACCTAATATCGTATATGTGCTACAGTCTCAGCAGGGGCGGAGGCAGATGGCTGCTTGGGGGGACAAATGGGACCCCAGAAATTTTTAAAAACCCCCCTTCTTATACTTAATTTTCTAATTTGCCCCCCCAAATAAATAATTTTCGGGACCCCCAAACATAATCCATCCAAGCCCAGTCCAAAAGCCCAAATGAAAACACACATTCAGCACATCATCACCTATTTACTTCTCTCACATTTTACCCATTTATCAATTAACCCTAAACCACTTACCTCATGGTCCTCATCGGCTGAAGGCTTGCTCATCCTCACACTCCTCTCTTTTAGTCTTTCTCTCTGGATTTGCACACATCCAGAGTCGACGAAGGCTGCCGGCTGCCGCGTTTGTGGGCGGCGTCCGTCGTGGGCCAGAGTCAGCGACGCCGGCAGTAGTGGTGGGCGGCCAGTCGCTGTGGTCGACCTCTCACCTCCCCATTGTCCCCAACAACTGAGATCAAGTAAAAAATCAGTCTTTCTGAATAAATATGATTTCTTGCTTTAATTTTAGTCTTTTAAATTCTAGACTTCTAGTTATTGTCTTATTGATTTTGAATTTTGTTTGTGTTTAGGGTTCCTGGTTCCATCTATTAAGGCCACCGAAGCTCTCTGATTCTCTTTCATTTCATTCTCTCAATCCACAATTAGGTAACCTTCTAAGTTCTAAATTCTTCTTTCTTTTTTTGTAGAATTGGGTCATCAATTTATAAGAGTGATTTTCATACGCGCATCAATTTATAAGAGTGATTTGTGCAAGGAAAACTGTGATTTTCATATAAACCCATTAAGAGAGTACTAAAGAGATGCACTCATGTTTAGGATTTTCATGAGTACTAAAGGGACTTGTCAACAACCATTTATTTCATATCTTTGATACATATGCCTCAAAGATAAGGTTAAATTATTTGTGAACACTAAGCATGCAGTTTTGTATTGTTGTGTGATTGAATTGGGAATATAGTACCAAAACAATTGGGTTATTCACTTATTTGTTGTGAATTGTGTTTGATTTTTTTCTCGCAATTATGGATTAGTAATATTGTATTGTTATACTTTGTAGATAGTATGAGCAAACCAAAAAGAAATCTCGATTTCTTTTTCGGGAAAAGAGATAGAGCCGTTAGTATTAGTGCATCATCTCTTACTCCAATTTTCGAAGAAGTACCACTAATTGTTGAAGAAGAGGTGCCCCCTATTGGTGAAGAAGTATTGTTAGATGTTGAACACGTACCATGTGCAAATGAGGATCAACAATTTAGTGCTGGTAACGTTAATCCCTCAAGCTCCAAGCGTCTAAGGTTAATTGATCCTGAAAAGATGGATGCGTCTTCTTTAGTACGTGATCCAGGATTACGTCCAAGCATATGGAAAATTTCACCTAACAAGAGGGACGAAATTCGACGGGCTTATATAGATGCCGGGCCGTATCAACCAAAGCTTTCACATTATAAGCCTTCAGGTCCAGATAATCGTCGACGATTTCGATCATCTTGGTATGAAAATCATCGAAGTTGATTGGAGTATTCGGTGGAAAAGAATGCTGTATTCTGTCTTCCATGTTATCTTTTTTCAAAGAAGCCAACCGGGCGATTCGGAGAGGATGCATTTACTACGAAGGGGTTTGATAACTGGAAAAAAGTGGGAATCAAAGATAAATGTAAGTTGTTATTACATGAAGGAAAAGTTCCAAATTCGCCTCATAAAATGGCAGTGAAGAAATGTGAGGATTTGATGCATTATTCTGGACATATTGATAATTTGATTGATAAAAAGACAGAGAAGCAGAAGAGTGATAGTCATTTACGCCTCATAGCCACCATAGATTGTGTAAGGTTTTTGCTTTATGAAGCTCAACCTTTTAGAGGCCATGATGAAAGTGAGGAATCCGACAATCGTGGAAATTTCATTGAATTGTTAACACTTCTATCACATTATAATCATGATCTAGCTCAAGTTGTGTTAAAGAATGCCCTAAAAAATCAGAAGTATACATCTCCAACAATTCAAAAAGATATTATACGTATCTTTGCCAACAAGGTTCGGAATGCAATACTTGAAGAAGTTGGGAATGCTAAGTTTTGCATCATTGTTGATGAAGCCCGGGATGAGTCAAAAAGGGAGCAAATGGCTATCATATTAAGGTTTGTTGATAAAATGGGATATATAAGAGAGCGTTTCTTTGCAATCGTGCATGTCAAGGACACACGCGCATCAACTCTCAAAGATAGTATATGTGATGTGCTCACTCATAATAACCTCCAAGTTGAAAACATACGAGGTCAAGGCTATGATGGAGCAAGTAATATGTGTGGGGTGTGGAATGGACTTCAAGCTATAATTTGTAGAGAATGTCCTTATGTATATTATGTGCATTGCTTTGCTCACAGATTGTAGTTAGCCTTAGTTACAGCATCGAGGGAGGTACATGCTGTACATGAATTCTTTGGACAGAAGACTTATATTATTAATGTTGTTGTAGGCTCTACGAAACGTCACGATGAGTTGCGAGATGCTCAAGCTATTGAACTTGAAAAGCTGGTTGCTGCTAATGAAATTCAGACAGGAAGAGGAAAAAATCAAATGGGTACATTACTAAGGGCTGGAGATACTCGATGGAGTTCTCATTATCGGTGTATTTGTAGCTTGATCAAAATGTACAATGCCTCGTTGACTGTTCTCTTGAATATAAAAAATGAAGGGAGAGATTATGAAGTGCGTGGTGATGCGGCAGTGGCTATGAAGATGATGGGAACGTTTGAGTTTATTCTTTGCTTGCATCTAATGGAAGAAATTATGGGAATAACAAATATTCTTTCTCAAGCCTTACAACTACAAACTCAAGACATCTTAAATGCTGTAGATTTGGTTACTACATGCAAATCACTTCTTCAGAAGATGAGAGATGTTGGTTGGGAACCTTTACTAGCCAAAGTTCTATCATTTTGTGAACGGAATAATATAGATATTCCTGATTTATCCAATCTTTGCTCTAATGGGCGAGGTCTCCCCCATAGAAGAAATCAAAATTCTATCACATTGGAACATCATTTGAGGAATGATTTGTTTATAGCTTCAGTCGACTTCCAATTGCGAGAATTGAATAGCAAGTTTTCTGATTCTTCTTTAGAGATCCTTGTCCTTAGCTCAGCATTAAATCCAAGGGATGGGTTTAAGTCATTTGAAGTTAACAAGCTATGCATGTTGGCGGATAAGTTTTATCCCGAAGATTTCAGTGAACAAGAGAGGGTGCAATTAAGATTGCAATTGGAGTATTATGGTCTTGATGTCATAAAGCATCCAGAATTCTTGAATTTGTCTTCAACCTCTGATTTATGCCAAAAATTATATATGACAAAAAAATCAGTTAACTATCATCTAATTGATAGGTTGATCCGTTTGGTGCTAACTTTACCAGTTTCTACAGCAACTACTGAACGAGCCTTTTCGGCTATGAAACTTGTGAAGACGAAACTCCGCAATAGAATGGAAGATGATTATTTAGCTGATAGCCTCATTGTTTACATTGAAAAAAATATTTGTCGTACTTTTACTAGTGAGATGATCATGTCAGAGTTTTATTCTATGAAACCTCGATGGTAGGGATAAATTTGTTGATTGTAATTTTTAAAAATTTGGGTCATATTATTGACGTATTTTGTCGTTTGGTTATAAATTTATGGGTTTTATGAATATATGTGATCCAATTATTTTGGAATTTTTTTGGCAACACTGATGATGAATGCCGAAAAGAATGGGACCCTCATTTTGAATAGTCTGGCTCCGCCACTGAGTCTCAGTGGTATCCTGAAGTCTGTCTACTTGAAAAAGATTTTCAAGGCTTTTCTCTATGATTAGCCACATAATATTCTTGCTAAATATAATAATGGGTGGAACTTGTTGCTAACTAATAGAATCTTCAGTTTTTTTTTGGTCTGTGTGAGAAGCATTTGGTTATGCCAGTGCAAGATAATGCTAAATAACAACATTGAAAAGTTTTAAAAAAACAAAATAAAATAAATGCATAAATCATACAAAATAAAATAGAATAAAATAATGAACGTATAACTACCTTAATAAGTTTGCACAAATTGCCAAATTCCATTTTATACAACTTAGACAAAGTACCTCCTGCACTAAACCTACAAACCTCACTTCCAATCTTACATTGCTAAAGCATCTACAAGTATACCAAAACTTTTATTGTCCTGGTATTTATTTTTCCCAAATGACCAGAAATATATAACCCATCAACCCTTTTATTTCCCTTCCAATACATTTACAAAAAAGGTAGTTCTATATGCAACTAACTTATTAGACCAAATTAACTATAGGTGAAAAACAAAATCATGCACGATATTCACGAACGATTATCAGCTCTTTCATAGGCGGTTTGGGCTTCAGCAATGGAACTCTGGAGAGTTTCGTACTTGCCTACCGAAGCCTCCGCAAATGTCTTCAACCGATCTAAGAACACCACCAATCCCGAATGCAGGTTGTCATAGTTGAGGCTCATATCCACCACGTTTTCGTTCCCATCCAACTCCTTGTAATCTCCTTCTCTATTTTTCCCATGGGTCTTCTCTTGCCTAGGCAAAAAATGGGCAGTTGCATCAGCTAAATCCTTTGCAGCATCGACTACTTCCTTAGTGGGCAATTCTTTGAGCAGTTCAAGCCACTCATGGCAGGTAACGAAGATAGGAGGGGCTACATCTCTTCGTGGACAGAATGGAGTGGCCTTTCGCCTTTTTTGCTTAATTGGATTGAGGAAAATGCATTTAAGGAGCCAACCGTTGATGGATTCGACGTAGGACTCGTGGGAAGACATCCATTTTGCGAAGGTCGAGTATAGTGATGTAAGTTCCACCTGGAGGAGGATGGTGGCCTGTCTGTGGGATTCTGAAGAGAGGTTCGAAGAAGAGAGTTTGGTTCTGCCGCTGTTGTTGGCAGATGCTGCTGCTGTCATGATGTTGTACTGATTTTCATGGCACTCAAGCATCTTCCTCCACATCCGAGTTAAACTGTATACATATCCAAGATACCGAGATAATGCAACAAAAGCATTACAAAGACGAGTACGTAAAAAGTAATTTTATTTATTATTAAAACGTGCCGAAGGTCTTACAAGTTACAAGGATGTTTTACAAAATTGTACCACGGTTCTACTGTGGTGATGTGTGGATAAATAAAATATAGACTGATTCATTTCAGAGTGTTTTGAGGGTAAACCATTATGAATCAACCCACAGCTATTCTGGTGCATGATTAGCTTATGCAGGACGCTTAGGGCTGCAATCGAGCCGAGCCGAGCCGAATACCTTCAGGCTCGAGCTCGGCTCATTTACTAAACGAGCTCAATTTTGAGCTCGAGCTCGGTTCGAGCTGAGTTTTGACCGAACTTTGACCATATTCGAGCCGAATAGCTCGTGAGCTTAGCCTATAAAAAAAAATCAAGCTCGAGCTCGGTTCGAGCCGAGCTTTGACCGAGCTCGAGCCGAATAGCTCGCGAATAGCTCGATTCGTTTGCAGCCCTTGGACGCTTTGTTAAAGTTTCTGCATTAAAGAACCTTGGCAGACAAGGTTGTGGTAATGACTGAGAAAGGAACTCCGATACCAATTCAACTAGAGTATGAATGGAGGCCACCATGATATTCAAAATGTAAATCTTTCAGCCAACATAACCATTAATGTCCGATGGTGGAAACATGGGTTCTTAAAAGAAAGCAAGAAGAGGAAAAAGAAGCAAAGAGGCTGTAAAGGTAGAAGGTTCAGTTGAGCTACAAATAGAGCTGGTATCGGGTCCTATTAGGTCAGGTTCTCCACTACCCAGACTTGCGAGAATCGGGTGCGCAAGTCCGGGTCCGGGTCCGGGTCCTAGTTAAAAAAATATACCCATCGGGTCCGGGAGCAGGGAATAAATATTTGCACCTAATATTTTTCCACCCGATATCCTTCGGTTCCAACAATTTTTACACTTAAGTACATGAATAAATATTATATTTACACATTTATCTTCAGTAATTGCTATTTACATGTATATCCCTATAACCCTATTATTCAAATTTCATACTTTTGGGGTTTTTTTTAATGGGTCCGGGCCCGGGTCCGGGTCTGGGTCAGGTCTACTTTGAGCGGACCCAGACCCGGACCCGGAAGTGTATCGGGTCTTATTTTAGGACCCGGACAAGTATAGATCGGATCGGTTCCATCCGGGTTGGGTTCGGGTCAGGTCCGGGTATCGGATTTTTGTACCAGCCCTAGCTACAAATGGACGTTGCAACAAACGTTGATGCTTCTTTACATAAGGCACACAAAGAAACACCAAATTATGTTGTACAAAATATGGACAGAAAGTGAAAAAAAAAGCGGGAAAATAACGAGAAGCTATGCCAACCCCAAGGGAGGAAGAATGTTTTAAATGTCCCGGGACATGTCTGATATGATTTGTCATTTCCAAGGGTACGGTCGACCGCACCCCCGACTGCACCACCGATCGCATATCCGACCGCAGTTATACAGAGTTTGGCCGAGAGGAGGACGGTTAACCGGTCTTGTTGGATGGTCAACCGCGGCATTGTGTATTTTCTGGACCTCAATTTGTTAGGTCATTTCAGTCCAATCTTCAACTCCCAAGTCAGATATACGACTCTTATTCAATTACTTATTATCAAGGTTATATCGGACGACTGAGAATCAAGATTAAACCTAAGTTTCTCTCTATTCTTCTATATATATTGTAAACTCCTCCAACATGAGAGTAGAGTATTTTATTGATATTTTCTCCATTGCAAAGAGAGGCTTAAGAGAAATATAGTTCTTGGTGAGTGAGTTTAATTCCTTGTATTGAATGAACCATTAACTCCTTGTAATCTCTTCTAGTTAAATATCAGATTTCCCTATATTTTTCTCTGGATTAAGCGAAAGCTAACCAGGATAAATTCTCGTTGTGTTTATGTTGGATTGGTGGATTTACTTGCTTACTCAATTGATTCGTCTCATCTACATCGACTTCCTCATTGCTCTATTTAGTTCCACTGTGATAACGGGTGTTTGTTGACGCCCCAATCCCAACACTCATCACCTAAACACATTTTCGATATGAGACTATACATTTCACTTTTCTCACTTAATCACGTGCATGCATGCACTCTCTTTCTTCACGTGAGCTCATGCATGCAATGCATGCACACTCACATGCAAACTTGGACTTGCTTTTTTTTATTCCCAAGCACAACCTGGGCCTCCGCCTAAGCACTAGGCCCAATATTTTTTTACATATACATATACATATATTAGCTAGGTCCACAATCCAAGCCATACAATATATATATATATATATATATATATATATATATATATATATATATATATATATATGATGCGGTTTGTTTTTGGTCGCAGTGTGGATACACCAGGTGTGAGTTCGGACTCAATTTGTAATGAGGGAAGAGTACGGTGCCGGACGGTGAGCGAGGGGCTCGCTTCGGCGCTTGAGGATCGGCTCGGATGGCTTCGCCTTGAGTACCTGCAGACGGTCCTGAAACACCAGGATTTATCCCGGTGGCGGACCCTCCGACGATCTAGTCAGTCTCTGTGAGAGAGTAGCAATAACTAGGAGAATTTAGGTGGCAAAGATTGATTACCTGAAAAGGTGGGTGAGGGTTTGGTATTTATAGGGAATTCTAACCGGGTTTGGATCCGCTTGGGGGCCGGGTCTGAACCCGAAAGCCCATGGGCCTGACGTGGCAGGAGGCCGAGGGGGTTTAGGACGGACGTGGTAGTGCCAAGGGTGGTATAGGGCTGACGTGGCAAAGCCCTTGGTGGTATTTGGAGCTGACATGGCTGATCATGGGGCTCCTGTGCCTCTGGGGGAATCGGATGGCCTAGGTCGTGCCAGGTCATCCTCATTCCTTGCCAGACTGGGCGGACGGCCCGTGGGGCTGTCGCGGATCGGAGGCCGAGGGCCATCGAGGCTCATCGAATACGAGGAGACCAGTTCTGTGGGGGTGAACTTGTGGCTCGATGCCGACCCTGTAGTGGTCCGAAGCCGAGCCGGATTGTTGTTTTTCTTATTTTTGAGCGAGAGCCATCCTGGGCTCTGGTTGGGCCCCAGGCCATTTTTTTCCTACCACAATATATATGAGCAATGCTCCATTGCAAACCACTGATGCCGTTGTTGGGGAACAACGACTTCGGGCTTAATATAACCTAAGCCGTTGTTCCCAACAACGGCTTAGGTTTATAATCTAAGCCGATGTTGGGAACAACTACCTCAGTGGTTTGCATACCCGTTTGCAATGGAGCATTGCCATATATATATATATATATATATATGTTGCTGCTGATTTCGGTATGGGAGCAACCAGATGAATTTGTGGATTCTTGGAGAAACGAATAAGCAAACTGTTGACTTTTACCGACGTTTGACTGGTTTCTTGCCGCTGCCGCTAACCTACAAAAACTGCGATACACCGGGATGGATCCCGGAGATGCACCCTCCGATGCCCTTGTCAGTAATCAGAAAGATTATGAAAGAGCTTTATGTGGAAAAAAATTGATTACCTTGTTATGGTGGGGGGAGAGAGGTATTTATAGGCGCCTTAGGGATCCGTTTCGAGATAAGGATAAATCTCTACTTCCCAGTGTTTTTAGATAAGATATAGAGTTTAAATCATTTTATAGAGATAACCATGAATTTGAATTACTCTGTATCCATCTGGGTTGGTTGGTAACAGGTTGCTACCCATACCCAGTAGGACAGATCCGTTTATGGGTTATTGGGCTTTGAAGAAAGACTCAGTTCCCATTTCAGACCCGTTTGTAGGTGAAATTGTCGTTTTACCCCTGAGAGCTTTAACATTCGTGTCCGATTTGAACGATCCCAATTTAATCCTACTTTTAGCCATTTCACGAGCCCCCCCACTCTCGAAGACTGAGTTTAACAACCTTTGAGGATTAATTTTTTGTTCTAATGGCATATGAAATTTTATCGGAGTTCTCGGGGGAGTTGGATCTTGTTCGAGGTGTAACGGTGTTATTCTGAGCTTGTAAAATACCCAAAATTATTCTCAAATTTTTCTGGATTTTTTGTGATTTTTCCAAATTTTCCTGATTTTTTTCCAATTTTTAACCATTTTTTTAGAATTTTTTATTCAATTTCCAAAAATAAATAATTAATTATCGAAAATTTTAATTAATTATTCTAATTTAATAATTATTATTTTTAGAATTTAAAATTATTTTCCTAATTAATAATTTTTTTTAGAATTTTTTGATTGACTTTTTCAATTTTAAATTAATTTTTCTGATTTTTTAAATAATTAATTCAATTAAATAAATAAATACCTGGACACGTGGCGCAATCCTGTACGTTGATCATGATCAGACGAGCGCGCAATCGGGAGGCAGCAGTTTTTCTCCATAATCAGTTTGGAAACACGTTTGTTCGCCACCGTCCGAACGAAACGTTCGCGACCCACCAGGCAGCGCCACGTGGCCGGTCAACGGGACCTGTTGACTTTTTTTTCTTTTCTTTTCCCACCTTCGACTGTCTTCCTCTTTCTTCATCTTCGAACTTCTTCCTTCTTGTATTTCTGGTTCGACCACGGCAAGAAGAAGGTGGAGTGTTGACGATGATGGCGAGGCCAGGCAGAGCGGCGTGTGGTCGCTCGAGCATGAGGCAGGGTGAGCAGCTCGAGCGGTGGAGTGGACGGCAATGGGTTTGAGTCTGAGGTAGAGCTCGTCGAATGGGGAGTTGGCGAGCAGTTTGGGCGAGCACTGTGAGTTCGTCGAGCGTGGCGAAGGTGGGCGCTGGGGCTCGAAGGGAGGAGCAGAGTGTGGGGGTCTCTTTGACGTGGAGACGAGCTCGGCGGTGGAGCTTGACGACGGTGGTGTCAAGGATGAGCTTCGACGAAGGAGGTTTGAGCTTGGCAAGGAGCTTGAGGAGCTCAACAATGGAGCTTGGTTATTGGTTCGACGAGACTTCGAACTTCGGCGACAGGTAACATGGGCTGCTTGTGGAGCTCGACGCTCGGCGAGGTTGGCGAGCACAGCGAGGAGGGAGCTCGACTCGGTAGTAGGCTCGGAGCTCGGAGTATGGCGATTAGAATAGCTCGGTATGGAGCTCAGTCGCTTGAGCTCGGCATCGCCTATCGTGACTGCGAAGGAGGAAGAGAGCATGGCGAGGGGGAGTCGAGATCGGAGCATGGCCATGGCGGAGCTTGGTGCTCGACTCTGGGTTGGAGCTCGGAGTTGGAGAGCTCAGCGAAGAGAGAGCTCGAGCTCGGCTTAGGGGAGAGCTCTGCAGAGTGGAGGCGAGGTCGATGTCGGAGGTGTTCGACGAGGGAGAAGAGACCGAAGAACGGCGAGGTCGAGCTTGGCGAGGAGTGGGGCTTGTTTGTGGTTTTTGGCGGGAAGTCTGAAGGAGAAGAAGAAAGGTGAGAGGAGGTTTGTGGTCATAACAGGTCCGAACCCGCTTCGTTAACCCCTTAATCTCCCTCCTTTTTTTCTTTTTGTTTTTTAGTGGCCGTTGATCTTGATTTGAGTGCGAATTGCGAGGAGAATTTTTCTCTCGTTTTTCGTTCAAAGGCACGTTTGTTCGACGTGTTGTGGCAGACGTGGCGAACGATGCGTCGAACGTGGTGAACAATAGGCAAGCGTTGACTGTTCAACGCAATTTTGCCTATTTTCAGTTCGGAAACACGTCTGTTCGACAAGAGGCGGCGAGCATGGCGAGCTTGGCGTCGAATGTGGCGAATGATAGGCGAGCGTTGACTGGTCAACGCAATTTTACCTATTTTCAGTTCAGAAACACGTCTGTTCGACAAGAGGCAGCGAGCACGGCGAGCTTGGTGTCGAACGTGGCGAACGATAGGCGAGCATTGACTGGTCAACACGATTTTGCCTATTTTCGGTTCGGAAACATGTCCGTTCGACAAGAGGTGGCGAGCACGGCGAGCTATGTGTCGAAAGTGGCGAACGATAAGCGAGAGTTGATTGGTCAACGCGATTTTGCCTATTTTCAGTTCGGAAACATGTCTGCTCGGCGAGTTGTGGCGAACGGTTGTGTTGTAACCCACTTTCCCGGTGCTACGGAGGTCGGATCGGGACGTGTGACCCCTCGTTTCGAAGCTGACTCAAAGATCTATAACTTCTTTTTAGAGGCCAGTTGAAGAATTGTCCTTCTTCATGGTCAAAATAGTCCTGCAACATACTTGTCTTCATGAAGTTGAGAAATGCTTGGTATGGCTCTTGGGAAGATCCATTCCTAAAGGCAAGTGCGAGGAGCAACTCTAGGGAAGAGTTTGAGCTTCGAGCCCATTGAGAAAAAGGGCGCTCGTGAGGCGAGCAGAGTGAAGAGCATCATAAGGGTCTAGGAGAGAGCTAATCGGGAGACGAGTTTGGGGAGCAACTCTAGGGAAGAGTTTTGAGCTCCGAACTCGCTTAGAAGAGCACCACTCGGGAGGCGAGTGGGACGAGGAATCATCTCCAGGCTCTAGGAGAGAGCCGTTCGGGAGACGAGTTTGAGGAGCAACTCTAGGAAAGAGGTTTGAGCTCCGAACTTGTTGTTTAAGTGAGTTTCAACAGTTATGGAAGCAATTTTGAATGGTGAGCTACTTTGTACTCGCCCGTTTGCAAGTAGCTAAAGCAGCATCGAACCAAGTATTGGACTCCGAACTTGTCGTTTGAAGGGGTTAACGAGTTGCAGGAGCAATTCCGAATGGTGAGCTGCTCCGTACTTGCTTGTTGCAAGCGGCTAAAGCAGCATCTAACCAAGTGTTGGACTCCAAACTCATTTTTTGAGCTTAGTAAATTGTGGGAGCAGCTCTATAGGACAAGCTGGACTCCGAACAAACCATTTAGCGAGTCGTCGATGTGACTCGGAGAGATAGAAATGAGGCAAACACAATAATTTTCAAAAGAAAAAGCTAAGTTTTATTGAAACAAACTAAGTGGTCGCTTCAATGGGACGAGCCATTATTACATATTTTTGGCCGTGTTAGAAGCATCGGCCTTATTGAAACTAAAAACCTACCTCTACGATAGGGTAAAGGCCTCTTGGGAGGCGTTTGGTTCTCTCCCCATTGGACCTCCTTGGATAAGGTGGAGGACGGCCCCAGGTTCGGAATCTTGGAACTCAGTGGACTTCTCTGTTTGCTTGTAGGCTCCTCGGGGTGGAAGATCGGCCCCGTCTCTTCGAACGAACTTGGCGAGGCATTCCAGCTGTATGAGTTCTTCGATCTCCTCTTTAAGAGCCCGACAATCATCCGTGTTGTGGCCGTGGTCCCTGTGAAAGCAGCACCACTTATCCATGTTTCTTTTCTTGCCAGAGGTATCCATTCTAGGGGGAGTGCGGAGTAGCCCTTCCTTGTCCACCTCCATAAGAATTGCTGATATACTGGCATTAAGGGGGGTGAGCTTCTCAAAACGAGGAGTTGGGCGGCGTTGGCCATTGTCGTCCCTCTGGAATTTGTGACCCTTCTTCGCTCGTATTCTTCCATTTGTTCCCGAAAGATGGTTCCTCAAGACTAGGGGGGTTGAGAGTCTCTTCCACTCAGATGTACTTCTCACTCCTAAGCAGGAGTTTTGAGAAGTCTCGAGGAGGCTTCTTGGCAAGGGACGCCTTGAGGTCGGCGTTAGTGACGTTGTGCCCGAATACCACAGAGGCTACAGATTGGTTGAGGGAGGCAATAGGCCCGGCCTCGGTGGGGAAGCGCCGAACGTAATCTCTTAGGTGTTCACCCGTTCTTTGGTTGAGGGTCACCAAGGATACACTTGTTTTCTCGGCCCGGCGGCTACTCACAAAATGAGTAAGGAAGAGCCCTTCGAACTGATCGAACGAGAAGATGGAGGCCGGGGCGAGTCGAGAGAACCATTCTCTCGTAGGCCCCTTCAGCATGGCAGGAAAGGTTTTGCAAAGGAGCGCATTCGATATCTGGCGGATCATCATGAGAGTTTAAAAACTCTCGATGTAGTCGGCAGGGTCTGACTCCCCGTTGTATGACTCAAAGTTAGGGGGCTCGAAGTTTTTCGGGACCGGGGCTTCCATGATGGCCTGGAAGAACGAAGGCCTGCTCGGGCAAAAATTCCTCGACCGTTGTTCCTCTTCTCTGTCAAGTCGGCCAAGGCGCCTCTCCATCTCGTGGAGATGGAGGTAGACCGATTCTTCCCTTCGGTCATATCTTGCCGAGCCCCAAGACTCTTTCTCATGCGAAAGGGGACTGGGAGTGCGGTGGTGATGGCTTGGGGCAGGTTGAGGACTAGGTGCCCATTGCTCGTGGTTGGGAGCAACATTGAGGGCCCACAGAATGGCTTCTTGAAAATCCTGGAACTCCGCCCTTGTGACTGGTGCCCCTCCAGCTTGGCGGTCCGTATGTGTGGCTCGGCTTACTGGAGTATGACTTCTTCGCCGACAACGCGGAGGGGACTCTCCTTGCCTCCTCGGGGGAGGGGATCTTCTGGTCCTCGGTCTGCAGGAGGTCCAGACTCTCGAGACCCCTGGGTGCTCAGGTTGATGGACTCCCTCAAGGGCTCGCCATCCATTCAAGCGAGTTCGGAGGTCGACCCCTGTTGGCGGTTGACAATCACTTGACGGAGATCCTACTCGGGAGGGCTTTGAGAATCCATAGAATCAACTGAGGGATTATGGACTGCGACATGGTCGTGAAGAGGATGTTGCTTTGGACGACTCCGACGAGAGCCCCTCCGGGCAGCCTCCCGAGACCCTGGAGGGGCCTGTTGAGGAGGAGGCTATTGAGGAAGAACATCTTGAACTGGAGGAGGAAGAGGAGTAGCTCTTCGGCTGGAGACTACTACATTTTCCTTCTCTTTCGGATGCATAGTTTGAAACTACTTCCGCTGATGAAGATTGGATTGCTTTTTCGTTTCCCACAGACGGCGCCAATCTGTTGCTGTTGATTTCGGTGTGGGAACAACTAGATGAATTTGTGGATACATAGAGAAATGAATTAAGCAAACCTGTTGACTTTCACCGGCGTTTGACTGGTTTCTTGCCGCTGCCGTTAACTTGCAAAAAGTGTGATACACCGGGATGGATCCCGGTGACGCACCCTCCGACACCCTTGTCAGTAAGCAGGAAGATTATGAAAGAGCTTTATGTAAAAAAAGATTGATTACCTTGTTATGGTGGGGAGAGAGGGGTATTTATAGTCACCTTAAGGATCCGTTTCGAGATAAGGACAAATCTCTACTTCCCGGTATTTTTGGATAAGATGTAGAGTTTAAATCGTTTCATAGATATAATCATGAATTTGAATTACTCTTTATCCATCTGGGTTGGTTGGTAACGGGTTGTTATCCATACCCAGTAGGACAGATCCGTTTATGGGTTATTGGGCTTTGAAGAAAAACCCAGTTTTCATTTCAGACCCGTTTGTAGGTGAAATTACCGTTTTACCCCTGAGAGCTTTAAGATTCGTGCCCGATTTGAACGGTCCCGATTTAATCCTATTTTTAGCCATATCAATATCTTCCAATTCTTTTTAGGGGTCTTACACTTAAGTACCAGTGAAAACTGAGTTTCCATACAAATATCGTAAGAGATGGGCCAAAAACCAAGACGAACCCAAAGCATCTTCATGGTCTCGACCGAGACCTGATACAATGCTATAGCTCGTCATGGTCTCGACCAAGACCTGATACAATGCTAAAGCTCTGGGGAAAAAAGATCCTGATTCCTCTCTCTCATATATTATAACCAGAGGAAGGTAACAAGACTAACAAAATAAAAATTAAATAGAAGAATTCACATACATTACTCATGCAGCCTATAAGGAACAACAGAACTCATAACCAATACAGTATCAAAGCACAATACACTTATGAGATCTATACACAAAAAATACTTATGCACCTGTTTTTATAGTAATTACTAAATAAATTCATGACAAATATAGTACTAAATTGCAATTTTATAAGCTCATCCAATCCTATTTATAGTAGTTCTTTGAAAAAAAAGTTAATGATTAATGTCGTGGTCGGCTATCGTGGACCTAATTTTGCAAAAGTTAATGTCATCCCTAGGAACCACTTAATAAGCATATGGATCCATGATATAATTTCATCATCTATTTATAACAAATAGCAAAAGGATGAAATCATGACTTGTATCAATTCTGCAGTTAAAACATAAGGGAGAAATGGGTCAAGTATTTCTGCTAGTCTGGCTTGCCACCTACATGAATGGCTGGTGCATACTTTTAAGAAACCTTAAAGTGATAATAGACATCTGTATCACCTTAGTCGGAAGAAAACCATGTTGTTGTACTCTTAAAATGAATAGGAGGGGACTGATTTGTAGACTTCCTTTTTCAATAGACACATTATATTTTATTCAAAGCATCATAATTTCCTCACCTGTAACTACTCATGTTTTTTTGCAAATAATTTGCAAGTTTCTCGAAAAATATTACGAAACTATGTCTTAAAAAAATACAATGTAGCCGTCTGGTATTTGATCTTTTAAGCTAATCTAGAGATGGGTACCGAAGAGGTTATAAATTGACAGAATTAGTAAAGAAATGAATGACGATAACATTGACCTTTTAGAAATTATATATTTTCCAAACATTTCTATGAAACGACAGTATCATCATATAAATGTTTTTTTGCTATAATAAAGAGACGTTTTTCTATACATTGGAAGTAATCAATCAATAGTATCTGATAGTCATCAGGATTTGCACAAATAACAGACTTTTGTTTGGTGACAAGTTCTGCAATTCAGGTTCATTTTTAAGTGATTGTGTCATTTATGGATGTCTTTGCTAGTTGTTTGCGAGCAGAGGAAGTAATGCACAAAATGAGTAGAAAATATATGATAAGGAGACAATACCCTCCAATTAACTCCTCCAATTGTGGTTGCAGCTCTCTGTCTCTTAATGT
This sequence comes from Hemerocallis citrina, assembly GCA_017893485.1. NCBI lineage: Eukaryota > Viridiplantae > Streptophyta > Magnoliopsida > Asparagales > Asphodelaceae > Hemerocallis > Hemerocallis citrina. The sequence goes on from CM030359.1 coordinate 278,902,486, forward strand.
CTCAATTGTCTTTGATATTGAGTCAATTCTGTGAATTGCAACCCGAATCCTAGAGTGTAAGTCCTTCACAGATGCACGAGTTCTGTCAATCCTGTGTGGGCTCTCCCCTCTTGAATCTTGATCCCTTAGCAGCTTACACTTCATGTCATATTCCCTTCGGATCATACCACTTGCCTAAATTTTAAGAAAATAACAATCCATTTTTAGAATTTCATACAAAAATAGCTTTAAACTTCAATTGTTGACCCTTTTATTCTAACAAAGTTTTATTAAGAAAACGTTATGAAACACGGAATTCATAAGAAGCAATAATGGTTCAGAAGTTAGATAGGAATTATTTTCCCCTTATTAGTGATTATGATTCTATTCAACTGGTATAAGAATGTAATCAATTGATTCTACTTTACTTAGTATACATGTAAGGATTAAGAAACAAAATAGAAAATAACTGTATATAGCCTTATGCACATCCTGACATGACTTAAAAGAGAATGAACCCCTTGTTTCTGACGCGATTGATGCACAGTATACAACAGGAGAAAAGGAGATTATACACTATAATAACTTATTTCTGATAGATAAAACTGATTTTTGAACTGATACAATAATGCTCTGTCCTCAATTAAAGCAAAGTTCACAAGTAACCTATAGACTGAATATAGAAGAACAACTAATTTATACCTCCAAGCAAATCAATGACGTCGTCTACTTGTTATTAAATCGACAACGATTTATAAAATCAACTCAACAAAGGCAAATGAAGATGAACACAGAAGCAGCCTAAGTTTGGCCAACAAATTTTCAATAAAACTATGCATGATTAGTGTTTAAAATTTTGAATTTCTTTTGTCTACCTATTGGTTTATCAGTGCCTCACGGTGGAACATTAAATACTTATAACAAATCCATCATCTTGCTCATGCATTAAGACAATGTACATTAATTTAGGTTTGTTAGATGTGCCAGCTGGACTTACAATTGTAGGGGGTCCCTCCTGTTATAGATTGGAGAGTGGTGGCCTCACTACTATTCTCTGTGACTTGTAGCTTGATATAAATCTTGGGCATTCTATGCCTTAAAGAAGTTAAAATAAATCATAATCAATTTCAAAGCAACTGAATGTATGTGTATTGTTGACGAAATGCCATGGTAATAAGAAACAAAAAGTGGTGCGAAATTTGCATCAAGAAGCTAGATCTGGGGATGGCAATCTTGTGAAGAGGACAATAGCACCAATCTCTAATTATAATGGGAGAAGGCCTTAGTTTCATTTGTCAATCTACCAACACGTGCATCGTACGTGCATAACAAATATAAAGGAAGTCTCAGATTCGAGTCATCACTATGTCACCAAACAAACATGTGCATCACACATACAACTCCAAATCTATTTTTCAACATGTACATCGCACGTACACATCAAAGTTTTTCCTTCTTATTTTTAAAAAAATACGTGTATTGCCCGTTCAGCTATATTTTTTTAAAAATTAAGGCATTCATCGCAGATGCTATTTGCTGTTGACTTACATGATCACATGTTTAACTCCAACTCTTTATCAGAACGTGCATCACACGTGAAAAATACTAGTTTCTTATAACCGGATTATCCACAGAAGCTTTGAGAACAACTTTTGCAGACCTTCCAGTTGTCAAACTGCTATTGAGTCTCAATTGAGAATTCGAGGAGGTCAAACTAAGAGTAAAATATGCAAAACAGGGGAGTATACACAAGTTGGGTTATGTTTTGGGGTTGTGGCTAAACAGAGATAAGTCACTGAAAGAATAAAATGGGAAACGGGACAGAAATAACGGAATTTTCCAATTGATAAATCAGTTGTTGATAAGAACTCTTATCATATTTGGGGTCGGGGAATGAAAGTACAGTAGACTAGAGACAGAGGCTACTGGTACCTGGTGGCCTAACACCAGTCTACTGACTTGTGGGGCACAAGCTATGAATAAGGATGTCCCACCATCATTAGTCAATAATTCTCGATGTCTTCCTCCAGTTGAGTCAACACTGGTCAATCCTTCATTTCTAGGAGAATCAGAGCCATAGCCTGTGCCTAAGCTGAAGTCTACGCTAAATTCAGATCTCGAGCCAAAATTTGACATAATTCGAGTTGATCACATACAATGTAGTGTCACTTGAAATTCCTAAAAATGGAATTTGCATCATTATATCATCCATAAAATAGTTCATCATCATTATCTGTTTACTGCTTCTACAACATCAAGTCATCCTTGCCAATTCTTGATTCCGTATACTTCTCTATTTCTTGAATTAGGGGAAACATGATGCACGACTAGCAAATTTGGTTCAATGTTGTAGATTAGGATATGCCAATCAGGAAAGTCAAGGGTGCCTTCAAAGAAGTTACGAAGTTAATTACTTTTTTAAGCATTCGTTAGGAAAATTATTTAAGCCTGAAGGCACTATGGAAACAGTAAAAAACTATTTTGTTTATCAAAGAGATCTCTTAGTCTCCGTCGACCAATAAATAAAATTTTCTCTCATCTCTTTCGTGTAGGGTTTCTGCTCGATAACTGACCCCATACTTATCGGATTAGGTTCAGATGATGATAATGATGTAAGATTAGTATTAAAACCTAAAGTTGCAACATACAGCATAACTTGTGCGGTTTACTTTTCAAATGATAGAATAAACAGTTTTTTGCTTTTTAGTTATTTTCCATTAGTAATCTACACGTGCAATGCACGTCTTTATAAATATATATATATATATATATATTTTAAAAATTCCGACGTTGTCCAACATCGAACCTAAGACCTCCTTTATATTAGTTATGCATGCGCATTGCCCGTATTTGTTGGGTTACAAATGGAGTTTGTTTGGTGACAAACTCTCCCATTAAAATAGTAGAGACGTATAACTTACCTAGAAGAAACATTCATATTGCCAAATATAAAATGATGCAATAAAAGGTTTAAAAGATTATTTACCTTTACTTCATCATAAAGTTTTCGCTCCCATGCATACAATCTATCTAACGTTGAGGCATGACTGCCTGAATTCATGCATATGCTGCCAAATTGAATGTTGCTGAGGTCATCAACTTCATCCTTTGATGTTGGGGGAAGAAGGTTCCTTGATGACGAAGAGAATGATGATGCTGATCTGTGCCATGGTAAGTATTTATCCTCATCTGAAGCAGGTGCTGCACATGACATCAACAATTAGATACTCAGAAGTAGAATGAAATCTACACTTGCAGCATACACTAGAACATATTTAATGTAATCAAATTTTGGTGAACTTCATATTTTTTCCGTAGGCAAAAATCTTTTCATTCTATAGTACACTCGAGAGAAGGAAAAAGGTAGGATTGTTGAAGTTTGAACAATCAAAAATTGTTGCAATGTTACAACTGCAATATGCAAAATGAAAACCTTTAAAGAACTTAAACTTACATGCAAATGTACAAATAAGATGTGTAGGTAGCATATATTTCAAAATCAGTAATTATATTTTTAGAGGAGGATATATAAGAAAACCAAGTATTAAGGAGAAGTTAAAATGTTGTCATACGCAAGGAAAAAGTTTACAAAGTTGTAAAATTTCAGAGGCGTAAAGAACCAAAATGCCGCCTACCTGAAGGAAGCCCTCTCCAATTAAAGCCCGGTTTAGCCAAGAATTTTTTGGGTTATAACCATGTCGAGTGATATGTGTCTGACCCGGCCTAATTCAGTTATAATTTTAACACTTGCCTATTTTCTTCACTTTCTTTAATAAAATGGAGGTAGGAGTAGAGGAAAGGAATGGTGACAACGAAGGCGAGTAGCGACATAGCGAGGTATTTCCTTGAAAAGGGTAAGCTCTCTCTTTTTTTCGTCTCTATATATATTTTTCTTTCTTCCCTGAAAAAGGGAGTGGCTGCCCAGGCCGCCTTCAGCACTCGGTCTAAGAATAGTAGAAAACTATTTCAAGATTTTAATGACATTAAATTTCTATTAAATTGAAAGATGAACTAAAAGTACAAAAATAATAACAAAATTGTGCTTAATTGTAAAAGAACGCCTCAATGGAACACGTTAGAGTTATGAGTCAATCTAACAAAATGAACTTAAACTATAAGTCCGTAAATATAATAGGGGATAACATAATATATGAAAGTGTTAAGATTGAATAGTGAGATAAAGGAAAAGGTTAAAAAAAAAAACCTGAAGTAAAGAGAGTATAGGAGAAGATAGTGAGAGAAGGATAGGATACAACCTAAAGAACACGGACACAATATGGCATGACACGATACATCAACACAGGGAAATATTTAATTTATACTAAAATAGAAAGTGTCGTGTTGGAGCGAGTGTCTGGTACATGTCCAACATGACACGGCGACCAAATAGAAGTCTTCTTGCTTTACAGGATACAAAAGTTCAAATGCAAAGTTAATGATAATTAGGGTGGATTTTGCATCCAAATTTGGAACGTACATCGGATGCATATGCAGGAGCACATTACATAGTGCATATTGCATATACACCTGAGTATTATAGCATTTGCTTCTTTTTTAAGCAGTGGTCCCCAAAACTATGATGAGGCATTGGATATGAATGCAATGGCATAGTCCATTGTCAGAATACTTTTGTTTTTGGGTTCTGATTTTCTAAATTTTCTGAACGTTTTTTTTCCTGATTAATCCTCATATATATCAACTAACATTTTTTTTAACGTGGGTCTGCCTACGGCATTAGTATCTAATGGAGGAAAAGATTTGCATTACACTAGCACAACATGCAAGACATTTATGAAAAGTTGGAGAAGGGTGCATCTACTAGTATACTAACCAAAATCCCAGAAATATGGGCACACAAATGCTGATGTATACATGAGTTAGAAATGGCTCAAAATCTCAAAAAAGAAAAATGATAGAAATTAAAATTGCAAATTTTTTTTAAAATGCCTAACACTAAAAGCAACAATTCTGATGATTTCCCCCCTCTATTCATCCTTAGTTTTCAGAATGGACAACTAAATAGAAATCGCTCGACTTGTGGAGGTTCATGAAGTTAAAACAGAGTAATTAAAGTAGGAGAATAACCAAAGCCCCCAAAACATAAAGTAACTAGTGTTCAATCACATTGCAAATTCAAGTTTGTTCTAAAACTCTTTTTAGGATCAACAACTAATATCAAATATTTCTCGATGTGCAATTTTGATTCATGTTGCCCAATGGTTATAACTTATAAGGGAACAGAGTTTCAGAACAAATTGGATCAGTTATATGAGAACAACTTCGTCCAAATCAACTTCATGCTTATCATGAAGATGCGAATCACAACGCAATAGGATGGTCCAACATTTGCTGTTGACACCATGTAAAAATTTCCATCATCAGTTACACATATGTCCCCACTCCCTAGTCTTACAGCATGTTTTTTATAAGAGGAAAAAAAAAAGCAATTTGCTGATAAGGAATATAACTGCCTAAAATAAACATGGATTTCCATAATTTGTGGAGAAAATCGTAATATGAAAGAGGCCAGATGTAGCACCACAATTTCCAAATAACAAAGACCTTTAAACTAAACAAGCTACCTTGGCGAGGATGGACTTCTTCAGTGCAACAAGTAAAACAAGCTGTAAGAATTGTCGATGCATTTGACTTATGTTCTGCATACAAAAGCCAACTGGATAATAAGACAATAAAAACACTAAACAAAGGAAGAGCTATACAAATGCCAAATGTTGGCTAAGGAGGCAGACCTATCTCATGAGGGAACAAATGGCGGAATTGCACTTTATCTGCCTCCAGCATCCTCGGAACTTCTCTTCCAGAGTCCGAAGCCTTAAGAAATAGATCTTCAATTTCTTTTATACCTGCAAAGAAGTCCTTCACTGGAAGTTTATTTTCAGAACGAAACGATTCTTTTTCCTTCCCATTTACAGAGAGTGTGACGAGAGCGAGAGAAGATGCAGTCTTCGATGGTGTCACTTTCGAAGTTTCATCAGTTCCATATAGACTATTACCGTGCACTGTTTTATCCTCATTTTTCTGCTGAGCTTCCAAAGCAATGCTTCCCATGGATGGAATATCAGGTAGGGCATCCGTCGATAGGTCATCATCTAACACTTTATTTCGGTTTCTGTACATTCGAACAAGTGGTTCAGTTGATGGTTGGTCAAATTCATCGTCCGAGTCCATAGAGTCCATAGAGTCATGATCATCCTTGTCATCCGCATCCCTATCATCACCCCTCCTGTCATGGCCGCCTGTTTCATTTGTGGGGGCCTTCTCTCCTTCCTCTTCCAACTCTGGAATACCCTCCTCCTCTCTGAGGCGGCCGATATCATCAGGGTTTTCCAATTCGTGGTTCAAGCCATTTCCATCATGAAAGGAGAATTTATTGTCTATTGGATGGAAGGGGCCAAAATAATCCCATGGCGCAGAATCAGGTGGGGGAGGAGCTTCAAATGACTCATCTAAATATGAATCAGTGTGTTTAGAAGGAAGGAGAGACCTTTGCATAGTTGCAGTTATCGGAACTGGCGGTCTCTCCTCAATGGTTTTTGAATTACTATGCCCAGCTTTCATATGATTCACATGAAACCGTGCTGACATGGGTGGGGAAGGAATCAGAGAGAAAGGTTCACTTGTCTCTACATGTTGTGAAAGAGATGCAGGTGAGTTTGAGAACTGCGAGATGGACTTCTCAGTTAGAGCTAGAGGTTCAGGCGTCACAGATGTTGATGTTGTATATAAGGAAGATTCGGAAGTGACCTCTGGCTGTACAAATTTTCTAAGTGCAATTCCTGTATTTCTGAGGGATTGAATGTAAGCGACATGCGATGCAGCTAGCGAACACCTTCCATCAAGAGACTGTCTAACAAACCTTCTCCTATCACGACATAGTATAAGGCCTTTGTCATCTTCAATTTTAGAGCTAGCAGCCCCCATTTCTAACAAAACAAGTCACAAATAAGTTCCAAGTTTCCAAAATGTAGCACCCTATGTTCTGATTGAAACAATGTAAAGCACATCTGGGTAAGGTGCATGATTCAGATCATAAAATCAAACCTTCATAATCATAAAACCTATATCACAGAAAAGAAAGGAAAGTCATCAGCTAAAGCTTTGTTGCCCATATTGCTTCATCACTTCGCAATTTCTACATTTCCTTTTTAACCCAATTCACAAAGCACTGAAATTGGCTTCTCCAACTTTCACATTCCTAAATTAAAACTTTGATACTATAATCTTGAAAACTCTCCACATATGAATCACCAGTTAAGATATCAATTTAAACTGCTAGATATTATGTTTGGTCCCATTTCGAATAATGTATTGGTTTAGCATTCCCTTCTCTCCTATATATAGGACACATATTGTACTCAGTTTATTCAATCAATAATCAGTCAATAACGTATTTCTTCTTATCCCTAATTGTAACATAAACAATTTAATGCAGGGAATACTACTCACAGCAAGAAAATTGTTAACAATTCCCCACTTGTATTACTCAGTCCATACCATATCCTGACTCACATGTAGTAACTTGATTTGCGAATTATATAATGTAAGTTAATGAATGAGATTTATCTTTCTCAGGGTAATAAATGAGATGTAAAGCAGAATATTTACTCAATTGCAATAGAACTACTATAAAATATAGAAATGAATAATTCCCCACTACTGAAACTAAATCTACAACCCAGCTCAGTAACTTCTCAAATTATAAACAGGTACAACAGAAAGCACCCAAATTTAGAAGGATAACAATTTAGTTCAATTAACTTAGTAAACCATGCTAAAACCCATCAAATTTGGAAACAGAATTCAGCAACATAATCAACAGAACAAGTTCATATAAAAAATAGATGAGTATGAGATTTGACAAATACCCAATTCCCAAAATTCAGAATCAAATCACATCCAATTAAATTTTATGGAAGTTCTCACTTAAAAATAAATACCCAACTCAAAAATTCAACTTAAAAGCAAAAAAATACAATACCCAACTCAACAATTCAACTAAAAGGATTGAGAACAGTAGATTTAGAAACAGAATTTGACTACCGGTGATTGCAGTAAAGGAGGAGGCTTTAGTAAAGTGATGAAGTGGAACTCTCTTGAGAGTTGGAGAGAGAGAGAGAAAGAGAATTGGGTGACGGTGATTAGATGGGTTTCATGCAAAAAGTAAGAGAGAGAAAGGGAGGGGGCTTTTTTTTTTGTTTTTTTTCTTGCTAGAAGAGAGAGGCTGGAAAAGAGAGGATCTAGTACAAAAAATATAATAAGAAAAAATAAAATATGTTTTTTTATTTTTGAGTGGTACCTTTCGCAATTTTTTTAACGAAAGGAATATTCTCTTCAGAAAAAATTAGCTAATTTAACTTGGGATGAGCATGTATAGTTTATTAGGTTTTACCGTAGAACTAGATTTGTCCATGGGCACGGACTCACAACACGTCTTCAGAATGATAGAATAAACAGTAAATCAACAATTATGTAGCTCAAATTTGAATAATATGATAATAATTAGTTGTATATATATATATATATATGAGAAATATTCCATTGAAAATGGATCTGTGAAAAAACAGCGATTCTGGCCGTTGGATCGCTCTTGATCGTGATCAACGGATCAGATCGAGCCCGCTCATCACCCATCTTACTTAAGTGGCGGAGGGGTAATTTGGGAATTCCGTCCCAAATAACTCTTCGCCTTATTCGCTCTAAAAAATTGAATGAACCTAGGTTGTTGTTTGAAATAACGGCCTAGGTTATAAAAAATTGAATGAACCTAGGTCGTTGTTTGGAACAACGACCTTTTATAACCTAGGCCGTTGTTCCCAACAACGGCCTAGGCTATGAAATTTCGTTGTTTCAAACAAATTAGGCTATAAAATTTTATAGCCTAGGAACAACGACCTAGGTTCATACAATCAAAGCGGGTCTGTTTTCACGAGTCTGTGAAAACAGACCTATTTTCAATGGAGCATTTCTATATATATATATATATATATAATAAAATACAAATAAAACTATCAAGTGGCTCTCCATCAATCCCCTCAAAATCAAAGGCTCGGATCTAACCTCACAAAACACATTCCCCCCTCCCCCCCCCCTCCCCAAACTCAAATTCAAATCCCCCCAAAAACAACTCCTTTATTTATTTAATTATCTCTCTCTCGCTTTATCTCTCTCTCTCACACTATATATATATATATATATATATATATATATATATATATATATATATATAAATCTCTACTATTATAATGGGAGAAGGATTTAGTGTCATCTGCCATTGTTGTCATTTTGTCAACACGTGCAGCGCACGTGTTGACAAAATGACTCACTCTGGTAAATATTTTCGAAAGTGGACCAGTTTGGTAAATAATTTTGAAAGTGGAAATTATTTTCTTTTTATCCTTTTCATTATCCCTTCAATTTTTTCCGTGCACGTGTGCACGTGTATGATACTAGTAATAATAATATAATGGGAGAAGGTCTTAGTGTCATTTGTCATTTTGTCATTTTGTCATTCTACCAACATGTGCAACGCACGTACATAACAATCTCTAATAATCTCTACTACTATAATGGGAAAAGGCCTTAGTGTAATTTGTTCTTCTACCAACCCGTGCAACATGCGTGCCTGAATTTTTACTTTTAAAAATAAATATATGTATTTATTAAGCCGTGCAACGCACGTGTAAATTACTAGTAATACTATAATGGGAGAAGGCCTTAGTTTCATTTGTAAATCTACCAATTTGTAAATCTACCAACATGTGCAGCACACGTACATAACTAATATAAAGAAGGTTTCAGGTTCAAACTCATACTATATCTGAATTTTTAATTTTAAAAAACTAAATTTATTAAGACGTGCAAGAAGGTTTCAGGTTCAAACTCATACTATATCTGATTTTTTACTTTTAAAAAACTAAATTTATTAAGACGTGCATTGCACGTGTAAATAAATAAATAAATAAATATATATATATATATATATATATATATATGCCATCTTCATTTGACTGGACGAGTTATGTGTTTTGCCTTAACCCGTCATCCCCAAGGACGGGTCAAGGCGTTTGCACGTTTTCAAATGCTACAGTAGCGTTTACAACCGAAGAAGGCCCTATATATATATATATATATATATATATATATATATATATATATATATATATATATAGAGAGAGAGAGAGAGAGAGAGAGAGAGATGGAAACATGAACTTTTATTTACAACTAATTATTGTCATACTATTCAAACTTGAGCTACATAATTGTCGATTTATTGTTTATGGCTTTTCATATGCTGTATTCACTACAAATAAATGGTCTATCCCGGCATTTTTTTAACGACTTTTAAGTAAAATGCCGCGATAGACCCCTGCAAAAATTGATGGGTCTAAGATGGCTATTTGTACCGACGTTTTGGGAAAACGCCGGGATAGCTATTAGCGGCGTTTTCCTTCAAAATGCCAGAGTAGATGTTACTTATACCGGCGTTTGTCATAAAAACGCCGGGATAAAGTCCAAATTATTCAGAATCCCTCCAACCTCAAATATCTCAAAAGTCCCTCCAACTCCAAATTATTCAGAATCCCTTCCACCCCAAATATCTCAAAAGTCCCTCCAACCCTAATCGCTTCTTCTTCTTCTTCTACTACTCTCTCTCTCTCCTCTACTGCTTCCTTCTTTTTTGGGAAAGGGGTTTGCTTCTCTATTGATGGCTGTGATTAGCACTTTCGATCAATGGCAGAAAGATGTCTTCTTTTCGGCCGCGGAGGAAGTGCAAGAATCCGCCGACACGTATGTGAATTATTCTCTTGTCGATTGATGATGGGTTTTGTTGGGTAGTGTTTGCTTGTTGTAGTTTGGGGGATTCCGCGATTTGGGTTGGTCAAAAATTTTGATTTTGATGGAAGAATTTTGCGTTTTTTGTGTTTATAAGGGATACCTATTAGATGTTTGATTGTTTGCTTCTGAGAGTTATATGCATGTAGATATAGTTGTTGAGAAACCTGGAGCCTGGAGGTATTCAAATCAAACCTTTATTTTCTTTTACCTTCGTTCTCTTTCTCTCTTCAAGTAACTATACTTTGTATCCAAACACATACATAGAAGATCATTGTAGCTGTTGTTAGGTAAGATAAAGGTTTGCTATGTACAATTCTTATACATCTACCTCCATTTGGAGAACAATTTTGGTATCCTAACTCATATATCCAAATGGACCCTAAATGGTATATATATTATATCGTATATAATGTCGATCTCGTTGTTGTTGTTTCTTGTATGTGTAAGAGGTAGCAGCAACCATCTTTGCTTCACTAAAGAGCCTGTTTATGCTAGTGCTAAAAGCCCAAACTAAGCACAAACCTCACACAAACACAATGCTGGAGTTCAATGTTTTTTTTAATGAATACATATAACTAAAAGTTTCAGGCAAGATCATATCTTCTAAGTTCGATGTATCATCTCCAAATCCTGAGAAAAATTGCATTTTACCTAGTCTAGGCTTAGAAGACCCTTTTCTAGGGAATAAATATACTAACCAATGTCTGTTATTCTTTTAGTATGCATGCGATACAATCCCATTTGGAGGGGTTGTTTTGAGTTGCATGAATTCACAATAATTCAAGAACCATAATGGTTCTCACACGATTTCTTAAGAAGTTTTTATTACAACTTATCATATATATAGAAGCTTGCATTACATTACTCTTTATGTCAGTCTTTTGTGTAAATAATAGCTACTCTTCAGTAATTATTTGTTTTATTACTTAATCTACAAGATGGATATATGGTTAACTTTTTTTTGAACAAATATATATAGTTACTTCACAATGCAAATCTATCATCTTGCTCCTTCTACTAGACTTCTCTAGTTTCGGAGAACATGTGGGAAGCCAAATAGTCTTTTTAAAATTAAGGTGGACCGATTTTATTCTTAGTTTTCCATACCATAATTTGGCACTAATTTCGTGATGGTTGACAATAGATCAATAGTTGGTTATTAAACTTTTTTCAACTCTCAATGAAGTCTTGGCTCCATAAGTGACCCCGTTTTAATGGGATATATGCTTTGAATTCGACGATGGTTTCACTTGTTAGTGGTCAATTTTATGTACTTTCTTCTAGACATTGTTTATGTATGTGCAAGTGGCTTGCAAATTTTTCTCCTTGTTTGTCATTCCTTGTTAATTACGTGTACCAGAGGCCACATCATCTTCACTTTGACTATATCCGAATATGTTATAAGTATTTTTGATAGATTTTGGTCTCTCTGTTCATATCATGTTTTGTTTTCTGATTTAGCAGGGAATAAATGGCTTAAGTGAAAGAAGCAGAAGTTGTTTTAGGAATTTCAAGGGAAGTCCTAAAGATTCTAGAGCTCATCAAATTCGAAGAGTAGGTGGTCAATACAATAGGCGTTCTCTTCAACTCACATTACTGCTGGTACTTACTATTTTCTTGATTGGTGAGTTCAACTGATGCATTTATTTCTCTACAACTAGCAATTTTTTCATTTGGTCTATTATAGAATAAAATGTGAGATTCTATATATGAACTTCACACCTAAATTACCTATTATGGATTAATACATTATTAGGAACATCAAATTTATTGTTTGAACTGTCTGTCTGTTCACATTTGAAAAGGAAATAAACTCTGTCTCGCTTCAAGTGTCCTTTCACATTATTACTAAGTGGTTTTGCACTGTTGAATTTGTTGGACATAACATTGATGTATTCAATTAGTTGATAATATGTTTATATGAAGTATATTATTGGTTAGAAGGAGAATGTGTAGTGGGTCATCTATTTGTATTCTTTATTTCAAGATCTTTGTTCTTAGCGATGTCTGATAACCTGTATTACATGCTTGCTTCATGTGTTTGAATCAACTTATTCAGCAATTTAATATACTAATGAGATTTTCTTAACATTAATTGTGGATTCTAGTTGATAAGTAATACATTGGTCATGCAAATTCATATATCTGAGGTTCCATATTTATGAGTCTTGTTCAATTGTATTGATGCAAAGTGCAAGTAAAGAGAGTAAACATCATTCAATGTTTCCCTCGTTGAAATATTTTTTTCAGAACTAATAGCTCAAGTAATCTTACTACTTAGCATAGATGATACTGATATATATAATCCACACTTGATTTCAATGATTTGCATATTTTAGATGATTTTAATCGTTTTTTTTTTTTGCCCCTCTTGGTTTTGGTAAGGAATTAAAATTTTACCACTTTTTTCTTCTTTGGTTTTATATTGTTCAGATTCAGAAAGATCTAGGATGCAAAAATGCTTGGGCCTTCAATGTTACAGCTGCATGTAGTGGTTTCATTGTTGGCCTGATCACAGCCACTCGCTTTATTAAAGGTAAACTAATTACTTTTTCTCCAAATAAGAAAATGAGAATCTCTGCATGTTTGAAATATGACTGTATTGCTACTTCAATTACAGGTGGTGGCTATAAAAATATTCTACTCATTGGAGCTGATGCTCTATCACGCTTTGTGGACTGGACTGATAGAGGAACATGCATTCTATTTGGCAATGCTGTTGGTGCTGTATTATTCCAGGTATTAAAGGCTTTATGTAGCTTCTGTGTCAATGCTCAAAGGTTGTTCTTAGAATTATTGTTCTTAGAATTATCTGCTTATTCATCATCAGTTCTATAATTTGTATTACATGAAGAATTTAATACTCCCTCTAACCCTTAGCATTTTGGTTAGTAATGGTGGTGAAAGTGAATCTTTTAGTAGGTCATTCAAAGGTCAGGTACCCATCTCAGGAATCAGTAGGACAGAGGAAGATAGTTGGGGCTACATTTTGGAGGGAAATTAACAATATAGTCCAGAACGATTAACTAAAGACCCAACATGATATGTAAAATTTCTGCACTCACTTCCCCCAAAATTATCCAAGTACTAGCTATAATTGATAACTTCTGATATGTAAATTTCCTCACTCCTTCGAAAATTAATTAAGTACTAGCTATAATTGATAACTTCTGAATCTAGTTGCACCAGTAGAGTTTTCTCCATCTCCTCTTCTGTAAAATCCGTATCAGTTTTTGATCTCTTTTGCTTCCTTGTCCAAACTCCGAATTCTGTAGGCTTGCAGTGGTGAAGAGGATGGCTTACTAGGCTTTGACATCAACAGTGATGGCTTTGACATCAACAGTGAGATATACCGACTCTCACTTCTACTGGCTTAGTCAATCTGGATGCTAAAATAGAATTGCACAAGTTTGAAAGAATCGATTATAATCTGAAATATTCCTGAAACTGTTATTGCTTAATCAATTGGTAGACATCTTTGCTGAAAAGAGTTCTTTGAAGCTCCCGATATTATAATGCTTAATCCTGGGAATTCCTCGCAACACAGTAAACATTGATTTATGATGTTACATTGATTTATTGTGTTCCATCATCTTTCTTGTTTTGCAGCAAAAGTTTGCAATCCCTGATGCTGCTGAAGGATGGCTCAATAAATCGATTTTGAAAAAATGGAGGGATCACAAGAGCTTCTTGAAAGGGAAGTACTATTGTAAATTATACAGAGCCAATGAATTCCATCGACTTCTAGTCACGCACATACATCTGGGCGAAATATCAATGGGAATGAAAGCAATGCCGAGCCACAGCAGTAGACTTTTCCATAGTTTAGTTTAATTTGGACTTTAGTCTTTTTATGTTTTGTCGAAACTGAATTTATGTTTTGTTAAAGAAATTGATGTATAGCATGTATATTTCTAACTCTTCATATGGCCATTTTTAGACAAGTAATTATTGTTTATTGTGGTCCATGATTATATAGTTATTTATTATGCTATTAGTGATTTTAAGATTTGAACTTTCAAATTTGATGTGACTACAAATATTTTGAATTTGTGACCTATTTTTAAAATAGTGGGAAAAAACCCGATGCCGGGATACATATCGATCCACCAAACGTGGCGAATTAATTTTTTTTTAAAAATGAACGTATACCGGCGCTTAAAAAAGCGCCGTAATAGGCCTACGACTTGTAACGACAATTTTAAAAAGCGCCGTTACAAGCCATAGGTCTATAACGACGCTTTTAAAACCACTGTTACAAGTCGTAGGTCTATAACGGCACTTTTAAAAAGTGCCGTTATAGACCTATGACTTGTAACGGCGGTCTAAAAAAGCGCCGTGATAGACCTATGGTTTGTCCCGACGATCGATACAACGGCGTTTACGCGCGGCGTTATTATTATCGCCGCTATCATCTATGGCGGCATTTATAAGCGTCGCCATAGACCAAAAAAAATGCCGTTATATCCATTCCGATTAGTAGTGATTGTTCCGAAGACGTACCGTAGGCACGTGCCCACGGACAAATCTAGTGTATATATATATATATATATATATAGAGAGAGAGAGAGAGAGAGAGAGAGAGAGAGAGAGAGAGAGAGAGAGAGAGAGAATTAAATAAATAAAGAAGTTGTTTTGTGGGGATTTGAATTTCAGTTTTGGGGAAATTTTTTTTTTTGCTGGTGGGGGGGGGGGGGGGGGGGGGGGTAATGTGTTTTGTAAGGTTAGATTTGGGTCTTTGATTTTGGGGAGATTGAAAGAGAGCCACTTGATAGCTTTCTTTGTGTTTTATTATATAGAGAGGCTGATGCCTATTTTGCTTAATGGAATATTCTTTAACAACTTTTTTCCGTACTGACCCACTTTTTGAAAATATGACCAAACTAACCCTCTTTTAAAAATATTTACCCTACTGATCTAGTTTTGGACACGTCAGCATAAATGCTATTGGCAAAAACGACATATATTATTTTGATGTTGTTGTTGCCAATATGGACATCCGTTAAAAGAAAATCACATATCATTTTTTAGAGTAACGACATTAGTATATCTCACATTTACTTAGTAATTTTTTTATTTGAGAATAAATTATAAGTATAGAAATATCGAATTGCCGTTGCTGTTATTTATAATAAAAGCAATAGTAAAGCGATGCCGCTATGAGAAATAGCGGCATTAGCATCCAATCAATTAGTTATTTTTCAAAGCAAGAAAAATATACTCTGATGAGAGAGCATCATGAGATCAAGTGAGATTCAATTCTTGACTTTGAAACAAAACAGAAAGAGCTCGTGCCCCTCTATGTTAAAGCATCCACAGTCATTTGCTTGTTTGTCATTTTTACCATTTTTTTTTACCGTAGTGCACACAGTCGTGAGCTATTTTGTCATTTTTTGAGCAATTGAGCTACAGTAGAAAGAAAAAAGTAGCATTCGAAATAGAAAAATGCATATTATATTTCGTCTGGATTATTTAATTATATTTTTAAATTCTGAAGTAAAAAAAAATTAAAAACCAAATAAAATAACCGGTTAAATGAATTTAAGGGTGAGAATGAACATGATGTTTCGTCCCATGTTTCATCCCAATCCAATTTATTTTTTTTAAAAATAATTTTTAAAATTAATTTTGTAAATTTTTAAATTGTTTTTGCAATTTTTAAATTGGGTTTGCAAATTTTTAAATTGTTTTTGTAAATATTTTTTACAAACTATTTTTTAAAATTGTTTTTGCAATTTTTTTTGCAAAAAAACCAGGACGAAACATTTCGTCCGGTTAGTTTGAATTTTTTTTCTTCTCTTTGGGACGAACATAATTTTTTCGTCCCGTATTTTTTATTAATATTTTCTAAGTTTCGGTCGGTATAAATTATTTTTTAATGACAGACGAAACATCATATTTCGTTTGTTTCTTTTTTAACGAATTTATATATTTTTTGCCATTCGATGACTGCAGTGTTTCGTAGAAATGGATTGTCAAAATATGTATTTTGTCATTTTTTACAAACAACTGTGGATGCTCTTAGATGGATGGATGGATGGATGTTTGTCTGATTAAAGTCAGTTTCAGTATAAAAATCAATAGAAGAAAGTGAGTCAGTTTTAGTAGTTTTGTTCTTTTAGTGTGCGCGCGAATGTGTGATTAGATGGCGCATTGACCTGAGCCCCCTCTTCGGCTCTTCCACTCTGTTTGATTCCATCAGATGAGAAGGGAAGACTACAAAAAAATTCTCATGAATACTCATAGCTGGTGGGTTTGATTGAATCTCATGAATACTCTAATAGCTGCATCAGCTTTAGCAGGCCGGTCTTGAGATTTATAGAGTCTTGTACAGAAAGAAAAAATTGGACCTTCTTTAAATATTTTAATACTAATTTTACTTTATTTTAATTTTGGTATCATATATTGATGATGGTAAAAATCACAGCAAATCAGAGTTGTACGATTCCAGCACAGATCTCAAAGATTCTACAAGCAGAATAATCATAACGGGCCTCTTTAACAGGTCCACCCTTATCCAGGCCCCTCTACAAGACATGGGCTTCTTCCAAACCCATAAAAAGTGACAGACTGGCCCACTAGGAGAGACACTCAGCCCATGTTGGCAGGAGTCAAAACTCTTATCCCATAACAAGAGAACTTATCTCTTGAGGGGGAGGAACATAAAAGAGATAAGGAATTCATATCGATCTAACGAATCTAGATCGATCTCTTGATATGTTTCTCAGGCCTTTGAATACCCTCCCCCCTCCACAATCAAATGGTAATCAACAAATCGCCAGTTTCTCTCTTAAATTCTCTTTCTCTTTCTGGTTTTGACTTGAGCATCGGAGGGTCTGTCGCCGGGTCCACCCCCCCGGTGTTTCAGGCTTTTTGCAGGTCCATCGGCCGCGTCAGCAATTATCGGATTCAGATTACGGTGGTCAGTCAACGATCCAGATTCAATCTCAGAAGCTCTAAACACATAAAACGCCAAAGATCAAATGTCAGATTTTTAGTAGTTTCCATTAAATAAGAACTCACTATCTGTTTGCTCCCACACTAAAATAAGCAGCAACATTGGCGTCATCTGTGGGAAACTACACAAGTCAGACCTGCCGCCATGCCACCAAGACTAAGGGGCAGAGGGGCGTCCTCAAGCCGATGCCAACCCTCTTCGTCAACCAGCTCCTCCTATGGAAGATCTTATTCCTCCTCAACAGTTGCCCCGTCAAGCTCCTTCCAACATAGAGGCGCTGGGGGCTCCCAAAAAAACCATCATGAACAACATCCTCTGTACGACCACGTCTCAGTCCATAATGCTTCAACTGATTTAATGGCCTCGCGAGGCCCCTGGGGGTCTAGAGATCTCTGCCAGATCATCAGTGTCAGGCAATAAGGAACTGATTTACGAATCCACTTAGACGAGAAGCACACCCAAATTGAGGCCTCCTGCTCGGGACATCAAGCAAACCAGAGAACCTATTTTTCTATATGGAGATCAAGGCAATCCTCCTCTCACAGGGGGCGCACCATAATAAAGAGCTCGTCTCATGAGAGTCGAAAGCTTCTTATGTGGAATAAAAGGAAAAATTGCCCCAGTCACTTGGGCCGAATTGGATAAGTTCAAGCTCGACATCCTCCAAGATATCCAACGAAGTTAAGATCTAGGCCAGCCCCCAACGAAGGACTCGCCGACTCAAATGGGTACGAGGGGAAGGAAAACCAAGTCCTTTGCCGTATCCAAGAAGTAGAAGATCGTCTAGAACAGATGAAGAATGAGAGAAACGCTCCAGCAGGGCCTACCGCCCTAGTCGACCACCTTTCAGCAAAGCCATCCTCGATGCACCAATCCCAAGGGACTTCAAGGCTCCTCAATTTGAATCCTACAATGGAGAATCCGATCCGACCAACCATATCGAGAGCTTCAAAATACTCAGGATGGTCTACAATACCACCGATGCACACATGTGTCGAACATTCCCCGCCACATTAAAAGGAACAACAAGGAAATGGTATTCGTGCCTGACTCTAGAATCAATATTATCTTTCGATCAGCTTGATGAGCTTTTCATTGCACACTTCATTACTAGCCGCAAGGCTGAAAAAATAAGTGCATCCCTGTTAGAACAGAAACAAAGAGATGGAGAACTGCTGAGAGACTTTTTCAAACGCTTTACAACTGAAGCAATGTCGATTTCCTTCTTGAACACTTTAGTGGTGACTGCATCTTTCCGCCTCAGCGACACTAATAAAGACCTGAAAGTCTCCCTCGCCAAAAAGCCACCCAAAAGTTTCACTGAGCTCCTGGAAAGGAGTGAAAAATATATCAGGGTCGAGGAAGCTCTCTATCCTCAAGACAAAAATGATTTATCCTCAGGGAACAAATGGAAGAATACAAGCGAGGAAGAACTCAGGAAGTTTCAAAAAAATGGCGCAGGTCAACACCGTCCAACTCCAACACCGCACTTCGACAAGTTCACTCCTCTCAACGCAAGCGTATAGCCATCCACATGGAAGTTAAGAATGAAAGAATAATTCCCCCCTCTAAGATGTCAACGTCTAGCAAGAGAAGAGACAAAAATAAATGGTGCGCATTTCACAGAGATCATGGGCACACTACTGAGAATTATCGAGCCCTTAAAGAAAAACTAGAAGCCCTGATTCGTAGGGGCTATCTCTCTAAATTCGTTCGGAAAGACAACAACACCGAAAACCCTCCGCCCCGGGGGGCAAATAAGCATCAAGAGAGGTCATCCGAATCGTAAGACTCTGAACACATGGCTGTTCTCTACTCCATTCACGGAGGCCCGATCGGGAAAATTTCAAATCCTCTTACAAAGCTTTCGTCAGGGAAGTCAACTTCATAAATAACATCATACCGGCTAAGAGCATCGGGGTCCCGATATCTTTCTCTGACAAGGACCTAGAAGGTGTCCGAACACCTCATTACGACGCATTGGTTATAAACCTTTGCATGGTGAATCATGAGGTACGCCGCATCCTGGTGGACAACGGCAGCTCAGTAAACATCCTGTTCATGGCCACATTCGAGGCTCTCAAGTTCTCCCAAGACCGACTCAAGCCAGCCGTTATACACTCCACTGATTCTCCGATGTCCCCGCTCAAGTAGAAGGAGTCGTCACACATAATGTGACAGCAGGGAAAGCCCTCGCTATTTGAAAGGAAGCACTGGACTTTATGGTAATCGATGTCAAAGCCGCATACAATGCTATATTCAGTCGTCCCGGCCTAGCGGCCTTCCATGCAGTTGCTTCCACCTTTTTCATGAAAATGAAGTTCCCAACAACAGCTGGCGTAGGCCAAGTTGTAGGGAGCCAACAGGCAGCACGAACATGCTACACCGGTACAATGGGGAGACTCGGTTCTCTTCCTCGATGCCATAGAGCTACCGCCAGAAAGCAGTCACAATAATTTCATTATTGCAAACAAGCTTGAAGCCACTCCCATAAACAATTCTACCAAGAACTTCCAAATCTGCCAAATCATCGCTCACCAGGTCCAAATAAGTTCTCATCATAACACAGTAATAACCCTGAATCCCTCGTCCGAAGCCACTTCGCTCATTCAACGGAGACAAATAGTCATGCCTAAACACATTGGTGCATAAGAAGATTTCTCTTTCTCTATGCAAAACAATGGGGAGCTCCCTCTAAAATAGGTAAGTATAAGCAAGGCCTACCATGTTGTTCACCTAATAACTCATCAACTTGAAGACCCCGGGGGCAAGGAGATATCAGTAGGGACTTGGAAAGTGGAACACCTTGCCAAGGTGAACGAGGGCGTCTGAAACATCCTCTCTTAGTGGTAGTAGCAAATTTTCTCAATTTGTAATAACTGCCAGCCACTAGAGCAATTGCTTAGTTTTAAAATTTGGTATGAATTTTTGCAAAGTTATTGTACAAGCCAACGGAAGCATACAATGAGTTGAGTATCAAACTTATACACAAAAAAGATACCAAAAACTTGTTAAAAGCTTCATACAAGGTGGGTTCAGAGTCCATACCCATGGTTCAAGTTATTTTAGCAACCTACAATTAAGCATGTTCAAAGTTTAACTCACCATTCGATCTGCTCCTGCAACGTGTTAATACTTAAACTAACAGGTTCGGAATCCATACCCATGGCTCGGAGTTACTTCAGCAACCTGCAATTAAGCATGTTCAGAGTTCAACTCATCATTCAATATGTTCCTAAAACTAGTTAAAATTCATTAAAGCAAACAATGTGCTAAACGCCCAACTTACACCTAGAGCAGTGCTAAATACTCGTTACAAGCTTTCCATAAGACGGGTTCGGAGTCCATACCCATGGCTCGGAGTTACTTTAGCATCTTGCAATTAAGCATGTTCAGAGTTTAACTCACTATTCGATCTGTTCCTAAAACTAGTTAAAATTTCTTGAAAACAGATTAGGAGGTCCAAAATTGTGGATCGCAGTTAGTCCAGTATCACTCGTAAAAGCAACACTTAGAGTTCAACTCTCCACTCGATGTGACTCTCACAATTTCTCGGAGGACCCACATAGCATGTTTGGAAAATGACCTTCCCTCAGAGTTGCTCCTACAACTAGCTAAGTTCAAGGTGGAGAAATTCTAAACTCCGTCACACACCGTCGATGGTTCGTTAGCTATACGCAACAGACTTGAGGCCTTTTATTTAGCTACGAAGATCCCAGTTGAAGGTGCATCAACCTTGACAGTAAGGATCAACCATATGATGAGATTTCATAAAAAATTACAGAACTATTGCAAACCCATATGTTCAGATCCAGTACCACTACAAATATCTACAAATACAAAATGGCAAGTCCAGAGTCTAACTCTCCCCAAGATCAGCTCATACGACTGGCCAACCCCCAAGACGACGAATCATAGGACAAGACATCGGCACGTAGAAGAGTTCTTATTCTACAAACTATAAGTCTCATTATAACAGCAGAATTACAATGAGTCTATGTTTCATGTCTAGGAATCGCTACCAAAGGTTTTGTGAACACCATACAACAAACTGTCAAGCAAGTTGTTCTTCCAGTTACACACTAGAGAGATGCTCCACCTAAGAGAAACAAACCTCTTCACCGACCTCCTACCAGCTAACAGCTCCATAAGGCCGCCTCAACTCTTAATGATGGAATTCAAGACAAGTCTTCCTTAGGCGGGCAAGCTCCAGGTTTATCCGATCATCATCACCTGAACAAGCTCCAACCCCGTCACGCTTAATGTAATACCCTGAATTTTATGAATGTGAAATTGTAGATTTTTACGTGTTGTGCACGTGCAAAATTTTGTATAAATATTCTTTTATGAAATAATTTTCTATAACATGAACAAATAATTATTTTCTCTCTTTTCTTCTTTTATTCTTTAAGCCCATTTTTCTTTTAAGGAGCCTAAATTTGCTTTTTTTAAACTAAGCCCAACTTAATAATTTAAATATTAATTTTCTGAAAGCCCACTATTTTTAAAAGCCCATAAATTAACTACTTTTAATTAACTTGTCATGTAGACACATATTTTTGTAGACAACTAATTAAATTTTTAATGTACAACTTTAATTAGGGGGACACTAGTTCGGGCACGTGTTTGCACGTGTGTGTGCATTGCACACTCCATCCTTGGCCGGATAGTAGGAGAGAGAGAGTGGGAGCTGTGGACTAGTGGAGAGGTGGTTTTTGTGTACGCGTCATGGGTAGTTGCTACAACTTCCCATCTTATCCTAGCCATTCATCTACAACCATCTATTGTAATCCTAGCCCTCCAATCTATCCTAAAACTAGTATAAATACCCCCTACCTTCATGCATACAACACTAAGAAAATAATTGAAAGGGGAAACTATAGGAGAGTAAAAGATTGAGAGAGAGTAAAGAGATTGAGTGCATTAGTGTGTGTGTGTTCCCTACCTTTGGAGATCGGCTACTTCAACCCACGTCAAGGGGAGGACTCGGTTTCACCAAGTGCAAGGAGAAGGATCATTGTGGTGGCTCATTCTAGGAGGAGAAGGACCAATCGTGTTCAAGGAGATCGAAGGAGCTTTGTAGTATTTTTTTCAAATAGGTGGGTGGTTTTCTATACTTCTAATATTAGATATCATGCTAGGGAGTTTGTGTTATTTATCCATGCCAAAAGAACTAATAAGATAATCACTTATTAGCTCTGAAAAGGACTTGCTAAACAAATGAGTAAATGCTTGATGAATTGTGTGCTATTGGTTATAAATTGTGTTTAATGTAATTAAAATTCACTTATTGCTATGAAGTTGTAGAATTGGAACCATGTAATTGTAGAAAAGTTTCATGTGTTGATTAGCGAATGAATTATTAATTTTTGCACTTATGGAACCATGGTATTATTTTGCTCAAAAATACAACTTAGATTATAAGCATTATGAATAAAGAGGGAAAACAGGAATTTACACTTTTTAACAAAATCCTAATGCAAGAAATTGACTAGCAAATTTGTTAAAGTGATTTTATTTTCAATATTGTAAACATAGAACATAAATTAGAGTGAAAATACTTGTTTTAATGCCAAAAAATTATTTTAAAAACACTGATTTGTTGAATGTATGTAAATCTAGTATTCTGGAAATTTTTAGAAATTTTTGTAAAGAATAAACTAAGTTACGATCGTTTGAAAATTAGAATATTTCCAATAGACAAAGACTCGACTTAAACCTATTTCGAACCAATCCTATATCAGTTAATTCCTTTAGTCATACTGGTTATAGGGGGCTTTAGTGCGTTACTGTAGCACTATGTGTGTGTGGGTTTGAGTCTCGGTAAGGGGCTTTTATTCCAAAATTCGATTTTTCCCCCATAAACCGAGAATCAAACTCAAAACCCTCCCACTCCCCCTTTATGACAGTTGGACGCCCTGTCCCTTTTGGCTAGAGCGTGGGGCCTTTGGGTCTCGGTGACTGTGCACTGTGTGCGTATGTGTTGTGCGGTTCGAATCTGGCTGTGGCCAAAAAAAAATTTGGGAAGAATATTTTCTTTTTTTTAATTTTTATTTTACTTTGACTATTGTGAATTTTACAAAAAAAATATAAAAAAGAAATAGGGAGAAAATATTAGAAAATCCTTGAGTAATAAACTTCAAAAAATAAAATATTATTTTGGAATTATGGATCCTTTAAAAGAGAAATACATTTTTTTAGAGTGAAGAGTTCACTTTAGTTTTGATCTTTTGAGTTTCTAAAATAAAGAAAAATGAAAATTTTGAGTATGGAAATGATTTCAAAGAGATGAATTGAGACTTAAGTGGAGTGGAATTAAATAAATGCGAAATTTTAAGTATGCAAGTGGTGCATAGAAATGTGTTGAAAAGAGTGTGATGAAATGTGAAAATTTGTGGACATGTTTCAATGAATGTGAAATGAGGACTTATACTAGAATGTGGCTAAGACTCTACATCGACAAGCATGAAAAGTACTTAAAAAGAGAATTTATGATATTTTGTTGACCAAGTTTGGGTCGTTGATAATGAATGTTGTTGAAAGGACCGATGTAGGAGTAATGCTAGATTCTAGAACGGTAACCTCAGATTATACATACGGATGAGATATATAGTGAAGATGTGATGAACGTAAAAGACAAACATGAGTATGAGGGCCATTGGATTGGCAGCGTGAGAGTGTCCACAGGATGTCCCATGATGCATAATGATTAGGACGTGGATACTACTCCAGAGTACTGTCCCGGTGGCAACGCTTATGGGGTGATCTAATGACTGCGGGTGGTGTCACGTTTATGGTAGGAGGTGAATTACCACAGGATGCCTGTATGATGAGTCATGTGTCAGTGCGTTGGGATTCTCTCCAGGGCGCCTAGACGTGAGTTCGTAGTTCATAGAATGTCCAAGATACTTACCATAGTTACAGTAGTAGATTAAGTCATGCCGAGGGATTGAACCCTACAAGATGAAGAATGATTAAGGGCTTGCCCTCTAACCTATGTAGTATGGATTGCATAGACTCTGAACAAGTGTGCATTAGTGTCATATAATATAAACAACTGCATTAAGGACTAAGTGCACATCACAACACGACATCAATAGGATAGTCCCATGTAGTTTATTTTGTGATCAAGTTTGTGGTTGTTTAAGTATGGAAAATCATTATACTGTTTCCGGCATAGAGAGAATGGTCGTGTATAATATTTCGTTAGTGAATGAACTAACGCGCCCACAGTTTCATATGCAGGAAAAAGAGGTTGACAAACTGAAGTATACATGCTGCTCAAAGATTGATTCAAATGTTGTGTAATTGTTCCATGTAATTACTGTAAATTGCTTCTGCTGTATGAATGTAAATGTGTATTGTAACTCTGATGTAAGAAATGTTTTTAATTTCCTTTTAAAATTGTGCAAAAGAAGTGTAAAGATCCTGTGGAACTTCGAATTCAGTTGTATTTTGGAATTCGGGGTGTTACAGAGTGGTATCAGAGCCATGCTTCCAAATAATACAAATTTATAAGGAACGACACCCTTGAAGTGGACATTAGAGAGTGTGTTAAGTCTAGAGATTTAAATGTAAGTCACTTATATTTGTGTTGCTCTATGATTTATGTTTCTTCTCCTCCTTTCTTTAAGATGGCGGACTGCTTCGACCCAGCTGGAGATGACGACTGGCACATTGTTGAGGAGGATTACTATCTCGGGCAAGCTGATTCAGATGAAGAGGATCCTGAAGAATTTGAAGAGAAATGGCTTGAGTCTCGAGAGATCACTTCACCTCTGGATTCGTCTGATGATTCCTCTGACGAGGAAGAACCAGTTCCGAGCAGTCTCATTGTGTCTCTTCAGAGGCAGGTAGAGGCTCAGAGGGAGAGAACGGAGCTGTGGCAGGCACAGTGTGCAAAGAGCAATGAGAGCATTGCAGTTCTCAATCATCGTGTTTGGGAACTCGAGAAGGGGAAAAACATGTACGATGTACTGAAGAACGAAGTGGAGGAACTACGGGAAGAGCTTCGAGAAGCCAAGAGGAATCATAGGAACTAGACTGTTGTATCTTCTTACTGCTTTCATTTGATGTCAGAAATGTTTTAAATTCGAATGTATAAAGTTTGAAATTCAATGAAATAAAAAGTTGATTTAAAATTCATGTTTTATACTTCGAATTTAATGGATCTTTTGCATCAGAATATGGCTAGAAAAGGAGCTCGAAATGGGGAAGGTCTGGACTTGGAAACGGAACTAGCGAGGATCTATCAGACACTCAATGCCGTTGCCATGAATTAGAATCAAGGAAGGGTGCCTGCGAATCCAGTACCCGAAGCAATCAAACGTGTGGAATCATTCAAGCGGATAAAACCACCGGTGTTTGAGGGGAAGTCAGACCCTGACGTGGCTGACAATTGGATCCGACAGGTAGAGACTATCTTCGAAGTCTTGGAGACTCCGGAGGGCAGCAAGGTAAAGTTGGCGGCACTTCAGTTCGAGAAGGATGCGGCTGTATGGTGGCAGTTGATGAAGCAGACGATGGGGGACATTGTTCTTGGCTGAGAAGAATTCTTGGAGGAATTCCACAGTTATTAATTTCCATCGGACGTCCAGGAGAAGAAGACCATGGAGTTTCTGGCGCTACGGCAGAGCGGCATGTCGGTTAGGGAGTATGAGACCAGATTCACTTAGCTCTCAAGATATCCACCCGAATTGGTGATGGACGAGACGAAGAAGGCTTGAAAGTTCGAGCATGGGTTGAGGCCAAGTCTAAGATCCAGGATGATACCCCTCGGTATCAGGAGGTTTGACAAGCTGGTCAAACGAGCGGTAGCCATTGAGACGGACATGGAGTAGTTCCACACTGTTTAGAATCGAAGGAACAACTGGAATGTAGGAAAGAGGCGAGTAGTTGCTGGGAATATTAGGGAACAACTGCCAGCTCAAAGGTTCAAGCCTACGGGTGCAAACGCTGTTCAAGTGGCGAAAAGACCCAAAAATACTTGGGTGAGACCTCCGGTGACTTGTTTCAACTGTGGAGAGACAGGCTACTACAAATCTCATTGCCCCAAGCTACAGGATGTCTTCCACAATGGACCAACTCAGCAGGCCGGGAAGAAGCCATACCAGCAGGGGCGAGTATTTGCCTTGACTGAAGCTGATGCTGATGAGGTGGATCACGTCATCACAGGTACGAGTGGGGGATTTGAGGAGTGCTTTTCTGTTGTCTCTTTTCCTGTTTATTTAGTACACTATTATGTAACGAGTGTGTGTTATGTAACAGGAGAACTTTATTTGAATGGAAAGAAAGCTGTTATTTTGTTCGATACTGGGTCATCTCATACTTTTGTATCACATAAATTTGCTAAAGTTCTGGGAGTTGAACCGAAGATATTTCCAGGCAAGGTCTTAGTAGTAGCTACTCCGTCAGGGGAGACTTTAACCACTGATCGGTACTATGCGGACTGCGAGATCGTGATTGGAGATAGAATTTTCGGGATAGATCTGATCGAGCTGAAGTCTTGGGAGTCGATGTTATCATTGGCAATGATTGGATGTCGGTGTACAGTGCGAGCATCGAGTGCACGACCAAGACAGTAACAGTGAAGGCTCCAGGTGGACCTGAAGTCACTTTTCAAGGGAAGAGGAGATGTTCAGATTTGATTGCTGCTATCAGCCAGAAGGAAGGGATTCCTGTAGAGGTGCAACAAATTTCGGTGATTCGGGATTATCCGACGGTATTCTTGGAAGATTTTCCTGGGTTACCCCCGCATCGTGATGTGGGGTTCAACATCACCATTCAGCCAGGGAGTGCACCTATTTCCAAGGCACTATATAGGATGGCGCCTGTGGAGCAGGATGAGATCAAACGGCAGATTGAGGAACTGTTGGTGAAGGGCTTTATTCAACCGAGTGCATCACCTTGGGGAGCGCCGGTGCTTTTGGTAAAGAAGAAGGATGGTTCGATGAGGATGTGCATCGATTACCGAGAGCTGAATAAGGTCACTGTTCAGAACAAATATCCGATTCCAAGAATTGATGACTTATTCGATCGTCTACAAGGAGCTGTTGTTTTCTCCAAAATAGATCTTCGATCAAGATATCATCAAGTTCAAATGAAAGCTGAAGATGTGCATAAGACTGTGTTCAGAACTCGACACGAGCATTACGAATTCTTAGTTTTGCCATTTGGAGTGACGAATGCACTTGCAATTTTCATGGATATGATGAACAGAGTTTTGAGGCCGTTCATTGATTCCTTCGTCGTGGTATTTATCGACGATATTCTTGTCTACTCCAAGTCGGAAGAGGAGCACACGGAGCATCTGGCAGCAGTTTTGAAGAAGCTAGAAGAGCAGGAGTTGTATGCCAAGTTGTCCAAGTGCAATTTCTAGAAATCTGAAGTGGCATTCCTAGGTCACATTCTTTCTAAGGAGGGAGTCGCAACTGATCCACAGAAGATAGAGGCGGTGAAGGATTGGGCAAGACCTACTACAGTGAAGGAAATCAAGAGTTTCCTTGGGCTAATTGGATACTACAGGAGGTTCATCCAAGGCTACGCTCAGATAGCCGTGTTGCTCACTGGTTTGACCAAGATGAATGTGAACTTCAAGTGGACCGAACAGTGCGAGGTAAGCTTTCAGGAGTTGAAAGAGAGGCTGACTACTGTACCCATTTTAGCTTTGCCTAGAGCAGGTGTTAAGTATGATGTCTACAGCGATGCTTCACATCGTGGGCTTGGTTGTGTCTTAATGCAAGAAGGGAAGGTGATCGCTTATGGGTCTAGGCAACTAAGACCGCATGAGAAAAATTATCTGACTCATGATCTGGAGTTGGCTGCGATTATCTTCGCCTTGTAGCAATGGAGGCATTACGTGTATGGTGAGAAGCTGAACATGTACACGGACCATAAGAGCTTGAAGTACATCTATCGGTAGAAGGATCTGAACCTGAGGCAAAGGAGATGGCTGGAGGTACTTGAAGACATTCGTCCGGAGATTAAGTATCATCCTGGGAAGGCTAATGTTGGTTCGGATGCACTTAGCCGCAAGAGCAGTCTGGCAAGTTTGATTACAACTCAGAAGCAGCTGGCAGAGGAATTGGATCGGGGTGGAATTGAAGTTGTTCTGCAAGGCTTGGGATCTTCTTTAGCTCAGTTGGAGATTCAACCAATGCTGAATGAAAGGATTATCACGAGTCAGAAGGAAGATGCAGAGATTCAGAAGATGAAGGAGCAGGTTGGTGCTGGCAAATTGTCCGAGTTTCAGATCAGGGATGAAGTGCTGTGGTTTGGGGAGAGGCTGTGTGTTCCGGATCAGTCAGACTTGAAAGAGAGTATTCTTCACGAGGCACATGCTACTCTTTTGTCTGTACATCCTGAGAGTACCAAGATGTATAAGGACATTAAACAACATTTCTGGTGATCAGGTTTGAAGCGGGATATTGCTGAATTTGTATCGAGGTGTGAGATCTGTCAACAAGTCAAGGCCGAGAATCAGAAACCCGGAGGTCTATTGCAACCGTTACCTATTCCGGAATGGAAGTGGGATAACATCAGTATGGATTTCATCACGGGTTTGCTTAAGAGTTCCAAGGGCAATGATGCAATTTGGGTTATAGTCGATCGACTGACCAAGTCCGCTCACTTCTTGGCAATGAAACTCACTACTTCGATAGACAAGTTAGCTGAGATGTATGTTGGTGAGATCGTCAGGCTTCTTGGTGTTCCGTTAACCATTGAGTCTGATCGAGATGCATGGTTTGCTTCGTATTTCTGGATGAGTCTTCAGACAGCTTTGGGTACTAAGACGGACTTCAGCACTGCTTTTCATCAACAGATGGATGGGTAGACCGAGAGAGTCAACCGTATTCTTGAGGACATGCTTCGGTGTTGTGTACTAGACTTTGGAGGCAGTTGGGAAAGGCATCTGGCTTGGTGGAGTTTGCCTACAACAACAGTTTTCAGACTAGTATTGGGATGACGCCGTACGTAGCTTTGTATGGCAAGAAGTGCAGGACACCTGTTTGTTGGTTCGAAGTTGGGGAGCGGCAGATGTTTGGGCCTGAGATTGTGCAGGAGACCTCGAAAAAGATTGATCTGATCAGGAAGAGGTTGGTGGATGCTCGGAGTAGGCAGAAGAGCTATGCAGACAACCTGAGGAGGGATCTGGAGTTCGAGGTTGGTGGCTTTGTCTTTCTGAAGGTATCACCTAGCAAAGGCGTGATCCGATTTGGCAAAGGCGGGAAGTTAGCCCCGAGGTTCATAGGCCCGTATAAGATATTGAAAAGGATCGGAAAAACTGCTTACCGGCTTGAGTTACCGGAAGAGTTGTCTCAGGTACACAATGTCTTTCATGTGTCTATGCTGAGAGGTTACATTTCAGATCCAAGTCATCATTTGCCCAAAGTGCTAGAGGGTTTGCAGTTGGATTTGAGTTACATTGAGTTTCCGATCGAGATTGTTGATCGTCGAGAGAAAGTCTAGAGGAATAAGACGATACCGATGGTCAAGGTAGTCTGGAGAAACAAGTTGGTTGAAGAGGCTACTTGGGAATCTGAGGAGAGGATGATGAAGGATCATCCTGAGCTCTTTGTTTGATTTGTATTTCCTTTTCTTTATTCTTATTGTGTTTTGCTTTCTCACTCTTTTATTGTAGTTCCGGGGATGGAACTATTCTAAGGAGGGAGTGTTGTAATATCCTGAATTTTATGAATGTGAAATTGTAGATTTTTACGTGTTGTGCACGTGCAAAATTTTGTATAAATATTCTCTTATGAAATAATTTTCTATAACATGAACAAATAATTATTTTCTCTCTTTTCTTCTTTTATTCTTTAAGCCCATTTTTCTTTTAAGGAGCCTAAATTTGATTTTTTAAAACTAAGCCCAATTGGATTTTCATCATAGTTTAATAAATAGTCTACGTGAAAAATAACAACTTGGACTAAATAACAATAACAAACCTCAAACTCTCTTCTGCTCCCCAGATCCGCTCGATCCCGTCGCTTTTCCGTCGGTCCTCCTTCATTAATGTTGTAGATCCTCTCGAGATCTACCTCCTCATCCCAATTTTTTCGTCTACGGTGTTCCTTCCCTGAGTGCTTTTGTTCCGCCCCGCGCTTCTAGCTGCGGAGCTCCTCCCCTCTGCCCTCCGCATAAGCCCCGGTGCCTCCGACGGCTTCGTCCAAGTCCCGTTTGGAGTTGGGTCCCCCTGTTTTCTCTCTCCAGAGTAGGCGGCCTGTACCAAAGGTCAGCTGGATCCCAGTGACGTTTGGTTTGGAGGCTGAGCTGTTTGGATATCCAGCTTCGTTTTCTTCGTTGTTAGTGATGAACACAATATTATTCACTTTTTAGAGCAATAATCTTAATATAATTAGACATTTAAAAGCTCTATATGTGGTATTTAACTCCTATTTTCTCTTTTCCATAGGAAACAGCTTATAACAGAAAAACGAAGCAGATTTAGGACTTCAAGGATAATGCACAGCAAACTGCAGAGGATCAGTCGACTGGTTCCCCAACACAGGCGACTGGACAAGAGAAGCTGATTTTCCACAACTCTCGACACAGTCGACTCACTCCCAAAAGACAGTCGACTGATTTGAACAAAGATGAAATCTTCAGGAGTCTCGACTCAGTCGACTGGTTTGAAGATAAGTCGACTGGTCTGCGGCGGAGTAAATAGATAAGATCTTCAAAGATACACCTGCATCTAATTTCAAATCTATTTTGAATCAAGATTTTATGCAGCGAATCAAATCTAAAGACAGGGTATTTCCAAGAGGACGTGGTGAACAGATAAGGAAGGAAAGGAGAAAAGAGAAAGATATTAATCATCAAATCAAATAAAGAAGGATCTTCCTGAAAAAGTGGAAACCCTAATTCTCAGCCGTACTCTATAAATATCAGAAGAGGTCAACTTAGAAGGGAATAATCATCATCATATATATCTCTGGGAAGCGACTCAATCACCAAGTTCCTGAACAAACATCAAGAGCATCACTCCATCAACATCGAAGAAGGAGAGAGAAGATCCAGCAACCAGAAGGCAGTCGACTGTGTGACAGCCAGTCGACCATATTGCCGGAATCCATTAGTTTATTTCTTCTTCTCTCTTTATTCTTTTATGTTGATCATGTATTCAAACTTGTTAAGCAATAAAGTTATTATTATGTGGAACTAATTTCATAGTTGGGTAGATCGAAACCGTAGTTATGTAATGCTATTTTCTTCTGAACTCTTCTATGTTACTTATTGATTGAATCTAATTGAATTGGTATAGGTTTATGATAGTCAAACTAGTTCTCAAGACTGAGAGCAGTCGACTGAGGTGAGGGCCAGTCGACTGACGTACAGAACTTGGGAAGCTCAAGTTTGGATATCATTTATCTGAATCTGTTATATGAGCATATTGAGACGACCGAATCTCGTGCTCATAATTTGTAACAAAGGAATCTTTAGAGGTTCTTGGTTCAATCAACTTAGAGGATCTAGATCTGATACCAATTTCTAGAACTTTAAGTGTTTGTTCGTTTCCACTGTTCTTATGTTTTCTCTAAGTATAACTTAGTAGATACCATGCTAGATACTTACGGAAAGAAACGAGTTAGAGTAGATACCATGCCTAATTCTTGGCTTAGGGAAACATTACTTCAAGGAGTAGATACCATGCCCTTGAAGTGAACAAACATGAGTAATTAGAAGTAAGTTCAGAAGGTAGCTTAGCATTATTAACTATTGGTGGAGATCAACAACCCAACTATTCAAGAGATATTTGTGATTCAACACTTCTCATCTTAGTTTTAATCTTTTTAGTTTCTTTTAGAATATTATGACAACTCTTATTCATTTTTATTATTAGTTTTATTGATTAGTAAGTTAAGGTCTACAATCTCTGTGGGATCGACCCTTGCTATTGCTACGCTTCTCTAAACGATTCGTGCACTTGCGAGGTTTTATAATTTGTCTCTAGTTAGTCTAGTTATTTAGATAGTCTAGATTTAGCACAACAAGTTTTTGGCGCCGTTGCCGGGGATTGTTTAGTATTTTAACTTACAAGTCAGTAGAATTTTTTATTAGTTTTTCTTTTCTTTTATTAATAATCTTTCTTTTAGGTTACAGGACTTCGGTGAATGCACGGTAGACGATCACTTCGACCAGAGCTACTACCTATTGACGCAGAAACAGAACGAACTTTGCACAGACTAGGTAAGCTGTTTTCAGCCAACCAGTCGACTGCTGTACTGACCCAGTCGACTGCACAGAGACAAAATTCGCAGGAAAGAATGGCTGAAGAAATACAAAATCGAGTGCCAATGCAGGACAAATTCACTCCTAAGAATATTGAGCAACCTTCCTGCATTGCTTTTCAACCTAATGCCACAGGGAACATGCACCTATCTCCTCATTTACTTAGTATGGTTCCCCACTTTAGTGGCAAACCAGATGAAGAGCCTCATCTTCACTTGCAAGACTTTTTCGATCTTTGCAGGACACAAAGCGTCCAAGGGCTTACCGCTGAACAAATCAGGTTAATCTTGTTTCCTTTTTCTTTAAAACTTAATGCTAAGTTGTGGTATAATTCTTTGGAACCAGGATCAATTAATTCATGGGAGCAATTGGCAACGAAATTTTTGAAAGAATTCTTTCCAGCCCAAAAGACCAAACAGCTGAAAAGGGAGATTCAACTCTTCCAACAAAAGGATGGAGATTTATTCTTCGAAGCATGGAAGGATTTCAAAAGCAAACTTCTCAAGTGTCCCACTCACAATCTGCCTAAGGATGATCAGGTACAAGCTTTTTATGAAGGTTTAAATGACACTAACAAGGCAATTGTTGATGCAGCTTGCAATGGAATTTTGATGAGGAAAAGTGGAGAAGAAGCCATTGAACTTTTTGAAGAACTCAGCGAGAACTCCCAACAATTCTCAACAAGAAGGGGACCCACGAAAAAACAGGGAGTTTACGAGATCTCTAATAATAATAACATTCAATTAGAAATGGCAAACATGAATAAGAAAATTGATATGCTTGTTAATGCAATGTCGACGATGGGTGGAGTTAAAAATCAAACAAATGAAATGTGTGCAATTTGTTCTCATTTAGATCACACAACTGATACATGTCCCATGTCTACTTTCACAGATCAGGAGCATGCGAATTATGTGGGTCGAGGAGTGTTTCCACCAAAGAACAATCCATACTCGAACACATATAACCCAGGATGGAGAAATCATCCAAACTTCTCATGGAGCAATAATCAAAATAATCAAGGGAATCAATTCACACAAGGACATACAAGAAACCCTCAGATGGGAAGTGGGTTTGATCGACCAGCCCCAGAACAGAAGAAGTTGGATTTTGAATCCACTGTTCTTCAACTGCTCCAACAACAACATCAAACAAGCAACCAACAAGGGCAAGCAATTAAGAAGTTGGAAACCCAAATTGGTCAGATTGCAAAAGAGCTAAGCGAAAGGAAGGCAGGTGAACTCCCTTCACAAACCATACCAAACCTAGGAGGTCAAGAACAGCTCCAAGCAGTAACAACCCTAAGAAATGGTAAGATAATTGACAACAAAGTTGGAACACACACAGCCAGGCCAGACAGTAAACCAGTCGACTGTTTTTACAAGCCAGTCGACTGCACAGACAAATCAGAAACACAACTACCAAAAGATTTGGGTTCAAGTAAGGTAAGTAAAAAGGTAGGGACAATACCACCACCATTCCCTCAAAGGTTAGTCAATAAAAAGAAGGAACAACATTTATTTGATGTCTTTGAAACTCTCAAAAAGGTAGAAATTAATATTCCCCTACTTGATGCTATTAAACAAATTCCTTCTTATGCCAAATTTTTGAAAGACTGTTGTACTCACAAAAGAACATTTCAGGTTAAGGAGGATGTGGCTTTGACAGAAGAAGTGAGTGCTGTATTATTAAGAAAACTACCACCTAAACTGAAAGATCCAGGTAGTTTCACCATACCTTGCAAAGTTGGTGAGCACTTCTTTGAAAGAGCACTGCTAGACTTGGGGGCAAGCATCAACCTTCTTCCCTATTCTGTTTACGAAAAGCTTGGATTGGGGGAACTCAAGCCAACATCCATCACTTTGCAATTGGCTGATCGCAGCATAAAAAGACCTAGAGGTATTTTAGAAGACGTCCTAGTTCAGGTAAATGATTTTATTTTGCCTGCTGATTTTGTTGTGTTAGATATGGAGGAATCTTCTATGTCATCATCTCTACCGATCATATTAGGTAGGCCCTTTATGAGTACAGCTGATATAAAAATTTGTGTTAAAAAGGGTATTATAAGTATGAAGATAAACGGAGAAAAAGTGGAATTTAAAATGTTTGATACACTAAAATTACCACAAGATGATCATGAATGCTATAATATTGATGTGGTGCAGGAGATCGTTGATCAAACATTTCAGGTACATAGCGTTGAACCACTACAAGCCACAATCACTCAATCTCTAACTTTATCTCATGTTGAACAGGAATACGATGACTGGGAGATTGCAGAGACAGTACATCACCTTGAAACTCCACAGTCATATTCAGGTAAGCCTGCACCTTTATTTGAAAAATTGGTGTCTGATAAAAATTGTTCTTCTACAGATCAGGCGACTGATGAACAGAGTAAGTCGACTGGTGTTCTAAACAGCCGACCAAACCCAGACACCCAGAACAAGTCGACTGCTGACATGGACCAGTCGACTGTACAGAAACTCCCAGACATAGAACTTAAGCAGTTGCCCGACCATTTGAAGCATGCATTTTTGGGCGAGAACCAGACACTGCCGGTGATAATTTCTGCAAACTTAAATGCACAGGAAGAAGAAAAGCTGCTGAAGGTATTGCGAGAACACAAAAATGCAATAGGATGGACCATTGCAGACATCAAGGGAATAAGTCCATCCAAATGCATGCATAGAATACTCCTTGAGAACGATGCAAAACCTAGCAGAGAGGCACAACGAAGGCTCAACCCCAACATGAAGGAAGTGGTAAGAGCAGAAATTTTGAAGCTACTAGATATTGGCATCATCTATCCTATCTCAGACAGCAAATGGGTAAGTCCTATACATGTAGTACCTAAGAAAAGTGGAGTTACAGTGGTAACAAATGAAGAGAATGAACTTATCCCAACAAGAGTAACCACAGGATGGAGGGTATGCATTGACTACAGAAAATTAAATAATGAAACCAGGAAAGATCACTTCCCTCTTCCTTTTATTGATCAAATGTTAGAAAGATTAGCAGGATATAGTCATTATTGTTTTCTAGATGGTTATAGTGGCTATAATCAAATTTCTATTGCTCCAGAAGATCAAGAAAAGACCACTTTTACATGCCCTTTTGGTACTTTTGCTTACAGGAGGATGCCTTTTGGATTGTGCAACGCACCAGCAACATTTCAAAGATGCATGATGAGCATATTTTCAGATATGGTGGAAAGGTTTATTGAGGTATTTATGGATGATTTTAGTATTTTTGGATCTTGTTTCGATGAATGTCTTAACCATTTGCAGCTTGTACTTAAAAGATGTGAAGAATGCAATTTAGTGCTGAACTGGGAAAAGTGCCATTTTATGGTACAACAAGGTATTGTTTTGGGGCATGTTGTGTCAAAAAGAGGCATAGAGGTAGACAAAGCCAAAATAGATATAATATCAAAACTACCCCCTCCCACTACAGTTAAGGGTATTAGGAGTTTTCTAGGACATGCAGGGTTCTATAGAAGATTCATAAAAGATTTCTCAAAAATCTCCAAACCCCTTTGTGACTTGTTGGCTAAGGATGCTGAGTTTGTATGGACAGAAGAATGTACAAATGCTTTTAACACATTGAAAACTCTTCTCATTTCTGCACCTATTGTCATGGCACCAGATTGGAGCCATCCTTTTGAGCTCATGTGTGATGCAAGTGATTATGCCTTAGGGGCTGTTTTAGGTCAAAGAATCAATAAGAAACCCCATGTTATTTACTATGCTTCTCGAACTCTAAACGATGCACAGCTAAATTATTCTACCACCGAAAAAGAAATGTTAGCTGTTATTTTTGCTGTAGAGAAGTTTAGATCATATTTAATTGGTTCTAAAGTTATTGTTTTCACTGACCATGCTGCTTTGAGATATTTGTTGGCTAAAAAGGAAGCTAAGCCTAGGTTGATCAGATGGGTGCTGATGCTTCAAGAATTTGATCTTGAGATTAGAGACAAGAAAGGATGCGACAATGTTGTGGCAGATCACATGTCCAGATTACTGCACGAGGAAGAAAGAAATGTGCCCCCGCTGAATGAAAATTTCCCAGATGAACATCTATTTGAAATAAATATTCAAACTCTCGGGGCAGTCGACTGGTCTCTCTGAACAGTTCCCCTGGTTTGCTGATATTGTCAATTTTCTAACTGCTCATGTTTTTCCTCCAGGTATGACACATCAGGAAAGGAAAAGATTGGTGGATCTGAGCAAACACTATTATTGGGATGATCCTTATTTATTCAAATTTTGCTCTGATCAAATTATAAGAAGATGTGTGGCAGACGAGGAACAAAGGAGTATTCTACAACATTGCCACCAATATGCATGTGGAGGACATTTTGGGCCAAAGAGAACAGCACTAAAGGTATTGCAATCTGGTTTTTATTGGCCTAAAGTATTCAAAGATGCTTTTTCTTTTTGCAGGACTTGCGACAAATGCCAAAGGACAGGCAACATCTCTTCTAGAAATCAAATGCCATTACACAACATACAAGTAATCGAGCTTTTTGATGTTTGGGGAATCGACTTCATGGGTCCATTTCCTAACTCATTTGGTTATTTATATATTCTTGTTGGTGTAGATTATGTGTCTAAATGGGTCGAGGCTGTCCCCTCACAAACTAATGATCACAAAGTTGTTGTCAAGTTTTTGCAGGAGAACATTTTCACTAGGTTTGGTACACCACGAGCAATAATAAGTGATGGAGGGAGCCACTTCAATAACTACCCATTTGCTTCTTTGATGAAGAAATATGGGATTACACATAGAGTGGGAACTCCATATCATCCTCAAACCAGTGGGCAGGTGGAGATTAGCAATAGAGAGATCAAGAGCATCTTGGAAAAGATAGTCAATACAAGCAGGAAGGATTGGTCGTTGCGCTTAAACGATGCATTGTGGGCCTATAGAACCGCATACAAAACACCCATTGGCATGTCCCCATACCGTTTGGTGTTTGGAAAAGCCTGTCATTTGCCAGTTGAGTTGGAGCACAAAGCATATTGGGCCATCAAAAGGTTCAATTTTGACATGAAACAAGCAGGTGATAAAAGAAGACTACAACTAAATAAGCTTGAAGAGTTGAGGCACGACGCTTATGAAAATGCAAAATTGTACAAGGAAAGAACCAAGTTGTATCATGATAAACAGCTAGCAAGGAAAGAGTTTTATGAAGGACAAAAGGTATTGATCTACAACTCAAGATTAAGACTCTTTCCAGGCAAGCTTAAGTCACGATGGTATGGACCATACATTGTCATGAGAGTCTTTCCACATGGTGCATTGAAGGTTCATAGCAAGGAAAAGAATCAATCATTCAAGGTGAACGGGCATAGAGCAAAACCATACATAGAGATGAGCATAGAACCGCAAGAGGAAGATGTGAATCTTCAAACCGTTCAATACATGGCATGACCTCCTCAAGTCTAGCTGAAGACAGAAAACACAGCGCTTGTTGGGAGGCAACCCAATTTTTCAGGGGAGTATTTACACTTTCCCTTTATTTTTCAGTTATTCATTATTATTCTTTTAGTTATTTTTATTTTTAGTATCTCCCTACTAGATGGTGACACATGCCTATTTTTATTTTCTTCCGAACATTGAGGACAATGTTCCATCTAAGTGTGGGGGTATTAGTTAGTTATATTTGGAATCTTTTGAATTTTTTTTTAGGATAAATAATTTGAATTTTTTTTAGGATAAATAATTTCTTATAAAGTAAGAGTAAGGATACTTATTTACTTTAGGATTGTTGAGTTTCATAATTCCCTACAAAATTGTGCATCATGCGATTATACATAATAAACAAATGTGATGCTTTTTCTGATAATTATTCCCTTTAGATCTAGTCCTAAATCGAGTTTAAGTAAATAGAGTGATACAATATATGTATATATTTGAATAAAGTCAGTCTACTCCAATGTTTTGAGCGCTTAGTAACTAGGGGTATTCATCACCAATGTTTACCTTTACGTCAAACGGCAACTTGAAATATGAGTATGAAAAGCACTTTAATGTTTGTGACTTGTTGAGTAACCGGGTGGATACATCACAAATGTTTCGCATTCGCGTCAAAAGACAAGTGACAACTTTAAAGAAGAGACTATAAAAAAAAAAAAAAAAAAAAAAAAAACCCTCTAGTTTGCTACTGGATTTGTAGTAGAGAAAAGGGATAATCACAGACTGAGTAGTTGCATACTATAACTACATTAATCGCATGACAAATATGATTAAGTTTGGGGATTATGACTGAACAATTGCACTAGAGAAAGTGGGTATGTTCAAATTTTAGTTTATCTGAAATTGTTTGTAGTTTTATATTTTTCATTTTGATGTCCACATAATAAGAAATCTTGATGGTTGAGTTTATTCTGATTATTACTCCCTTGTTCATAAATTCACTTTTTGCTTGAGGACAAGCAAAAGCTAAGTGTGGGGGTATTTGATGAACACAATATTATTCACTTTTTAGAGCAATAATCTTAATATAATTAGACATTTAAAAGCTCTATATGTGGTATTTAACTCCTATTTTCTCTTTTCCATAGGAAACAGCTTATAACAGAAAAACGAAGCAGATTTAGGACTTCAAGGATAATGCACAGCAAACTGCAGAGGATCAGTCGACTGGTTCCCCAACACAGGCGACTGGACAAGAGAAGCTGATTTTCCACAACTCTCGACACAGTCGACTCACTCCCAAAAGACAGTCGACTGATTTGAACAAAGATGAAATCTTCAGGAGTCTCGACTCAGTCGACTGGTTTGAAGATAAGTCGACTGGTCTGCGGCGGAGTAAATAGATAAGATCTTCAAAGATACACCTGCATCTAATTTCAAATCTATTTTGAATCAAGATTTTATGCAGCGAATCAAATCTAAAGACAGGGTATTTCCAAGAGGACGTGGTGAACAGATAAGGAAGGAAAGGAGAAAAGAGAAAGATATTAATCATCAAATCAAATAAAGAAGGATCTTCCTGAAAAAGTGGAAACTCTAATTCTCAGCCGTACTCTATAAATATCAGAAGAGGTCAACTTAGAAGGGAATAATCATCATCATATATATCTCTGGGAAGCGACTCAATCACCAAGTTCCTGAACAAACATCAAGAGCATCACTCCATCAACATCGAAGAAGGAGAGAGAAGATCCAGCAACCAAAAGGCAGTCGACTGTGTGACAGCCAGTCGACCATATTGCCGGAATCCATTAGTTTATTTCTTCTTCTCTCTTTATTCTTTTATGTTGATCATGTATTCAAACTTGTTAAGCAATAAAGTTATTATTATGTGGAACTAATTTCATAGTTGGGTAGATCGAAACCGTAGTTATGTAATGCTATTTTCTTCTGAACTCTTCTATGTTACTTATTGATTGAATCTAATTGAATTGGTATAGGTTTATGATAGTCAAACTAGTTCTCAAGACTGAGAGCAGTCGACTGAGGTGAGGGCCAGTCGACTGACGTACAGAACTTGGGAAGCTCAAGTTTGGATATCATTTATCTGAATCTGTTATATGAGCATATTGAGACGACCGAATCTCGTGCTCATAATTTGTAACAAAGGAATCTTTAGAGGTTCTTGGTTCAATCAACTTAGAGGATCTAGATCTGATACCAATTTCTAGAACTTTAAGTGTTTGTTCGTTTCCACTGTTCTTATGTTTTCTCTAAGTATAACTTAGTAGATACCATGCTAGATACTTACGGAAAGAAACGAGTTAGAGTAGATACCATGCCTAATTCTTGGCTTAGGGAAACATTACTTCAAGGAGTAGATACCATGCCCTTGAAGTGAACAAACATGAGTAATTAGAAGTAAGTTCAGAAGGTAGCTTAGCATTATTAACTATTGGTGGAGATCAACAACCCAACTATTCAAGAGATATTTGTGATTCAACACTTCTCATCTTAGTTTTAATCTTTTTAGTTTCTTTTAGAATATTATGACAACTCTTATTCATTTTTATTATTAGTTTTATTGATTAGTAAGTTAAGGTCTACAATCTCTGTGGGATCGACCCTTGCTATTGCTACGCTTCTCCAAACGATTCGTGCACTTGCGAGGTTTTATAATTTGTCTCTAGTTAGTCTAGTTATTTAGATAGTCTAGATTTAGCACAACAGTTAGCTCCAAGTCGCTGTTCCCTCTGATTCACCCTCCTCCCCGCTTCCATCCGCTGTAAGTTACTGTTTTCTATTCATTTTTGGGTTCTCTGAAGGCTGTTGGGTGCTCTTTCTTGAGTTTTGAGTTCCACTCGTTTCCTTCCCCTTACCGGTCTTCTCCTTCTCTAATCCCCCCATTATCCGCAGTCTCTCTTTCTTCTGTCCTGCGGTTTTTGCCTTCCCCATCTTGAGAGATTGGGGCTTGGGCCTTTCTATTTCTTTCTCGTTTGTGGCCTGAAGAGGCGTTGCTGTTTTGCTCGGTTTCGGCCACGAAGTTTCACTGGCTATTAAGCTTCGTGTGTGATTTGTGACATTCCTTTACTGGAACTCTTATATTTCTTTTAAGAGGTGCTAGTTTCTTAGTTTATCCTTTGAGGATCAGTGTTCTAATCGGCTCTGAACCTTCGCTCTGGATTGTATTAGTGTTCTCTTCTCCGGTGCCCGTTGTGGTATCGAGTTGAGGATTCTTGTGGCCGGTTGCTCCCATGACTCTTTTGGCTCCGGTAGCTAGAATGTCGACTCAGATTTTGGAGAGTGATTATTCTTCCCTTCTTTCGTCTAACTCAGATTCCCATCTGTCAGCTACTAATCTCGACACTCCCCCTCCTGTTGATAGGCCTAGGCCACTTCGGGTTTGTCACAAATGCCTCTTTCCTGGGCATCTCAAGCGTGAGTGTGTGTATAAAATAA
Organism: Hemerocallis citrina; assembly: GCA_017893485.1. Lineage (NCBI taxonomy): Eukaryota > Viridiplantae > Streptophyta > Magnoliopsida > Asparagales > Asphodelaceae > Hemerocallis > Hemerocallis citrina. Next base: position 278,944,394 of record CM030359.1, read on the forward strand.
AATGCTTTTTCTACGAAAAATTTGGTCACGCGCGCAGCCGTTGCTTTACCCTTCAAAATCTTCTTGGTCTCCCCAGAGGCCGGCCTTTACCAGCTAAACTTCTCTCATTCCTTAACTACCCTCTATTGAAGAACAAGCTGCATACTGGCTTGGCTTCGAAACTCAATTTTGATTCTGGAAAGGACTTCGCTGCAGTAGTTCCTTCTCCTGTTTCGAGCATATCGAGCTCGTCAGCTGATTCCTGTGAGTCATTGATGATGCTGCATCGTCCTAATATTTCTAATCTATTTAAAGATTGCATGGTTTTTTCTAAGCGGATGTCCTTCCCTCGATTGGGTCCTTCTATAGCTCATCCCCGCTCTCCATCGGTGGTTACTGCGTGTAGATTGAGTTTAGATTATAATACAGTTTTGTTTAAATCTTATACTGCTCGGCTCTCTGAGGATTGCAGGGCGTTGGAGTATGTTGGCCCTCGCAACACTTTGATCCCCGTCCCTTCGGATGTAGATCATGTCCACTTGGAGGTTTCCACCCTCCTTTATAAATTCTCCTGTTCTATGAGTATTTCTCCCCCCTTACTGTCTAGACCCTCTTGTCATTTCCCGGGTAGCATCTTCTCGTTCTACCAATATTTAGGGGCGCTTTTTCCAATCGATCATCTCCGCAGGGAGGTATCTCAGTTCCTGCTCTCTTTCCCCCTCAAATCTTCTCCGAGCCTGGCTGACTTCCCAGTCGCTGTTTCTTCCAATCATCCTATCTCCATCCCTTTATCGCCCTCGGTGGATCCTAGTGCTCCCTTTATCCCTTCTAGCCCCTTTATAGACGAAGTGGTATTATCTGCCCCTCCTTCGTTTTTTCCCACTGTTGTGGAGGCAGCTCCTCCCACCGTCAAGAGGAAGCTCAATAAGCAAGTCGGTGATATTAGGCCGATTCGTGTGAGTGCGCGTATCCTCGCCAGAAAAGCTAAAGCTATATCAGCTCGGCATTTGGTTCTCAGTTGAGTTCTATGCGTCGGCAGTGAGTCTTTTTCCTTTGGTGCCGCTAGCCTTCCCGTGGTCTGCTGGTGGAGTTTGTTTTCTCCGAGGGAGGGTTTCCTGCGTTTGGATCGCCGCTCGTCTTCTTTCTACTCCTTTTGTGGGTTGAGACCGGGCGTCTGATCGCTTTCTCGCGCGTCTGTGTTTCCGGGCTGAAGGCGTGGTCCCCCTGTTCAGCGTTTGCTCTTTTGTTGTACTGTAGGGCCCTGATTGGCGTGTTCTTCCTCTTAGTTAGGATTTAATTTTGCACACTCCGCTTATTATTGTTTTACATCTTGTAAAGCCCTTGATTATTTATTTGTATATTAACTATTATTATTGATTAATATATTTTTTGATGGCTGGAGCCTTTTGGCTCTATCCGATATATCAAAAAAAAAAACTAAGCCCAACTTAATAAATTAAGTATTTCTTTTCTAAAAGCCCATTATTTTTAAAAGCCCATAAATTAACTACTTTTAATTAACTTGTCATGTAGACACATATTTTTGTAGATAATTAATTAAATTTTTAATGTACAACTTTAATTAGGGGGACACTAGTTGGGGCACGTGTTTGCACGTGTGTGTGCATTGCACACTCCATCCTTGGCCGAATAGTAGGAGAGAGAGAGTGGGAGGTGTGGACTAATGGAAAGGTGGTTTTTGTGTCATGGGTAGTTGCTACAACTTTCCATCTTATCCTAGCCATTCATCTACAACCATCCAGTGTAATCCCAACCCTCCAATCTATCCTAAAACTAGTATAAATACCCCCTACCTTCATGCATACAATACTAAGAAAAATAATTGAAAGAAAGAAACTATAGGAGAGTAAAAGATTGAGAGAGAGTAAAGAGATTGAGTGCATTAGTGTGTGTGTGTGTGTTCCCTACCTTTGGAGATCGGCTACTTCAACCCACGACAAGGGGAGGACTCGGTTTCACCAAGTGCAAGGAGAAGGATCATTGTGGTGGCTCATTCTAGGAGGAGAAGGACCAATCATGTTCAAGGAGATCGTAGGAGCTTTGTAGTATTTTCTTCAAATAGGTGGGTGGTTTTCTATACTTCTAATATTAGATATCATGCTAGGGAGTTTGTGTTATTTATCCATGCCAAAAGAACTAATAAGATAATCACTTATTGGCTCTGAAAAGGACTTGCTAAACAAATGAGTAAATGCTTGATGAACTGTGTGCTATTGGTTATAAATTGAGTTTAATGTAATTAAAATTCACTTATTGCTACGAAGTTGTAGAGTTGGAACCATGTAATTGTAGAAAAGGTTCATGTGTTGATTAGCAAACGAATTATTAATTTTTGCACTTATGGAACAATGGTATTATTTTGCTCAAAAATACAACTTGGATTATAAGCATTATGAGTAAAGAGGGAAAATAGGAATTTACACTTTTTAACAAAATCCTAATGCAAGAAATTGAGTAGCAAATTTGTTAAAGTGATTTTCTTTTCAATATTGTAAATATAGAACATAAATTAGAGTGAAAATACTTGATTTAATGCCAAAAAAATATTTTAAAAACACTGATTTATTGAATGTATATAAATCTAGTATTCTGGAAATTTTAAGAATTTTTTCTAAAGAAAAAGCGAAGTTACGATCGTTTGAAAATTAGAATATTTCCAATAGACAAAGACTTGACTTAAACCTATTTTGAACCGTTCCTATATCAGTTAATTCCTATGGTCATACTGGTTATAGGGGGGCTTTAGTGCGTTACTGTAGCACTGTGTGTGTGTGGGTTCGAGTCTCGGTAAGGGGCTTTTATTCCAAAATTCGATTTTTTCCCCATACACCGAGAATCAAACTCAAAACCCTCCCACTCCCTCTTTGTGACAGTTGGGCGCCTTGTCCCTTTTGGCTAGCGCGTGGGGGCTTTGGGTCTCGGTGACTGTGCATTGTGTGTGTGTGTGTGTGTGTGTTGTGCGGTTCGAATCTGGCTGTGGCCAAAAAAAAATTTGGGAAGAATATTTTCTTTTTTTTAATTTTTATTTTACTTTGACTATTGTGAATTTTACAAAAAAAATATAAAAAAGAAATAGGGAGAAAATATTAGAAAATCCTTGAGTAATAAACTTCAAAAAATAAAATATTATTTTGGAATTATGGATCCTTTAAAAGAGAAATACATTTTTTTAGAGTGAAGAGTTCACTTTAGTTTTGATCTTTTGAGTTTCTAAAATAAAGAAAAATGAAAATTTTGAGTATGGAAATGATTTCAAAGAGATGAATTGAGACTTATGTGGAGTGGAATTAAATAAATGTGAAATTTTACGTATGCAAGTGGTGCATAGAAATGTGTTGAAAAGAGTGTGATGAAATGTGAAAATTTGTGGACATGTTTCAATGAATGTGAAATGAGGACTTATACTAGAATGTGGCTAAGACTCTACATCGACAAGCATGAAAAGTACTTAAAAAGAGAATTTATGATATTTTGTTGACCAAGTTTGGGTCGTTGATAATGAATGTTGTTGAAAGGACCGATGTAGGAGTAATGCTAGATTCTAGGACAGTAACCTCAGATTATACATAAGGATGAGATACATAGTGAAGATGTGATGAACGTAAGAGACAAACATGAGTATGAGGGTCATTGGATTGGCGGCATGAGAGTGTCCACAGGATGTCCCATGATGCGTCTGATTAGGACGTGGATACTACTCCAGAGTACCGTCCCGGTGGCGACGCTTATGGAGTGATCTAATGACTGCGGGTGGTGTCACGTTTATAGTAGGAGGTGAATTACCAAAGGATGCCTGCATGATGAGTCATGTGTCAGTGCGTTGGGATTCTCTCCAGGGCGCCTAGACGTGAGTTCGTAGTTCATAGAATGCCTAAGATACTTAATGTAGTTACAGTAGTAGATTAAGTCATGGCGAGGGATTGAACGCTACAAGATGAAGAACAATTAAGGTCTTGCCCTCGGACCTATGTAGTATGGGCTGCATAGACTCTGAACAAGTGCGCATTAGTGTCATATAATGTAAACAACTGCATTAAGGACTAAGTGCACATCACAATACGACGTCAATAGGATAGTCCCTTGTAGTTTGTTTTGTGATCAAGTTTGTGGTTGTTTAAGTATGGAAAATCATTATACTGTTTCCGGCATAGAGAGGATGCCGTGTATAATATTTCGTCAGTGAATGAACTGACGTGCCCACAGTTTCATATGCAGGAAAAAGAGGTTGACAAATTGAAGTATGCATGCTACTCAAAGATTGATTTAATTGTTATGAAATTGTTCCATGTAATTACTATAAATTTCTTCCACCGTATGAATTTAAATGTGTATTGTAACTCTGATGTAAGAAATGTTTTTTTATTTTCTTGTAAAATTGTACGAAAGAAGTGTAAAGATCCTGTGGAACTTCGAATTCAGTTTTATTTTGGAATTCGGGGTGTTACACTAAAAGCACTGTGCAAACAGAAGAATCCCAACTCCGTCAAGCATCGCATATCGTGAAGGATAGAAAGCTCAATGCCCCGAGGACCTCGTTCGATGTACAAAACTATTTGTCGGCAAAGAGAAGAATGAAACAACTTCAATGCTGAATAAACACAAGTGACTTCACTCCGATATTAAGAAGATTCAAAATGCCCACAACTCATTTGCTCTAAAAATGAGTTCGGCTCTATGCACGCCACTTGCGTTCCTTCGACCGACAACTACAACTCGTTGGCCCCAAACAACGATTTCAACGCTCTGCTTTATGCACGAGCTCCATCAACAACTCGTTGGCCCCAAACAACGAGTTCAACACTCTGCTCTCCGCACGAGCTCCATAAACAACTCGTTGACTCCAAATAACGAATTCAATGCTCTGCTCACCGCTTGAGCTCCATCAATAACTTGTTGGCTTCAAACAACGAGTTCAACACCTTGGTCACAGTTTGAGCTCCATCAACAATTTGTTGACTCAGAATAACGAGTTCAATGCCTTGCTCTTCGCTCAGGCTTCGTCAACAACTCGTTGGCCCCAAATAACGAGTTCAATGCTCTACTCTCCGTACGAACTCCATCAACAACTCGTTGACTCCAAACAACGAGTTCAATGCTTGCTCACCGCTTGAGCTCCATCCAACAACTCGTCAATCCCAAACAACGAGTTCAACGCTCTGATTTTCTCTTGAGCTCCATCAACAACTCGTTGGCTCCAAACAACGAGTTCAATGCTCTGCTTACCGCTTGAGCTTCGTCAATAACTCGTTGGCTCTAAACAACGAGTTCAACACCTTGGCCTCCGCACAAGCTCCATGAACAACTCGTTGATTTCAAACAACGAGTTCAATTCTCTGCTCACCGCTTAAGCTCCATCCAACAACTCGTGAATCCCAAACAACGAGTTCAATGCTTTGATTGCCACTTGAGCTCCATCAACAACTCATTGGCTCCAAACAGCAAGTTCAATGCTCTGCTCACCGCTTGAGCTCTGTCAATAACTCGTTGGCTCCAAACAACGAGTTCAACACCTTGGCCTTCGCTTGAGCTCCATCAACAACTTGTTGGCTCCAAACAACGAGTTCAATGTCTTGGTCTTCGCTCAAGCTCCACCAAACAACTCGTTGGCTCCCAACAATGAGTTCAACGCTCTGATTGCCACTTGAGCTCCATCAACAACTCGTTGGCTCCAAACAACGAGTTCAATGCTCTGCTCATCGCTTGAGTTCCATCCAACAACTCATCAATCCCAAACAATGAGTTCAACGCTCTATCTCCACCAACAACTCGTTGGCTCCAAACAACGAGTTCAATGCTCGGCTCACAGCTTGAGCTTCATCAACAACTTGTTGGCTCCGAATAACGAGTTCAACGCCTTGCTCTTCGCTCAGGCTTCGTCAACAACTCGTTGGCCCCAAACAACGAGTTTAACATTCTGCTCTCCGCACGAGATCCATCAACAACTTGTTGACTCCAAAAAAAATGAGTTCAATGCTCTGCTTACTGCTTGAACTCCGTCAATAACTTGTTGGCTCCAAACAACGAGTTCAATGCCTTGGTCTTCGCTCGAGCTCCATCAACAACTCGCTGACTCCAAATAACGAGTTCAATGCCTTGGTCTCTGCTCGAGCTCCATCAACAACTCGCTGACTCCAAATAACGAGTTCAATGCCTTGGTCTCCGCTCGAGCTCCATCACCAACTCGTTGAATCCAAAGAATGAGTTCAATGCTTCGCTCTTCATTCGAGCTCCAAAAATAACTCGTTGGCTCCAAACAACGAGTTCAATGTTCTGCTCACTGCTTAAGCATTCTCAATAACTTGTTGGCTCCAAGCAACGAGTTTAACGTCTTGGTCTTTGCTAAGGCTTCGTCAACAACTCGTTGGCCCCAAACAATGAGTTCAACGCTCTACTATCCGCACGAGCTCCATCAACAACTCGTTGACTTCAAACAATGAGTTCAACGCTCTGATCTTTGCTCGAGCTCCATAAACAACTCGTTGGCACCAAACAACGAGTTCAATATTTTGCTCACTGCTCAAGCTCTGTTCACAACTTGTTGGCACCAAGCAACGAGTTCAACGCCTTGCTCTTCGCTTAAGCTTCGTCAACAACTCGTTGGCCCCAAACAACGATTTCAACGCTCTGCTCTCCGCACGAGCTCCATTAACAAATTGTTGACTTCAAACAACAAATTCAAACGCCTTGGTCACCGCTTGAGCTCCATCAACAACTTATTGGCTCCAAATAATGAGTCCAACGCCTTGGTCTTCGCTCAAGTTTCACCAAACAACTCATTGGCTCCCAACAATGAGTTCAATGCTCTGATTGCCACTTGAGCTCCATCAACAACTCGTTGGCTCCAAACAATGAGTTCAATGCTCTACTCATCGCTTGAGCTCCATCCAACAACTCGTCAATCCCAAACAACGAGTTCAATGCTCTGTCTCCATCAACAACTCGTTGGCTCCAAATAACGAGTTCAATGCTCTGCTCACAGCTTGTGCTCCATCAACAACTTGTTGGCTCCGAATAATGAGTTCAACGCCTTGCTCTTCGCTCAGACTTCGTCAACAACTCCTTGGCCCCAAACAACGAGTTCAGCGCTCTGCTCTCCGCATGAGCTCCATCAACAACTCGTTGACTCCAAATAATGAGTTCAATGCTCTGCTTACTGCTTGAACTCCATCAATAACTTGTTGGCTCCAAACAACGAGTTTAATGCCTTGGTCTCTGCTCGAGCTCCATCAACAATTCGCTGACTCCAAATAACGAGTTCATTATCTTGGTCTCCGCTCGAGCTCCATCAACAACTCGCTGACTCCAAACAGCTAGTTTAACGCTCCGCTCTTCGTTCGAGCTCCATAAATAACTTGTTGGCTCCAAACAACGAGTTCAATATTCTGATCACTGCTTGAGCACTCTTAACAACTTGTTGGCTCTAAGCAACGAGTTCAACATCTTGGTCATTGCTAAGGCTTCGTCAACAACTCGTTGGCCCCAAACAACGAGTTCAATGCTCTACTATCTACACGAGCTCCATCAACAACTCGTTGACTTCAAACAATGAGTTCAATGCCCCGCTCTTCGCTTGAGCTCCATAAACAACTCGTTGGCTTCAAACAACGAGTTCAATATTTTGCTCACCGCTCAAGCTCCGTCCACAACTTGTTGGCTCCAAGCAACGAGTTCAATGCCTTGCTCTTCACTTAAGCTTCGTCAACAACTCGTTGGCCCCAAACAACAAGTTCAATGCTCTGCTCTCCTCACGAGCTCCAACAACAACTCATTGACTTCAAACAACGAATTCAATGCCTTGTCACCGCTTGAGCTCCATCAACAACTTGTTGGATCCAAAAAACGAGTTCAACCTTGGTCTTTGCTCCCGCTCCACCAAATAACTCGTTGGCTCCAAACAACGAGTTCAATGCTCTGCTACAGCTTGAGCTCCATCAACAACTTGTTGGCTCCGAATAACAAGTTCAACACTTTACTCTTCGCTCAGGCTTCGTTAATAACCCGTTGGCCCCAAACAACGAGTTCAACGCTCTGCTCTCCGCACGAGCTCTATCAATAACTCGTTGACTCCAAACAATGAGTTTAATGCTCTGCTCACTGCTTGAGCTCCATCAATAACTTGTTTCTCCAAACAATGAGTTCAATTCCTTGGTTTTCACTCGAGCTCCATCAACAACCCGCTGACTCCAAACAACGAGTTCAACGCTCCGCTCTTCGCTCGAGCTCCATGAACAACTCGTTGGCTCCAAACAACGAGTTCAATATTCTGCTCACCGCTTGAGCACCGTCAACAACTTGTTGGCTCCAAGCAACGAGTTTAACGCCTTGCTTTTTGCTCAAGCTTCATCAACAACTCGTTGGCCCAAAACAACGAGTTCAACGCTCTACTCTTCGCACGAGCTCCATCAACAACTCGTTGACTTCAAACAACGAGTTCACGCTCTGCTCTTCTCTCGATCTCCATACATAACTCGTTGGCTCCAAACAACGAGTTCAATGTTTTACTTACCGCTCGAGCTTCGTCAACAACTTGTTGGCTCCAAGAAACGAGTTCAACGTCTTGCTCTTCGCTCTGGCTTCGTCAACAACTTGTTGGCCCCAAACAATGAGTTCAATGCTCTGCTCTTCGTACGAGCTCCATCAACAACGTGTTGACTTCAAACAACGAGTTCAATGCTCTACTCAGTGCTTGAGCTCCATCAATAACTATTTGGCTCAAAAAAATGAGTCCAACGCTTTTCGCACAAGCTCCATCAACAACTCATTGACTCCAAACAACGAGTACATCGCCCCGCTCCTTGCTCGAGTCCTTCCAATGACCCGTCATCTTCGTGCAATAGGCTTGGCATCCAATGCCGGCCTAAAATTGCCTCCATAAAACTTGCTGGGCGTAAACAGTAGGTTCTACATCGAACGCCAACCTAAAATCGTCTCTACAAAACATGTTTGGCACAAATAGCAACATCCAACTCCATCGCAAAGTTCTCTATAAACTTGCCGGGATCAAACGGCAAGCTCAATGTTCAACTCCGTCATAGAGTTCTCTCTAAGCTTGTTGGAAACAAACAGCAAGTTCGAACTCAGCTGCACTACAAGTTGTCTCTCCAAACTTACCGGGATCGAACGTCAGTTTCTAATCAACTCAATCAAAGAGTTGCCACTCCACAAACTTGTTGGATGCAAACAGCAAGTTCAACATCCAACTCCCTCGCAGAGTTCTCTATAAACTTGTCAGATCAAATAGCAAGCTCAATGTTCAACTCTGTCATAGAGTTCTCTCTAAATTTGTTGGGAACAAACAACAAATTCGAACTTAGCTGCACTACGAGTTGCCTCTCTAGAGATCAAATGGCAGTTTCTACATTAACTCTATCTCAGAGTTGTCTCTAAACTCGCCAGGATCAAATGGCAGTTTCTACGTTCAATTCCATCCAAGGATTGCCTCTACAATCATGCTGGGCACAAACAGCAAATTCAAACTTTCAAACTCCATCGCAGAGTTCTCTGCAAACTTGCCAGGTGCAAACAGCAAGCTCTACGCACAACACCATCATGGAGTTGCTTCCCCAAACTTGCCGAGCGCAAACGGCAAACTCAAACTTCCAACTCCGTCACAGAGTTCTCTACAAACTTGCTGGGATCAAACAACAAGCTCTACATGAACTCAGTCAAAGAGTTGTCTCTACAAACTTGTCGGGCGTAAATGGTAAGCTCTATGCACAACTTCATCACGGAGTTGCCTCTACAATACTTGTCGAGCGCAAACGGCAAATCCAAAAACCCTAGCACTCCTACCTTGGTGTAAGGAGAAAAACTCCGTCAAAGATGACTCAACACCAAACAAAGCCCAGAAAATGAGCAAAAACTTAAGCTTGCAAGATTCAAGCAGAAGAAGAGAGTAGTGCGGGTCCGGGTCGGGTCTAGATTCGCAAAAACAGGCCCGAAACCCAACTTAATAAAGTAAAGGGGGACTTACGGGTATGGGTCGCAAACCCGCAACCCGCAGCTCCAAAACCCGATAGCGAACCCATCGTATTCTTCACAAAACCCTTCAGGAATCCCGCCAAAATCAAACTCATTGACAATAATGCCACCATCAGTAGGCTCGCCTATGAACTCGTCTCCATAATCGCCATAAACGGAGCTCGATCAAAGCTCCGATAACACAAGCTCGTAGCTCAGAGATTTCGAAGGCCATAGCTTGGCCAAAACGCGAAGCTCCACAGCTCGGCCAAACTGCAACCTCCATAGCTCAGCCGAAAGTCGAACTTCGTAGCTCAGCGAAGCTTCAATTTTCCATAACTCAGCGGAGGCTCCATAGTTCGCCGAAGCTCATAGCTTGCCACCATGACGAGAAGCTTCATAAACTCGATGACTAAGGCCAATCACCATCCATAGCTCGACCAGAGCTCGAAGCCCACAACTTGACGGTGCTTTGAAATCCATAGCTCGACCGTTGCTCGCCCTCCATTGCTCGGCGAAGTCGAGAGCCCACAGCTCGACGAAAATCTGAGGCTTCATAACTCGATGACAACTCATCACCATATCTCAACAATAGCTCTATACCTCCATAGCTCGGCGAGGCCCTCAAAGTTGGAAGAAAATCGCCATAGCTCAGCGAAATTGCCGGCCAAGCTAAGGGGTCCCCATTATGATTGCTGGCCCTTGGATCGCTCCAAAATTCGAGCATGAGCGCGATAGATGCGCAAGATGGAACCACGTCGCCGTTCTTCTTCCTTAGAGCTCCGCTCGCTTCTCCACCACTTGATCTCACTCAGCAGGTGAGCTGAGCATTGATGGACGCTCCAGATTGTACCACGTCGCCACAGATCACAATGATCAGATCTGAGCCCCTCGATTGCATCAGCATGCGATTCCACCGTGATCAACGCTCCAGATCGAGCCACATCGCCTCCTCAGCAGATCCTCGTATCACAGCTGCCCAATCTCATCAGCGCGTGAGCTCGCCTTGATCGACGACTCTGGTCGCATCAAAAAGTGTGTGCAGGTCAGATTATTCAATAAAAATCCCATAAATTCATTTTAAATTCGAAAAGTTAATTAAAAATCCAAAAATAATTATTTAAATTCGGAAAATTCAATAAAAATTTAAGGAAAATAATTAAAATTGGATTTATTAATTACAAATTTTGAAAAAGTGATTTTAAAATTGGAAAAAATTCCAGAATATTCTAGAAAAAATTGGAAAAATACGAAAAATATGGAAAAATTCAGGAAGATATTCACTGCCTTCAGAAGCCACAAATCAGTTCCAGGAATCTCCAAGCACCCTGGCAGCTAAGATTGCACTTCAGAGCCCGAACGTAAGAAATACTATTCCCCGAAAGCCAAGAAAATTGCCTTCTGGGAGTGGGGGGCTTATGATGATGGTAAAAATCGTAACAAATCAGGGCCGTACAAATGCAACACAGATCTCAAGCTTCTACAGGTAGAATAACCAAAACGGACCTTTTTAACAGGTCCGGGCCTTCTCCAGGCCGCTTTACAAGACATGGGCTTCTTCCAAGCCCATAAAACGTGACAGACTGTGCCTACTAAGAGAGACACCCAGCCCATACAGGCTATGAGTCAAATCTCTTATCTCCTAACAGAACTTATCTCTTGAGGGGGAGGAACATAAAGGAGATAAGGAATTCATATCGATCCAACGGATATAGATCGATCTCTTGATATGTTTCTCAAGCCTATAAATACCCTCCCCTTCCACATAGGGTGTAAAATGAATAGAATGGTCCGTCATCCGTCTGAGTTCGGCTCAAGAAATGGTTTGACCGTGGACCGTCCGAACTATTATACGAACCGAACTCGAACAAATTATTAGGTCTGATTCTTTACCTAGCTCAAGCCGGACATAAGTCCGTTCGAATATTATTGCAGTTTGATGCTTTATCGAACCGAGTCCGGACTAAACAAATTTTGTCTGACCTAGACCGAGCCGGACATAAGCCCGTCCGAGTAGAATTTCGGTCCGAGCTTGAACATATAGTTGTCTGATCCCGTCCGGTCCGATTTACAGCCCTACCTCCACAGTCAGAAGGTAATCAACAAATTTCCAATTTCTTTATCAAATTCTCTTTTTCTTTCTGGTTCTGACTTGAGCGTCGGAGGTTCTATTGCCGGAGCTACCCCCGGGTGTTTCAGGCTTTTTGCAGGTCCATCGGCCGCGTCAGCAATCTTCCGATTCAGATCACGGTGGTCTGTCAAGGATTCAGATTCAATCACAGGCTCTAACCACATAAAATGACAAAGATCAAAGGTCAGATTTTTAGTAGTTTCCATTAAATAACTACTCACTGTCTGTTTGCTCCCACACCAAATAAGCAGCAACATCTATATATATTTATATATATTATATGAATTCAATTGAAAAACAAGTAGGATACATACTATATCTTAAAAAATTTATATGAATTCATTTAAAAATACCTTTCATTTTATATTATTGGAGGTTCCAATATCTCGACGACTTAATTGATATCTTAAATTATTTGTCTCATTAATTAAGATGAAATAGTATAATACACAATTAAAAAAAGCTTCACATATTATGTCAGTCTCAACAATTAACGAAAGAAACATAAAAATGTTTTTTTTCTTTCCATATATATAATGAAAAAAAAATAGTCGACATCATGGTTCGATAAAGATGAAAGGTCAGATTTTTAGTAGTTTCCATTAAATGAGAACTCACTATCTGTTTGCTCCCACACCAAATAAGCAACAACATCTATATATATTTATATATATTATATGAATTCAATTGAAAAACAAGTAGGATACATACTATATCTTAAATTTTTTATATGAATTCATTTAAAAATACCTTTCATTTTATATTATTGGAGGTTCCAATATCTCGACGACTCAATCGATATCTTAAATTATCTGTCTCATTATTTAAGATGAAATAGTATAATACACAATTAAAAAAGCTTCACACAACAATTAACGAAAGAAACATAAAAATTATTATTTTTCTTTCTATATATATAATGAAAAATAAAATAGTCGACATCATGGTTCGAACCTGTACACGCGTACCAACAAACTTCCAATCTACCTCCTCAACCACTCTAATAAATGGAATATTATGCTAAATTTTGAATAGAAACTTTATTAATTACACCTAATTACCTCCTTGGGGGCCTCCTGATTAATGGGCCCTGTGCGACCGCACAGGTCGCACAGGTCCAGGGCCAGCCCTGAGCTTTAAGATTGCCGTTATTACAAATAACGGAAATAGTAATAAGGCGTTTTCACACTTGTAATTTTTTTTTCTCAAATCAGAGAACTACTAAGTAAATGCGAGATGTACTAATGTCGTTAATCCTAATACCGAAATGTGAAATATTTTTTTTACGGGTGCCACTATTGACAACAACAACATCAAAATAACATATGTTGTTATTACCAATAGTGTTTTATGTTGACGTTCCAAAATTGGGCCAGTTGGGTATATATTTTCGAAAGTGGATCAGTTTGATCAATATTTTCAAAAAGTGGGTTAGTACGATAAAAAAACTCGTATTTTACTATATTTTATATGGGTTTGATGGGTGCATTTGGAAATATCGGTCAATGTGATTATATTTATAGCAACATTTACTATAAATGAGGATCTAGTGCAATAAGAAGGCTAAATATAAAAAAAGGATACAAATATTTGGGCCAATTTAAAAAAAGTACACTAAAATTTTTTTGTTTATAAAAAAGACACAAAGTTTTAAAAAACTCTACTGGGTTAGTTAGGATTAGGGTTAGGGTAGGGTTTAAAAAAACCACTTTCATCTTTCATTTGTGTTTAAAAAAAATGGCATTCATCTTTTATTTGTGTTTAAAAAAATATCACTTAACTAATCAAATGTTTAAATAAACCCCTCCGAACTAACCCTAACCGGCCCAACCCTAATCCTAACTAACCCAGTGGAGTTTTTGAAACTTTGTGTCCTTTTTTTAAACAAAAAAAATCTTAGTGTACTTTTTTTAAACTAACCCAAAATTTTGTGTCTTTTTTTTTTAATATTTAGCCGCAATAAGAAATAGGAAAAACCCTAGAATAATATGTTTGTTTCATGGTGCACCTTGTGTAGCTTTCTTAAATACGGGAATATATTCTTTATAAAATGTTTGCTAATTTTTGTGGCATACCTTTTTCATGATCATGTATAGTTTATTAGGTTTTATTACGAAACTAGATTTGCCCGTGGGCACGTGCCTACGGCACGTTTTCGGAACGATACGATACAGGAAAAAACCCTGTAAACAGTAAAACAACAATTATGTAGTTCAAGTTTAAATAGTATGATAATAATTAGTTGTAAATAAAAGTCCATGTTTCTATTAGTATATGTTGAAAAATAATTATAAATGAGGGTGTAAAATCCAACTTTTTAGAACTTTAAGTGTGGAAAATGATGAAATTTAACTGTTGAAAAAATATTTGCTCAATAAAAAAAAGCATAAAAATTCTGAATATTTTACAAATCTGAAATCTTAAAATCTAAATTTCTAAGTAAATAAAGAAAGAATGAGAGAGAGAGGGAGAGAGAGAAAGATAGAAATATGAAAAAGTGAAGAGAGAAGAAAGAGATAGTAATAAAGTAATGAGTTATTTTAGTTTTGGGGGAATTTAATTTTAAGGTTTGAAATTTTGGACAAAAAAATATGTTTTGCAAGAATCAATCTAGACCATTAATTTTATGGAAGATTAAATGAGAGCCACTTGATAGCTTTCTTTGTAATTTATTATATAGATACTTTCATGTATATTTTGCTAACTGAAAATGGTCTGATGTATATTTTACTAGGTTTTATCTGAATTTGATGGGCCCGTTCGATCAGCCTATGGGATTAGACTTGCGGCACCTACAATAACTAGATACTCTTACCCCCTTATATTACTTTAGTGATTTTAAGATGTTAGAATGCACAAGGAAATGTTTTGCATTAAAACTAAGGAACATATAAGAGCATCCCAGTCGTGATGGTTAGAAAATATATAAATGCATATTTACATATAGTATTTTGATATTTTGGCGCAGTCGTCGAATGGTATGTTATAGCAATTTAATTTAAAAAAAAAAAAAAAAAAATTAGACAGAATTTGAAGTTGTGTCGGAGAAATTTAATTATTTGTTTGAAGGGTAGATGGAACTTCAATTTGCGTCGGAAGGAAAAAAAAAACAAACAAAAATTGAAGAGACGGAACTTCACTTTTTGTCCCACGATTTTAAAGAATTTTTTTACAATTTCTTTATTAATTAAAAACATTTTAAAAGTTTTTTTAAAAAAAAGTGGGCCCCTCTTCCAAGAAGTACCCATATATGAACACTGTTTATATTCAACTTTTTAAATAAAAAGACGTCGGACGGAAATTGAAGATCCGTCTGACGAATTTAAAAAATATTTTCTTTCGTTGGACGGAAATCGAAGTTGTGTCTCTTATATTATGCATTTTGTTATATCTTTTGCCATTTATAGTAATCTACCGTCGCTATTTTGTCAAAAAATGCTTAAACAGCAAAAGACTGCAGCTGATCGTTTGCTATAAAATGTATTTTATGTATAAATAGCGAACAACTGTAGATGCTCTAAGGAATTAGCCCAACAAAAATTGAAAGATAATGCTACACCCACTGCACCAAAAATTGAATACCGTATATTAAATGTAGAGTAAAAGAATATAATATGGATATAAGGGTTTTGCTAATTATGATTAGCGACTACTTTTTTTTTTACAGCCAACTAGTGTTTTTCACGTGCAATGCACGTTTTGATAAAAGTTGGAGGATTTTTATGTGCGATATATGTGTTAAGAAATAGTTTTAGAGTTGGACGTGTGTTGCACGTAATTGAAAAAAATATTTTGAAGAAAAGCTACAATTTGTACGTACAATAACGTGCTTATAAATAGAATTTGAGTTGTACGTGCAACATATGTGTATGTTTAGTGTTAAAAACATATCATAAAATTGTTTTGCACGTGCGTTGCATGTTTTAAATATGTAGAATTTTTTTATTTGTTTGTTTTTGTTGTAATTAATGGGAGAGTTAGAGTTGCACGTGTAATACACGGGTTTGTATGTTGACAAATGACAACCCCAACTCTCCCATTATAATATTAGATTAGATTAGATTAGATATATTAGACAAGTAATATATACGTGCAATGCACTTTAAATTTTTTTAAAAAAAATTAAAATAAAAACTATGATTTACACGTGCAATGCATGTTTCAATAAATAAGATTATATATTTTTAAAAATAAATGTGAAGACTATAATGAAAGAGTTGGAGTTGCACGTAAGTAGGTAAATTTTTAACTCCAACATTTCCGTTAAAATAGTAGAGATTATATATTATATTATAGATAGATAGATAGATAGACAGATAGTAATTTACACGTGTGATATACCTTTAATATATTTAAAACAAAATTAAATTAACAAATCTAACGTAGTAAGGACTCGAACCTTAGGCCACCTTCATATTAGTTATATACGTGTGTGACAGTGTAAAAATGGCCTGAGGCCCAACCAGGGCCCAATGCAATTCCTACTCAGAAAAGCAAGAATACCGACCTGGTTCGGCTCCGGACCCCTTCAGGGTCGGCGCCGAACCTCGTGTTTGCCCCCACAGTGCCGGCTTCCTCGTACTGACGAGCCTCAGTACCCCCCGGAGTCCGATCCGGAGCAGTCCCTCATGCCGTCCCCCCTCTCGGGCGGGGCGGAGGGATGACCTGGCGCAGCCTAGGCCCTCCGATTCCCCCAGAGGCACAGAGGGCTCACGATGGGCCACGTCAGCTCCAGATACCGCCAAGGGTTTCGCCACGTCAGCCCTATACCACTCCTGGTATCACCGCAACCGCCCTAAACCCCCTGGGCCTTCTGCCACGTCAGGCCCATGGGCTTTCGGATCCAAACCCGGCCCCCAAGCGGAACCAAACCCGGTTGGGATTCTCTATAAATACTAGACCCTCACCCACCTTTTGAAGGTAAGCAATCTTTTGCCACTTAAAGATACCTAGTTATTGCTACTCTCTCACAGAGACTGACTAGAGCGTCGGAGGGTCCGCCACCGGGACAAACCCCGGTGTTTCAGGACCGTCTGCAGGTACACAAGACCTCGGATCCGACCTTCCGATCCGAGCCCAACCTTCAACGCCTTTCCGAGCTTATCGTAGGCCCCAGAAGGTCAACCGAAGGTCGGCAGACGAGCGGCAATCTCCTTCAATACAAATTGAGTTCGAACTCACACCTGGTGCTTCCACACGTGCCTCAGAAATAAACAGCATCAGGTTGGCGCCGTCTGTGGGAACCGCTGCTCCAGAAGCCGATCCGACCCAGGCCCTCGAAGGCCATCGACAGCCGAATCTTCATGACCTCCAAAGGCAAGGGGGCTGCTCCCTCCGTCAACCAACGGGACCCGCCCCCACCCTCTGATGAAGCCGGGCCCCGCACGTCGAAACACAAGGCTCCCCCTCGGGAGTCCCAAACGAGCGTCGGCGGGACAGCCCAGCCCGACCTACAAAGAGTAATCCTCAGCCGCAAGGTTACCCACAACTGGGGAAGGGCCGCTTCCAACTCGGCCCCGAACCATCCGAGGAGGACCCACAGGGATGACGGCCCACGGGATCGGCAAGGTGATAGGAACCGGGGATCACCAACCCCGAAGCCTGACCCAAACCGCACCCAGGGTCAGGATCCCGAATACGAGGTATCCCTGGATACGCCCTTCACCCTACACAACATCCACGGGGGACCGGTGAGGGGAGAAAATGATACTTCCCAAAGAACCTTCACCCAGGGGACGAACGCCATTCAGTACAGCCCCTCCCCTGAGCTACAACCGCGGCCAGTCTCCTTCTCAGGAGAGGGCCCCGAAGGAATTCACCTCCCCCACGGCGGGGGCCTCGTCGTTAGCCTCAGCATGGCCAATTGTGAAGTTCGCCGAATCCTTGTTGACAGCGGCAACCCGGTAAATATTCTCTTCCTCAGAACCTTCGAAAGCCTCAGATTGCCCAGAGGGAAACTCAAACCAGCAGGAGGCACGTTGCTCAAGCTTGCGGGCGTCCCGATCATGGTGAAGGGAATTATTACCCTCAACGTCACCACTGGACCGGATCCTGTCAAGAGGACCGAGTCCTTGGATTTCATGGTCATCCACGCCAAGGCGGCCTACAACGCCATCCTCGGCAGACCCGGGCTAAACTCCATCCAGGCGATACCTTCGGCCCACCATCGGGAACTCAAAGGGAGAAGGGGCGTACCCCCCCTCAGCACGGGCGTACTCCCCCTCAGCGCCGTTGAACTCGAACCCGAGAAAGACGGCCCCGCCCCCGAGCCCGTGGACGAGCTGGAGGAGATCCTATTCGACGCTGAAGATGAGTCCAAATGGTTCCGGGTGAGCCGCTCACTCGCCGAGGACCTGAAGGCGGGCATCATCGCTTGCGTCCGCCGCAACGTTGATCTCTTCGCTTGGAAGCCCTCCGATATGCCCGGAATCTCCGAAGACTTGATCATGCACCGACTGAGTGTCCTCCCTGACTCTAAACCGATCGTCCAAAAGAGGCGCAAAGTCGCCCCGGAGAGGCAACTAATTATAAAAACAGAAGTAGACAAGCTCTTGTCCGCTCGATTCATCCAGGAAGTCACCTACCCCGAATGGTTGGCCAATGTCGTCATGGTGAAGAAAGCTACAGGGGGTTGGCGAATCTGCATTGACTTCACGGACCTTAACAAAGCGTGTCCAAAAGATCCTTTCCCCCTCCCGCGCATCGACGCTTTGATAGACGCGACCTCAGGGCACGAGCTACTGTCCTTCATGGACGCTTTCTCGGGGTACAATCAGATCCGGATGTTTCCGCCAGACATCTCCAAGACCTCATTCGTCACCGACCAAGGTCTTTATTGTTACCGTGTCATGCCCTTCGGGCTGAAAAACGCCGGTGCCACGTACCAGCGACTCGTCAACAGAATCTTCAAGGACCTGATCGGCCGCAACGTAGAAGTTTACGTCGACGACATGCTTGTCAAGAGCCGGGCTGGGCCGGACCACGTCGCCGACCTCGAGGAAGCCTTCGGTGTCCTCCGACGCCACAACATGAGGCTTAACCCGGCTAAATGCGCCTTCGGCGTCTCCACGGGGAAGTTCCTAGGGTTCATTGTCAGCCAGCGCGGCATCGAGGCAAACCCCGAAAAAATACAGGCCATCATCAACATGTCCCCACCCCGGAATGTCAAAGAAGTTCAGAGGCTCACGGGTCGGTTGGCGGCGATCGGCCGTTTTCTCTCCAAGTCAGGGGAGAAATCTCTCCCCTTCTTCAAGGCCTTGCGCGGGAAAGGGGGCTTCGAGTGGGGTACCCCTCAACAAGAAGCCTTCGAACAGCTGAAACGGTACCTCGCCAACCCGCCTCTCCTCAGCAAGCCCGAACCAGGCGAGCCGCTTTGGCTCTACCTGTCCGCCTCGGACCACGCCCTCAGCGCCGTCCTCGTCCGAGAGGAGGCAGGAGTTCAGAAACCCCTGTACTATGTAAGCAAAGTGCTACACCCGGCCGAGACGAGATACGCGAAGATAGAAAAGGTAGCCTATGCCCTGGTTATGGCAGCCCGAAAACTCCGACCTTACTTCCAGGCCCACTCCGTCCAAGTTCTGACCGACCAACCGCTGAAGACCGTCCTCCACAAGCCCGAAAACTCCGGCCGATTAGTCAAGTGGTCGATCGAGCTGAGCCAGTTCGACATCAGCTATCATCCCAGGGCAGCCATTAAAGGGCAGGCCCTCGCCGAGTTCATAACTGAATGCACTGTCTCCGAGCAACCTGACGTAGAAGAGCCGGATCTGACCTGGGAGGTCTTTGTTGACGGCTCATCCTGCGAAACGGGGAGTGGGGCGGGCGTCATCCTTCGTGGCCCCGACCAATTCCTACTTCAATACTCCCTGCGCCTCAACTTTCCCGCCTCCAACAACGAGGCAGAATATGAGGCCATGATCGCCGGACTGACCCTCGCCCACCGAGCCGGTGCCAAGCGAATCCGGGCGTTCAGCGACTCTCAACTCGTGATCCACCAGATCAACGGAGAGTACGAAGCCCGCGACGACCGAATGGTGAGATATTTGGCGGCGGTCCGACGGCTCTTGGTGCTCTTCGACAACACTGCGGTTGTCAGAGTCCCCAGGGAACAGAACGCCCAAGCCGACGCGCTGTCCAAACTCGCCTCTTCTTCCTTCGAAGGCCTCGATCGTACGGTGCTCGTCGAGGTCCTCTTGGAGCCAAGCATCCTTAGCCCAGAGCCGGAAGCAATGTGCGTACAAGAAGGAACCAGCCCGGACGACTGGACCACTCCCATCCGAAAATTCTTGAGCCAGGCCGAGCTTCCTGAAGACAAAGCCGAGGCCAGGCGAATCAGAATCCGAGCGGAAAGGTTCGTCATAATCGATAACATCCTCTTCAAACGCTCGTACACCCTGGCCGACGGCAAACCCTACCTCCGCTGCCTCGCCAAGGACGAGGCCAGCTACGTCCTCAAAGACCTGCACGAGGGGATCGGCGGATGCCACATGGGGAGTAGGACGCTTGCCCGAAAGGCTCTGAATCAAGGGTACTATTGGCCCACCATGCTCCAAGACTCACAAGACTTGGTCAAGAGGTGCGGCCCCTGCCAAAGGTTCTCTCCCATCAAAAGGCTTCCTCAAGCCAACCTCCGATCCTTGGCGAGCCCTACGCCCTTCGCCATGTGGGGAATGGACCTTGTGGGGCCCTTCCCCCCAGCGGTAGGACAGAAGAAATTCCTGATTGTCGCCATCGACTACTTCACCAAGTGGATCGAAGCCGAACCGCTGTCCAGCATCACCGAACGCCAAGTGCAACAATTCTTCTGGAAGAACATCATTTGTCGATTCGGGATCCCCCGAATCCTCGTCACGGACAACGGAACCCAGTTCCAAGGGCAAAACTTCCAATCTTTCTGTCAGGACATCGGCATCCAGCAACGTTTCTCCGCCATTTGCCACCCTCAATCTAACGGCCAAGCAGAAAATGCGAACAGGCAAATCCTCGATGGCCTCAAAAAGCGCCTTGACAGTTCCCCCAAGGGGCTCTGGGTGGAGGAGCTGCCCAGCGTACTATGGGCACACCGAACCACGCAGAGGATCCCCACGGGGGAGACACCCTTCAATCTGACCTATGGGACTGAGGCGGTCATCCCCGTCGAAGTCGGATTGCCTTCCCCCCGGATCATAGCCTTCGATGAAGACGACAACGCGTCCGCCCTGAGGGCTAACCTAGACTTCGTCGCCGAGGTACGAGAAAAGTTCGCGGTCCGAAGGAGCATTTATCAGCAACGGATCGAGAGATTTTACAACAAGAAAGTCCGCCCCACCAGCATCCAGGCAGGGGACCTAGTGTTGCGAAAGCTATCTGTCTCTGACCCGACCAAGAAGAGGAAACTGGCTCCCAACTGGGAAGGCCCATACCGCGTAGTCGAGGCTGTACGCCCGGGTACATACCGACTGACGGATATGAATGACCGACCCATCAGCCGACCCTGGAACGCTGAGCACCTCATGAAATTCCGGGGAGAGCAAGCTTAGGCTCCAGCGTGGCTTAAGTAAATTAAAACTTTTTGTAAACATTCATGTGCAAAGGGCCGCTTCAGCGACCCCCCCCCCCCCCTCAGTCTGGTATAAAAGAAGTCTCTTCTGTCAAAAGTTAAATACCTCGGCAACGCCGACCCGGTACCGGGCAAGGCGGGCGGCATCAGGGTTCTCCCTCGGGTCTCATCCCCAAACGCCTCGGCAGGTGCGACCCAACAACGGGCAAGAGGTCTCCCTGTCGCCCCGCATCGATTCCTCACGAATCAGCGGAGCCCGACCTCGCCTAAACCACCCTTCACCACCCCGATAACCAGAGCAAAGAAGGAAATGAAAGCTTTACTCATACTCTTTTATTTTTTGTACGGAGAAAACAAGCAAATACCGTTACAGAACCACTCCCCTCATCTCAAACTAAAGGGGATCTCCGACTTAGGGCCCCTCGGACCCGGTAAAGGGAGGAACCACTCCGACCAAACGACTGGGGACTCTCTCCTCGTCATGACGATCCTTCGGTTCTGCCACCGTCGACACCCCGGCCACGGAGCTCTGGGCATCCACGGATCGAATGCGCTCCATCAGTGGCAACGCCGAGGGAGCCCCCTCTGCTCGCCGATCCCTCGAGGAAGATGTCGAAACACCCAACATGGTCCTATAGCGGTGTATCTCCATCTCCTTTTCCACTATCACATCGCGAAGAAGCTTCTCGGAGGAAGGCCTCTGCACCGAAGAACTTGACATGGTGTATCCAAGACCAACGCCCCCTAGCTCCCGATCCACCATCGCCCTCCTCAGCCGGCTCGCCTCCTCACTCAGGGCTTCAGACTTGTTCCTGTAATAATGGAAGGCCGCATCAGTGTCGCGAGCCCTCTTTCGATACCGAACCAAGGTGGCCTCTAAAGCCTCGACCTTGCCTCGAAGCCACGCCACGTCGGAACGAAGGGGGTCCACCTCAGGAAGGGGAGCCGTGACCTACAAGAGAACCAGCCCGCTCAAGACATATATGCAAGGAGGTTCAGAAATTTTTCAAAGTTGGAACACTTAGCCAGCCAGAAAACCCTCTTTTTATAAATTCAGTTTCCCCATACAAAAAATGCGGTGGCCAGTCCGCGGAAGGCAAATACAATCGAGAGAAGGAAAAAGAAGGACAAAAATTATACAGCGGGTTTTCCCACCTCGATATCAGCCGGATCCGTTGGAGGGTCGGTAACCAATTTGTCATCTGACCCTTGTCCGCCAGGAGTCTTCGGTGTCCCCTCAATCTCCATATCATACTCGAAGTTGGACAGGTCGATGGTCGGATAAAAGTGCCTCACATGGCTGAGGGCCTTCGCATAACTACTATCCTGGGCATTGATCACCAGGATCTGACACGACTTAGTCACCTCATCCTTCTCCTTCTCCGACCTCTCCTCCTGAGCCGCCCTCGCCTTCGCCCATTCCTCCTTCTCCTTGTCAAAAGCCACCTTCGTCTCCACCTCCCTCTTACGAGAGCCTTCGAGCTCTCCCTTCAATTCCGTCACCTCCTGCTCGGCCTTGTCAGCCCGATCTCGCTCTCGCTGCACCGCCGCCTCGTAGAGACCCTTCACATGGGCCCCCTGCACGGTCGCCTGCCAGGACCAGACACTACTAAGAAATCTTCCTTAAATAACATCACCTGAAAGCTAGGAGGTTCGATCGACTTACCAGCACCGTGGCCTGCGCAAGACGAACATACGCCTCGTCCAGGGTCTGGGACTTCATATCCGAGCGGTCCCGAGGGGTCGCCAACTTATCTGCAACCTCCACGGCCTGGCGCCCCCGGACCAGGCAATCACCCTCGCAGATCGACCAATCCGGCACCCACCTTCGCCGAAGCCTCTCCTCAAGTCCGGGATCCACCGGGGGACCCTTCCCCTTATCAGGCGCGGCGGCCGCACCCTGATCCGAACCCCCCTGGACCACGGCGTCCCCACCCGTCTCTGATCGAGTCCTCTTCATCCTCGGCTGAATGGGGACCTCGGAGACAACCTGGGACAACTCGGTGGTCTTCACCGCGACATCCTTCTTCTTGCCCTTCGTCTTCTTCATGGCGAGCCTCAGCGCCTTAATCGACTCCTCATCCATTTCTGTAAAGAGATCCATTAAGAACAAATGAGCAAAAAAGTACAAGAAGAGTGTGAGGAAAGAAACAACCACGTACGAGGCACGGCCGGGCTGGGGCTCAGTCCGACGTTCGCCAGGTGGGCCTCCGTCACCTTCCCCCAATTAATGCTATGCGACAGACGGAGGCGCTCAACGAGTCTCCACTCCTCCGCCGTCAAATCCCCTGGCCCCGGTGCTGGGTAGCTCGGCTTAGTATGGTTCCACCGAGTAGGGATAGCCCAAGGGTCCTCACTCCGGATCACCAGATACTTCTTCTTCCAGAACTTAATGGAATCCGGATGACCGTGGACAACCTTCGCCTTACCTCGAGGCGAGATATAATATACCCCTTCTGCCGATGAGCCAATCAATAGCATCGCTCGGAACACGCCCAGCCGTAAGGGTACCCTCCGTTCCTCGCACAACAGCACGAAGCAGATGATCTGCTTCCAGGAGTTCGGCCCGAACTGCATCGGCGCCAGGGACGACCAATTTAACACCTCCCGAACGAATGGGTGGATGGGCAGCCTCAGGCCGGAGATAAAGGCGTCCACAGGGAAGATACAATACCTGTCCGGCAGGGGATCGGTCGGTCGAAGAGAAGAACTCGGCAGCATAAGCTCATAACTGGGCCCTATGTGGTAGGCCAACTGCAGAGCCCCCAAGTCGCTTGCCTCCAGAGCGGTCGGGGAGGCGTCCACCACCAACCTCTTCCGGCTTGACGCCGACGGCTGGACCCCCGAGGACTTCTTATCGGAGAGATCGTCGGGGTAGCAACGGAAAGGCCGGGGTTGTGCGGACGACCCTATCCCCAAGTCGCTCGGGCCGCCAATCTTCGATTTCTTCTTCTTCGGAACCCTCCTCCTCTTAGTCCGTTCCGGCGAAGGTGTAGACAAGCGCCCCAGAACGGGCGGATTCGGAGACCCCGCGGAACCTTCTCCCTCGGAGCCACCCTCCTCTCCGGAAGCCGACCCTAGGGTTTGGACTTCGTCTGAGCTGCCGCCCCCCTCCTCAGAGTCGCTGCTTTCTACCACGAAATGCCTCCGAGATCGCAATGGCTTCACGCTGTGTACGACCTCCTCCTCGCCTACCGGCCCCTCCCCAGAGGTCGACGCCAACGAGCCGGACTGAGCCCTATCCATCCGTGCCTAAGTTAAAACAGGATTACCAACTAACCTGAAATCACCTCGGAAACACGACCTTGCTGCCGGAAGCTGAAGGGGCGAGCGCTGAAGAGTTGAAGGATTTTTTCAAAAAGTAAGAGGCAGGAAAGAAATGGGCGACGGGAGGAGAGGGGGGAACATTTATAGGGGATAAGAACAACTCCTCGATTTTCGCAGTCACTATTCACCGATTGACGTGCAACTACCGCCTAGGAAATCACGCCACATCCTCGAAGCACGTGCTGCTGACGTCACCCAGTGCCAGGCTGGCAGCACGGTACGGGGCCGGTTCGGACAAAATAACGACTCGCCTTCGCCAGCACTAAAGTACTCTTCTTCAGAAGATCCACCGGCGGGCCATCACCCTTACCAGCCCGTAATCCCCCCTCGTCTCGAGGTTCGGCTTGGCACCGGGGTACTCTTCCCAAGAAGAAACTACGGCTCGCCTTCACCCTCACCGGCCCATAATCCCTCGCCAGCTCGAGGTTCGGCTCGGCACCCGGGTACTCTTCTTCGGAAGATCCACCGGCGGGCCATCACCCTTACCAGCCCGTAATTCCCCCTCGTCTCGAGGTTAGGTCTGGCACCCGGGTACTCTTCTCAGGAAGAAGCAACGGCTCGCCTTCACCCTTACCGACCCATAATCCCTCGCCAGCTCGAGGTCCGGTCTGGCACCGGGGTACTCTTCTTCGGAAGATCCACCGGCGGGCCATCACCCTTACCAGCCCGTAATTCCCCCTCGTCTCGAGGTTCGGCCTGGCACCGGGGTACTCTTCTCAGGAAGAAACAACGGCTCGCCTTCACCCTAACCGACCCACAATCCCTCGCCAGCTC
The DNA here is from genome assembly GCA_017893485.1 of Hemerocallis citrina. Classification (NCBI taxonomy): domain Eukaryota; kingdom Viridiplantae; phylum Streptophyta; class Magnoliopsida; order Asparagales; family Asphodelaceae; genus Hemerocallis; species Hemerocallis citrina. The sequence continues at coordinate 278,970,124 of CM030359.1, forward strand.
GAGGTTCGGTCTGGCACCCGGGTACTCTTCTTCGGAAGATCCATCGGCTAGTCATCACCCTTACCAGCCCATAATTCCCCCTCCTCTCGAGGTTCGGTCTGGCACCCGGGTACTCTTCTCAGGAAGAAGCAACGGCTCGCCATCACCCTTGTCGACGCGTAATCCCTCGACCCCTCGAGGTTCAATCGAACACCAGGGTACTCTTCTCCGGAAGAGACAACGGTTCGCCATCGCCTTCACCTACACCTTGACCCTCGACTAGCTCGAGGTCCTATCCAAGCTTCAGGACAGCACCTCCAGAAAGGCCCTATGATCCGCCCTCCCATTTTTTACAATCATGAACACTCCTCCACGGCTAGCTCCCGCACCCCCTGCAGGAGTGGGGGGCTTGTGTGACAGTGTAAAAATGGCCTGAGGCCCAACCAGGGCCCAATGCAATTCCTACTCAGAAAAGCAAGAATACCGACCTGGTTCGGCTCCGGACCCCTTCAGGGTCGGCGCCGAACCTCGTGTTTGCCCCCACAGTGCCGGCTTCCTCGTACTGACGAGCCTCAGTACCCCCCGGAGTCCGATCCGGAGCAGTCCCTCATGCCGTCCCCCCTCTCGGGCGGGGCGGAGGGATGACCTGGCGCAGCCTAGGCCCTCCGATTCCCCCAGAGGCACAGAGGGCTCACGATGGGCCACGTCAGCTCCAGATACCGCCAAGGGTTTCGCCACGTCAGCCCTATACCACTCCTGGTATCACCGCAACCGCCCTAAACCCCCTGGGCCTTCTGCCACGTCAGGCCCATGGGCTTTCGGATCCAAACCCGGCTCCCAAGCGGAACCAAACCCGGTTGGGATTCTCTATAAATACTAGACCCTCACCCACCTTTTGAAGGTAAGCAATCTTTTGCCACTTAAAGATACCTAGTTATTGCTACTCTCTCACAGAGACTGACTAGAGCGTCGGAGGGTCCGCCACCGGGACAAACCCCGGTGTTTCAGGACCGTCTGCAGGTACACAAGACCTCGGATCCGACCTTCCGATCCGAGCCCAACCTTCAACTCCTTTCCGAGCTTATCGTAGGCCCCAGAAGGTCAACCGAAGGTCGGCAGACGAGCGGCAATCTCCTTCAATACAAATTGAGTTCGAACTCACACCTGGTGCTTCCACACGTGCCTCAGAAATAAACAGCATCAACGTGCAATATACGCATTGGTAGATTTACAAATGACACTAAGGCTTTCTCCTATTATAACTAGTAATTTTTACGTGCGATGCACGTTTTGATAAAAAGTTGGAGTTGAACGTGCGATACATGTAAGTTAGTAGTAATCAGCACTTGTGATGAATGTCTTAAACTTTAAAAAAAATGGAGTTGAATGGACACTACACACAATTTTTAAAATTTTTTGAAGGAGAAATCTTGAATTGTACGTACGGATGTGTCATGAAATATATTTGGAGTTGCACGTGCGACGTACGTATTTGGTTTGTGACAAAAAAAATTAAAAATTATTTGTCTAGTGTAGGAAAAAACTTTGATTTACACGCGTGATGCACGTATTAATAAATAGAGTTAGAGCTACACGTGCAACGTATGTGTTTCATTTGCGACAAAAAAATATTCAAAAATTGTTTGTTTGGTTGCAAACTCAAAGTGACAAAGTCACAAACTCTCCCATTAATAGTAGTAGACTGGTAATTTACACGTGCGGTGCACGTATTTATAAATATATATATATAAAAAATCTAACGTTGTCTGACATCAAACTTAAGATCTCTTTTATATAGTTATGCATGTGCATTGCACGTATTTATTTGGTTACAAATATAGTTTGTTTGGTGGTCTCATTAAAATAGTAGAAGTAGAGATATCAGAGATGAGAGATTAGATTAGATTAGATATATCCTTCTATTGATTGTGATTCAACTTTCGAGGATGTAAAAAGCAATTTTTGCAAAATTACCAATTGTGCCCTTATTTATATTCAACTTTTATAGTATTATTTACTACTTTAATTAATTAAAAAATTATTCATCAAACTATTCCTCTTCCTTATTCCTCCTCTGCCCCGATTCTGTCCCTTTATCCCACCTCCCCACCGTGAGTCGGATCCACTCAACTTAGACCTCCTTCTGTTGGTCTTTATGTGGACTTACTTCACAAATATGCCACAGCCGTCCAAAGAAAGCCCCGACGATCAAATCGGACCTCAAAAGATCCAGCGATCACCTAAACCACCATCAGTTTCATCGATTCACTCACTTGCTAGTGATTTTTAATTTTTACTTTTTGACCAGAAAAAGTTAAGGTAACTCCCCACTTCAATATATATTAGCATTGATATAGTTAGCTAATTACAAAACCAGTTTAGGAAATCCCGAGCAAGAGCAAAGAGAGAGTATTATTGGCAGGTCGAAATAGTGAGAAGCATATTCAGTGTGTTAGGGTGAAGAGATGATAGAGATGATGAGGACTAGTACTGTTGTGCACATCTACTTACCCTAAACCTAAATTCATACCCAACTCTTAAAACCTGTATGATGATCTTTCTTATGCTCAATAATCAAAACCTAAACATAAACATTCTAACAGTTAATATGTCTTCAAAAATAGGGGAGTGATCAGCGGAAGGGGCGGAGGAGTTTTCACTTTTTTGGAATGTTCCGGTGATAGGAACTTTTTGTATTATCTGTAATTATTTAATTTTTTGTGAAGGGGACTTGCATTTATGGAATAGGTACTCTCCTTTTTGGATAGGAGAATGAGTATCATGGCTCATCATTGGGATACATGAATATCGATCATCTTCCCTGCTTGGTTGTTTGTTTAATGAAATGCAGAGTTGTTTGTTTAATGAAATGCAGAGGACTAGTGTCTACTGTTTTCAATAAAAAAAAAAAATGTATGCCTTCAAAAATATTACAAGCCAGTAATTTAAATAAAGTGTATCAAGAAAGAAATACACTCTTTGCCACTGCCAAAAACTGGAGCATTAATTCAATCTCTTGCCTTCACCATGCTCCTCTTCGCCTTACACCACCTCAGTTGAGTCATCAATCTGGATATGGTGAGATGATGTGTTGCCTACTTGCAGATGGAGTAGTGCTCTTGCCAGCTCCAAACCATTGAGGATCTTTTGTTTTTTTCTGCTTTCCACGGCTCCATCCAGTCAAGATGAAGACCGGAATTTGCAATTAGAGATAAGCTTAATTTGAGCATGTCGTATTTTAAAAAACCCTATCATTTTTTTCCAATGAAAGACTCCAGCAGATGTCAATAGTCAAGAGCAACCAAGTGTGTGAATATTGTAGAGAGTGAGGAGTAAAACACCAACTACTAAGCAATCATGCAATGAAGTGGGGGTGTAGTGATGTTGAAAATCTGGGTGAAGTAGTGATGCCAAACTCTTTGTGCAGTGGTGCGTTTTCAAAAAAGATATGAAAACAAGTTTCTACCTGACATGCACTTGTGGTGCATGTCATGTCTCCTTCCCATTCCTTATCTCTTAGAAATGCCTTAGAGTTCACTCTATCACAACTTAATAGCTAGATGAATATTTTCCATTTCAGTGTTGCTAGATTTCTCCAAGTGGCCCTGAGGTAGGGTGACCTTAATCCCTATTGTTGTAGAGGCTGTAAGCTGATTTTATTGAATAATTTCCTTTAGCTACTACAAGCCGCAAGGTCTATCCCGACGTTTCTATCCAGACGTTTGGGTATGAAAGCCAGGATAGATGACATGTTCAAAATTTTAAATTTTTTTGTCTATCTATCCCGGCTTTTGCGATAAACACCGGGACAGATGTTGGATATATAGGTATATTCTCACTATATGAATAATATTATGTGTAATATTATTCTATGAGTAACACGTGTGTTATACGTACTAATTGTATAGATATCGGAACGCAGGTTGAGTGGGTTGAGAACCCAGTACCCAAACCAGTATTTATCCTATAAATACTGGCTTGTGATAGTAGTCTAGGCATTCCAATCTTGATACCTAGGATAAATATCTCATGCACCTTAGTCTAGGAATTAACCCTAATTTCTATTGTTATAATCTCTCATAATCTCTAACAATCTTGAGATATTTGTAATTAATTTGAGATTAAGAAAGATCAATGAAATCACCGTTCGTCGGGATTTGATCGCCGCCGTCATCGTCTTCTCCACTAGCCGTCGTCGTCGGCGCACGACCTCAGGCATCGTAGCATGTGGCCACCACCTCCGCGATCGTCGATGTTGACGTTTCGTCGGAATTCGTCACCGATAGCCACTGCAGCCGTCGCTGTTGCCGACGTTGCCGCAATCTAGACGTCACCGCCGATGGGCACGGCCTCCCCTGGCGTCGTCAACGTCGATGCACGCCACCACCGCCCAGGATAGCCACCGGCGCGCACACACCGCCCTCCACTTCTTCCCTTTTTTCTTCCCGAGCACTCAGCTGACAGATCAGATTTGTTCTGATTTGATTTGTTGATTGGTTCATCATGGTGTTTGGTGTTTAGGGTCAAGGAAGGGATCCTGTGTGTGTTCTTTTGACTCAGAAATGACCAAGAAAAGAGTCCTATTTGTTAAGGAATTGCTCTTATGTGTTTGGGTTGAAGATCAAATCTCGATGTGTTGGGGTTTGACTCAGATTCAACCAAGAAAAGGATTTCTATTGGCTGGGTTTTTTGCCGTTGTATGTCCGACACATAGCGTCAGATCCGCTACTGTAAAGTGCTGTGCATTCAAATTGCCACTTGATCTTTATCAAGATACGATCCACTCTAAATTTTAAGATTTGTACTTATTCTTTAATATTATTTTCTGTTTTAATTGTTTATTACACATTTTACCGAAAAACCATTCTCTTTATTGAAATTACGTAAGTAGTAATTATTCAGAATAAACCCTCTAGATTTTAGAATTTACAGTTTATTCTTTGAGAAAGAAAAACCTATTTAGGCATACAAGAATCCGAAACTAGATACGTTTGATAGTTCTGAATTTAACAGTTGAAAGAGAAAGCACAATATGAGATGTGAATGCAGTTGGTGAAAGCAATAAGAATGCTGTGAAGACTAGATCCAAATATATTTGGACTCGATCAAATCTAAATTAAAGATAAGTTCTTCACCAAATTTAAATTGTTATTTAATTACTTGTTTAAATTTTGTTGCTAAGTGCTAAAGTTCAAAACTGTATTATGCATTGTTTAATTAAACACAAATTTGAATAATCGTTTTGGTTGTGTGCTAAAGATCAACTATTTATTTTTGATAAATAAATTATAGTTTTAACTATAAAACTGTATCTCCAATAAAATTGTTGTTAGAATTAAACAGAGTTAATAATTCGTTTAATTGGCTAATCTTTAATAATTTGATGAATGTAGGAACTTCAAAGTTACTTACAAATTGTGTGTATTGGAGACGATGGATTTGCATCACGGTATGATAAGTCTACACTACGCAGGCTTCTCCATCGAATTTGGAAAACACTTCTAACTTGAAGTGTCGATATAATCTACTTTAATCTTTCTTAGTATTTTCATGTGATGATTGTGTTAACATTTTGTGCGTTTGATCATATGATTGAGAGTTTTAGATCAAAGTTATTCTCGCTTTGGAAAACTAGCATGTTTAGGGTTGTTAAGTGTTTTATCATACTATGTGTATAGATATTTTGACAAATCCAATTGTAGTTTGTTTGAGATTACATTCTTCTCTAATAGTTAAAAATAAAAATAAAAATAAAAATTGTATAAGATGTATAATAAATGTCTGTAACTTAGGAGAGAGCATCTCTTAATGTATGATATGACTCCGTTAGTTACGTTTTGTTCTTTCTCGTTCATTGTACTGTGTGTGCAAAGTTGAATTATATGTTAGTCGTTATCTCATTTAGCGTTATGAAGATGATGAAGAATGAATAAAAGAAAGAATTCTTCGCTCAATGTGTTTAAGCAAGTGGGCATTGTTAGATTCACTAGAGAAAGCAAATAGTTTTGTAAAATGTGATAGAGTAATTTTGTATTCACTCTTATAATGTACATATATTGTCAATCGCATATATAAGTTGAGTTTAATAAATGAGATAATTAATAATAATAGTTCTAATTGTGTATAGTTCCTGAACATAGCATAATTGGCTAGGATTTGAGAACTATATATTAAATTGTTTGTTCTTGTTAAAACTCATAATTCTGCTAAATGACTCTTCATTAAATATGACAAATGTGAAGTATGAATTCAGATTTTGATCATTAGAAAATCATTTTGTATGGTCTCTAGGAGTTCACAACCTTTTGAATCAATACATTCTGATACTTGTGATCTCAGAAGCTTTGTGACTATGTAAGATAATTATTGGTCAAAAGTATTTAATCACTTTTGTATATGATTAATATAAGTTTGTCATATATATGAAGAATGAAGCACTTGTTATTCTTAACGAATTATAAAAATTTAATTAAATGCTAAAAACCAAGGGTTCAGATTTGATAAAGGTAGTGAATTTGATTTTAGAGAAGTTTGCATATGGCATAATCTCTATTGCACTCTACTTATAACAGTCAAACAGTATTGATAAAAGTTAGAATCAAATATTTAGTGAAATGTTGAATTCTATAATATTTACCGTTATTTGTCTTAAGTAATTATGAGTGGTGTTGTATTGTTAATCATATCTCTAATGTGTTACTACACTCTAAATTGAATACACATTGTAGATCATGGCATGAAAACACAAATAATTTTGTTAAAGAGAAAATTTGTGTTGTGATACATTTGTTAGAGTACATGACCATAGAAGGCCTAAAGTAGGACCTACAACAAATATTTGTGTGTGTTTAGAAAGTAAAGAATGTAGTTCTGTGGAAAGATATTGGATCTATCTAATTTGTGTTAGAAGAATCTAGACTTGCAGAGTTCTTTGAGGATGTGTTCATCAAAGATAAATGTATAAAATAATCTAGTCCTACAGACACGATCAATGATTCACAGTTGGAATTAAGAACCAGCCTTACTAACACTTAAAACTTCAATAGAAAATGAACCAAGAAAAGTCTTTAGTAGACAATGAGATGAATTTTGTGTCAACGATAATAATTTAATTTAGTTGATCTGCCAAAAGGTGCTAAACTATAGTAAGTGGAGTTTTGCAGGAGAAACTTAATTTTGATTATTCAGTAGCAATTTTAATGCATTTTAGTAGCTAACAGATTGACTGAGAAAAATGGGATAGATTTATTTGATGTCTACTCACATGTTTGTCATATTGCTACAATAAATATTCTTCTTACTCTTACATCTATTGAAAATTTTGTTATTTATAAAGGATATTTAAATAGTTTTGTACTAAGAGTTTTGTACTTGATGTTTTGTATTGAACAGTTTTGTACTGGAAAGTTTTGAACTAATATGTTTAGTGAACAAGATTTACAATTTAGTAAAACCATTGTATGTTCTTCAAACATGTATAGCCGACGAGTAAATAATTTGACAAATTTCTTAAAGAACCTAGTATATGAATTAAGTATTTCAGACCAGTGCCTTTAACTTTGTGGTGTGTCAAATATAGTGGCTATTACTTACTTGTTATGTTGACATGCCTGTTCTTGGAAGTGACCTCTCTATTACAAATAAAGTTAAAATTGTGCTATCCAAAGAATAACATGAAAAACCTAGGTATTGTGGACGTCAGAGGTATAAGGGTGAGTTTCGGTTGGCAAGGGATAACTCTTAATCAAACTCATTAAATCAAAATGTGTTTCAAAAGTGGGGATATAGTGACTGAGAGTGTGTTTTGAAATACCTTATGATTATGATAAAAGGTTGACACCTAATGATGATGCAACTATGAGATAGGAAAATCATTCTAAAGGAATTGAAAGTCTAATGTATACAAAGATCTGTACTAGAATAGACATAGCCTTTGAGGTAGGTATGATCTGCAGATTCACTAATAATCCAATACACATTTGAGTGCCCTAAGAGGCTAATGAGATACCTGAGTAGTACTCAAGAGTTTGCTTTGTGCTACTCTAGTCATTCTTCGAATGAATGGCTGATCTAATGCATTATGATGCTCAAAATTTAGTAAAATTCGATAACTAGTAGATATGTGTTTACATTAGGAGGAACAGAAATGTTATGAAAATTAAAAGGCAAACATGCACTGTGCTATCATCCATGAAATTAGACCTCTATGTGTTATCCTCTGTAGGAAAAAAAGGCTGAGTGGATTGAATAAATTATTGCTAGTTATCCATTAAGAAGTTTAAATAACTCTCTAATTCTGATATGCGATTATCAAGCTATAATGCACTGTAACTCATAACTCACTCTATAATAGTAAGAGGAATATATTAAGGTTGAAAGAAGCCTAGTTGAACTTACTCATAAATAAAGTGCAATTAAAATAAAATATGGCTAATGCTCTTGCTAAGAGACTTGAAAGTGATCTAATTATCATGACTGTGGGGGAAATGGAGTTAAAAGCTATTGAGTTAAAACTTTAACATCCTAATTGTTTTGAAATTTAGAATTTAATTGGAGCCATAGAGAAGTTTAAACTTAAGCATCAATTTTAGGCAGTTGTCATGTTTTAGATAATTTTAATGATTCCACATAAATTCTACAAATATATAATGTCATTCCAATTTTGATGGTATTATATATCTAGGACTTTACTTAGAATAATCATATTATTCCAATACGAAACATGAAAACTTGTCGATATGTTTCCGATGTTTAGAATGTCGTTATATTCCAATTTTGATGATATATCTCTTTTATGGATTCTTTTTTCTTCCAATTTTGATGATTCAGAATTAACTATAATAGATTTGACTGTTAAATCATTCCAATATGAAATATAGTATAGTTCTTGTATAGAAACTATAATAGTTTTTGTTTCTTTATTTAGTTAAAGAAACTTGATTGTGATGCTTGCGTTACATTTTTTCTAAGCTAATTATAAATTGTACTAAGTTTTTTTGCGGAACTAGATATTTTGTGAAATTCGTTGGAATTCTTAGAGATGTGTCTCTTGATAGTCTTGTTTTCAATAAGTTATCAAAGATGGAGGAGTTGAATCTGTCAACATAGATTTCAAAATAATGATTTGCTCAAAATGGAGGAGTAAACATAAAGCAGTGTGTAAGGATAGAGTTTCAGTTTATTTCTCTCGAGAATAAATTAGTCACTTGCTTGGTAAAACTTCTGTTGAGTTTAAGACTCTTGTGTTCATTGAGCTTAAAACTCTTATTTTGTTCTTGAAGTTTATTTGCTTTATTTGATTTTGAAACTATGACAGATTATTCCAGTTGGTTTAGTCATTATGAACTATTCTGTTGTGATATGGTTTGGGAGCTATTTAATTGTTTTGGTTTAGTCTTTTTGAACTATTCGGATTTATAATTGATTTAGTCCTTATGAACTGTACATTGAGTGATGCATTTCTTCTATTTTAAGACTGTTATCAGCCAGTCAGCTTCATGTTGAACTGATGAGATAATCCAGTACGTCTATATATTGAGAATATAGGAGGAGATTGTTGGATATATAAGTATATTCTCACTATATGAATAATATTATGTGTAATATTATTCTAACAGTAACACGTGTGCTACACACACTAATTGTATGAATATCAGAACGTGGGTTAAGTGGGTTAAGAACCCAGTACCCAAACCAATATTTATCCTATAAATACTGGCTTGTGATAGTAGTCTAGGTATTCCAATCTTGATACCTAGGGTAAATATCTCAAGCACCTTAGTCTAGGATATTAACCCTAATTTCTATTGTTATAATCTCTAACAATAGATAGAATCTATAACGGCGTTTTCAGCATAAACGCTGGGATATGTCCTATCTATACCGGAGTTTATATAAAAACGCCGCGATAGGCCATGTTTTTATGTTCCCCCCAAATTCCAAATCCCAAATCCCCCAATTTTTACACTCTCACTCACACCCGTCTCTCTCTCTCTCTCACACACACCTGAATCACCGACTTGACCTCCCGCAATAGTCATGGCGCCACATTGCCATCGTCGTGTCTCAGGTACACTACTTGGTGACCTTCGCCTCTCAGGTACACTCGTCGACGTCCCCACTTCTTCTTTTCTCGAAACCCTAATTTTACTTTTCAAAAAATCTAACAAACCCTAGTTTATTTTGTTGCAGGTGCACATAGAAACAAGCGGTTCACAAGTAGGATTTTGGTAAATTCCCTTTTCTCGAAACCCTAGTTTTCATTTTTTGGATTGGATACTTGATGCCTATTTTTCGTTTTTGGATTTGATGCTCACAACCTGTTCGATCGATGTAACCCTTGTTTCAATTAATATGTATTTTTAAAAATATTTTTCCGTATTTTAAATTTAGTATATCATTCAAACTACTATTTTTGAAGCCCAATATACAATTGTTTAACTATTTAGTATAATACCCAAATGTTTATTTTTAAAGCCCAATTTCTTATTTTTATTTTAACTGAGCCCAATTGTTTATTAAAGGCCCAATATTATAATTGTTTTATTTAAATTGTTTGAGCCTATAAACCAAGCTCAAATCCCAACCCAGTACTCATATACATTGTATAGACTCCATCCTATATGATTACATTCAATTAATATTAATCCACCCGTACGCAACCCTCACATTCCCCACTCTTCCTATTTCATAACCCCTATAACCCCCACTCACAATAACTACCCACCATTATCTTATTATTATATCTTTTTATTTTTTATTTATATAATCCTCCTCCCCCCCTCGCCCACGCCCCCCCCCCCCCCCCCCCCCCCCCCCCCCCGCCCCGGGTACCCATTCTCTCTCTCATCCCCACGTCTTCTCTCTCTCCCCGTCTCCTTCTTTCTTCCCCTCCTCTGTTCCGAAAGCAGAACAGAGCACCAACAGAGGAACCCATTGCTCTCCCTTCCGATCTCTCCCCTTCTCTCCCGACTACCCCTCAACCGCCGCAGCCTGCCCCCCTCCTCCCGCTCATCCACTGCAGCCGCCTCCTCCCTCGACTGCAACATCTCCCATCTCTCCCTGCACCTCCTCTTCGTCTCTTTCCCCTTGCACCCCGACCTTCAGCCTGTGCTCTCTCTCTGCCCTTGTGCTCTTCTTCCCGTCTGCCTCCCTGCGTCGTGCTACCCTCAGCCGACGGCCGCGACACCCCCTGGTAGCCCCTCGTCGACCAGTGCGCCCCCTGTGCTCCCTGTCGTGACTCCACACCTCGGCATCACCCCCTACAGCGCAACCCCCCGTCGCACTGTCTCCCTCCCGACGCACCACCACCCGCGACCCTCACCCTGTCGCCGGCAGTCCCCGCGCGCGTAGTCTCCTTGCCCTGCTCTCTTGACGACCTCGCTGTGCCTCCTCCTCCCAAGCATCGTGACCTCAACAGTCAGTTTTGCCTCCTGTTTGTCTTGCCGCCAGTGCCTCCATCCCCAGCATCGCAGTCCTCCCGCCCGTTCTCTCTCTCTCTCGAAGGAAGGAGACGAGTTTACATTGGTCCATTTTGGTGTTCCGTGTTTTGGCGTACGGGATCCGAAATCGCTGTTTGGTGTTCTACCTTGGATCTGGTGTGGAGAAGGATTTTGATTGGTTGTTTTGGTGTTTGGTGTTGGAAGAGGGATCTGATTGTATTAATGGTTTGGTGTTTGTTTGAGTTTGATCAAGTGTGTTGTGAGCCGTCGATCGCCTTGATGGTCATGATGATCACGTTTCTTAATTGTTTTGATCTTGGCCGTCCGATCGTTGATCATCTTGATCATCATGATCATGTTCCTTGGGTTTTGATTCTGGCTGTCCGTTGGATCTTGATCATCATGCTTGATTGGATGTGGGTCATTGATCTCCTCTTGATCATCTAATTAGATCATAGACGTCTGATTCCCTCTTGATCATCACGATCATGATGATCATCAATTTTCTTTGATCGCAGCCGTTCGATCGATCGATCTTGATCTTCATCATTATCTTCATCATCAGGAAAATCTGACCGTCCGATTTGGTCCGATCATCTTGATCTAGATCTTCGATCTCATTCATTCGATTGTGTTCGTGATCTCGATCGTCTTCATTTTGTTCGTGTGATCGGTTCGTGATCCGTTCGTTATGGTTGTGTTCGTGCCCTGGGATCTATTCCCGTTATTCTGGTATTCGATATCATCGTCGTCGGTTGACAGGCAAGTATCCTCTTGTCAACTCGTTTGTTCTCGTACAAGCTTTCTTTGCAAAATACCGCAAGTATATATATTCTTTAACTCTAATTCGTATTTTTTGGTCGAATTAAAATCTGTTGCTATACATAATCTATCGGTCTCGTATTCACATATGATTGTGAATACTTTGTCGTCACATGCATTGCACGAACACGATTGATACACACATATGTACTCTTAGGATTATACATGATTACGTGCGTGATTGTTTTACCCGTGATAGTAGTCTCAATATGATATCTCGTTATTGTTAATTAAAATTAATAAAAGTAACAAGCCGGTGTTTAAGGGAAAGACCAATACAAGAGTGTACTCGGAAAGGGGCCCGTGTTTCCCATGATTACAAGTTTACATATTTATGTTACAAGTTCACACTACTACATATTCCACATTGCACGTATCTTGATACAAGATATACTTGACATGTTTTTCCGAGTATGTGACCTATAAAATCCACTACTAGGCCTAAACATAACTGATTGTATGTAGCAGCCATGTAGTAAAATGATGGATGCATGAAGTGCTACATAGATAGATTAATAAAAGACATAAGATTAACACGTACACTTGCATGATCCAAATACATGTTACATGTTCTTGTTTATTTGTTTACTTGATTACTCGTTTACATGCCACTTGTTTCATGCATGCCTGTTCATGATCCTGTTTACATGTTGAATTTCTCCTATTACGTGATTCTTGATTTCTTGCTCTTTTCCCGCTTCTTGTTTTATTTTTATACTATCCCGTTAGCTTGTACCACTTGCGGCCCGTAACTTGCATTAACGTGTTTATTCTTATTTCTTCTTCTTGTATTAATGTACTTGCAGGCCCGGATGGAGAGTTACCCGAAGGTGTTGCTAATCAAGTGTTTTAGTCTTGTTTAATTTCATGTTGCTTTAATTTATGTTTTATTCATGTACTCCTTATTGTATTCCGGACATGTTTGACCCGTAACAATATTTTTATTTCCAGTTGTTGGTTATGTTATGGACTATGCCATGCATGTACTTTTGTTATCCTATTGTGATTTTACATGCCTGTGTGCTTGTTTTGCTATCTTGTTGTTGAGTTACCTGTACAGCTTATGAATGGTGTATTCGCATCATTCGCTGGACCTCAGTCACGGATTCGTATTCCCGTATTTTGGGAAGCAGGGCGTGACAATCGAAGTCCTTAAAGTTATCCTTTTTTTTTCGCAGGTCGTGGTTGGCGACGTAGCGTAAACAGATTTATGAAGGTGATCTCGTCTCTCAATTCATATTCATTTTAATTATAGACCTATAAGTCGACTGTCATACTTTTGTTACTGCCCACAGCCTGTTTGATAAAATTTCTATTCTGAACTTTGGTCTCAAATTCACAGAAAAAAGATGAAATGCTACTGCCCACATGGTATTTGATCAAATTTATATAGAGATGCAAGGAGACCTTTAGATATTTGGAACTTTTTTTAATCAAACTGAAATGCATGTTTTTGGTGTTTCTTGTATTTGAGTCGATATAACTCGATATATTACCAATGCATCCACTTTCAGGTTGCTCATCGATTTGAGTTGACTGGTGTGTCAAGTCTTAACCAAGCAAGATTGGTCAGGTAATTGTTCCATCGTTACTCTTTATTTAAACATGTGCATTGGAGAAGTAGATTATGATGTTGTTAATACATGTTTACACTCTTTATATTTAGCTTATAATATATATTTTGTATAGACCAAATACATGCACTTTAAATGGATGGAAGGGATCACATATAAGTGGAGTTATCTCAACTTCATAAAAGATCTCCAACTATCACGATCACTGTATTTAAAGTCAATAAACTAGAATTAGTTAAATTAATCACTTTTCTTGAAAATGTAGAGTTAGGCACTCTCATCAGTTCCTCTCTCACATAAAAGGAAAGTTTTACCATAACATTCCTCTAATAAAATTTGTAAGCTTTGGACACATGCGTTGAGAACGGGAGTTTTTCCAATTCTGGGTTCTTATTTCTTGAATGGGAAAATTTTGTTTCTTGCACTTCTCTTTGAACAATCTTTTTTTAGTGATTTTTCTTTTGTATTTTTTAAGATGTGATGTTCAATTAAAGAAAAGTTTTTCAGTCTCATTTTTTCCCTCATTTATATAAAATTTGGGTATTTGGATTAGTTTCCAGTTAGCTCGCATTACTTTGGATGGACATCACTTGATGCTTTTAGTTCTAGCCCTGTAAACAAAAGATTGAATCGTTATGGTATAGCATTGCATGTCTCAGATGTACTATTATCATCAAAAATAAAAATAAAAAATAAAAAATAAAAAACAATTTCAAAAGAGTGTACATGATGATGGTGAATATCTAGATGATCATGATGTCAGGCTCGTCGGAGTGATCCCTCGTCACCGGGGTACCCTGCAGTCATCGGAATAAATGGCGCCAGAGTCACTAGGGTGTCAGTGTGTTTTGTTTTCGGTTGTATCAGTTTTATTCATGTCTCTGTTTTTGTACATGCATAATGCACTTTTTCAGTTTGAAGGGGAGAAGGGCGTGAAGAGTCACAGTGCGCCTTGCGCGTACAAACTGAACTTTGTCCTGTAGCAAAACCGCCACATTCTCCCTTATATATATTATGAGTTGTATTTTGCTAAGGATTATAAATAAAAATCCAAATCGTTATTCTCCAATTCCCCATCACTAAACCCTAATTCCTTTCAACTACCTTCTAATGGCACGACCCCGATCTAATCGCAATCCAACCCTTGACAATCTGGTATCAGAGCCAGGCAATCTCGATGATGATAGCTGTGATGAAGGGAGTACGGTGATGGAAGGGGCGGTGGCGAATCTGCAGAGTCAAATAGCAGAAGCTCAGCTCCAGAATGGGTACCTCATGGAAAGGGTAGAAGCAATCACAACAAGCATCGGAGAGAGGTTCTCATCGATTGAATCTAGGATGGAAGCGATGATAACGATGATGCAGCAATCCCACTCACGACCTTCCAATCCCCTACTGCTACCAAACCCTTCCCAGCAGACCCTAAGTAGGGAGGTAACGAATCCAAACTCCAACTCAGTTAACTTTGCAGGTCGAATTGATAATGGGAATGTGTTTAGAACTCCATTTAAAGTGGAATTTCCGATATTCCAAGAGGGGGGGGAGGGGTCCATTTAAACTCCATTTGAACTCCATTTAAACTCCATTTAAGGCCGGCATTTAAAGCCAAGGATTAATGAAGTCATTTGGTCGGTGTTTTTGGGGGAATTACTCACATGATTTGGACCCATCGAATTTTAGGATTACAATGGCATCTTATCCAAACTGCAGCAAAAGGGTGACATTGAGTTGTACATCCAAGAATTTGACAGGCTCTCTAATTTCGTGGATGATTAGACTGAGGCACATTACTTGAACACGTTTATAAGTGGTCTAAGAGACGAGATTCGTTGGGATGTTAAATCACAGAGACCCAAAAATGTAAATGAGGCGATTGGGTTAGCTCGTGGATTCGAGGAGAAGATAGCTTGTCTGAAAAGAAGTTACAAACCTCCATTTACACCAAAACCTCTTCCTGCGGTTACTGTAGCACCTGCTAAAGCCCTGAACTCTTACACACCCACAAGTAATTCCCAACCTGCATCCAACTCAGCATCCAATTCTGTTCCTCGTCGTTTGAACATTCAGGAGATGAAGGAGAGAAGAGCTAGGGGATTATGTTTTAATTGTGAGGAGAGGTATACGCCAGGACACATCTGTAAGACCCAAAAATTCTACTTCCTAGAAAGGTTGGAGGAGGAAGAAGGTGAAGAAGCTACATATGAAGTAGTCCAAACGGAAGAACCCCACCTCACTACTCTACAGTCACCAACCCAACCTACGTATCCCATTGAATCTACTCTTCAGCCAGAAATCTCCTTTCATGCACTCGTAGGCACATAGGTGTACCCAAAAACGATGAGGGTAAAAGGTAAAATCAATAGGAGGGAAGTCAGTATTCTCATTGATACGGGGTCTACGCACAATTATTTGGATCCTCAGACTGCAGTCCAAGCTAATCTACAAATCTTGAGGGAGCCTCGTTATAAAGTCACAGTGAAAAATTAAGAGATTATGTATAACGAAGGAAAGGTAGATAAAGTTAGTTTGAGGGTCCAGGGAGCTAGCTTGTAGGCAGACTTGTTGCTTTTGCCCTTAGGTCCTGCCCAAATGGTCTTGGGAGCACACTGGTTGCGATCTTTGGGGCCGGTGACAATGGATTTTAGTTCCATGACCATGGATTTCAGGGTTAATGGAGTGATAAAGAGGTTACAAGGTATTATTAATCTACAACTTCAGTTAATGGAGGCTGAAGAATTGTCACGAATAGGCAATGTGGTATGCCAAGCTTACATGATTCAAGTCCAGAGCATCGCCAACAATGAGGAAGAGTCTGTGAACTCAACAGTGTGCACTCCTATAGCTGATGAGGTGCAGAGAGTCCTTCAAGAGTTTCCTGAGGTGTTTACTAAGCAAGTGAGCTTACCCCCACCTCGTGAAGTGGATCATCAGATTCCTCTAATTGAGGGCCAAAAAACAGTTTGTGTGAGACCCTACAAGCACCCATACTACCACAAGAATGAGATTGAAAGACAAGTCAAGGAGATTCTTTCATCTGGTTATATCAGATCAAGTAACAGCCCGTATGCCTCACCCGTCATCCTTGTTAAAAAATTTGATGGAGGTTGGCATATGTGTGTAGATTATAGAGCACTCAACAATCAAACGATCAAAACTAAATTTCCAATTCCAGTGATAGATGAGCTGCTAGATGAGTTAAATGGTGCAAGTTATTTCTCTAAGATAGACTTGAAGTCGGGATACCATCAGATAAGAGTGAAGGAGGCTGATATACAAAAGACTTCTTTCCGAACCCATCATGGTTACTTTGAGTTTCTAGTTATGTCATTTGATCTCACTAATGCACCTGCGACTTTCCAGAGCCTTATGAATGAGGTGTTTAAGGAGTATTTGAGAAATTTTGTATTAGTATTCTTCGATGATATACTCATCTATAGTCTTATCTTAGAGATCCATTTGCAACACTTGAAGCTAGCTTTTGCAGTGTTGAGCTCCAATAAGCTAGTGGCCAACGAGAGCAAATGCAGTTTTGGCAGGGAAACAGTTGGTTACTTGGGCCATATCATAAGTGCAAAGGGAATATCAGTTGATCCAAGCAAAATTTTTGCAGTGGAGAGTTTGCCAACGCCCAAATCAGTAAAAGAGCTGCGGGGTTTTCTGGGGTTGACTGGGTATTATCGAAGGTTTGTTAGAGAATATGGAGGAATAGCTGCTCCCTTACTCAACTATTGAAGAAGAATGCATTCCAATGGACATCAAAGGCCACCTCTGCATTTGAAGCACTTAAGAAGGCCATGACTACTACCCCAGTGTTAATACCTCCAGATTTTTCCAAACCGTTTGTGGTAGAGACAGACACTTCTCAAGAGGGAATTGGAGCTGTTCTCATGCAAGACTTACACCCCATAGCGTATATGAGCAAGGGGTTGAAAGGAAAAACTCTAGTGTTATCTACCTACGAGAAAGAGGTCCTAGCTATTCTGCAGACCATTAAGTAGTGGAGGCAATACTTGTTGGGTAACCCCTTCGTCATCAAAACTGATCATAGGAGTATCAAATACATTCTCGATCAGCATATCCACACTGAGATGCAAGAAAAGTGGCTATGGAAATTGTTGGGTTTCTCTTTTACTGTTGAGTATAAAAAGGGGGTAGATAATATGGTTGCAGATGGATTGTCCAGGATAAGAGATGCACAAGACACTTGCTGCGAAATTATTTTTGTAGTACTCCAATGGATAGAAGAAATCAAGCAAATGGTGAGGCATGACCCTTATTTTCTTTCATTACAAAAGAAGCTGCAAGCTGGGGTGTTAGATAGTGCTCAATACAAAGAGGTGAATGGCATTTGGTACTATAACGGGAAGATAATGATCAGCGCTACTGCAGAGGTGAGGAAATTAATTTTTAATGATCATCATGCTACAAGTGCAGGAGGGCATTCAGGTTTTCATAAAACTTTACAAAGAATCAAGCGTGCATTTGTTTGGAAGGGAATGAGTAGAGACATCAAAGGCATGATTAAGGAATGCCTCATCTGTCAAAAAAAAAAAAATTGAAACAATGTTGCCTGCCGGATTGTTACAACCATTACCAATTCCAGATCGAATATGGGAGGACATATCAATGGATTTTATAGAAGGTCTTCCCAAAAGTGGAGGAAAGAATGTGGTGATGGTTGTGGTGGATCGCCTCACCAAATATGCGCATTTCATTGCCATCTCCCATCCTTATTCTGCACATTCCATCGCCCAAGTTCTTGTGGAAAATGTGTACAAGCTTCATGGCATGCCAAGGAGCATGTCAGCGATCGAGACCCCATTTTCATCAGCAAATTTTGGCAGGAATTCTTCACTCTACAGGGTTCTAAACTCAACCGATCAACTGCATACCACCCCCAAAGTGATGGTCAGACTGAAGTGGTTAATAAGGCTTTGGAAATGTATCTGAGGTGTTTTTGTGGGCAAAAACCAACAGAGTGGTGCAAGTGGCTTGCGTAGGCAGAGTTTTGGTACAATACTTGCTGGCATGCGTCCACAGGAGTGACTTCTTTTGAGGGAGTTTACGGCAAACTACCTCCTACTCTTCTACACTACACCCAAGGAACATCCAGACTACCTGTGGTGGAAGAACAATTATTGTCGCGCGATGCCATTTTAAAGTTGCTCAAGGATAACATCATGGTTGCTCAGAACTGTATGAAGTTGTTTGCTGATAAGAGAAGAGTTGAAAGAGTCTTTGAAGTTGGAGATCTAGTCTTTCTCAAAATTCAGCCATATAGGCAAGCTACAATGAAGAATCCTTCTCCTCAGAAATTGTCCTCAAGAGTTTTTGGGCCCTATCGTGTGTTAGAGAGGGTTGGGGCAGTAGCATATCGACTGGAGTTACCCCCCGAAGCTGAAATTCACCCAGTATTCCACGTATCTAAGCTTAAAAGGTGCCATGGAAATCACCTCCCTAATGTATCAACTGGATTTCCTCACTGGTGGGTGGAGAATTCTCTGACAGATGAACCCAAAGCAATTTTGGATCGCAGGGTGTTTAAGAAGCATAATAGAGTGGGGATTCAATTACTGATTAAGTGGAAAAATTCTGGTTTGGACTGTGCATCATGTGTAACACTCTGTAGTTTTCAAAAGTGTGTATATATATATATATATATATATACATATATATATATATATATATATATATATATATATATATATATATATATATATATATATACACCTTGATAAAAAAGTTGGCTACTGTTTGGTTTAAATATATGCTTGATGGCATTTGTGTAATAATCTTGAAATGGAATAGTAAATGGAGGGGCCCACGAGCACTATGTGCTGTGCTTTGGCTGCTGTCTTCCATTGGAGATGACGTCATCGCAAGAGGGGGGCCCACCGTGTGTAGTTGCTTCCGCTGTGCATACGGGAGAGAGAGTATGAGATTTGTCCCATATCGGATATCAACTTGAATAAAATAATATATAAATACTATTGTCAATGATCAAGAGTCACCAATTCGGTTAATCACCTTTTGAGAGGCAGCATGTGGTGGGCAGTTGTGCTATACTATAAATAATTTGTCTTCTAAATTGTATAAATTGTCCGAGCCCGGGACAGGGGCGTTACATCATGGATGGATGTGGATGAGCTGTGCGCCAAGTTTCCCAGTTTTGAACTTGGGGCAAGTTCATTTTTAAAGGGGAAAAAGTTGTCAGGCTCGTCGGAGTGATCCCTCATCACCGGGGTACCCTGCAGTCGTCGGAAATGTCGTCAGAGTCACTAGGGTGTCAGCTTGTTTTGTTTTCGGTTGTATCAGTTTTATTCATGTCTCTATTTTTGTACGTGCATAATGCACTTTTTCAGTTTGAAGGGGAGAAGGGCGGGAAGAGTCAGAGTGTGCCTTGCGCGCACAAACTAAACTTTGTCCTGAAGCAAAACCGCCACATTCTCCCCTATATATATTCTGAGTTGTATTTTGCTGAGGATTAACAATAAAAATCCAAATCGTTCTTCCCCAATTCCCCATCACTAAACCTTAATTCCTCTCAACTGCCCTCTGATGGCACGATCCCGATCTAATCGCAATCCAACCCCTGAAACATTATTAACATCACTTAATCCTATTTTGTTTAGGAATCTAGTTGGCCTGGATAGTAAATATCTATTGAAGAGCAATTGTGCTTTGGTAAGTAGCTCCTTGAATGCACATTACATGTTCGACGAAATGCCAGACTTTTCTGAAAGCTTGCAAAGAGCAGGTGGAGGAGGGACGACAACTATGAGCTTGAGAAGTAAAGAGAAAATTGTGAGGTGATGTTTTTGTATGATTGTCGACTCTTGGGTAATAAAATTTGCGGACTGGAGGTGCATAGGATTTGATATAACCTGAGACTTGGAATAGCATAGACTAGATTAATGTGGAAAACTCTATATTGGGTTGGTTTTCCAATGCCTATAGAGTAAGGAGAAGAACTTGTTACTAGAGGAAGTATAGTGCATGATGAATCTCTGAGCTGTTGGTAATGACAATGGAAGGGAAAAGAAAAAAAAAACATGTGGTCATCAGTATCCTTGGCTTTGTGAATCTGAAATCCTTTAAGAGGAACTGCATTTTGATCTAAGATGTTTTATTATTTCTCTTTACTGGAACAGTGTGCAAATTCCGCACTTTTTACTTCAAAGAAAGAAAATCTCTAATTTAGTTAGGTCTTCATGCTTAATTTAGCTTCAATGTTGCTTCAGGTGCTGCATCAGGGATTCAAAGGTTTGGTACTGTTGTTGCAGATGAAGAGGAACCAATTACACCCCATGTCAAGGTGAATATACACAACTTCTAATTATTGGCAAATTTGTGGATTCAGCATCAGGTACATTGATCAATTATTTAAATGGCAGCATCTTTTCATTTGTTTTCCATCATTTTATACTCTTGAAGAATTATATAACGGAGTTGTATTTTTGGCCATAGGGAAAAAGTTTCCTACATGAGATCCTAGGACAGGAGAAGTGATTGTGCATGTTTCGGAAGGAGATGCCAAAGATGTTAACCATGCTGTTGCGGCCGCCCGAAAGGCGTTTGATGAAGGGCCATGGCCAAGGATGACTGCCTATGTAATTCTCTGATACAACTGTTTCCTTTCGTTTCTTTACTAGGACCTGGCTTCCATCTTGGCCTGTCTTCATTCTCACTCAGCCTCTAATGCTGCAATTGTTGAAGGAGTTCTTCTTTCTGGGCTGTGGCAGTATCTGTTAGGATTCTATGAAATCTTGGTCTCCATCTCCACATGCCATTGATCAGGGCCCCCCGTACGCAGGCAGTAGCATCCAGATTTCAAGTTGTCTAAGCTAGTGAGGGATAGTGATTGGCTATACTCAAGCATCCTAGCTAGTTATCATTCTAAAAGAGAAGTGACTTCCCATCCTCCAATGTCCAACTAGTGTTCATCCAGAACTATTCGTTCAAGCCAAGCACTCCTTTCCAGAAATGAAAGGTTGTGAAGGCTGTGTATGTGCATGTGGTTAGGTTATAGTCTTGACTTCATCTAGGAGTACAAACTCTCTTCCATTCATGTTTGTAGCTCCCCTTGTAACGTCCCGGTTTCCAAATAAGACTGAATTCGAGATTTCACAGGATCTTTACTTCACTTCGTATAATTTTACAAGGAAATTAAAACTTTTCAACATACAACAGAGTCTTTACATTTTGTTTACACAGTGAAAGAATAAAAGAAATCCAACAATGAAATAAAATACAACTTGTACAACTTTAACAATGTAAGTCATCAACTGTATCATAACATCTTTACTTCTTCACAAAAGTCCATTACCTGCATATTAAGCTGTGGTCACGTCAGTCACTTACAACTGACGAAAATGTTATACTCGGCCATCCTCTCTATGCCGTACATATAACGATCTCAATATTTTAACAAACCAGAAAAATTGAATGAACAATTAAGTGTCAAAAGTGATTATTCTAAACATATAAGTGTATGCGATGCCTTAATGCCTAATGCACACATTTTTTACTAGGATGACACTAATGCATACTTGTTTGGATTCTATGCATCCCATACTACATAGGTCCGAGGGCAAGCATCTACGTACTCCACAATAAAGGGTTCGATCCCTCGCCATGAAACTACACGGTAATAAAGCAAAGTTTAGATCATTCTACGACTATGGATCTCAGCCTCGCTGGCTATTATAATAGATCCCTCATCATGCGAACCATCCCGCAAGTGACCCTCTAGCCCTGGTATACGTATTTACATTGGGGTATGGCAAACTATCCGCCCGACTACACTAAGTCCCGAATTTAAAAATAAAAGCTCATCTCCCACGGAGCAACCTCAGTCCACCAACTGGATCTATAGCCACGGAGATCCACCGCCGACTATATAGAGCACCCCACTTACGTTTGCCCAGGTTTACTATATCTTCACTTATATGCCTAATTATTTAGTTCCAGACATGAATAAATTTCCAAGCCAAGAATTAGTTTTACCTCCTACCAGACTTGATCAGCAAATATAAGATAGCTCCATGGCCATATCTCAAAACATAATCTCAACTCTTTTAAATTTAATAGTGCCGGTACCCGAGGTCTCACTAACTCTAAATCACAAACTTTTTTCATGTAGAAGACATCATGGGTACACATACCCTTTAATAAGCATGTGTTAAACCTAATTATTTTCATCATCAACTTATTCACAAATGATCAAAATCTTGTCACTATTCATGATCTATTTATTCTAAATCTTAATTCATTCAAAATCTTTAAAAGCAATAATAAATTCACCACTTGAAATCTCATTAGCAATTTGAACTCATAAAATATATCTTAACCACCTCAAATACTTCTTGAACCAAATAAGAGTATATTCTTTCCAAGAGAATCAAATCACATAATAATAATAATTTACTTTTCAAAAATCATACTTTTATATAAATTAATTAGAAGTCATCAACTCATATTTATTTTAATTCACTTCTAATCTCTCAAAAACATACATGAAAAATTCTAAAACTATTTTTAATAAATTCCATTTCATTTTATAGGAATAATAGAATTTCCCCCCAATTTTTAGTTGTATTAGAAACTCAATAAAATTCATTAAAAACCAAAAAAATTAAAGTTTGCGATTACTGGGTTTCGAACCCTTGACTCACCCAGTCAGTGCCTAAGGCTTCTTACTAGCGAATAAGTCCATATGGACTTGGTGTCCAAATGCCAAACCGCAACCCTCAAATGCAGATCTTTGGGTTTCGGATTCCTTTAAAATGAAAACAAAAATAAAATGTGTACAACAAGTTTTGAACCCAAGATCTCTTACAAGTACAATAGTGCTCTGTGATGCACTGGCTAGCCAATAAGTCCAAGTATGATTGTTAATATCAAATTTATTTTAATAGGCTTTTGTTCAGCTTTCTGTCATTCTATCAATTTCATAAAACCCTCTTTCCATTCAATCTAATCTTTCATTAGACTATAGTTTGTTTCTTTCTAACAGTAACACATAATTTTATAAATCATATTTTTAGACAAACATCTAAATTACACATTTTATTTCTTCTCTTTTTATGAATAAACAATATATTTCTTCATTTTAAACAACTAGCAATTTCCAACAGCCAAAAGAAATTATGAGTACCAAATTTATTGTACAAAAATTCATTTGCTTATTATAAATGGAAATCTCAACAATTGATCATATAATCACACATATCTACATTCATGCATACTAGTGTATGACAAAATTAATTCTTTTCTCATTAACAACTACATGATGAAAGTTTAATTTACTAAACATAACGCGATTCATTACTACAACAAACAATAGTATAGATTACTTTATCACATCAAACTACTCATTCATTATTATTAGCATGCATTGTTCTATAATTAGAAAGCATGAGAACACCCACCTCTAGTGAAGGTTGAACAAATAAGATGGAAACACTCCTAGCTCTAACCAAGCAACTCCTTCTTCTCCCAGCAAGACTCCTCCAAGCAAGAACACTCTACTCTCGTTCTCGTTCTTTTTCTTTCTATTCTTTTGATTTTGTTTTTGGTGCAAAAGAGAAGTAGGAAATGAGGCCTTCACAACCTTAACCCCTTCAACCTTTCCAACACTTCACAACCTTAACCCCCATAACTCCAAACTTTCCCTCTCTCCCATTAGCTCAAAACCGGTCCCTATACCCTGCTTTTCCAAACTGAAACCAAGCTACACCAACACAGGGTGGGCCCCTCTTCTCCAAAGCCACGTCCAACTTGGCTGCCACCACACACAAAAGCAACAGAAACATTTCTTTTGTTGTTCTTTTTCCGTGTGGACCCCCTCCATTCATGTACACATTCAAATATTATTTACAACATACTAACAGCCATTTAATACACATATAGATTGTATAATACCTATATATACTACTATTATATCATTTTGGAAATCACGGGGTGTTGCATACACTCCAAAATTTATTTTGAAAAATAAATTCGCTTGAACATGTTCGCCGAAAACACGTGCGTTGCACGCAAAATATTAAAATGCAAAAATCGACTTTATCGATAGAAAATTATTAAATATAATCGAAAACAACATAAGGAAATTTTATATTTACTATTTTTATATATTTCATGATGAAATCACTACACATAGAAAACACGTGCATTATACGTACAAAATTATCTTAATCAAAAATAGGGGAAATGAACTTCCGTTTTATAAAATAGATTTGAAAATGTAAAATAAATAATTGGAACCCAGAAAATATCACCTGTAGCAGCGGAAAATATGTAATTAATACGTGCATTGAAAACACGTAAAAAGCACGTAAAAAATCAAGATTGAAATATATAGGATAAAATCAATACCGGAAATGCATAAATAGTCGGTAATCAAAGTACGTGGTGAAAACACGTTACAAAATATACGTCCGTAACACACGAGGGCAAAATTGTTATTTCCAATTTTGCGGGGCGTTACACTCCTGCTATCCACATCTTGCCCTTTCCAAAAATATTTGATCAATCCTCTTTATTACCAACCTGGAAATTTGAAGAATGAAGCATAATAGACTGACAATGCACTTAAGACTAAGTTTATGAGAACGAATCTACCTCCCCTTGATAGTAACTTTTCCTTTCATGTGGATGATCTTCTCTATATCTTATGTATTAGAGGCATCCATTCTCTCTTCTTTGGCTTGCCTTTAGTGAGAGGTAACAATAAGTAAGACAAAGAAAGAACTTCCTTCGTACAACATAATATATATATGAAAACTTCCAATTTGTCAGAATAGCTCCCAAAGTACACAATTGAGGATTTGCCAAAATTGATAGTAAGTTCTGAAATATTAGCAAAAAAATATAACAGCAACTTGAGATCTATTACCTTCTACTCATCACCCTTATAGAAATCTAGAGTGTCATCTGCAAACTGAAGTATAAACAGATTTGCTAAAAGCCCCCTAAGAGTCAACTGATAAAAAGTATCATTTTTCTGCCACATTCAATCATCTTAACGAAAACATTCATTACTGAAATAAACAACATTAGAGAAAGAGGATCCCTCGTTTGAGCCCTCGTTTGCGGCTGATAATTTTTCCTCCCTCCCCTAATGAGGATTGATGACTTTGTTGTTCTCAGGATCATACTCACCCATTTACACCAATTTGGACCAAAACCTCTGGCTTGTAACATGTCTTCACTAAACTACCAATGTACTATATCAAAAGCCTTTTTGAAATCAATCTTAAGCCTGATAGTATCAGATTTTTTTCTAGTACATAAGTTGATAACTTCATTAGCCATCAAAAAACAATGCACTGTGGACTTCCCTTTCAAGAAAGCATTAGGAGAAGAGGACATCAATGAGTCTAGTATGGGCCTAACATGTTTGCCTATAGCTTTGTGAAGAACTTGAATGAACAATTTAGTAAACTGATTGGTCTATAATCTCCCACTGAAATAGCACCATCATATTTTAGTATTGTTAGGGTTTTCTAGGGTTTGGGATGAGGAAGAGAAGGGAAAGAGAGAGAGACAGCCAGAAAAATGTTGATCAATCCTTTTACTTGATTCTTGTCTCTTACATATATATGAAGATACAAAGCCTAACGGGCCCAAAGAGCAAATTGGGTCAAAACATAACAATCTCCACCTTGAACCAAATTGCATCTAAAACAAACTAAAACATAAAGCAAATACATAAAGCAAACATAACCTAAACAAAGGTAAACATAAAGATATACTAGCAACATGCTAGAAACAAAACTAGCTCAAACTTGCTAGAAACAAACCAACATCAAACTTGAACAAAGCTTGAACTTTGCAATTGGAAGAGGCTTTGTGAGCATATCGACCGGACTCGATTCGGTACCAATCTTCTTCACGGCAACCTTGCCTTCCGAGATCACATCTCGAACAAAATGGTATCGAATGTCAATGTGCTTCATCTTCTCATGGTACATGCGGTCATTGGTCAAATGAATCGCGCTTTGGTTGTCACAAAACACCGTAATAGGACCCTCGAGTGAATACATCTCACCAACAAACGCCTTGAGCCAAATAGCCTCCTTAATAGCCTCAGTAATTGCCATATATTCGGCCTCGGTACTTGAGAGTGCAACGGTGGCTTGAAGTGTAGACTTCCAACTAATTGCACAATCTCCAAGGGTAAAAACATAACCCGTCAAAGAATGCCTCTTGTCCAAATCACCCGCAAAATACGCATCCACAAAACCCGTTAGTTTCTTGCCATTACCAAACTCCAAATGAGCATCAATAGTACCTCTCAAATAGCGGAAGATCCATTTCACCACTTCCCAATGCCCTTTCCCCAGACAAGAGAGATATCTACTTACCACACTAACGGCTTGAGCAATGTCGGGTCGAGTACACACCATCAAATACATGAGACTCCCGACCACACTCGAATATGAAACCTTTTCCATATATTTCTTCTCATTATCGAATTTTGGACTTAAAGCGGCCGAAAGGTTGAAATGCGCCGCAAGAGGTGTTGAAACAACTTTCGCTTTCTCCATACCAAAATGGCGTAGCACTTTCTTGGCAAAACTCTTTTGTGAAAGAAATAACTTTCTTTTGGACCTATCCCTTGTGATCTCCATCCCGAGAATCCTTTTGGCGGCCCCCAAATCTTTCATCTCAAATGCCGAACTTAGTTGCTCTTTCAACCTCCAACTTCTTTCAAATTTGAGGATGCAATCAACATGTCATCCACATAGAGCAAAAAGTAAATGAAATCCCCACCATCCAACTTCTTACAATAAACACAACTATCATAATTGGAACGATGGAAATTAATACTCACCATGAATGAGTCAAACTTCTTATACCATTGCCGCGGTGATTGCTTAAGGCCATAAAGGGACTTTTTCAAAAGACACACACGGTCCTTCTTTCCCGCAACCTCAAAACCCTCCGGTTGGCTCATGTAAATTTACTCCTCCAAATCACCATGCAAGAAGGCAGTTTTCACATCCATTTGCTCCAATTTCAAATCCTTCATTGCCACCAAAGAGAGCAAGATTTGAATGGAGGTGTGCTTAACTACAGGAGAGAACACATCATTGAAATCAACACCATGAACTTGACTATACCCTTTAGCCACTAGTCTTGCCTTGTATCGAAAATCCAGATTTGAGCCATCAATCTTCCTCTTAAACACCCACTTGCAACCCACAATTCTCTTACCACTTGGAGGCTTCACAAGAGACCAAATCTCATTTTGTTGCAAGGATTGTAACTCTTCATTCATAGCGGCAACCCAATTGGCCGCATCTTTAGAAGAAATGGCTTCCTTGTAGGAAGATGGCTCACAATACTCCACTTCCTCTGTAATTGCCAAATAATAAGCAAAGTCGGAGTATCCATACCTTGTAGGTGGTCGTGTTTCTCTTCTTGCTCGGTCCCTTGCCAATGCATATGGTTGTGCCTCTTCTTGGACTTCCTCCAAATTGACATCATCATGTGAGATCAAATCATCACCTTCTTGGACCGGCACCTCAAACTCCACCTTCTTCTCAACCATCTCATTCTCCTTAATAGTCGGCTTGGGTGCAACATCATTTACCTTCAACATGGCCGACTCATTGAAAATGACATCTCTTGAAATAAGAAACTTAGATGATTCGGAACACCACAACTTATATCCCTTCACATTTGCGGGATACCCAACAAAAATACACTTCTGCGATCTAGGCTCCAACTTTTCTTCATTCACATGTGCATAAGCGGGACAACCAAACACCCTCAAATTCGAATAATCGACTGTCTTATCCGACCACACTTCTTCGGGTGTCTTCAACTCAATTGAAGTGGTAGGAGATTGATTTACCAAATAGCAAGATGTGTTAATGGCTTCCGTCCAAAACTCCTTACCCAAACAGCATTTGAAAGCATACTTCTAGACCTTTCAAGTAGTGTCATATTCATCCTTTCTGTAACACCATTTTGTTGTGGAGTGTTGACCACCGTCTTGTGCCGAACAATCCCTTCGGCCTTACAAAAATTATCAAACTCACGGTTGCAAAACTCCAAACCGTTATCGGTTTTCAACCTCTTAACTTTCCTTCCCGTTTGGTTCTCCAAAATTGACTTCCATTCTTTGAAGGTGCGAAACACATCACTTTTTTCTTTCAAGAAATAAACCCAAACCTTCCTTGAAAAATCATCAATGAAAGTAAGCATGTAACGAGAACCATTACCTTTGGAAGGCTCGCGAGAAGGTCCCCAAAGATCCGAATGGATGTAGTCCAGTATTCCCTTAGTCGAATGAATGGCCATGGAGAAGCTCAACCTCTTATACTTGCCAAATACACAAGGCTCACAAAACTCCAAGTTGCCCGTGCATTGGCCACACAACAAGCCTCTCTTGCTCAAAATGGTCATTCCTCGCTCGCACATATGCCCCAATCTCATATGCCAGAGCCTAGTAGCATCCTCATCCAAGATAGTACCCGAACGTGCAATGGCGGCCGAGCCCGTGACCGTGGAACCTTGTAGAAAATAAAGAGTTCCAATTCTCTTCGCCTTCATGATTGTGAGAGCCCCTTTGGAAACTCTAAGGACTCCACCTTCACTTTGGAACTTACACCCCTTTTCTTCAAGAAACCCCAAAGAAATCAAATTCTTAGACAAATCGGGTATATGCCTCACACCCGTCAACCTTCGGACCTTTCCATCATGGAACTTAATTGTCACCGAACCAATTTCGGCAACCTTACACATATCGTTGTTCCCCATGAGAACCTTACCATCCGTAGGCTCATAAGTTTCAAACCAATCTCTATTCGGAGTCATGTGTTGCGAAGCACCCGTATCCATCACCCAATAATGTATATCATCAACATTAGTATCTATCACAAAAAGAGTATCAACCGTGTCACATTCGGCCACATTGGCCTCCTCCGAAGAAGAACCTTTACTATCCGCCTTTTGTTTATTTTTAAGTTTGAAACAATCGGCCTTAATGTGTCCCTTCTTCTTACAATAGTTACACGTCAAATTCTTGTGCCTAGACTTCGAACGGGTCCTTGTATCTTTCGAGTTTCGGTCCCATTACCTACTTCGATCAACAACCAAACCAACACCTTGGCTCCCTTTCTCATTATCGGTCATTTAACTATCAATGTGCAACTTGGCTTGCAAATTGCTCTTAACATCCTCAAGGAAAATTTTGTCTCTACTATAAATCAACATGTCTCTAAAAGCCTTGTATGATGCGGGTAATGAGCATAATAGCAAAATGGCTTGGTCCTCGTCCTCCACCTTAACATCAATCTTACTTAAGTCATTCAAAATAGATGCAAACTCCGTAACATGATCGGAAATTGACGTACCTTCAACCCACGCGAAGGGTGTAGAGGCGCAATTTCAACTGCAGTTGATTGGTGAGAGACTTCTTCATGTAGATGTTCTCCAATTTCTCCCACAAGACCTTAGCGGTTTTCTCAGATAGGACCTCTTGCAGTGTCGAATTGCTCAAACACAATTGGATAATAGAGAGCGCTTTATCATCCATCTCTCTCCATCTCTTATCCGTCACCACATCAATCAATTTTTCTTGACCAAAAATGGCATCCTTAACGCCTTGGCTCGACAAAATTGCTGCCATACGCACTTGCCATAATGCAAAACTCGTCTTTCCATCATACTTCTCAATGTCATATTTCCCCGACATATTCATTTAAATTTCTTGAACCCAATTCAACAAAACTCCAAAATTTTTCCCAAAAAATTAATTACTCAAATCACCAAATCAAACCTTCTCCTTCTTGATATCCTCCCTCCCTCGATGCTCACGACGACGAAGACCAAGAAGCCCTGACAGTGGTGCTCGGTGGCTGGAAGTGGTGCTCGACGATGGCGCGGTGGCTGGAAGTGATCGTCGTCGACGGCGGATCTGTGTTGTTGACGGCAGGATTTGGGGGAAGGAGTATTTGGCTCTGATATCGGTTTTCTAGGGTTTGAGATGAGGAAGAGAAGAGAAAGAGAGAGAGACAGCCAGAAAAATGTTGATCAATCCTTTTACCTGATTCTTATCTCTTACATATATATGAAGATACAAAGCCCAACGGGCCCAAAGAGGGAAGGAGTATTTGGCTCTGATACCGGTTTTCTAGGGTTTGAGATGAGGAAGAGAAGGGAAAGAGAGAGAGACAGCCAGAAAAATGTTGATCAATCCTTTTACTTGATTCTTATCTCTTACATATATATGAAGATACAAAGCCCAATGGGCCCAAAGAGCAATTTGGGTCAAAACATAACAGGTATCAACATAATGTTGAAACAATTGAGCCTTCCAAGTTATCCCTTCCTACATGAAGAGCAGAAGCCATTTCAAATAAATCCCCCTTTATTGTCTCCCAATAATTTTGGTAGAAACTCATAGAAAAACCATATGGGTCAGGCGTTTTATCAAAACTCATGTCAAACACTACTTTCTTGATCTCCTCCATTGAGAAGGGGGATTCTAATTGCTGAAGAGAGAAATGTTCAGAGGGATATATTGTAGACAAATCCACATTAAAGTCAGGCTTAATAGCAATCCCACATATTTCCTGAAAAGTGATTTTCAAAATATTTCATAATGTGAGAGTTAGATGTAAGTAACTAGTTTTACACAGTAGGTTCCTCTTCTTCTTAGTAATATCTCCAAACACCTAAAATCTCCATCTCTTCAGTCCTCTTTTAAGCAAGACTAATTTAGCAGCAAATCTATCCACAATTGAGCCCTGACACTAAAAACTATTCCACCATGTACTGACTAAGGGTAAAAATTTATTATGTGTGAGACGTGCTTTCTCAAACTTGAAATAATGGATCAACGACATAGGTGCCATAGTTTCTAAGACAATTATGCAGGGGAAGAGAGTGTTGGGTGGTTTGAGAAAAGGTGGTGTCCCATTACTGAGAAATAAAAATCTATCCAATCTAGCCAATGCAGGGTTATCTCTGATATTACACAATTTGAACTTCCTTCTAGATGAAGGTATGTCAATGAGCTCCATGTTTGAATGAAGTCTCTAAAAGATCTCATGTCTATAGGGGACCCTTTACCCGAGCTTCTTTCCTCATGTGGAATTGTGACATAAAAATCCCAACATAGCACTCACATATCCCCTAAATGCCTTCTTCGCTGGGTTATTTCATGGAAACAGAGCTCTCTTTCATCTAGCTCAAAAGGTGCATACACAGTAGTAATAGACCACTCATTGACATCGTATCTATTTCTAAAGGATGAAGAAACCGAGAAAATATCAATTGCAAAGTAAACACAATCAAACAGGTTGGCATTCCACCCTAGGAGGATTCCTCCACAACTTTCTAGTGTGTCCAATTCTAGCCATTTGTTAATACAGAACCCCTCTATCGAAAAAAGCTTTCTGGCTGAACTATTGTGCAACAGAGTCTCTTGTAAACAAACAATTGAAATTGTTCCTGACTTAGTATCATCATTAATAAGTGTGCATGTCTTAGGATATCCAATTTCTCTAACATTCCAACTATCAATCTTCATGATGCAATAATATAGCACGAAAACACACAAAACAGAGCAAGACAAAAACAAACCAGAGAAAGAAACTCAGTTAGGGTGATGATCAACAACAACCTCCTTTGATTTCATAATCTTATCAATAGAATGTTACCCTTTAGCACCCACTTCTACTGATTCAACAACTTAAGATATATCCTCCTTAATAAGCAAAGCAAAAGTATTTCTAAAAACTTTAGTAACTGAAACAATAGAATAAGTTTTGTGTTTACCTCCACTCCTACTGATAGAAATGGACCTCTCTAGGTTTGCCAACATGAATGGCTGGGTGGATGCTGGCCTGGAAGCTGACCTCCCCCTCTTTCTCCTCTTAGCTAATTCTTCAGAACCAGGGGATACTGAGAGTGAAGGCTCCCTAGTTTTTTGCCTAGGTTTCCTCATAGTAGTTTAAGCTTCCCTTCTTACTTGCCAACTGTGAACACACCTTGTGGGCTTCAATTTGATTAAGCAGTTCTTTCTCCACCTTATTGGCCAGGGCCTTCTCAATTGAGGGCTTGATTTTTGCAAACAAGGAGTTTGGTAGATTAACCATTTTTCCTTCTCAAACCATCGACATATGTCCATCATTTGATTTCTCCCCTGAGTTGGAAGCGAGATCAATTGAATTGATTCAGTTATTCCCAGATAGGCTGTTGGAAGATTTGGCAAGCTCATTTTGTGGGCCAGATTTGGTAGGAAGATCTTTTGGGGCAACTGTTTTGAAAATGAAATCTTCTGTAGAATCCAATCTCTCAACAACCCAACAATCCTTTTGTGCTCCCTGATTTTGCGGTGGTGATCCTCCACCTTAATTTGAATATGAATTTTCTTTGTATGGATCTACGCCACCGCAGTGAGGCCACATTGGATGCATGTTTCTCCTCCTTCCTCTCCTCCTTAATATCGCCCCGATGGCCAGCTGAACTCTGAACCCCTCCCACTACTGGGTCAACAATTTCTTCCTTTCTCCAAAATGAACTAATTCCTTCCATGACTTGTGGTAGGTCACCAGAAACAATTATGAAGGGTTAGACCTTGCCCGAGTTAACATTCTCCCCCAAAATGGGTTCACTTGCAATGAGAATACGGACTTCATAGTCCTATATGTTGGATAAAATTGAGGAAAATATAATTACCTACAAAATATAAAATTGAATAACATAGTTTACCGATCTCAGAGTATGTGTGTTTTAGCACCGTCCTAAAGGACTTATTGCTGACCTCGTGCAGTGCTCTATGACAACTTGTCCAATAAATATACAAACTCTTGTCCACCGGTATCTTCTATATGCACGACCACGAAAGGAGAGTTGACATCGACATGTAAGATAGAATATGTCAATAAAGAAGATAAATATATATAGTAGAAGTTTTGGTTGGAGGAGGACGAAGA
Organism: Hemerocallis citrina; assembly: GCA_017893485.1. Lineage (NCBI taxonomy): Eukaryota > Viridiplantae > Streptophyta > Magnoliopsida > Asparagales > Asphodelaceae > Hemerocallis > Hemerocallis citrina. Next base: position 279,003,898 of record CM030359.1, read on the forward strand.
TCATTCTTGTTCATCTCATTTTCTCTTCTTCTTTTCTCGCTTCATCTTCTTATGAAGATGAGTTAATATTTATAGGAGCCATTTATTAATCCTTAATAATAAACCGCTGAAAGATCCATAAAATGAAACAATAATCATCTTATTTATAAAAGTAATTAACCCAAAACTTATGAGTCATAACTAGCTATAACAGCTAATTTGACCATGACTAAATAAAGTCTGACTTGGTCAAAACCAGTATTAAATTAATTCATCAATTTTTTAGAAATTAACTTTTCATAACCCCCCCCCCCCCCAAACAAAATAAAAAAATAAAAAAATAAAAAAATAAATAAATAATAATAATAATAATAATAATAATAATAATAATAATAAAATCAAATCAAAAAACATTTCTCTAGAAAAAGGAAGAACATAATTTGGTATATAATTTGGCATATTCTCCCCATTGGAACATACATCTATACAATCGGTGCAGGTAGCCAGTCTTTGAACCTATATTTAGTGACATTTTTTGAAACCTGAGGAACCATAGTGGACTACGCCTAGAACTATGTCCTTGAGCAAGAGATGAACAAAAGCACATATAGAAAGCATACACTATTGGGTCGCGTGTTGGAGCGTTATGACCATGCTCACTACCGAAAAAGTTCATGAGTTTCTAAGGATCAGCCCCAATTCCCCCAACCACGGCCTCATTGTTCCTCTCATATAGGTAAGTCCTACCAAGACACTTGTGACCGAAAAAGTACCTTGACTGAAAAAAGTTTTTGACTTATTAAGAGTTTAATTCAACTTAACCAAGTCACTTTTATGAGCACTGTATTACCATAAGAATGAGGTTGGAGTAAGTGTATCTAGGTACTACTCCCAAACAAATTTAGTGCTCCCACGAGATCATCTGTCCAACTTATTTCTACCCTTTGTACTTCTATGTATGCATCCAGTCGATGAAGTATGGTTGCTATAGTCGATGATCCCTTTATAGGATTAACCCCATTACCCTCGATGATTAATCTAGGGCTCAACTCCTAGATGGACCCTTTTAAATGGATTTTATAAAATTCGGGTTACAAGTTTTGGCTTATAGCCTTCCAATTTTAATTCTCACTCTTGAGATATAATTTCTTCATGTAAAGCCTTTTAAATTTTTACTCCCAACTTTCTGCATTTATAATCAATAAAATAATTCTTGAAAGAAAGCTAGTCACTAAATCATGATGAAAGGAAACAGGTAAGTTTCAAAAAATAACTTTCTCATACCATGCAAGAAGTATATAAATCACAAGAATATATTTAAAAGAAACCCCCCCCCCCCCCCCCCCACACACACACACACACTGGGTAACATATTTTTACATTATGCAAATAGAGTCACAAAAGGCACACTTTTGAGTGACTATAAATAAATCAAGATATTTCAATTATACTTAAAATGTTTAGTTTTATCGCTTTACCTCATATCAAGATAATGATAATATATGCTCAAAGAAGTATTTGTATATATTGATGTTATGACTGTGACTGCAAGTGTTTGCTTGCAAAAATGTAAGCCATTCAATCTTGCCTCGCCAATTCTTTGCTTTCCATGTATCTGATCTATATACTTTATTTGAACAAACCATCATTTACATTGATTTGAAAAATTACTGAAAAGTAACATTGCAATTGATCCATCTCAAAAATTTTATAACTTTAAGATTTGAGATATGGATATGAATTAAGCATATGCCAAATAAGAAATATTAAGCAAAACAGTAAGTATGTGAGAATCAGAACTATGTGATATCAAAATCTAAAATTCACATGAAATTAAGTTAAATACAAATATTCAAATTTAAACCAAAATCTTCTTGTGATATCCTTGCATTCGTTTATTATCTGTAGACTCTTTGTATTTCTCTCATTCAATTTATTTCTTCATAGTATTATACAGACCCAATGTTGATTATTTTCTCTTACCTATATCAAGTACATGTGTAGAAGAAAACCACATTAATGGTAGAATATGTCACGCTCCGCTTTCCAAAATATGGAAATACGAGCACGTAACGAAGACCCAGTTAATGATTTGCATCATTCATAAGCTGCAATATTTAACTCAACAATATGCAATACAAAATCAACCACGCATGCAAGAATGAAATCACTTAACATAAATATTACATGAAATGTCTCATCAATAACCAACAACTAGAAAGAAACAAACTTTGGGTTAACGAGGCCCAAAATACAAAATATGATAATAACAATACTACTGGAATTGAAATGACAAGGACAAGACAATTATTGTGGCCAACAATTCGGCTCCAAACCTTAGAAGGTCTTCTCACCAAGTCATTCGGGAAATTCTTCCTGTGTACCTGCGAGCTCATAGTCTAGAGTGGGGAAAATGTCCGTTAGAGCAAGTCACGGATAGCAAGTAGTATAAGCAAGGAACAATAAAATAGGACATGTAAATATCAATGAATGAGGAACAAGTACTATATCAACTGTCAATAAAATTATCGATAACGAGGCAAGGTCTATGGTCAACAATTTAACGAGTAATAATACAATAAAATAAAATTTCATGTCGGTAACAATAATCGAGATCAATGCAGTGTCAATACTAGGTCTATCATATTTTGTGATCTTATCTAATGCACATAGCACTGTGTCTTATACCACAAGTTCGATGCATACAAGTAATAAACGTTTAGATTATAGTAGTGAACTCTACAAATTGTATACTCGACACGATAACAATAACAAGAATCCACAATCTATGATCCATAACAAGAATTTATCTACAAGGCGATAAAAGATAACAAGATAAAAATATAAAAATATAGGGAAACACGGGCCCCTCATCCGAGTATAGTCACTGATTGTTCACTGCCAAGTTAACCCTTATACCCCGACTTATTATTAATTTATTAACATGAAACATGAATGTGCAATCAATGGAATAGTGACAAGACATGATATGAACGATGTATCAATGATTGTACAATGAACGATATGCAAAGTAATGCAAGGTTTATGCAATTTACAATCAACATGAAAAATATAATTTCTGGACAGCAAGACGTTGTTGTACAAAAGTCGACTTTTCCGCTGCTATGCGGAAGCAAATCAGATTCTGTCAGAGGTTCCAGAAACTAAACTCTCTGCCGGTTCCGACACATATTCACAAGATACATTTCGACTAAAGTAAATGTGTCTACTAGTTGGTTCTTCACGAGTTTACTGCCCAGGCAACAACTCAGCATCACGTTATTATATGTATAATTCCACTAAAAACTTAACTAAAATTCTGAAAAAATTATAATTAAGTTCCTGACATTGGTCACCAACATTTTCACGATTCTCAAGTCGAAATTCTTAAGTTATCCTACTGTTCTAACTAATTTAACATGACGAGGCGGTTATAAACAGTAAATCTGGAATTTCGACAGTACAATAGCAAAACTTGAATATTTTGTATTCTACAAGTCAGATTGAGAATCCATCAAATGGTACAAATTCCTATCATACAAGGATACCGCTTTTGTTCAGCAATTTCTAAAAGATTCTAACCTCAGCTTGGTCAAAAGTTTGGGTCTTTTACTCGTCTAGTGTTCTACAGAAATCTAGGGTCAAGTTAGCATATATATAGTGGGTCTGGAAATCTATCTAAAAAATTTATAAAATTTATTTTAAGACTCCAAATCGTTTATAGTAACATTCAAGTTAATTTCAAGTTTAAATTTTCTATTAACATGGTGTTTCGATAAGTGAAAATGTGTCGATGTGCTCTTGAATAATAATCTCGAATTTTAAACCCAACGGTACGAAAAATATGATAACTTATTTTTGTACAACTCAGAATCCAGATCTGTCGAATGTTCTAAAAACTAGATTCAAGGGACTCTGACTTTTATTTACAAGGTTTAATCTAATTTCTACAGTAACCTGGTCAAAATCTCAAAACAAAATGGAGTAACCAGCAGGCCAGTAAGTCGATTAATTATTAATTAGCGAAAATGTTGTATACATGCATATAACTTTATGGCAACAATTAACAAGGAATTATACTCCTTCGTTGGGGGTGGAATTCTACTATTAAAAAGACATCATAGCATGAATATCATATCCAATCGAACAATCATTCAATCATCATTCTTTACATGTATTTATGCATTCGTGTGGTGTATGCATATGAGGATATATAACAAGGCTTGGGTTTGAATCGATGGGAGGACACGAGAAGAGAACTACTACTTGGTTTCGACGATGAATCCGTAGTATTCTCTTAAATGATCTCAAACAATCAATATACGATTATCAAGTAAAACTACTTGCGAGGATCAACATAATTCCTTGAACAAGAATAAAGAAAAACTAGTTCAAGTGAAAACTTGCCATGGAGAAGTCCTACGAGAGGGCGCTCGACCATGTCCAGGATCGCGTCCCCGGCTTTCAGCGGGTCGGATACAGGCTGTGACACGGAGCTGTGGTAGAGGGCGAAGAGGAGGAAGGCGACGAGGAGGAGGCGGGACAGTGGGACGAGGAAACGCCTGCCGACCCTGAGACCGTGGTGGTCGACCCCCAGGCCAGGGCAACGAGGAATGAGGGGTCGTCTGGTGAGGCGCCTGTGGTCGAGCCGACCACGCAGATGGACCCCTGATCTCCTCGTCTTTTGTAATTTTGTTTTTCCTTTTTAGAATGTAACGCCTTTTTGCAGACTGGCCACCGCCTCTTGTTTATGAATGAAAATCTTATTTCGAATTTGTCTAAGTGTTTGGCTCGGACTTTAGTCTTCCAATGTGATGTTCTCGTCTTTCAGATCCTCGAACGTGCCCTAGATACCGCAGCAGCTCGGTGTCGTGCAGAACTGTTTAAGTAGTCTCGCGAGGCTCACCTCGAGGGCAAGATTGAGCCGATCCGGAGAGTGCTGTTCAATGTGGAGAAGAAGAACAGCGAGCTGCTGGCCGAGGTACATCACTTGCAGATAGTCGAGGAGGAGCTCTCGATGAAGGAGGAAGAGCTGGCCTCGGCACTGGCCGAGCGAGACGAATTCGCGACGAAGGTCTAGCAGCTGCAGAGGGTTATACTTGACAAAAGCATCGAGGTGACCCATCTGCGTCGCATCATCTCCGATAGTGCTGAGTATCCGGGTTCGGCAAAACTGCCTCGGCTAAAGATATCGGTGAAGGACGACACCTTGAAGGATAGAATCGTCGAGCTCGAGGAGGAGGTTGCTCGTCTAAGGCCTCAACCTGCGAGGGCCAACGTCCGCAGCACCTCGTGTACACGCGAGGAGTGCGAACGAGGTATTTCCTTCTACGAGCTCGCGACTCATTCTCCCGCCACAGGTCGGACCGCAGCCGATGTGTAAAGCGGTGTAGTTGTTAGCTCGAGCGGAGCCTCGGTCGGAGCCACTGTCAGGGTTAGCGGCGAAGAGGCATCCCAGTTCGTCGGCCTAGAGACGAGCTCGGAGATGAAGAGACGAAAACCCCGAGTGTCGCTGAATCAGAATGTCCCCATTCCGAGGAGGCGCTGAACAAGTTGTACTGAGCTTTTGATTTCTTGCATCATCTTTTTTATCTTTTTTTGTTGTAACTTCTTTGTCTTGTAAATTTATCAAGTTGTTTTAATGAAATCAAAGTTTGTTTGCTCATTGCTGTGCCGTAGTTGCCTTACTTTTGAAACGAACCATAAGAACCAAAAGTTAGCTTCTAGCCATAGAACTCTTGCCTTAGCTGTAGAACTTTAGCTTTTGCTCGGAGTATACCGAGGCAACTTTGCACTTCGGTCGTGTTGTAGCTCGAATTTCAGACCTGAGCCACGTGGCTCAATTTGGACGGCTGATCGCGATCATGGCACAAATCATGAGGCAGGAGGCTCAAGTTTCAAGAAAATACTATCTTGTCGTTTTGTGGATACGTGGCACTATTTGATCCGTTCATCATGTTCGAGTATGCATTTTGAGACGATCCAGCGGTGAAATTGGTTCGGCGGAATTTTTCTCCATATGTGGAGGTCGGTTCCTCGTCCGCTCGGTTCGGGATACTGAGGGAGTGCAGTCGAGCCGAGCGTTGGACTCCGAACTCGCCGTTAGAGTGGTTCAATCTGGACGGCCGATCACGATCGTGGTGTGAATCACAAGGCGGGAGGCTCGAGTTTCGAGAAAATACTATCTTGTCGTTTTGTAGATACGTGGCACGATCTGATCCGTTCATCATGTTCGAGTACGCATTTTGAGACGATCCAACAGTGGAATTGGTTCGGCGGAATTTTTCTTCATATGTGGAGGTCGGTTCCTCGTCTGCTCGGTTCGGGATACTGAGGGAGTGCAGTCGAGCCGAGCGTTGGACTCCGAACTCGCCGTTAGAGTGGTTCAACGGTTGTGGGAGCAGTTCCAAATGGCAAACTACTTCAAGCTCGCTTAAGAGCGAGCCTGCGAAGTAGAATCGAGCCAAGTGTTGGACTCCGAACCATTGTTAGAGTTGTTCAACGGTTGTGGGAGCAATTCCGAATAGCGAACTACTTCTAGCTCGCTTAAGAGCGAGCCTGCGAAGTAAAATTGAGCCAAGTGTTGGACTCCGAACCATCGTTAGAGTTGTTCAACAGTTGTGGGAGCAATTCCGAATGGCGAACTACTTCTAGCTCGCTTAAGAGCGAGCCTGCGAAGTAGAATCGAGCCAAGTGTTGGACTCCGAACCATCGTTAGGGTTGTTCAACGGTTGTGGGAGCAATTCCGAATGGCGAACTACTTCTAGCTCGCTTAAGAGCGAGCCTGCAAAGTAGAATCGAGCCAAGTGTTGGATTCTGAACCATCGTTAGGGTTGTTCAATAGTTGTAGGAGCAATTTCGAATGGCGAACTACTTTTAGCTCACTAAAGAGCGAGCCTGCGAAGTAGAATCGAGCCAAGTATTGGACTCCGAACCATGGTTAGAGTTGTTCAACGGTTGTGGGAGCAATTCCGAATGGTGAACTACTTCTAGCTCGCTTAAGAGCGAGCCTGCGATGTAGAATCGAGTCGAGTGTTGGACTCCGAACCATCGTTAGGGTGAAGAGTAAAAGCAGAGAGATGCGAACAATTTTACAAATAAAATATGAAAAAGCTTTCTTTATTGATAACTAATGGTCGGCTGCTTTTAAGTTGCGAGCCGTTATTACATGAGAGAAATAAAGGAAAAAATACAAGTAAAAGGAGAGGAACGGTTCGACATCCCAGAATACTTAGAGAGGCGTTAATGCTCTCTCCTGGTATTTTAAGAGATGGTCGGCATTCCAAGTCCTGGGGATCTCTCTGCCTTCAAGGTCTTCTAGCCGATATGTCCCGGGCCGAACTACTTTGGCGATCTTGTAGGGTCCCTCCCAATTTGGAGCTAGTTTGCTCTTCTGACCAGGAAAAGATATGGCTAATTTTTTGAGGACCAAGTCCCCTTCTTTGAGGTCGGTAGGACGGACTCTCTTATTGTATGCCAGCTTGATCCTTCTCCGGTAGCTTTGTTGACGAATGACAGCTCTTTCACGGATCTCATCAATCAAATCTAGATTTGCTCGAAGCTCTCTGGCATTTTGCTCTTCTTCATAAGCCATTAGACGAGGAGAGGGTATACCAACTTCTAGGGGGATCATAGCCACGGACCCATAGGTGAGATTGAATGGGGACTCTCCTGTGGGGGTCCGTTTTGTGGTGCGGTAATTCCACAACACGTTAGGGAGCTGATCGACCCATAAGCCTTTAGAGCATTTATCCAACCTTTTCTCAATACCGAAGAGGATCTGTCGGTTAGCATTCTCGACTTGGCCATTCGACTGTGGATGGGAAACGGAGGAGAATCGATGTTGGATGGCGAGGTCTTCACATAATGCTCAGAAGGCAGCCCTGGTAAACTGGGTTCTGTTGTCTGTTATGAGGACCCGAGGGACACCGAATCGACAGATTACGTTCTTCCAGAAGAACTGAAGAACTTTGTTCTCGGTGATCGTGGCCAAGGGCTCGGCTTCTATCCACTTTGAGAAGTAGTCGATTGCCCCGACTAAGAATTTGAACTGGCCAGGAGCTGGTGGGAATGACCCTAGTAAATCCATCCCCCACATTGCAAAAGGGATAGGACTTGATAGGGAAGTGAGCGGAGCTTGTGGGAGGCGTCGGATGTCGGAGTACTTCTGACAATAGCTCCATTGCCGAATGTGCCGTTCGGCGTATTGTAGGAGAGTAGGCCAAAAATATCCGTAATCAACACTTTGCGGGCTAGGGATCTGGACCCTAAATGTGCCCCGCCGATGCCTTCGTGAAGTTCTTGCAGGGCGTAGTCGGCTTGTTTGGAGGAGAGGCATCTCGAATAAGGTCTGCCGTCTACTTGTGTGAAGGAGCGCTTGTATAGGATGCCCTCGATAAGTGTGTATCGCTCTGCTCGGGTTCTCACTCGGCGAGCTTCCTTAGGATCTTCGGGGAGGAGCCCATCCCTCAGGAACTCACCGAGGTGTTTCATCTAGTTATCTTGAAGCAGGACAGGTAGAGACTCCATAGAATCAGAAGCTTTGTCTTCTATGCTTGGCTTCAGCAGTACCTCAATCAAGATGGTCTGCTCGAAACCTTGGAGGGAGGAGGAGGCTAGCTTAGAGAGGGCATCGGCCTGGGCATTCTCTTCTCGGGGGATTCGCTGGATGAGAGCTTCTTCAAATAGAGCCATGAGATTCCTGACCTTGGCTAAGTACTTAACCATTCAGTCATCTCGTGCTTCATACTCGCCTAGGACCTGATTTACGACCAGCTGAGAGTCGCTAAAGATCCGGAGGTGCTGCACCCCTACATTGCGAGCCATTCCGAGGCCGACTATGAGTGCTTCATATTCTGTTTCATTGTTCGAGGCCTTGAAGTTGATGCAGAGGGAGTATTAAAGGATGAAATCATCTGGGCCGGTCAGAATGACCTCGGCTCCACTTCCCTCGTTACAAGAGGACCCATCCACATAAACCGACCAGACAGGTGGTCCCTTCATTGCTTGGCTGAACTCGGGGATGGTACTTTAGACTATGAATTCTGCTAAGGCCTGAGCCTTAATTGCGGTTCGAGGCTGATATGTTATATCATGCTGGCTCAGCTCGATAGATCACTTCATAAGGCAACCGGAGGTTTCTGGCTTGTGGAGAACCTGCTTCAGCGGTTGGTCAGTAAGAACGACCACCGAATGGGACTGAAAATATGGGCGAAGCTTCCTTGCGGCCATCATTAGGGCATATGCCACCTTCTCTATCATGGGGTAGCGGAGCTCGGCATCCCGAATTACCTTGCTCACGTAGTACATGGGCTTTTGGGTCTTATCTTCTTCCCTTACGAGTACGGCACTGAGGGTCTGCTCGGAGGCTGCTAGGTAGAGATAGAGGGGTTCACTAGGAATTGGTTTGCTGAGGAGAGGAGGATTGACGAGGTAAGCCTTGAGTTGGTCGAATGAATCTTGTTGTTGCTGACCCCACTCGAAGCCTTTAGCCCCCCTGAGAGCCTTGAAGAAGGGGAGGCACTTCTCCCCTGATTTGGAAAGGAAACGCCTTATGGTTGCCAGGCGACTCGTCAGCCTTTGAACCTCTTTGACATTCTTCGGAGGAGCCATGTCTAATATGGCCTTGATCTTCTCAGGATTAGCTTCGATTCCTCGTTGGCTGACCATGAAGCCGAGGAACTTTCCTGACGAGACTCCGAACGCACACTTGTTCGGATTGAGCCTCATGTTGTGCTTTCTCAGTACATCGAACGCCTCCTGTAGGTCGGTGACATGATCGACCCCTCGGATGCTTTTTACAAGCATATCGTCGACATACACTTCCATATTACGACCTATCTGGCTCTGAAAAACCTTGTTAACAAGGCGCTGGTAAGTGGTACCAGCGTTCTTCAAACCGAAGGGCATAACCCTGTAGCAGTAGAGGCCCTGGTCGGTTACAAATGAGGTCTTCGGGATATCTGGGGGGAACATGCGAATCTGGTTGTAGCCTGAGAAGGCGTCCATGAAGCTGAGGAGTTCATGGCCCAAAGTGGCGTCAATTAAAGTATCGATGCTTGGAAGAGGGAAGAGGTCTTTGGGGCAAGCCTTGTTGAGATCGGTAAAATCGATACAAATCCTCCAGGTCCCATTGGACTTCTTCACCATTACTACATTAGAGAGCCATTCGGGATAGTTTACCTCCTGTATGAACCGGGCCATCAAGAGCTTGTCCACCTCCTCTTTTATAGCTAGCTGGCATTCGAGGGCGAACTTGTGCCTCTTCTGTTGGACCGGTTTGGACCCCGGAGCAACACTGAGGTGGTGGACCAAGAGCTCTTTGGAAATTCCGGGCATGTCTGCAGCTGACCAAGCGAAGAGGTCTCAGTTCCTTCGGATGCACTGGACTATATCGGAGCATAGGACAGATGGGAGGGTCTTGCTAACAAAGAACTTTCGGCTTGGATCCTGCTCTGAGAAGAGCACTTCCTCCAACTCATCCACCGGCTCGGACGTTGGTTGGGCAACATCCTGGGGGATTTCCAGAGTTTCGAGGGAGAGGACTGGACCGAGGGTAGAGGTCATGTAGCACTTGCGGGTCGTTTCCTGATTGCCTCTTACTTCCCCTACTCCTGCCCGGGTGGGGAATTTCATCTTGAGGTGATAGGCAGAGGGGACGGCTTCAAGGGCGGCTAGGCCGAGCCGACCCAAAATGACATTGTAAGCTGCGGGGACATCTATGACCATACAGTCCATCGACTTCGTTTGGGTAGTAGGAGTTTTGTCAGCGGTTATGTCGAGGGTGATCACCCATTCAATAGTCACTGGCACTCCCGTGAACCCATGGAGTGTATAGCCGGCGGGCTTGAGTCTGTTCCGGGATAGTTTGAGGCCCTTGAAAGCGGCGAGGAAGAGGATGTTAACAGAGCTGCCATTGTCCACTAGGATCCTCTCCACTTTGAAGTTCACCATGTGGAGGCTGATGACGAGTGCGTCACAATGGGGCGTTCGGACACCCTCAAGGTCTTCATCTGAGAATGTGACGGGCACTCCGAGGTCTTTTGGGGGAGGTGTGGCACGGACCGAATTAACTTCCCTAATAAACGCCTTTCGAGAGGAGTTGGAGGATCCCCCCATTGGACCCCCGTGGATGAGGTGCAGGACGCGCTCCTTCTCAAAGCCAGGCGTTTCATCGTGTTCAAGACGCTTGTTAGCCCCCCGAGGCGGGGGAGGAAGGTCGGCTCGGTCCTTTCTCACGAACCTGGTCAGCTGCCCCCTCTGGATGAGGGCTTCTATCTCGTTCTTCAGGACCCGACAATCATTGGTGTCGGGGCCATGGTCCCGGTGATAACGGCACCACTTCTCTTTATCCCTCTTCTTGCCGGGGGTGTTCATTTTTTGTGCAGGAGGTATCACCCTCTCCTTCTCAACTTCCATGAGAATTGTGGAGATGTTGGCATTAAGGGGAGTAAATTTTTCAAATCTGGGGGGAGGTCGGCACTGGCCACCATTATTCTTCTAGAGCTTCTTGGCCCCTTCCTCTTCTGTTCCTTTTCTCTTAGACCCGGAGGAAGACCCTCCAAGTTGGGGCGGTGCTCAGCTTCTTCAGCCCGAATATACTTTTCGCTCCGGAGGAGGAGGTCAGAGAAGTTCTGTGGGGGCATCTTGGTGAGGGAGGAGCGAAGGCTGGAGTTGAGAACATTGGATTGAAATGCTGCTGCAGTGACCGACTGGTCGAGGGATGCTATGGACCTGGCCTCCTCTGTGAACCTTTTCACGTAGTCTCTTAGCTTCTCACCCTTCTTCTGGTGGAGGTAGAGTAGCGAAATGCCGGTCTTCTCAGTTCGGCGGCTACTCACGAAGTGGGTGATGAAGAGGGTCTCAAATTGCTCGAAGGAGAATATTGAGGAAGGGACCAGGCGAGAGTACGATTCTCGAGCCAGACCCTTGAGAGTTGCGGGGAAGGTCTTGCATAGCAGAGCATCGGAAGCTTGATGGATGAGCATGAGGGTCTTGAAGCTTTCGATGTGATCGACGGGGTCGGTCTCCCCGGAATAAGTCTCGAATTGAGGAGGTTTAAAGCCAATTGGTACGGGTGCATCCATTATGGTTCGGGAGAAAGGAGGTCGACTAGGGCGAAGGGTCCTTCCTCTAAGCTCTTCTTCCCGGTCTAACTGACCCAAGCGCTTCTCCATTTCGTGGAGACGGCGGTAGGCAGCATCATCCCTTCGACGGTAATCAACCGAGCCTCTAGACTCATCTTCGTACGAGGGAGAGCGGGGGCTACGACGATGGTAGCTCCTGGAGCGTCGAGGACTTGGCATGTGACGGGGGTTACTAGGAGCTGGGGGAGGAGTTAGGGACCGTCGGCGAGGACTTTGGACCGGAGGAGGAGTGGGAATCCTTGGAGCATTGGTGTTGTTAGGACGGAGATTGAGAGCTTGTAGGACGGTTACTTGGAACTGCTGGAACTCGGCACGGGTGATGGGTGCCTCATCGTTCCTTGGATGTTGCTGACCGGCAGGAGAATGGGGTCTTCTCCTGTGATGCTCGGGGGACTCTCTCCGCCCCCTTCGGGTAGGGGACCTCCTGTAGTCTCGGCGGTGAGGAGATCGCTCATCCGGACGTTGCTGGCAGGGGGCTCCCTCTCGGGCCCGCTTTTCATCCAGACGGCGGCGAAGATCCTCATCCTTCTGCCGATTGAGGATGGTGTTTCGAATGTCGGAAGCTCGGGGATTGTGGGAGGCCGACATAGAATCCGAAGAGGCATTGTGGATGGAGACGTGGTCATGGAGAGGTTGTTTCTGCGGGTTGGGACCCTTAGGAGGTTGTTGACTCTGAGGAGGAGGCAGGTCCTGTTGGAGAGGGTCCTCTGCTTGAGGAGGAAGTTGCCCCTGCTGCTGAGCGGGTTGGATGGGGACTTCCTGTTGCTGATCGGGGTTAGGTCCGCGGTTGGACCCTCTAGATCTGACTTTCCTAGGAGGCATGGCTGGAGAAAATCTGACCAACGGGAAGAGGGGAGGCAACTATTCGTTTGATTCCCACAGACGGTGCCAATCTGTTGCCGCTAAATCTGGTATGGGGGCAAACAGATAGTATTTGTGGATTCTTGGGAAACTTTGAATAGCAAACCCGTTACTTGTTCCGCTGGAGTTTGACCGTTGCTCTCGCCGTTCAACTGTAAAAAGAGTGGGACACCGGGGTTATTCCCGGCGACACACCCTCCGACGCTCAAGTCAGTAATCAGAAGTGATTATGAAAGAGCGTAAAACTGGCAAAAGATTGATTACCTCTTAATGGAGATGGATGGGGAGTATTTATAGACGCCGCTGGGGTCAGATTAGGAATGTAATCCCTGTGGTTAGATAAGGAATGTAATTCCTAATCCCCAGTGAAAGGATAGATATGAATCAGGGCCGTTGATTAGGATTAATCAAAAACCCTAATTCTATCCTTTCTGGACCGGGTTTGCTGTGGGTTGAAACCCGCACCCAGTTGAGGTGGATCAGTTCGCGGGTTATTGGGTTTTTTGGAGAAAAGACCCAGGACCTGCTTCAGACCCATGGGTAGATGAAATTACCAATTTACCCCCAGGCTTTAAGATTCGTTCCTGATTTGGACGGTTCCGATTTAACCCCATTTTAGCCATATCAGTAACATTTCAATTGATCCATCTCAAAAATTTTATAACTTTAAGATTTGAGATATGGATATGAATTAAGCATATGCCAAATAACAAATATTAAGCAAAACAGTAAGTACATGAGAATCAGAACTATGTGATATCAAAATCTAAAATTCACATGAAATTAAGTTAAATACAAATAATCAAATTTAAACCAAAATCTTCTTGTGATATCCTTGCATTCGTTTATTATCTAGACTCTTTGTATTTCTCTCGTTCAATTTATTTCTTCATAGTATTATACAGACCCAATGTTGATTATTTTCTTTTACCCATATCAAGTACATGTATAGAAGAAAACCACATTAATGGTAGAATATGTCACGCTCCGCTTTCCTAAATACGGGAATACGAGCACGTAACGAAGGCCCAGTTAATGATTTGCATCATTCATAAGCTGCAATATTTAACTCAATAATATGCAATACAAAATCAACCACGTATGCAAGAATGAAATCACTTAACATAAATATTACATGAAATGTCTCATCAATAACCAACAACTAGAAAGAAACAAACTTTGGGTTAACGAGGCCCAAAATACAAAATATGATAATAGCAATACTACTGGAATTGAAATGACAAGGACAAGACAATTATTGTGGCCAACAATTCGGCTCCAAACCCTAGAAGGTCTTCTCACCAAGTCATTCGGGCAATTCTTCCTGTGTACCTGCGAGCTCATAGTCTAGAGTGGGGAAAATGTTCGTTAGAGCAAGTCATGGATAGCAAGTAGTATAAGCAAGGAACAATAAAATAGGACATGTAAATATCAATGAATGAGGAACAAGTACTATATCAACTGTCAATGAAATTATCGATAACGAGGCAAGGTCTATGGTCAACAATTTAACGAGTAATAATACAATAAAATAAGATTTCATGTTGGTAACAATAATCGAGATCAATGCAGTGTCAATACTAGGTCTATCATATTTTGGGATCTTATCTAATGCACATAGCACTGTGTCCTATACCACAAGTTCGATGCATACAAGTAGTAAACGTTTAGATTATAGTAGTGAACTCTACAAATTATGTACTCGACACGATAACAATAATAAGAATCCACAATCTATGATCCATAACAAGAATTTATCTACAAGAAGATACAAGATAACAAGATAAAAAGATAAAAATATAGGAAAACACGGGCCCCTCATCCGAGTATAGTCACTGATTGTTCACTACCATGTCAACCCTTATACCCCGACTTATTATTAATTTATTAACATGAAACATGAATGTGCAATCAATGGAATAGTGTCAAGACATGATATGAACGATGTATCAATGATTGTACAATGAACGATATGCAATGTAATGCAAGGTTTATGCAATTTACAATCAACATGAAAAATATAATTTCTGGACAGCAAGATGTTGTTGTACAAAAGTCGACTTTCCCGCTGCTATGCGGAAGCAAATCAGATTCTGTCAGAGGTTCTAGAAACTAAACTCTCTGCCGGTTTCGACGCATATTCACAAGATACAATTCGACTAAAGTAAATGTGTCTACTAGTTGGTTCGCCACGAGTTTACTGCCCAGGCAACAACTCAGCATCACGTTATTATATGTATAATTCCACTAAAAACTTAACTAAAATTCTCACAAAATTATAATTAAGTTCCTGACATTGGTCACTAACATTTTCACGATTCTCAGGTTGAAATTCTTAAGTTATCCTACTGTTCCAACTAATTTAATATGACGAGGCAGTTATAAACAGTAAATCTGGAATTTCGACAGTACAATAGCAAAACTTGAATATTTTGTATTCTACAAGTCAGATTGAGAATCCATCAAATGGTACAAATTCCTATCATACAGGGATACCACTTTTGTTCAGCAATTTCTAAAAGATTCTAACCTCAGCTTGGTCAAAAGTTTGGGTCTTTTACTCGTCTAGTGTTCTACAGAAATCTAGGGTCTAGTTAGCATATATATAGTGGGTCTGGAAATCTATCTAAAAAATTTATAAAATTTATTTTAAGACTCCAAATTGTGTATAGTAACATTCAAGTTAATTTCAAGTTTAAATTTTCTATTAACATGGTGTTTCGATAAGTGAAAATGTGTCGATGTGCTCTTGAATAACAATCTCGAATTTTAAACCCAACGGTACGAAAAATATGATAACTTATTTTTGTACAACTCGGAATCCAGATCTGTCGAATGTTCTAAAAACTAGATTCAAGGGACTCTGACTTTTACTTACAAGGTTTAATCTAATTTCTATAGTAACCCGGTCAAAATCTCAAAACAAAATGGAGTAACCAGCAGGCCAACAAGTCGATTAATTATTAATTAGCGAAAACGTTGTATACATGCATATAACTTTATGGCAACAATTAACAGGGAATTATACTCCTTCGTTGGGGTGGAATTCTACTATTAAAAAGACATCATAGCATGAATATCATATCCAATCAAACAATCATTCAATCATCGTTCTTTACATGTATCTATGCATTCGTGTGGTGTATGCATATGAGGATATATAACAAGGCTTGGGTTTGAATCGATGGGAGGACACGAGAAGAGAAATACTACTTGGTTTCGACGATGAATCCGTAGTATTCTCTTAAATGATATCAAACAATCAATATACGATTATCAAGTAAAATTACTTGCGAGGATCAACATAATTCCTTGAACAAGAATAAAGAAAAACTAGTTCAAGAGAAAACTTGCCTTTTAGACGATGATTCTGAATATCAATGAAGATGATACAAAAAGATCTCAATGGCAGAAACATACGTGCAACCGGCGTACACAACAACACGTGCAAACTATGGCAATCAGCCAGAGCACGTGCACACGACGGGGACAACAAGAAAGCAACTCAGCAACAGCAGCAAGAGCAACATTGGCAATTGAGGCAGACGACAATAACACACAACGGGCGTCAGTGTGCTGCGATGGAGGTGGAGCGGGAGTTGTAGCTTCGAAGGTGTAGGCAGTCGGAGGCGCGGGTGCTTGCAATGCTGTTGAGGAGTGAAGATAGGGAGCAGCGGTCGATGGGTCGAGCGGTTGGAGGTGGAGACAAGGTGCGAGCGGTGACTGTGGTGGTAATGGAGTTGAGTTTCGGCAATGGTGGTGCAGCGATGAAGGCAGCAGTAGTGTTCGGTAGTGGACAGGGTCGTGAGGTGAGGGTGGTCACGACGGTGAGCTGCAGGCGGTGAGATGGTCCACTGGATGAAAATGAACGATGAGGGGCAGAGGTTTCGATGGTAGCGGTGGTCGATGGCAATAGTGGAGGACTGGGCGCTTGGGGTGGTGATGACGGCGATGACGAGGGCGGCGACTGGGGGACAAGGCAGTGGTTGCGGTGGCTTGGGCGGCGAGGAGGGACAGCGAGGCAGTGGAGAAGCAATGGCAGGGTGTTTGGGTTCAGTTTGGTTTCGAGAAAGAGAAACAGGGAAGAAGAAAAGTATGGAGATAGAGAGACAGAGCTGGTTGAATGAGGGGATTAATTGATTAATCAGTGGTAGATTAATAGGTTAATTGAGAGATTAGAGGGTTTTGTTAGTAGGGGTGGTATACCGTACCGTACCGTATCATCATTACTCTATCGTCTACCATACCGGAATACTTGGTACACAAATTTCTCTACCATTACCGTGCCAAGTTTTTGGTACTACCGGAATATTGGTATGGAATTGGTAATACCATGGTACTACCGGACATCAATTAGCTTAAAAAATTAACATTCATATAAATGGCAAAAGAAGGATAAATAAGCTCAACATAAATAAATAAATAAATAAATAAATAAATAAATAAATAAATAAATAAATAAATATAAATATATATATATATATATATATATATATATATATATATATATATATATATATATATATATATATATATATATGGGAAATGCTCAGTTGAAAACGCAAATGTCTGTGAAAACGTGAAAAACCACCTAGGCCCTTGTTGGGAACAATGGCCTAGGTGGTTTTCCTCGTTTTCCATGCTATTTGCGTTTTCAATGGAGCATTTACCTATATATATATATATATATATATATATATATATATATATATATATATATATATATATATATATATATATATGAAGAAGTTTCAACATAAATAATTAAATATATATATACGAAAGAAGTTCCAATAATCAGCCAATATCAATTCTCAAAGACTCAGCTAACTGTCCATAATTTAGTCTAACATCTGTCTTTCCAGAGCCCAATCACCAGCAGTACCAAATAATATAAGTTTCTGTTTAACAATGAAGGAAGAAATCATCACAAAACTCCATTGAAATAACTAATATCTTTAGGCATGTTCCTTTCTAAAAGCTCTAGAATTCTCACTCAAAACAAATTAAACATATACAAGAACAGAGAAACACCAGCACGAATAGTATACAAAAACCTACAGTTCAACTGATTAACGGAAAACAGATTCACATAAAAAAATTATCCTCACAAATAAACATACTTCACCTGATATAGTGATGAAGAATCGACACAAAATTTAAGATCATGGATAAAAAAACATCAACATCACCTTCTCATCCCCTAAATAGTTTAACCTTCAATAAAAGAATTAGCTAAAGATCTTTACTGCTCAATCCTTAATCTACCCAGGCCAAACAACAAATCAGGATTGTAGACTTTATTGTTGTACAATTTCAGAGATTTATAAGTTTCAATATAATGTATCTTTATGTATGAAAATTAGTTTCAGCATTCTGCAATATGATTGATTCAATATGCTACTCTATTAGATTCAACATTCTGCAATATGCTTGATTAGATATAATTGGATAGCTTCAGCATATAGAGAAACAATGACAACAATACCTAAAATTAAGAAGATTCATATATATAGAATGACAACAGTATTGTTATTTTCCTTTCATAACATTCATGATATTTGATGGTTCTTTCATTTCTGTGTATTGTTTTACACCTTTTTTTTGTAGTATGTATTTCATTCAGTAGATTCATATATAAATCAATTTCAAGATTATGATACAAATATACTACATAAATAAGATTTCACCTATATTAACCAGTAAAAAAAAACTCCTAAAAAAACACAAAAATCAATTTGATAAATCAAATCAGAAGATCTTTTACATCCTAAATTTCTAATTACTTGTGAATAATAATACGCAATATCTCAAGAAAACCCAACAAGAACAAGAAGAAGATGGATCTTATATTAATATACCAACTAAACTCTAAAGTTCCCTTAATTAGTCGAAAAAATCCTCTAAAAATACCCGATGGGGGCTGAAGAAGGTAGGCGGCGTCGCGACAGTGTGGTGCTTCAGCAGCGTAATGCGTCTGTCAATCAGTGCATGTGCCCTAGATTCAAAGAAGAAAAAAAGGAAGAAGGAAAAAAGGAAGAATAATTGAAGCAGTAGTATAACTGGGGTGAAAATTTGGAAAAAAAAAGGAAAAATGGGCATGGACATAGGTCTGGGCCTGGGTTTTTAAATATAAAAATTAAATTAAATATATATTAATTACTTGGTATGGTACGGTATACCATGGAATCAGTATTGGGTACCAGTACCATACCATATAATTTCACAATACCGAGATTTTGGTATGGTATTACCAAGATTTCGGTAATATATGGTATGGTAACGGTATGGTACGGTAATATGGTATTTTTTGACACCCCTATTTGTTAGGATTTAGCGGAAGCGGGTAGTGGTGAGGCAGTAAAGTAGGGAATCATGGAGATATTGGCGGAAAGAGAATTGATCTGGTCAATAGGCAGGTAATAGGAAAAATTGGGTTAATGGATTTGCGGATTAACGGGTTAGGATCCAACAAGGAATAATAGATTAATTAATGGATTAAATTGAAAGAAACCAAATGAAATGATGTAATAGATTGATCAACCACCTCATTCACAAATAAATAGAGTGTACAAGAATCTTGGGTTCAACAATGAAAATAAAATGGACTGAAGTCAATTACAAAAATTTATTATTGATATGGCTAAAAATGGGGTTAAATCGGAACCGTCCAGATGGATCACGAATCTTGAGGCACAGGGGTAGAACGGTAATTTCACCTTCTGACGGGTCTGAAGCGGGTACTGGTTATCTTCCCCGAAGATCCACTTACCCGCAAACGGATCCACCTCAATCGGGTACGGGTTTCAACCCGCAGCAAACCCAGCCCAGAAGGGATAGAATTAGGGTTTCTGATTCATATTAATCAACGGCCCTGATTCATGTCTATCCTTTCACCGGGATTTGGGATTAAATTCCTTATCTGATTACAGGGAACATACCTTATCAGATTACATTCCTAATCTGTTCACGGAGAGAATATTCCATATCGGATCACGAGGATTACATTCCTAATCCGTTCCCTAAAGACGCCTATAAATACCCCCCACCCATCTCCATTAAGAGGTAATCAATCTTTCACCAGTTTTTTCGCTCTTTCACAGTCTTTTCAGATTACTGACTTGAGCGTCGGAGGGTGCGTCGCCGGGAACAACCCCGGTGTCTCGCACTTTTTGCAGGTGCACGGTGGGAACGACAATCGAGACCCGACGGAACAGGTACACAGGTCTTTCTATTCAGTTTCCCCAAGAATCCACAAGTTCTATCTGTTTGCCCCCACACCAAATTTAGCGGCAACAGATTGGCGCCGTCTGTGGGAAACTAACGAATAGCGACCTATCCTCTTCCCGGTGAACAGGTTTTCTCCAGCCATGCCGCCTCGCAAAGTTAGGTCAAGAGGTTCCAATCGAGTGCCCAACCCTGACCAGCAAGAAGTCCTTCCTGATCCCGCTCAGCAACAAGGGCAACTCCCCCCTACCATGGAAGAGCCGCTCCAACGGAACCCTCCACCTCCTGATCCAAAGGGTCCTAACCCTCAGAAACAGCCTCTTCACCAAGAGAACCTCTCCATCCACAACGCCTCCAGTGCCTCCATGGCCTCCCATCATCCCCGAGCCTCTGGTCGCCACAATGCCCCTCCCAAACGCCCGGAAGATGATGACCTTCGTCGTCATCTGGATGAAAAGCGGGCTCGGGGGGAAGCCTCCCGCCAGCAAGAGCGATCCCCCCGTCACCGAGAGCACAGGAGGTCCCCCATTCGAAGAGGGAGAAAGGACTCCCCCGATCATTACCGAAGGAGGCACTCTCCCGCAGGTCGGCAGCAGCCTAGGAACAATGAGGCACCCATCACCCGTGCCGAGTTCCAGCAATTCCAAGCAATGGTACAACAGGCCCTCAACCTCCGACAAAACCCCAATGAGCCGAGGGCCCCATCCCCTCCTCCGATCCGAAGCCCTCGCCAACGGTCCCCTTCTCCTCGACCCGCTCCTACCAATTCCAGGCGCTCCCCAAGTCCTCGTCGTTCTCGAAGTTACCATCGCCGCAGCCCTCGCTCCCCCTCATACGAAGACGAGTCCCGTGGCTCGGCAGATTACCGTCGGAGAGATGACACCATGAACCGCCGTTTAAACGAGGTGGAAAAACTCTTGGGACAGATAAACAGAGAAGAGGAGCTCAGGGGGAGGACCCTACGTCCTAGCCGACCCCCATTCTCCCGGACCATAGTAGATGCCCCTGTACCGTTCGGTTTCAAACCTCCCCAGTTCGAGAACTATACAGGGGAGACCGATCCAGTTGACCACATCGAAAGCTTTAAGACTTTGATGCTCCTCCATCAGGCTTCCGATGCCCTCCTCTGCAAAACGTTCCCTGCAACTCTCAAAGGCCCAACTCGAGAATGGTACTCTCGCCTTGCCCCAGCGTTGATATTCTCCTTCGAGCAGTTCGAAACCCTGTTCATCACCCATTTTGTCAGCAGCCGAAGGGCCGAGAAGACCAGCATCTCACTATTGCATCTCCGTCAACAGAAGGGGGAGAAATTGAGGGACTACGTGAAGAGGTTCACAGCTGAAGCCAGAACCATCGCATCCCTCGACCAATCGGTTGCTACCGCGGCGTTCCAATCCAATATCCTCAATTCCAACCTCCGCTCCTCCCTCGCCAAGAAACCGCCGCATGACTTTTCTGACCTCCTCCTCCGCACAGAAAAGTACATCCGAGCTGAAGAGGCCGAGGAACAGCCCAACTGGGAAGGAACTGCCTCCGGGTCTAAGAGGAAGGGAACGGAAGAAGAAGGAGCAAAGAAGTTCCAGAAGGATAATGCTGGCCAGCGCCGACCTCCCCCTAGATTTGAGAAGTTTACTCCCCTCACCACAAACATCTCCGCCATTTTCATGGAAGTCGAAAAAGAAGGGGTCTTACCTCCTGCTCCGAAGATGAACACCCCTGCCAAGAGAAGAGATAGAGAAAAATGGTGCCGCTATCACCGGGACCATGGGCACGACACCAACGATTGCCGTGCGCTAAGAAACGAGATCGAGGCCCTTATCCAGAGGGGGCAGTTGGCAAAATTCGTGAGAAAGGACCAAGCCGAGCTTCCTCCCCAGCCTCGGGGGGCTAACAAACGTCCGGAACGAGAAGAGATACCAGAGTTTGAGGAAGAACGAGTCCTCCACCTCATCCACGGGGGTCCAATGGGGGGCTCCTCGAACTCTTCTCGGAAAGCTTTTATTAGAGAAGTGAACTCGGTCCGAACCACCCCTCCTCCCAAAGGCCTCGGAGTGCCCGTCACCTTCTCTGACGAAGATCTCGAGGGTGTCCGCACCCCTCATTGTGACGCACTCGTCATCAGCCTTCACATGGCCAATTTCAAAGTCGAGAGAATCTTAGTGGATAACGGTAGCTCCGTCAACATCCTCTTTCTCGACGCCTTCAAGGGGCTGAAGCTCTCCCGAGACAGACTCAAGCCCGCCGGCTACACGCTCCATGGGTTCACGGGAGTGCCGGTGACGATTGAAGGGGTAATCACCCTCGATGTCACGGCTGGCAAAACTCCTACTACCCGCACGGAGTCGATGGATTTCATGGTCGTAGATGTCCCAGTGGCCTACAATGTCATTTTGGGTCGGCCCGGCCTAGCCGCCCTTGAAGCCGTCCCTTCTGCCTATCATCTCAAAATGAAATTCCCCACTCGGGTTGGAGTGGGAGAAGTAAGGGGCAATCAGGAGCAGGCCCGCAAGTGTTATATGACCTCCACCCTCGGACCCGTCCTCTCCTTAGAAACACTCGAGATCCCCCAAGATGCTGCTCGGCCAACTTCCGAGCCGGTAGACGAGTTGGAAGAGGTACTCTTCTCGGAGCAGGAGCCGACCCGCAGGTTCTTTGTCAGCAAAACCCTCCCATCCGCCCTATACGCGGATATTGTAAAATGCATCCGAGCCAACCAAGACCTCTTCGCATGGTCAGCTGCAGACATGCCCGGTATCTCCGAAGAACTCTTGGTCCACCGCCTCAGTGTTGATCCGGGGTCCAAACCGGTCCAGCAGAAGAGGCGCAAGTTCGCTCCCGAGCGTCATCTCGCTATCAAAGAGGAGGTAGACAAATTGTTGAAGGCCCGATTCATACAGGAAGTGAATTATCCTGAGTGGTTGTCAAATGTAGTAATGGTGAAGAAGTCCAACGGAACATGGAGAATCTGTATTGATTTCACTGACCTCAACAAGGCCTGCCCTAAAGACCCCTTCCCTCTGCCGAGCATCGACACTCTGATTGACGCAACCTCGGGACATGAGCTCCTCAGCTTCATGGACGCTTTCTCGGGTTACAATCAGATAAGGATGTTCCCCCCGGATATTCCGAAGACATCTTTTGTGACCGACCAAGGACTCTACTGCTACAGAGTCATGCCGTTCGGCCTAAAGAATGCAGGAGCAACATACCAGCGCCTCGTCAACAAGGTATTCCAGGCCCAGATTGGCCGAAACATGGAAGTGTACGTGGATGACATGCTTGTGAAAAGCATCCGAGGCGTTGATCATGTGGCCGACCTCCAAGAAGCGTTTGATGTTTTGAGAAAGCACAATATGAGACTCAACCCGAACAAGTGTGCGTTCGGCGTCTCATCAGGCAAGTTCCTCGGCTTCATGGTTAGCCAACGAGGAATAGAGGCAAATCCAGAGAAGATCAAGGCCATACTAGACATGGCCCCGCCTAGAAATGTCAAAGAAGTTCAGAGATTGACCGGTCGCCTAGCTGCCATTGGGCGCTTTCTATCGAAGTCTGGGGAGAAGTGCCTCCCGTTCTTCAAAGCCCTCAGGGGGGCTAAGGGATTCGAGTGGGGGCAGCAACAACAAGACTCCTTCGACCAGCTTAAGGCTTACCTCGTCAATCCACCTCTTCTCAGCAAACCCATACCGGGCGAACCACTCTACCTCTACTTGGCAGCCTCCAAACAAACGCTTAGTGCGGTCTTAGTCAGAGAAGAAGAAAGAACTCAGAAGCCCATTTACTACGTCAGCAAAGTACTCCGGGATGCTGAGCTCCGGTACCCGAAAATTGAGAAAATAGCCTACGCCCTGATAATGGCTGCGAGAAAGCTTCGGCCCTACTTCCAGTCCCATTCGATGGTCGTTCTTACCGACCAGCCGCTGAAACAGATCCTTCACAAGCCAGAGACTTCCGGCCGCCTCATGAAGTGGTTGATCGAGCTGAGCCAACATGATATTACTTACCAGCCTCGGACCGCAATCAAGGCGCAGGCGCTGGCCGAATTCATAGTTGAAACAACTATCCCCGACTCCGAACAAACAATGAAGGGACCGCCTGTCTGGTCGATCTATGTCGATGGATTCTCTTGCAACGAGGGGAGCGGGGCAGGGGTCATCCTCGCGGGCCCAGACGACTTTGTCCTCCAATATTCCCTCCGTATAAACTTCAAAGCCTCGAACAACGAAGCCGAATACGAGGCACTCATAGCCGGCCTTGGGATGGCCCGAAACGCAGGGGCACGATGCCTGCAGATCTTCAGCGACTCTCAGTTGGTCGTTAACCAGGTCCTCGGCGAATATGAAGCCCGTGATGACAGGATGGTAAAGTACTTGGCTAAAGTAAAGAGCCTCATGGCGCTCTTCGAGGAGGCCCTCATCCGAAGAATCCCCAGAGAAGAAAATGCCCAGGCCGACGCCCTGTCCAAATTAGCTTCCTCGTCCCTTCAAGGCCTCGAACAAACTGTTCTGATAGAAGTCCTCCTAAAGCCAAGCATAGAGGACGAGGCTCTCAACTCCGTCGAAACACTGCCAGTCCTCCTCGAAGACAATTGGATGAAGCCCCTCGTCGAGTTTTTAAGAGACGGACTCCTCCCCCAGGATCCGAAGGAAGCCCGAAGGATAAGGACCCGAGCCGAGCGTTACATATTGGTCGAAGGCATTCTGTATAAGCGCTCCTTCACCCAGGTGGATGGTCGACCCTACCTAAGGTGCCTCTCCCCCGGACAAGCCGACTACGCCCTGCAAGAGCTCCATGAGGGCATCGGCGGAGCCCACTCCGGCTCCAGAGCCTTGGCGCGCAAAGTGTTGAACTACGGGTATTACTGGCCCACTCTCCTACGGGACGCCGAACAACACGTTCGGCAATGCACCTCCTGCCAGAAGTATTCTGACATCCGACGCCTTCCACAAGCACCACTCTCCTCCCTATCAAGTCCGATCCCCTTCGCGATGTGGGGGATGGATTTACTGGGGCCATTTCCACCGGCCCCTGGACAATTAAAGTTCCTAGTCGTGGCAGTCGACTATTTCTCGAAATGGATAGAGGCCGAGCCCCTGGCTACAATCACCGAACATAGAGTTGTTCAATTCTTCTGGAAAAATATAATCTGCCGATTCGGTGTTCCTCGGGTCGTAGTTACAGATAACGGTACGCAGTTCACCGGAGCTGCCTTCCGAGCCTTATGTGAAGACCTAGCCATACAACACCGCTTCTCCTCTGTCTCTCATCCCCAGTCAAATGGCCAGGCCGAGAATGCCAACCGACAGATCCTCTCCGGCATCAAGAAGAGACTGGACAAGTGCTCCAAGGGATTGTGGGTCGATCAGCTGCCCAATGTGTTGTGGAATTACCGCACCACGAAGCGGACCCCAACAGGCGAGAGTCCGTTTAATCTCACCTATGGGTCCGAGGCCTTCATCCCACTAGAAGTTGGCATACCCTCTCCTCGTTTGATAGCTTTTGAAGAAGAACAGAATGCCCGAGAGCTCAGAGCAAGCCTAGACTTGATAGACGAAATCCGGGAAAGAGCAGCCATACGGCAACAAAGTTACCGGAGAAGAATCGAACTCGCCTACAACAAACGGGTCCGCCCAACAGACCTCAAAGAAGGGGATCTGGTCCTCCGAAAATTGGCCATCTCGTTCCCCGGACAGAAAAGCAAACTGGCCCCGAATTGGGAGGGACCATACAAAATCTCCAAAGTGATCCGCCCCGGTGCATACAAGCTGGAAGATCCTGAAGGCAGAGAAATTCCCAGGACTTGGAACGCCGACCATCTTTTGAAATACCAAGAGAAGGCAACTATGCCTATCTAAGTAACTCGAGATGTTGGACCACTCCTCTCCTGCTACTAGTAGTAATTTTCCCTTTGATCTTTTTTCATTGTAATAACGGCTAGCAACTTTAGAAGCAGCCGACCATTAGATATTAATAAATAAAGTTTTTCATATTTTCGATACTATCGCATACCTCAGCCTTTAATTTTCTAACCACACGATGGTTCGGAGTCCAGCACTCGGCTCGACTCTTCCTCCTCGGCTCGTCTATAGACGAGCCGGGAGTAGATCGCCGTTCGAAATTGCTCCTGCAGCCGTTGAATGGATCGGAGTCCAACACTTGGCTCGATTTTGCTTCGCAAGTTCGCTCCTAAGCGGACTAGAAGTAGCTCGCCATTCGAAACTGCTCCTGCATCCCTTAAACTAACCACACGATGGTTCGGAGTCCAGCACTCGGCTCGACTCTTCCTCCTCGGCTCGTCTATAGACGAGCCGGGAGTAGATCGCCGTTCGAAATTGCTCCTGCAGCCGTTGAATGGATCGGAGTCCAACACTTGGCTCGATTTTGCTTCGCAAGTTCGCTCCTAAGCGGACTAGAAGTAGCTCGCCATTCGAAACTGCTCCTGCATCCCTTAAACTACCCACACGATGGTTCGGAGTCCAGCACTCGGCTCGACTCTTCCTCCTCGGCTCGTCTATAGACGAGCCGGGAGTAGATCGCCGTTCGAAATTGCTCCTGCAGCCGTTGAATGGATCGGAGTCCAACACTTGGCTCGACTTTGCTTCGCAAGTTCGCTCCTAAGTGGACTAGAAGTAGCTCGCCATTCGAAACTGCTCCTGCATCCCTCAAACTAATCTAACGATCGGATCTCTCCGACGACTCGACCCAATCTTTCCGACTCACCCTCGGTCGGGCCAGAATTAGGTATAAATCACAGCCCTCACGCCCCGAGCCGAGGTACCGGGGTACCGACCCTCATATATGGCAAAAAATTACTCCGAGGCGAAGCCACCGTCAGATCGTCTCAGAAAGTGCGCTAGGGCGTGATGAGCGGATCTCATTCAGCCACGTGTCCACAAAACGACAAGATAGTGTTTTCTTGGAAACTGGACCCGCCTCGAGATCCGTGCAAACATCAGACGTCCCTGATTAGGCCACGTGGACGCAGTCGGGAAGCAACTACGCGCCGAGCCAAGGTACCGGGGTACCGACCCTCGTATATGGCAAAAAATCACTCCGAGGCGAAGCCACCGTCAGATCGTCTCAGAAAGTGCGCTAGGGCGTGATGAGCGGATCTCATTCAGCCACGTGTCCACAAATGACAAGATAGTGTTTTCTTGGGAACTGGACCCGCCTCGAGATCCGTGCAAACAACAGACGTCCCTGATCAAGCCACGTGGGCGCAGTCGAGAATCAACTACGCCTTAACAGCCAAACCAAGCCTATGGCTCATAAGCGTGGTGAAAAAGGAAAATTCGAGGCCAAGGAGTTCGGCGAAGCGAACACCAGTCTCGTGGTTCGTCTCAAGCCTACTCTAGTTGACACAACCATAGCACAGATAAGAAGACAGCCGAGGACAGTTCAGATAAAACAACTCCAATTCCATTAATAAGTTGGATAAAAGTTACAAAGCGGATTACAACAGCGAAAACTCGCAAGTAGGTTACAACACAAAGACACGACCAGCCCGTTACTTCCGAGGAAGGGGAATGCTCCGCTTTAGAGACACTTTGGGTCGACGCTTCTTGACCTCCGAGCTCGAATCTAGGCCGACGAACCGAGACGCTTCCTCACCACTAACCCTGACGGTTGCTCCTACCGAAGCACCGCTTGAAGACACCGCCACACCGCTTTGGGCATCGGCGGCTGACCTGCCTACGAGGGGAGTCCGGCTCGCCGCTTGATAGAACGTGATCCCTCGCTCGATCTCTTCGCGGGTGCACGAGGTGCTCCGGACGTTAGCCCTCACCGGCTGAGGCTTGAGCCGAGCAACTTCTTCCTCCAGCTCGACGATGCGATCCTTCAAAGCGTCATCCTTTACTATCACCTTAAACCGAGGAAGTTTCGCCGAACCGGGGTATTCGGCGCTGTCAGAGATAACGCGACGCAAGTGGGTCACTTCGATACTCTTGTCGACAGTCACCCTCTGCAACTCTTCCACCTTCTTCGCCAAGCCATCCCGTTCGGCTGAGATTCGAGCCAGTTCCTCTTCCCTAGCAGATAGCTCGGCCTCGACTATCCGTAGGTGGTGCAGTTCAACTAAAGCATCGCTATGCCTAATCTCCAAGTTATGAAGTATTCTCCTCGTCAGGTGAACCTCACCCTCGAGGCGATCCTCCCGAGATCGCTTAAACAGCTCGGCTCGGCACTGTCCAGCCGAGCTGTTACAAGTCGACTCGGCAATCTGAAATAAGAAAGAGATAGCATTGAATACCTTTCATTCATTACCGAGCCAAATACTTAGACAAATTCCGGAGTCAAAATACTTTTCATTCATTGAAAGGCGGTGGCCACTCCGCAAAAGGCATTACAACGATCGGAACAAAAAAAAAACTACAAAAACTTAGTGAGGGGGTCAAGGGTCCACCTTCGTCGCCGCGTCAGCCACGGATGCATCGGCGGAGGGTCCCTTGACCTGGCCGTCCCCCACAGTCTCTCCATCCCGTCCTCCCTCACCTTCGCCTTCGGCCTCGTCATCTTCGCCTTCCTCCCCTTCATCGTCCGAGGTCGGCGTTGGAAACAATTGATAGCCGACCCGCTCGAAGCCGGGGACGCGTTCCTGAACGTGGTCGAGGGCCATCTGATAGGACTTCTCCATATTTTTGACCATGTGCTTCTTCGCCTCTTCCTCGACCTCCTTCTCCACCTCGGCCCGGATCTTCGTCGCCAGGGCCTCCTTCTCCGCTCTCTCTTCGGCCAGGGACTTCAGCGCCGCAGCTAAGTCCTCGGCGGCCTTGGCGGCCTTGGCAGACTCCGCGTCGAGCCGCTCCTTGGCCTTCTCCAAGTCCGACCCAAGATCCGCGACCCGGACTTCCAAGGCCTCAGCCCTCCTCTGCTTGGCCTCAAGTTCTTTGACTGCCCTAACCTTCGCCAACCTGTCCTTGTCACTGGCGGACCTCAGCTCCTTCTCCTGCTCGGCAAATGTCTCGAGGAGGTGGCCGAAGTGGCAAGTGGCCTACGGAGACAACAATTAGTAATACACATGCCGAGTTGCAGACTTAAAGAAATTTGCAATACACTTACCGAAACGAGTGACCGGGCGACTTCATAGGTGTCGTCACCGACCGTCCCCGCCCTCAGCGTGGCCCTGTCCTTCGGGGTCGCCAAGTGTTTGACGACCTGCACCAACATCTGCGAATTGCCGAGGAACCCGTCATGGTTCTTCACTCGCCAATTCGGCACGAACAGCTGCTTGTGCTGCTCTGTCAGAATCTCTTCGGCGGCCTGGGTTAGCGGTGGTGCCTCGATCGACAGCGCCGCGTTCACGTCGAAGATCCCCTCGATCACGCCAGGGACCGAAGAAGACGGGGGCTCCTCAGCGACGATAACTTCCGAGGGCACCTCCACAGCCGGGGGAGGCGGAGAGATGGTCGAGGCAACGGCAGGTGCCGGGGTCGACGAAACAGTCGCGGCCGCCCTCTTCCTCTTCTTCCCCCTGGCCAACTTAGACCTGTCAGCCATCATGGAGTTGAAGTCAATCTTCATTGCTTCTGCAACGAGCCAAAAAAAAGAAAGGGGACGAGTTAGCAGCCCGAACCAAAAACTTAGAAGAAAAAAAAAAAAAAAGAGATGTCAGGAGCATACTCGGGTCGATGGGGCTTAGGCCGCACCCGAACAACACCTCCTCCGTCAAATCCCTCCAACTCAGTATCGGAAGGGCCATTATCCTCCTCGCCACCTCTTCCTCGGCATCAGACAAAACAAGGTCGGCGCGCGCGAAATTTGGCACCTCCACCTTCCAACGGGTCGGAATGGGCCTAATCGCCTCGCCCCTCACTATAAAATACTTTTCCTTCCAACCCTTAATCGAGTCAGGGTTTTCTACAATCTTGACACCCTTCCTCGGCCCCAAGTAGTATCGGTACTCCGTCTTGTGCTGCCGGTTTACTCGATACATTCCTCGGAAGACCGTGAGATCCGGCTGCACCTCGGCTCGGTAGCACTGAAGCATAAAGGCGTTCACATGACGCCATGTGTTCGGCATGAACTGGGTTGGTGCGAGGCAATACCAGCCGAGGATCTCGAGGATGAATGGGTGCAGGGGGAAACGCAACCCGGCATGAAAGGAGTCAACGTCGAACATGCACATGTCCGAAGACGGCAACTTAGAATTCGCGCGTATCCCAGGACCTGGAAGAATCAATTTGTACTCCGGAGGGATAGCGAAAGCCCTTCTAACCCGGAGCAGGTTCTCCTCGGATACCAACGTGATGAGCTCATCTGCTTCGGTGGCAAGGGCCGGGTTAGGTTCTTCGACGATCTTGGACTTCCCATAGATCGCCTTCTCCAGCAAGTCGCCCTGGTACTGCCTGACCCCCGAATGACTGGACAGGACGGAAGGATACCGTCCTATCTCGGGTGCCTGCTTCGGATTCTCCACAATCACCTCCACAATGGGGGACTGGGTCTCCACCCTCCTCTTCTTCTTCCCCTTCTTCGTCTCGACTACAGACGGTTCAGCAGCTTGCTTACCCTTCCTTCTAATCTCCGACCTCCTCCTCTCCTCGGCACTCTCGTCACCCGAAGACGAGGCCCCACTCCCCGAGTCTACTCGAGACATCTCTAGGAAAATTATTCAGACTAAGTAAACTGACCTTTTGAAGTGACGTCCACGGTCGGAGTGCTCTCGCCGGAAATCGCCTGGCCCACGCGACAGCTAACGGAAACGCCTTAGAGAGAAAATCGCCGCTAGCAGAGGACTAAGAGATCGAAAGTAAAAAACTTGAGTAAAAAGTGAGAAATGAGCTTTGAGAGTAAGGGTGAGAGCTTTTAACCCCTCGCAAGTTGGGCCTCCTTGGGAAACGCAAAAAGCCCACTAGGGAGCCAAAGCGACAGGCGGAAAAGATACGAAGCCTACTCAAAGCAAGAGACTCCTAAAAATACCAAGTCAACAGCTCAGCCACCGAGCCACTAAGCGCCGAGGAAGGGAGCCTTCAGGAGGTACCTCCTCCAAAACACCCAACTTAGTACCTCGGCCAATCAGCCCCGATGCGCCGAGCCGAGATACCGGGGTACCGACCCTCGTATATGGCAAAAAATCGCTCCGAGGCGAAGTCACCGTCGGATCTCCTTAAAGTTCGCGACAGAATCTGAGGGACGGCTCAGATCGTGCCACGCCCACAAAACGACAAGATAGCGTTTTCTCGTGATCTGAACCCCATCCTTGAGATGCGCTCCAAGATGGACTGCCCAGATCCAGCCACGCGTCCCTCCTTGCAGCCTGCCACCGGTACGCCCAGCCGAGCTACCGAACAGCTCAGCCGAGCCACCGAGCCACTAAGCGCCGAGGAAGGGAGCCTTCAGGAGGTACCTCCTCCAAAACACCCAACTTAGTACCTCGGCCAATCAGCCCCGATGCGCCGAGCCGAGATACTGGGGTACCGACCCTCGTATATGGCAAAAAATCGCTCCGAGGCGAAATCACCGTCGGATCTCCTTAAAGTTCGCGACAGAATTTGAGGGACGGCTCAGATCGTGCCACGCCCACAAAACGACAAGATAGCGTTTTCTCGTGATCTGAACCCCATCCTTGAGATGCGCGCCAAGATGGACCGCCCAGATCCAGCCATGCGTCCCTCCTTGCAGCCTGCCACCGGTACGCCCAGCCGAGCTACCGAACAGCTCAGCCGAGCCACCGAGCCACTAAGCACCGAGGAGGGGACCCCTCAGGAAGTACCTCCTCCAAAACACACAACTTTGCGCCTCGGCCAATCAGCCCCGATGCGCCGAGCCGAGATACCGGGGTACCGACCCTCGTATATGGCAAAAAATCGCTCCGAGGCGAAATCACCGTCGGATCTCCTTAAAGTTCGCGACAGAATCTGATGGACGGCTCAGATCGTGCCACGCCCACAAAACGACAAGATAGCGTTTTCTCGTGATCTGAACCCCATCCTCGAGATGCGCGTCAAGATGGACCGCCCAGATCCAGCCACGCGTCCCTCCTTGCTGCCTGCCACCGTTACGCCCAGCCGAGCTACTGAACAGCTCAGCCGAGCCACCGAGCCACTAAGCGCCGAGGAGGGGACCCCTCAGGAAGTACCTCCTCCAAAACACACAACTTAGTGCCTCGGCCAATCAGCCCCGATGCGCCGAGCCGGAGTACCGGGGTACCGACCCTCGTATATGGCAAAAAATCGCTCCGACCCATATCAACCGTTGGATCTTGTGAAAAAGTGCGCTCGTCATGATGGACGGTCCAGATTTGGCCACGTCCACAAAACGACAAGATAACGTTTTATGGGGATCCGCGCTGAGATGGACGGCTCAGATGATGCCACGTACCTCGGAACCGTCGAGCCGAAGCACCGACCCAACGAGCCGAAGCACTGACCCAACGAACCGAGGACCGACCCTCCGAGCCGGGGTACCGGGGTACCGACCCTCGTATATGGCAAAAAATTGCTCCGACCCATATCAGCCGTTGGATCTTGTCAAAAAGCGCGCTCGTCATGATGGACGATCCAGATGTGGCCACGTCCACTAAACGACAAGATAGCGCTTTACGGGGATCCGCATTGAGATAGACGGCTCAGATGATGCCACGTACCTCGGAACCGTCGAGCCGAGGCACTGGTCATCCGAACCGAGGTGCCGAGACGCCGAGCCGGGGTACCGGGGTACCGAACCTCACATGCGGCGAAAAAGCGAGCCGAGGAACAGGGACCACTCGATCTCTCCGAAAATCGCGCTCCGCTCTGATCAAGGGCTCTGATGGCGCCACGTCGTAAATGAGTATTTAAAATCAGTTTTAATTTATTTTAATCGTTTTATTTATTTAAAAATTGCGAAAAAATTACCAAAAATTCGGGAAAATTCACTAGAAATTCTAGAAAATAATTATAAATTCGGGGTAATATTTTCCAACCTCTGAACGAACAATTATTGCCTAGAATGTATTGTGAGGGCCCCCGGACGACCGGTTAACACATCGCAAAATTAAATAAATAATCCGAAAAAGTAGATAAAGACCGTCAGACATTCAGAGATGCTTAAGAACAGATTGCAACTTCAAAAAACACATTGCTACCCCCTTCAAGATTCAAAACCCTCCATTCGGACTCCGATACAACTCCGCTAGCCATTAAAACAGTTAAACTACTCCTCAAAGGCTGATCAAACTCAGTCTTTAGGAGTGGGGGGCTCGTGATATGGCTAAAAATGGGGTTAAATCGGAACCGTCCAGATGGATCACGAATCTTGAGGCACAGGGGTAGAACGGTAATTTCACCTTCTGACGGGTCTGAAGCGGGTACTGGTTATCTTCCCCGAAGATCCACTTACCCGCAAACGGATCCACCTCAATCGGGTACGGGTTTCAACCCGCAGCAAACCCAACCCAGAAGGGATAGAATTAGGGTTTCTGATTCATATTAATCAACGGCCCTGATTCATGTCTATCCTTTCACCGGGATTTGGGATTAAATTCCTTATCTGATTACAGGGAACATACCTTATCAGATTACATTCCTAATCTGTTCACGGGGAGAATATTCCATATCGGATCACGTGGATTACATTCCTAATCCGTTCCCTAAAGACGCCTATAAATACCCCCCACCCATCTCCATTAAGAGGTAATCAATCTTTCACCAGTTTTTGCGCTCTTTCACAGTCTTTTTAGATTACTGACTTGAGCGTCGGAGGGTGCGTCGCCGGGAACAACCCCGGTGTCTCGCACTTTTTGCAGGTGCACGGCGGGAACGACAATCGAGACCCGATGGAACAGGTACACAGGTCTTTCTATTCAGTTTCCCCAAGAATCCACAAGTTCTATCTGTTTGCCCCCACACCAAATTTAGCGGCAACAATTATTAAAAGAACAGATTACATGAATGAGAATTACAAAAAGAATATCAAAAAAATCGGAAACAGGGGTTACAGAATATACACTAAATTATACATTAACATAAAAAAAGACCCACTAACACCTTAATGTGAACTTTCAATAATTCATGTATGCATTCATCATATCATTAAAGCGACTGTCACTGAAATATTGATTAGCTAAAAGTATAGCAATAAACACAAATATTTAAGTAGCCACTAGTAGCGATAAATTTTATTTAGCCAAATTATATAAGAAAAAATCAATGGACATTTCATAAACAATAATGACTCGTAAAATACTAAGGTCATAATAAATACATGATTATCACTAAATAAATAAAAAATTACTATGCTAAGCACATAGACAATATTTAATCAACACATTATTGTCATGATGCAAAAATACCTTTGATCTCTAATGAATGTCAAGGTGCATGATATATAATTAAAAAAAATAAAAATAAAATTGTATTAGCAATGTATTATACGAATATATAAGGCATGATGATTTATATGCAAAAATTAATAGACATATAAAACAAGTATGTAATTCTCATTGTAACATTATAATTTCATGAATCGGAGTCACAAAAAATTATGACATTGTAGTCTCACAAATATAATAACTCTTGCACATATCAAGAGGGTATTTGATATTAGATTAATAATATCCACAAATATATCATAAATCAATTTACTAACTTTCTATGGAGATGTGGTAAAAAAAAATAAAATGAATATAAGTAATTATTAAAGAAGATCAAATCACTATGGGCCACAAAACTAAATAGGTCAAATAAATAAATATTTAAATTTATTTGAGACAAAATTATGATATCTCATTTTAATATGGAAAACATTTGATTGTCAATTGTATTAAAATGACAAAGATGCACACTAAACATGCATGATAAAGAATTTCCATATAAGATAACTATTCATCTACTTGAGGCATGAAATTCTAGATATAATATCAAAGAGAAATTTAGACAACAAGTAATTACAATGAAATTTTCTTTTATAAATAAAATGTGTGGGGTTTCCCCCTACCTTTTGCTAGTCAAAAAAAAAGTGAATAATTTAATAATAGGCACAAAGATACCATGATTCAATTTGGTAATTCTATATGTAGGCAATCTTATAAATAGATTAAGTCCTTTAGCTTATTGGATAAAATTGAGAAAAATATAATTATCTACAAAATATAAAGTATAATGACATAGTTTACTGGTTTCGGAGTAGGCGTGTATTAGCACAGCCCTACAAGACTTATTGCTGATCTCGTGCGGTGCTCGATGACAACTTGTCTAATAGATGTACAAATCCTTGTCCACCAGTATTACTTGCGTGCATGACCACGAAAGGAGAGTTGACCTCGAGAAGTAAGTTAGAATATACCAAATAAAGAAGATATACTAGAAATTTTGTTTGGAAGAGCAAGAAGATCATTCTTGTTAATCTCATTTTTAATTATCATTCTCTTATTTTTTTCTTCATCTGTTCGTGAAGAGCAGCTAGTATTTATCGGAGCGATCTATTAACCCCTAATAATAGACAATGTAAGTATCCATAAAATCAGACAATAATCATCTTAATTATAAGAGTAATTAATCAAAAACTTATGAATCATAACTAGCTATAACGGCTTATTTGACCAAGATTAATAAAGTTTGACTTTGATCAAAATCAATACTAAATTAATTCATAATTATATTTTAGAAATTAACTTTTTCCGTAATCATTGCCAACACTCCCTTCCTCCATTCCATGGATGGACGTGTGAGAGATCTCCCTAGATTTTTAGGGATATCTCGGATGTCAGCAACTTCAACCAGAATCAATGCACTCTTTTAATCCCACATGATTCTTCATTTCGGTGCTCATTATCACCAATTTTGCAAAGTGGCTTAGCAGCAGAATGAGTGTTTCCTCATTCAAGAAGTGGAGGGGCAGGTATCAAAATGTCGCATCGCTTTGGCTTTAGCTTGGCACCATACTCTGGTTGCCAGGGAGTAATCGTGGTTGTGATCCCAATGAACTTCAACACCCCTTCATTTGTCGCATCTTCAAGCATCACTCTGTTGGGGAAGCGAAGAAGAAAACTCCATCACTCACCTGTTGCAACGTCCACCAGAACCCCTACATGCCTCTGTTTCTTTCAATTGAAACAATGAACCCCATGTTTGCGAAAATACCATGCCCAATGATCGCCATCCCCGCACACATAGCACCTCGTCTCCATCCTCCTTTCTCGCTCCAAAAATGGGTTGTCTAGGGTATTTTGGTGAATAGTGGGTGGATTTAGGGGGAAAAGTTGGATTTTTGGTGGGTTGTGGTTTCGGTTTGGGGTGGAAAGATGTGGGCTATAAAATGAGTGGTATTGGGGAACATAGGGGAGATGAAGAGGTGACTGGTAATGATGGCGGCATGGCGGAGGGAGGTGGAGACTTCATGATCCCAGCGAAAGATTTTATGTTTGTCTGTCTCTCCTATAATGCGCGTCGACCAAGAAGAAGGAAGTCACACTCTCTCTCCCTCTCACCCATCATTGTTCTGTTTTCCTTTCCCTCGCCTAGTGGACAGAAAGTTTGGATTTAGGGTTTTCTCATTATTTTCAATTTTATTCCTTCAAGATGATCTACTGTGTCGACTAGTAAGCCTTTTCAGTGATGAGTAAGAAGGGAGTTCGAATTCTGCGTGTACTAAAAAAGTTCCAATTAAGAGCACTAGTTCGAATTCTGGCTTTTTCTTTTGTGGTATAGTGGGTCTGTTACTTTATCTTTGGGAGGCTTTGGATTTTAGCTTGTGCCTTATCAAGCATTTTTTGGCAACTTATTTTGCCCACTCCCGGGCTGCTCTTAGTAGGCTTCTCTCTGTCTTGGCTGTGTTTTGTTTTTAGCTGTATCTATTACTAAGCTTATGCTCTAGTTTCTTCCTTTCTTGTTGCTATATTCTCTGTTGTTCTGTGGACTTTGTTTCTCTTTTCTCTTTTTGCCCTAAAGTGGCTTAGTTGGGTGTCTTGTTATTACTGTTGGATCTGTTGTTGTTGCTGTTCTTGCATTTCGATGCCTTCAGTTCAGTCTTTGATGATGGTTGTTTGGCTTGGGTGTTTGGTTGTGATGTTGGTAGTTTGGTTGGATGATGATTGTTTGATGTTGGTAGCTTGGTTGCGCTACTCTGATTGCTCTCTTCTTTCTGAGAGCTTGTTTTTCTGTGCGGGTGATTTGTTGATTTGGTTCCTTGAATGCGTTTCGAGGCTCCAGTGTGCTCTGTTCTTGTTTGTGAGGGCATTTGTTGTGTGATGGAGTTCTCTCCTCACTGTCGATGTCTGGTTATGCTATTTTCCTCTTTGTTAGCTTGATCCCTCCCTCCTCAAGGGGACCCCATTCTCAGATTTTTTAGTTGTGCTGGCTAATTTTGCGAGCTTTGCCTTGCTCGCCGCAGTATGCCTCCAGTTCTGATGCTCAAGGGGCGTTTTTTTTTTGCTTCGTCTTGGCAATGCTTCCATCGATTTTCTGTAGTCAGCTGCGTTCCGAGTGCGCATTTGGTCCCTTGCCAGGAGTTTCTACGGTTTGGTGGCTGGAGCTGCCCTGTATGGATCCTCGCACCTCTGGGTTTCGCTTCGTTGTCTCCAGGCTTCCTGTATTTGTTTGATTTTTGTATCATGTTTGTTGTTGTATTGTTATTCTGCTCTCTGTACGCTTTTGGTAGATTAGCTCTTTCATTTTACAACTTGTAAAATCCTAACTTATTGATTAATATTATTACTGTGTGATGGCTGGGGTCGCAAGATCCTATCCGGTTCATAAAAAAAAAAGAGCACTAGTAATCCGCACGTGCAATGCACGTTTTATTTATTTTTTTATTTAAGTAAATACTAAGACGTAATCTGGCCTCAAACCTGAGGCCTCCCTTTACGCATCACATACTCTTTAAAAATTACTCTTAGTGACACCAACTTTTATTTTATATACGTTGCAATTTTATAAATAATAATGTCGTAAAGAAATTTAAACTTTGAGGGTATTATTGTAACACAATTTTATGGAGACTTTAAATGTATAAAAATTATCTTTATAATTTTGGAGGGAACATAATTTTATGGAGACATAATTTTGGAGGGAACATAATTGTATGCAAATAGCTAATAAAATTATTTTTGATTTTAAAACTTTCCAAAAATCGAAACCATCTCATTTTGGAAATAAAAGTTGGTCTCCAAAATTATTTTTTTATACAGGAGACTTTATGGAGACTTTAAATGGACCCATAAATTAGTCTCCATAAATTAATTTCGATTTTTGAGGGAACATAGTTTTATGGAGACTTTAAATGTGAAGTGAAAATTACATAATTAACCTTATATATATATTTTTAGCTTTTTATGTATATGGGGGCATGATAGTAAAAAGCCGCCAAAATGGGGCTTTGCTTAATAATAGTATAGATATGTAGTTGTTGGCCATTTTGCCAAAATTTTCAAATTTTGGCAAAAAAGATGCTGTAGTCGTTGGCCAAATACATAAAATTTGGATTTCGGAACTACATTAGTCGGCTATATTTGGCAGACAAATGGCAATTGCCAAAATATAGCAAACGAAAGATAATTTCTCGTTAGATAAATTTTTTTTTCACGCGTACTCATCGGACGAGGAATTATTCTCGGACGGGAAATCTTTTCCCGTCCGTTCCATTTAAAAAAAACAAAACCATCTCAAACGAAGCTTCATCTACTGTCCTAGGATCAGGTAAGTTTTTTGATTTTTTTTGTGGGTATAAATGTCACTATCACAGAGGTTTTAATTAATTTTTTAGGTTTTTTTTTTTGTAAACATCGGACGAATACCGCCCGTCCTATTTGGATTTCGAAAAACTCAAATTTTGGCTAAGAACGACTAAAGACCAAAACTACTTTTGCTATTTGCTATTTGTCAAATATCCAAAATTTGGCTTTAACGATTATAGATGCTCTTAACCCCCAAAAAAGGCTAATCCATTTCTATTTCTTATTTTCAAATATTTGAAAAGTGTTTTGGATCTTGATGTGGGTCACCAACAATATCGAAAGAGAGAGAGAGACAAGGGAACGACGATGGCCACTCAAACTACTTGATCAATGTGGGATTTCTTTGGACGAAAGATACATGTGGGTTTCAAATGAATAATCAATTTGATTCAGAAAATAATATGACTGGATTACATTCGGATGTTGATTACAATTTAGCCTCACAATCCCAAAAGTTTACTTAGCTATGTGGGAGGGGAAGACTGGGCCCACTTTGTGGTTGGCGGCGGAGTACAACTTAGACCAGAGGAGGAAGGCGGTGGCAAGGTCGAGGAGAAAGGCAGTGCCGGTGGTTGTTAGGATAGGAGGGGGGGAGGAGATGGAGGAAAGGCCTGGGGAGTCGGTGAAAATATGAATTTTTACTTCCTTGAAAAAGTAACCGGGGGTAAACTTAGAAAAATGGGAAATGACTAAATGACACTCAAATTTATCTTAGTTCCAAAATAGCACCCAATGTTATTAAAATATCCAAATAGTACCCGAAGTTTTTAAATATGGACGAAAAAGCATCAACTTATGTTTTGGGATAATTTAGCAAATGTCCCCATTCAAAATGAGGAAACTAACATATACCCCCACTATTTTAAAAAACTAAGAAATATCTCCAGTTTGGAAGGAACCGTTAAAATCTCCGTTAAGTGAACTCACGTGCATCACACGTAATATGTAAAATGACCTAAATACCCACGATAAAATGATTTTAGCAAATGCCCCTAACAAGAATGTGGAAACTAGCATATACCCCAACTATTTTTAAAATAATTGATATTTGGGATATTTTAACAAATGCCCCCATTCAAAATGCGGAAACTAGCATATACCCTCACTATTTCAGTGTTAGGTGTTGTAAAAAAATGTGAGTGTTAGGTGTTGTTAGTCAGTCTGAACAACTTTCTTCTTGTACTGATGATAACAATGTAATGAAAAGAGGTTCTACGTCAGATTTTGACCCAAAAAATACAAAAATCATCATCTATTACAACAGATTGTTGTGCATCGACACTAGCTTGTGTACCATCGTTTATTACAACATATTGTGTGGTCAGTTTCACTCTATAATGTGCATCATCATTTCCATCATCTTCATTCACAATAGGTTCAACATGTGTATTACCCATAGTCACAAATTAGTCGTTTATAAATAATTCGACAAGATTTAATATTCAGAAATCAACAAAAATTCGGTAAATTTTGAAAAAAATTGAAAAAGATAGGGAAGAAAGAAATACAAAATTTAATGCATCTAAATAGTTAGTTCTCATCACCTAAGTAAAAATATTTAAATCCATAAATATTTCTTGTATAATTCGCTAAATTCGTGAACTATTAGCGAATTATTCGTTTAATTCGTGATTTTCGTGAATAATTTGCGAACTGCAGGAATTAAATGCAAACCTGCAAATAATTCACGAATTTGTTCGACAAATTATTTTCGTGAATCATTTGTGAATTTAACAAATTATTCACAAACTTTGTTAATATGATATTACCTACTGTCACACTAAGTTGTGCATCATCTTCAACAACACCCAAGTTGAGATGTGAAAACAAAACATTGATGTTTTTTTGTCAAACAACAAACATGTATGACGATCAGATTTCGGAGTGAATTATAGTTTTTGGCGATCAACATCGACGAATAGCGAATGTTTGATCTTTACTGTTTTTATTTAAAAAATTCACATATTTGTTTGCTCCCACACAAAAATTAGCAGCAACAACGTATTATATAGTATTCAAAACCCTAAAATTATTTCGTTCAAACTGACAGTATTTCTTAGTTTTTTTAAAATAGTGGGGGATATGCTAGTTTCTACATTTTAAATGAGGGTATTTGCTAAAATATCCAAAATATCTCTTTTTTATATAGTGGGGGTATATGTTAGTTTCCACATTCTGAATGAGGGCATTTGCTAAAATACATTTTATCGTGGGTATTTAGGTCATTTTACATATTACGTATGACACACGTGAGTTCACTTAACGGAGATTTTAACGGTTCCGTCCAAACTGGGGGTATTTCTTAGTTTTTTGAAATAGTGGGGATATATAATAGTTTCTATATTTTGATGAGGGCATTTGCTAAATTATCCCTTATGTTTTTCCTTAAGTTAATGGAATATTCTCCGAATATACATCTTAACGAATTTAAACCCGTCAAAAAGAGTATGAAATGTCGAAATTACCTTCACCTCTTAACGTGTTTAAAATCCAAACCCATCACCACCATCGACCACCATCTCCACCGCCGACCACCACTGACCACCATCTCCACCATCTCCAACCACCGTCACCACCACCGACCACCATCTCCACCATCATCTCCACTACCATCTCCAACCACCTTCGAAACCCATCACCATCACCTTCATCTCCACCAATTTTTTTAATAAAAAAAACCAAAAAAAAAATGATAAAAACTGAAAGAAGAAGAAGAAGAAGAAGAAGAAGAAGAAGAAGAGGAGGAGAGGTCGGGGGTATTTATGTAATTTCACATTAATTCTGTTAAAAAAATAACGAATGTGATTTTTGGTCCAATTTAAAAAACTTTGGGTGCTAGTTATGTATTTTAAAAAAATTGGGTGTTATTTTTGGGAATTAGGGTAAACTTTGCTTGCTATTCGTCATTCCCCTGGAAAAAAATAAGTGTGATATTTTGTTGTGCCTTGGAAAGTTCAATAGTAAAAAACCTTCAATTGCTTAACGAGTGCCCTAAATCCTGCATATAATAATTTGTATAACAGTCAAACTCATATTGTAACATTCCAGAACAAAATATATATATATATTTTTGCACGTGCATTGCACGTAAAATTTATATATTTTAGTCCCTAAAATTTTCTAGAGTTATGCACATTTTTCTTCTCATTTTATTTATTACATTTGTGTTATTTATTTTAATTAAATCTATTAGGCCTAGATCCTCTTGTAAAGCCCATTAAAAAAATTAATTACAAGAGAAGCCCATGATTAATTCTACATTTTAAATACACTTTAAACACTAGTACACTTGTCATGTAACATACACCTACATTTAATTACATAACAACTAATAAAAGAATATGAGAAGTGTTTGCACATAGGGTGCACGTGCACGTGTAAACTAGATGGAGATGGTCGGCCAATGCATGGAGAAAGAGGGAGGGTGGAAGGAGTGTGTTAGGCCGTGGATAGTTATTTGAGTAGTGGGAGTCATCTTAACCACACAATACTCCTATAAATACCCCTCTCCTTTAACATGAACACACACTAGAATCAAAAGAAAACAAAAGAGAGAAAAGAAAAGAAGGAGTTCGGCTTTTGTGCAATAGAGGCTTTTGGTTTTCGTGCTAGGGAGGGGAGGCTATTGTGTTGGAGCTTGGGGCAATTTTTCTAGAAGTTCTAATTTCAATTTGCATCAAGAAGAGGTGGGCGTCTCTTTTACTTTCTAAATTATTGTAGTATGCATGTGTAGAAAAATTATGCTTGAAATTGATAAGTGGTATGAGTTTTTCAATTACTTTTGTGATGCATGTTGTGTTGTTAGAATTTTTAGTAGTAATGAAATATGAGAATTAATGTATGCTAGTTGAAAGTCTCATCATAGAATTGATAGGTTGTCAATTGAATTTTATTTAAAAGCATGTTGTTGTGTTGTTAGGCACATAATAATAAGCCATGATTAGATTATATGAATTGTGTACATATACACATAAAGTTATTAACTTGTGCATAAGAAATTGTGTAAAGATTATGGGTGAATTATAAAATCAATGGGAAGGTGAGAATTGCTAAAAAAAATACATTCATGATAGTAGTCAAATTTTTCTAATTGAAATATATGAGTACCAGATTGCTAAAAGTGACTAATTGAGTTAATTTGTGAATAACTTTATGCTAATCTGGGTAAAATTAAGGGAAAAGCAATTCTGCAAGCTTAAAAATGTATTTTAGTAGTATTAATTTGAGAGAAAACAATAGAAATAAAAAATAGTTGAAAGACTTAAAAATGAGATTAAACAGAGAGCCGAGTTTTAAAGTTTTAAACCCGTATACTATCAGTAATGGCGCTTGACTCTTGTGGCTAGCGCAGGCGCCAGT
This sequence comes from Hemerocallis citrina, assembly GCA_017893485.1. Classification (NCBI taxonomy): domain Eukaryota; kingdom Viridiplantae; phylum Streptophyta; class Magnoliopsida; order Asparagales; family Asphodelaceae; genus Hemerocallis; species Hemerocallis citrina. The sequence continues at coordinate 279,047,119 of CM030359.1, forward strand.
GCACCTAGTGTTGCCACGTGTCGCCTGGGGATTCTTTGGTCACGAGTTCGAGCCTGGGTTGGCTCTGCTTCCTTTGTTATATTTTTTGGAAATAAAATCAAAGAGCGTATTTAGGTAATAAAAACAAATCAGAGTGATTTGAATCACCAATTAAGAATTGGCCCACTGGTTGGGCGACTGTTGGGGTTTCGGATTGGTCTTGGGTTCGAACCCGGGTGTCTAAAAGAGTTTGATTGGAGAAATTGTTATTGAATGTTGTTATAGAAGTTGAATACTTCATAAAGAAAGTGGATAAAGAGAAATGATGGTTAATGAATAAAATGTTTATGTTGAGGTTAGATATAACCTATTTGATCTCTATAGTGAGATGGTTGTTGAAATCTAGAGGCTAGGCGTGACCCTTAGTAACCGATATTTTGTGATTAATGAAAATTTTAGGAGTAACCGGCGTGGGTTAACTTTCTCTTTGAGAAGTAGCCAGTGTGGGCTGACTTTCTCTCGTGTTGATTTAAGTCTAGTGGGGTAAGCTAGCTAGGTTGTAATGATTATAATTAAACTTGAGGACATGCACTAAGGGGAGATGTGATGAAGTATGAGCAAACATGAGTATGATGGCCTTATTTGATAGCGCGGTGGAAGATAATCTCAAGAATTATTGGGGTGTGAGGCATGACGTTCAAAATCACTCGCGATGTGGAATTTATCTTCAGAATTACCGGGATCGAGGCGACGCTCATGAGGTATTTGTGTGATGAGGTACCTATGACAACGCGGTGTGGGTTTCGTCCCCAGAATTATAGGGTGTGAGGCGTGATGGCTGAAAATCACTCGCGGTGGAAGAACGACTCTAAAAAATTATCGGGGTCATAGTCGCGGTATGGGTATTCGCCTCTAGAATTATCGGGGTTACGACTCGCAGTGGGAGAGCGATACTTAAGAATTATCGGGGTGGTACTAGATACTCACAGGATATCTAAACCTTACATTAATCACCGTAGTAGTATTTCATAGCGAGGGGTTAAATCCTATATTGAGGAGTACGATAAGGGTTTGCCCTCGGACCTATGTAATATGGGATGCATAAAACTTGAACAAGTGTGCATTAGTGCATCGTAGTGTAAATCTGCATTAGGCATTTAAGTCATATCATACACTGACATATTTAGGATAGTCACTTTTTACACTTTATTGTGCATTCAAGTTTGTGTTTGCTAAAGTAAGAGAATCGCTGTATTATAGCATTGCGTCAGTTGTATGCAATTGACGTGCCCACAGTTTTCAAGTGCTGGACTTGGAATAGCAAAAGGGCATAAAGATGAATTGATACTGATGATTATTTCCATATTGAAATTGTTTGAAATGTTAAAGTTGTATATATCATGTTGTATTCATTTAAATTCTGCTGTGTTGATGTAAAGAACAATGTTGTATAATGAAAAGTTTTAATTTCCTTGTAAATTTGTACAAATTGAAGTAAAAGATCCTGTTGTGCTACGAATTACATGTATTTGAAATTCTGGGCGTTACACATATGCTGTCAAATTTATTTAGAGATAGGTTTAATGGAGCTCATATATAGCGTCATACTACATCTAATTATATATTGTTTAATGATAAAACAAAATTTTATGCAAGTATAAATTGTATGGCCATTCGTATAATTTTTTTTTAATACCAAAGGAAGGTAGGATTGTAACACCCCAAATTCCATTTACATGTAATTTGTAGCACAACATGATCTTTTACTTCAAATTCATACAATTTTACAAGGAAATTTGAACTTTTTGATTATACAACATTGTTCTTTACATCAACGCAGCGGGATTTTAAAAAATACAACATGATATATACAACTTTAAAATTTCAACAATGGAAATAACCATTAGCTTCAATTCATCTTTATGCCCCCTTAGCTAATCCAAGTCCTACACTGGAAAAATGTGGGTCAGTTGCATACAACTGACGCAGCAATTCTCTTACTTTAGCTACTGTAAACTTGAATGCAATAATACAGCGATTCCCTTACTTTAGCAACCACAAACTTGAATGCACAATAAAGTGTAAAAAGTGACTATCCTAAATATGTCAGTGTATGAAATGACTTAAATGCCTAATGCAGATTTACACTACGATGTACTAATGCATACTTATTCGGATTCTATGCATCCCATACTACATAGGTTCGAAGGCATGCCCTTAAGGTACTCCTCATTATAGGGTACATCCTACGTCATGCAACCTAACCCAATGAGTATATTACAATGCGTAGTCACCGAAGAGTCGCACCCCCCAGGATATTGGACCTTACCGACCTACCCCTAGCCTACCTCAGTGGATTTACCGGGCGTATCCTCAGCCACGAACCCTAGCAAGTAGATCTCTTGCAACTATGAACCAGGCCTACCTGTAGCCCACCTTAGTGAATTTACGGGGCGTATCCTGTCCGTCCGAACAATCCTAGGAACTACAATCTCTTGACCGGCCTTTCCGATGATAGACCGACATACCCCTAGCTCATATACATGGATTTACCGAGCGTATTCCTCAATATCGGACCCCTAGGAGTTGCACATTCTTTACCGGATATGTTCGTCGTTGTTTCTATCATTTCTTCTTCCAGTGACTATCCTTAAGTTTTAATTATAATCATCACAACCTAGAGTTAGCTTACCCTACTGGACTTAAATCGACATAGGAGAAACAATAGCCCACACTAGCTACTTCTCAAATTTTTTTATTCATAAATTGCCGGTTACTAAGGGTCTCGCCTAGCCTCTAGATTCCAACAACCATCTCAATATAGAGATCAACTAGGTTATATCCAACCTCAACATAAATGTCTCATTCATTAATTCTTGTTTCTTCTTTATCACTTTCTTTATGTTTATAGATCATGAAGTACTCAGCTTCTCATCACATCACTTGGTAACAATTTCTTAGTTAAATCAACCAAACTCATTCACTTTAATAATTCTCAATGTTCTTTGGATTAATACAACCCTTTCCATGTTTATCTATACTTCAAATATATTTCTTAATACCGATTTTTTTTTTGAGATTAAATCACTACTTCTTATACAAAAATCTCTTTAAATTTAATCTCAGGAATTTCTTATTTCCATCTCATAATTAAGCTTTAGTTTTATTATAAACCAAATCTTAAAATCTTTAGTCATGTACACTTTCTTTTGAATCTTGGAAAACTCATCTAATGCATGAATATGGCTTTTAAATTTTCAAAATATCTTTTAAAATATTATAAAATAATTTCCGAGTGTTCTAATAATGTTCTATAATATTTCTATAAAGTTTTCCAATTTTTTAAACTTGAAAAAGATCAAAAATAAAATAGAACCCCCAAGAGTAGAGAGCCCCGGATTCAAACCTAGGCCAACAGGGAGCCAAACTGCAAGCCCCAACCACTGTGCCAACTCACACTTGTAAATTAAAAGCCCACTGAATTACTTTTGTAACCCAGGAACGCTATCTAATTAATTTCCAAAAAAAAAAAAGTTAAAAAAAGCAGAAGCCTTACTAGTTCGAACCCGTGACCACAAACCCCCCAACGCGACATGTGGCAGCGCCCAAACACACACACTAGCCATAAACCCAAAGCATCACCTCTGATAATATAGGTATTAAAATTCTTTTGACTCTTCTTTATGTTTCATCTCATTATTTATTCTTTCGATAAATTTCGATTTCTATTACTTTCCATCATAATAAATACTACAAAAATACATCTCTAAATTTTCTGAATACTTTTTCATTGAATTTATCCATATTAAGGTTAAGTTTTACACAAATAATTCTAATTGGTAGTTTTGAAGAGCTTTCATAAACAAAAACTTTTATTTATCATCAAAACAACTAACATGAATATTTTTATTTCCTCTTAGCAATTCCCATCTCCCAATTGATTTTATAATTCACCCCTAATATTTAGAAAATTTATTGTGCCTAATTTAACAACTTTATGCATACATATACACAATTCAAACAATCTAATCATTGCTTATTATTATGTGTCTAACACACTTCAACATGCTTTTAAAATAGCAACTCAATTGACAACCTATCTCTATGTTGAAACTTTCAATTAGCATACAATAATTCTCATGTTTCATTATTACTAAAGATTCTAACAACACAATTTGCAGCACAAGGTTAACCAGAGAACTCATGCCACTTGTTCATTCAACATAATTTATCTAGCATGCATACTACAAAAATATAGAAAATAAAAGAGACACCCATCGTGTTTTGATGCAAATTGAAATTAGAACTCCTAGAAAAATTGCTCCAAGCTCCAACAAAAAGCTAGCAATCTCCTCCTCTAGCAAAATGAAATCCGAAAGCTCCCTCTCTTGCAAACTGAAAACCTCCTCTTTCTTTTCTCTTCTCTCTTGTTTCTTTTAATTTTTGTGTTGTTGATTCTATAGGAGGGGGTATTTATAGGAGTATTGTGTGGTTGAGAAGACTCCCACTACTCAAATAACTACACACTTATCCACACACTCTCTCCCACTCTCCCCTCTTCTCTCACATTGGCCGGCCATGCTCCTCTATTGCACACACGTGCACGTGCACCCAATGTCCACACACTTCTCATTTTTTTTATTAATTTTTATTTATTTAATTTTAAGTGTATGTTAAATGACAAGTGTAAAAATGTATATTTAAATGTAGAATTATTCATTGGCTTCTATCTAATTAATTTTCTAGTGGGCTTTAAAATAGATTTTAGGCCTATCGATTTAAAAAATAAATAATACAAATGTGACAAATAAAAAGTGAAGAAAAATTTGCATAACTCTAGAAAGTATATATACCACAAAAATAAAATAATTTTTTGAATATAATTTTGCACGTGCATTGCACGTAAAATTTTATGCATTTTAGTCCCGAAAATTTTCTAGAGTTATGCATATATATATATATATATATATATATATATATATATATATATAATATTAACCAAAACAGATTACATACAAAAAGAATTGGTTGAAAGGTCTGTCATCCCACGGAGGTGATAGAAAGAAAGGCTGAGAATTTGTTTCTTAAGAACTAAGGTGAAGAGAGAGTAGAGTACTACTGTCGTACACCTCTGCTTACTCTAAAACCTAGATCACATCTCCTCTCCCATCTCCAGTTATCCTCCGCTACAAAATTTGATGAAGATCAACTCTAACCAAAACAAAATAAGCAACAAAATATTAGTATTCGAATATTACAACCAGAATTTAAACACTAAGTCTTTAGAAACACATAATTTTGCGAATATCAAGAGCTATCCACTCACCTCTAGAAAGTATCATGAATTATATGTCAATAACTGGGTCAGGATTGTAAGAGCTTCAGAAGAGGATGAAATCCCTAGGATCTTCACCTTCATTGCTACTGGTGCTCAAGATCACTAGGTTTGCTTATGTCTGGCCTTCAGCTGGGCTTAGAAGTTCAAGTAGGAGAACAATAGCTCCAAGCTCCTCCAGAATACTTACTAACATTTTGGCCTCTTCCTGCTTGGTGGAGCTTCCTTTATCCATGACGAGACATGAAAAATTACATCAGAAATCAACTTAGTAGAATTAGAAATTGCAGAATTTAAAGCCCTATTGTTTCTTTCTAGTCACAACATCCAACAAACATCTATAGAAATAAGACTCCACACAGGTGCAATTTGTGGTTTTGATGGTGCAAAGACCCATGAGGAGAAGCACTCATGTAGGGACCTAGGTAACCGGGTGAGGTGGAAGTTATTCACGAAGTATGACCAGACGGTCTAGACTTCTAAGGCAATTGGGCATTCAAACATAATATGGAAGCTGGTTTCAAAGATACAGGCACAGCTGTGCATGTTTCATCTCTAGGCCATCCCTTCCTAGCTAAGTTTTCTTTTGAAAGAAGCTTATCCTAGCTAAGGAGCCATGTAATATTTTTGCATTTTAGAGGTGCAAAATTCCTTCATGTAGCAGTTGTACAAGGAGATCAGACTCCACCATCAATGAGAAATATGTAAGCTGTCTTTACTGTACAAATCCTAGTTGTTATGTGTTTCCATCTTGGTATATCATGTCATGGGGAGGAGGAGAGGGAGCTAGCAGCTTCTAGCAGTTTGACTTTCTCTGCAGCAATGTCCCCACCAGTACCCTCTTGAGTCCAGGTCTCCATTTCCACCCTAATTCAGTCCATGTACCCTGAGTGAGTAATGGAGCTTGCATATTCCATGTAGCATTTTCCAAGGATGGGAAGGAGTTCATGATGTAGGTGTCATCAATCCAATTATGTTGCTAGAAGAGAATTGAGGAACCATCTTTAACTTCCCAAGAGATGTCTGAGAAGAATTGGTGTTTGAGACTAAACAAGTCTATCTAGAAGGCAGAGGAAGAGAAAGAAGCATGGTAGGTTGCTAAATGTTGTTAAAATACAGAGATCTCAGTGTTTCAGATAAAGGCATTGGCTATCTCATATTACTTTTCACCACCTTTTCATTATAAGAGCTTGGTTGTAAATTTGCAGATTAAGGATTCCGAAACCACTAGAGGCTTTAGGGAGACAAACTTTCTTCCTGGAGACATTGGCTTTGCCTCTGCAGTCAGAATTTGAGCCATTACACAGAAACCTGCTTCTGATTTGGTTTATTTTTCTGATGACCCATTTAGGAAGCTTTACAAAGAAAGCAAAATAGACAGCCAGAGGTGACGATTGAGTTCATAATCAGTCTGCCACCTTTAGAGAGTAACCTACCCTTCCAAGAAGCAAGTATCTTATCAATCTTGCTGATGATTGGCAACCAATCTCTCTTGCTGGGCCTTCCTCTAGTTAATGGCAATGTTAGATAGTTCATGGGCAACTTGTCTTCCGGATAGTCAAGAATGGTTGAGAATGGAGCTTGCTTGGACCTTGATGTACCAAAGTACACCAATGAGGACTTGTGAAGTTTTTATCGGTCCTGATACATGTTGGCTGTTTTGGTGCAAACCCAAGATTCCCTCTCTTTTCTTTAGTCCCACATCGGTGGGAAAGACCACCTTGTGAGTATATATAATGCAAACCACTCTTTATCCCATTGTAGTCTAGTGTGGTGTGGAGAGAAACCGTGGACCACACGCGCGCGCCGTTGCAGCCCCGCCCGGTTCGGTTCGGCGCGCGTAGTGGGCACGGGTGTGCGCACCCGCATCTGCGGACACGAATGCCGATCCGAAAGTGCTCTTCGAGTTCGGGTTGAGATCCAAAACTTATTTTTGCTGTTTATTTCTTTTCCTTTGACTAATTCTTCCTGAACGTTGGATCAGTTTTCTCAGATCCGATTTTTCTGGCTTTCTTCTCTCCCAACGTTCACACGTTTGTGTGTATTTATATTCCAAACACCCTACCGTTTTGCTACTACTGAAAATACCGCATCTGATCCACAAAAACAATACTTTGCTTCGCTGCTTTCGCAATCCGCAACACAGCACCGCAGTCCCCTTCGCTGCTTCCGCTTCTCTTTCGTTTTTCACCTTCGTTCTGGGCAAGGCTAAGTTCGGGTCATCTCTCGATGTTGTGTGCGACAGCGAGACGCCGGTGATACCGGGGGTTTTACCACTAGGAGTATCTGCGAAGCGTCTGCACATAAGATCGCGGATCAACTCTTAGGGCAGTGCGTATCGCGCGACTTCCTCATAGGCCGGTAAATCCATTTTTATTTCTTTTGTTTCGACAGATTAGCAAGATTACAGACAATTTATGCAACAATCTAAGAGTTGATACATATTATTAATCTGATTAGTTTAGCATATATTGTTAACTAAGAACAGCCATCTTGTTAATCTGATTAGTTTAGCATAAATTGTCAATTAAGAACAACCTGATTGATTATCAGATTAAATTAGTATTTATTAGTAACTAAGCACATGCATATTATCAATCTGATTAATTACTACATATAAACAGAATTGCCTTTTGTTGTCTGTCTACTTAGAAATTAAGAATACAATTGTACGATCCTATAGAACAGATCCATAGTATTCTCGATCTGTCAATTAATTGTATATACATAGAACAGATCGATAGTATTCTCGATCCTATAGAACAGCCTGATCCCATAGAACAGCCTGATTCTATAGAACAGATCCATAGTATATACTTAGTTGTACGATCTGTCAATTAAGTATATACATATTGATTAACTGATTAATTAGCACATATAATCATAATTGCTTATTGTTAATCTATTAATTTAGTACATTCTGTTAATTCACTTCATTATTAATATTGTAAGGGCTAAATAAATAAACAAATTATTAGTGAAATCCGAAGCTTTAATACTATCTTCGTTAATCACAATTTCGAGACAGATAATTAAATTTTGTTGCATCACTATAGATTTCCACACTGTAGAATATTTATAGCTTTAAAATCCTTACATTATTAACTTATTGTTAAATCACAAAATTTGTTGGCACCAAATTTGTGTTATTAGATTCACTTTAATAGTCTCAAAGCCTTGGATACTTCTCGCTGTTCATTTGTTTTATCAGCTTGCAATTTGCTAGTATAATTAAGTGTATTGTTACATTGTGAATAGCATTACTACCTACATAACAATATCAAGACTATTATTAGCTGTGGTGCTAGATATTTCTTAGTATCCTTTAAACATTTAGATAAAGGAATAGTTATTGATTTTGCAAATTCCTTAAAAGAAATCTAAAGGTCTTAAAAGGAAAGATAAATTTGGGAACAAGCCTAAAGGGTCCTTCTGTCAACCGGGTGTAAACAGCCCTAAGCGACACGGTATTTAAGCGTCTTCGGACCACCGCTAGCTGGGAACCGACTCCTACAGCTAACCCAAGTTAATCAGAACTTGATAGACTAAAGATTTGTTTAGGTTGATTAGCAAAATCATTAAACTATTGTCTAGAACCCGCGACACGTTTATTGAGTAGCTACAGTATTATTTCTGCAGCCTCTAGACTATTATACTTCTAAATCATGACTGGAAAAGAAGAGACCACTTCTGCAAAGCCGGCCAAGTTTGATGGCACCCACTTTAAAAGGTGGCAGAGTCAGATGAAATTCTGGCTCACCACCTTAGGACTCCTTTCAGCAATTGATGGATCCACACCCAACACGACTGAATCTGACAAATTTGAGTCTACCAAAGAAGTTTCTGAATCCACTTTGTCATCTCAAACTCCTAAGGAATCTGCTAGTTCCCAAAAACCAAAAATCCCTAAGGAAATAGACTTCCATTGTTTTCATCGAATTCTAAGCGCCTTATCTGACTCCCTTTATGACATATTCTTTGAATATAAAAATGCTAAAGAACTTTGGGAGGCTCTAGACGATGAATATGGTTGTGATGATGCTGGAATTGAAAGATTCAATTCTTCAGCTTTCAATAGGTATTTCATGGTAGATAACAAACCGATGAATGACCAAATCCATGAATTCCAAGAATATGTGAGGCATATTCAAGCAAAAGGAACAACCTTTTCTACTGAATATAAGATAGCTTGCCTAATAGACAAACTCCCTCCTTCTTGGTCTGATGTCAAGAAGGAACTCACTCATACTCAATGTGAGCTTACCTTTACCCAAGTCCTAAAGAAGATTAGAACAGAAGAACAACTTAGGCTTAGGTCAAACCCTAAAAATGAGTCTAAAGCAAAGGTAAACCTTGTAGTATCAAACCAAGGCAAATCCAAACCTAATAATCCTCACAAACCTAAGAAAACCTCCTTCAAGAAAAAGAACTTTCAGCCTCATCACCAGAATCACCAAAACCACCAAAACCGCCAACACCAGCAAAACCACAGGACTAGAAACTTCGGTCAGACTCAGGACCAACAAAAGTTTGTTTGGTGTGTGGAAGAACAAATCATCTATCATTCAATTGCTTTCATAGGAAGAAGGAACCAATGAAGACTCCTTATAAGGGAAAAGGCTCTACCAAACCAGAAGCCAACAATTAGACAGATTTAAGGTTTTCAAATCCGAAGCCGAGAACCAATTAGAGAAAAAGATTAAGATCCTTAGATCTGATCGTGGCGGAGAGTATACCTCAAACGAAATGACTAACTTCTGTGAAGAACACGAAATAATTTATGAGGTGACTGCTCCTTACTCACCACAGTCTAACGGAGTTGTTGAAAGAAAGAATTGAACTCTGCTAGACATGGTGAATGCCATGCTTCTCAGCTCAGGAGCTCCTGATAACTTGTGGGGAGAAGCCTTATTGATAGCCTGTTACATCCTAAACAGGATCCCTAGTAAGTCAAGGGATAAGACTCCCTATGAATTATGGAAAGGTAGAACTCCTAGAGTCCATTACCTTAAGGTCTGGGGATGTCTAGCAAAAGTAGGAATCCCTGAACCTAAAAAGAGAAAGATTGGACCTAAGACTGTAGATGCTGTATTCATAGGATATGCCCTAGATAGCAATGCCAATAGATTTTTAGTGACTCATTCTGAAGTAAATGAAATATCTAATAATACCATCATAGAAGCTAGAGATGCAGTTTACTTTGAGAATATATTCCCTTTTAAAGATAGAATTTCTTCCAACCCCTCCAGTCATTCCCTGTCTCCTTCTACCAGTTCCCATTCTCAACCTTCTAGCTCTCAACCTGATCAAGACACAGAACCTAGAAGAAGCAAAAGAGGTAGGATTGAAAGAAATTTAGGAGAAGATTTCTTCACTTATTTGATAGAGGGTGATCCCTCAACTTACGAAGAAGCAATATCTTCTCCTGATGCACCTTTCTGGAAAGAAGCCATCAACAATGAGTACAACTCCATTATGGAGAACAGTACTTGGCATTTAGCAGACCTGCCTTTAGGTAGTAAACCCATAGGTTGCAAGTGGATCTTCAAAAAGAAACTTAGAGCTGACGGTTCAATAGAGAAATACAAAGCTAGATTAGTAGCCAAAGGTTTCACCCAGAAAAAAGGATTAGATTATTTTGACACCTACTCTCCTGTAGCTAGGATTGCCTATATTAGAACTCTTCTAGCTTTAGCCTCCATTCATGACTTGATAATTCATCAAATGGATGTAAAGACAGCCTTTTTGAATGGAGACCTAGAGGAAGAAATCTACATGGAGCAACCTGAAGGTTTTATTGCTAAGGGTCAAGAAAAGAAAGTCTGCAGGTTAGTAAAATCTTTTTATGGCCTAAAGCAAGCTCCCAAGCAATGGCACAGCAAATTTGATAAAGTTATTTTAGAATATGGCTTCTTACCAAATGAGTATGATAAATATATATACTCTAAAAATACTGATGGAAGTTGTGTCATTATATGCTTGTATGTAGATGACATCCTTATTCTAGGATCAACACTTGAGTTAATAAATAATACTAAAGTTTATTTATCTAGCATGTTTGATATGAAAGACCTAGGAGTAGCTAACCTGATTCTAGGAATGCAAGTATCCAAATCCAAGGAGGGTTATACTCTCTCCTTAGTACATTCTATTGAAAAAATGCTAAGGAAATTTGAGTACTTTGATAAGACACCTGCTCGTACTCCTTTTGACAGTAGTATCATTCTCAAGAAGAATGAAGGTTCACCTGTAGAACAACATAGATACTCTCAAATGATAGGTTCTCTTATGTATATATCAAATAGAACTAGACCTGATATTGCATTTGCTGTTGGGAGACTTAGTAGATATACTAGTAACCCAAACCGGTCACATTTGTCAGCATTAGAAAGAGTATTTAGATATCTTAAGGGTACTATAGATTACAAACTTCATTATTCTAGACACCCTGATATCATAGAAGGTTACTCAGATGCAAACTGGGTAACTGACTCACATGATGTGAAATCCACAACTGGATATGTCTTTACCTTAGGAGGTGCTGCAATCTCCTGGGGTTCATGTAAACAAACCATCATAGCTAGAAGTACTATGGATTCTGAAATGATAGCTTTGGATACTACTTGTACATAAGCTGAATGGCTAAGAAATTTGATTATGCATATACCTGTTACTAATATTCCTGTTCCACCTATTTTCATAAACTGTGATAATAAATCTGTTATGGAACTACTAAAGCATGATTCTGTGAATGCTAAGATGAACAGGCACCTGCAGCTGCGCTTCAAGTCAATCAAGAGCCTATTTGGCAAATATGTGGTTCTTGACTATATAAAGTCAGAAAAGAACCTTGCAGACCACTTAACAAAGGGTCTGTCTAGGACGTTGATCCTAGAATCATCGAGGGGGATGGGGTTAAGCCCATAAGTAAGTCACCAGCAGTGGCAACCCAACCGAGTCTGACTGGAGATCCCAAGAAGCCGGTTCAATGGGTAGAAACAAGCTGGACTTCGGTGACTATTATGGAACACTGACTCAGAGATTAAATTCTCATAAATTAATGCCCAGGTGGTTGTACGAGGTTGTACAATGATATCCCATCCCTATGGTGATAGTGTTCCTGTGTGATCTGGTTAGGATGAGTTCTAAACTCTTAATAGGTCCAAACATTATTATGTAGGGTTGACTCCGATCACCAACCCTTTGAGGACTTACCTATATGAGAGGTCGTGAAGGCCGTGACTATGGGGCAGGGCGATCCCAGACAACTCTCATGAATATGGAAAAGTGCGCATGGCCATTCAAAAGCGCCACCCGATAGACCCAAGAACCTCTAGCGTACTATGTGTGCTATTTTCTGAATCTGAGTCAAGAAGTCTGATTCAAGGCGTAGTCCATCAAGTACTTCTTCAGACAAAGACAATAGTCACTACGTGAGATTCAAGGCTGTAGTCCATCTCATCTATGCATAGTATACTCTTGCCCAGAACTTCTATATCATTACTCTTTTGTTATCACTGCCTTTGAATCTTGGTTTTGGGGGGGGATTGTTGGCTGTTTTGGTGCAAACCCAAGATTCCCTCTCTTTTCTTTAGTCCCACATCGGTGGGAAAGACCACCTTGTAAGTGTATATAATGCAAACCACTCTTTATCCCATTGTAGTCTAGTGTGGTGTGGAGAGAACCCGTGGGCCACACGCGCGCGCCGCCGCCGCCGCCCGGCCGGGCCCGGTTCGGTTCGGTTCGGTTCGGTTCGGCGCGCGTAGTGGGCACGGGTGTGCGCGCCCGCATCTGCAGACACGAATGCCGATCCGAAATTGCTCTTCGGGTTCGGGTTGAGATCCAAAACTTAATTTTGCTGTTTATTTCTTTTCCTTTGACTAATTCTTCCTGAACGTTGGATCAGTTTTCTCAGATCCGATTTTTCTGGCTTTCTTCTCTCCCAACGTTCACACGTTTGTGTGTATTTATATTCCAAACACCCTACCGTTTTGCTACTACTGAAAATACCGCACCTGATCCACAAAAACAATACTTTGCTTCGCTGCTTTCGCAATCCGCAACACAGCACCGCAGTCCCCTTCGCTGCTTCCGCTTCTCTTTTATTTTTCACCTTCGTTCTGGGCAAGGCTAAGTTCGGGTCATCTCTCGACGTTGTGTGCGACAGCGAGACGCCGGTGATACCGGGGGTTTTACCACTAGGAGCATCTGCGAAGCGTCTGTACATAAGACCGCAGATCAACTCTTAGGGCAGTGCGTATCGCGCGGCTTCCCCATAGGCCGGTAAATCCATTTTTATTTCTTTTGTTCTGACAGATTAGCAAGATTACAGACAATTTATGCAACAATACATCTGCAAAGATATGATGTAGTAGTTTCAAGTGAATCACTTTTGCTCTTCGCCCTTGCAGAAGACCAAGGTGTCATCTGCAAATTGAAGCACAAAGTGATTTGCAAGAGGACCTCTGACACAAAGTGATTTGCAAGAGGACCTCTGACATTTGGGGGGGGGGGTTCATTTTCCAATCTCACCATGTGTTAATGTGTCCACTATCAGGATAAAAGGCCTAGGGGATAGATCCCCCTGTTTTAGAAAATTTTGCCGTACTACCCCACTTTTTGAAAATATTTAGCGCTCTGCCCCACTTCCGAAAACAATTAGCGATCTGCCCCTGTTTAGGACACGTCAGTATAAACCGTTATTGAAAATAATGGCATAGGTTATTTACGTACCGTTATTTTCAATAACGGCACCTATATTTAAAAAAAGTGTAATGCCGTTATTTGGAGTAACGGCATAGGTTATTTTAATTTTCACACTTGAACATAACCTAACAGGCTCATGAGCTGCCAAGAAACAATAGACTTTCCCTTCAGGAATGCACTTTGGGAAGAAGAGACCAAGCTATCAAGCAATGAGATTAATCTGTTAGCAAGCACTTTGTAAAGATTTTTAAGGAGCAGTTGATGAGGCTTATTGGTCTGAATTCCTAGACTCTGTTGGCACCATCACATTTAGGAATAATCACAATGTTAGATAATTAAGATGAGATATATCTCATGTTCCAGCATATAGAGCACCAAGCATAATGAATAGGTCTAGATGGATACAGTCCCAGAAAGTTTGGTAGAAGCTCATGGAGAAGCCATCTTGTCCAAGGACTTTGTCCCCACACATATCAAAAACAACTTTTCTGATTTCATCAAGATAAAAAGGAGCTTCCAATGCCTGGAGATCATAGGGTATAGGGTACAGGGAATGCCAGTCAGTTGTGAAGCAAGAGGCTGCACAGGTACCACAAATTTCTCAAAAATGTTGTTCAAGGAGAAGTCTAATATGAGCACTGTCTATTACAAGATGTTCACCTTACATGAGTGAGTATATGAAGTTTCTTTTCCTCCTCCGATTTGCAATACACTGAAAAAAGTTTGAGTTTGCATGACATTTAACCATGTAATTCTGGCTCTGTCTTCAATAGATTGTATCAGTTTTACCATAGTTTTTATAGGCTGAAATCAAATAGGATCTATGCTCATTCTCAGAGGTTGTGAGAGCTTTGGATTCACTTAGAATATCTAGCTTATGACTCTTGTCCAGAAGCACCTGCTTCTTTACTTTGATATTGCCAAATGAGTTTAACCGCAAGGTTCTGGTTCTTCTCTTTATGAGCGTCAATTTCGTGCTGAGATGATTGACCGGGGGGGGGGGGGGGTGTAAAAGTTCTTCCATCATTCTGATACAAGGGGGATGAAGTTTGATTCTTGGAGCCAAGATTTTTCAAATTTGAAGTAGAAGGGTATGGGGGATATGATCATGGACCTCATGGTATCTAACACCAGAAAGCAATGGTCCGAAGAAATTCTTCGGAGGGGGAATTGAACACAATTTGGGAATTGTGCTTCATATTCATGTGAGATGAGGAATCTATCTAGTTCTTGTCAAAGATGAATCTTCTCTGAGATTGAACTAGGCGAAATTTCTGCGTGACAGTGGAAGATTAATGAAATTGATGTGGAAATAGAAATAACAAAAATCCACATTTCCCTCATGGACTTGTGGCTTCTATTTCTTTCATCATCTGATAGAATTGCATTAAAATCACAATATAGAGTCCACTTATCACTTAAGTTTGTCCTCCTCCGAATAATTTCATACCAATAAAGCTCTCTACGTCTCTTTAAAAAAGAGCATAAGCTGAAGAAATAGACCAGTCCGTCCCAGAGGTTCTATCTTGCATGGTTACAGATACGGAGAAAATATCAATTGCTGAGTAAATAAGATAAAAAATTATTATCATTCCAACCTATCATAACCCCTCCACATGAGTCAATTGCATCAAGAATGACTCATTTTGAGATAATATTGCCCCTAAAGAAGAGAGTTTCCTTGTTGAAGACTTAGTGAGTTCTGACTCCTGGATGCACATAAAATTAAGATTAGCCATTCGAATACCATCATTGATCATAGAACATTTATCAGGACATCCAAGTTCTAGCTAACATTTCAACTATCTATCTTCATTTTTAATAGAAACAACACAATAACTAAGCAAGACATGCCTAAAACAAAAATTTTGAAACTCATCTTGAATGTGTTATTGGCTTAGATGTACCAACAACATATTTCTCAGAGTTTCTAATCTTTGCAATAGCATTGGGCACTTTAGCCACAACTCCCACAGATTGTGCAACACCATGCAATTTCTTCATTGGACAGTAAAATAAAAGAATACATGAGCTGGAGATTGATCTCTCTTTGTTCCTAGATGAGGAAGAGGTCGTCTTAGTTGAGTGTTCATAAGAATTCTCATGGAGGATGCGCCAAAAAAGCATTGACCTCTTAGCCACCTTGCTATGTCTTTCTTTTGGTCAGTCCCTGGCTGCATCTTCAAAGTTAGGAGGGATCTGGATGTCATATTCAGGTGGGGATGAGAATAGCTTGGGCCTTGGGCTCAGCCAGTTTTTTTTACATGGATTTAAGGATTTGAAATATTTCGCCCCCAAAAAATCTCCAATAAATCCTCATCTACAACCTCTTTTCCAAAACAGACTGTGGTGCTACTTGAAAAGTGTTCAGAGTTTTCAGAATTAGCAATTTCCTTGTTGCCTCCTTGATTTCTCACTTTCCTGATTTGGATTTGCCGAAGAATCAGCCTGAGAATCTGTAGCGCCCCGAATTTTCAATATAATATCTCAAAAATACGTGGCACAATTCCCAGCATCAACCTCATTGTAACAGTAAACAGTCAAATCACAGATAAATTTTTCAACTTTTATTACATCAATTCTTTACAAAGCACAGCGAAAAATTAAACACATTGAATTACAATTTCTTTCATTTACAATTTACATAAGCCACAACATCAATCTACCACATGCATCCAAATCTTAATGCATAGGTACCTACCTGTAAAATATGAGGCTAGAGATAACCCTAATCCCCAAAAGTATAGGGGTCAGCCATAGCAGTGCGAGTGACATTAAAAGAAAACAACATAAATATAACATGAAGAATAAAATTACAAGTAACACATATCAATAGTAATAACGAATGGATAATGAAATAACAATAAATAAAATATGAAAACATCAAGTGAAAATAGACTAAGTGTCAAGTGTAAGGAAATAGAGGACAACATGCATAAAACCAAGTCAAGAAAACACAGATGCTATATGATGACTCTCTAATGCATACTTGTCGGATTCTATGCATTTCATACTACATAGGTCCGGTGCAAGCCCTTATCGCTCTCCACTTTATAGGGTTAAATCTCTCGTTATGCAACTAATCCTACTACGGTGATGGAAATAAGATCCAAAATACTCCACGAATAGGCATCACAACCCTCGACACGCAAGCATCATGTAAGAATAGCTCAAAACCGGAGAATCACCTCCCTGCCGTGTATCCCCTGAATAGGTTTACGAGGCCTTCCACATGCAGATACACAAGGTACATTCCGTGAATAGGCCCGCCGACCCTCGACACGTGAATGCACCCTGCATGCTCCGTGAATAGGCCTGCAGACCCTCGACACGTGAACATAGAAACGTTCTCTCGAGACAGAACAACACATAGTCCTGGAACGCATCCGTTGGACAAAAAACCCCAAGAGCATATACCTACGTTTTCGAAGTTCTATCACATCTCCACTAGTGCTTGTCCTTAAGTTGATTATTGTTAAAACACAAATTTCCCATCTCTAGAGTTAGTGTACTCTGCCGGACTTAATTCTCCAAAACAACCCCAATGACCTCAACTGGTCAAAATTCACATAATCTCATCTACCGGTACATAGGAATTCCACTCAACTCCTAGAGACTCACAAATCGAATATCAATACCAAAACTTTCAACAAGAACTCTTACTTTCATCATCAAAACGTTTATATCGATAAAAACCTCTTAGGTTAACAAGATTCAAATTCATTCAATATGCTCAAAAAATTCCAGAATTGAAATACAGTATCAAATCTATTAAATAGCTGAGAATCATATTTTTAAAGTCATAGAATATCACAAAACATCAATTACTTCGAAAAACATATATAGTTCACTTAATAAAGTCATAGGAATATAATTTAAATTTTATTATAATTAAAGTACAACTCTTTGTAAAATACTGAAATCTGTAGTAAAACATCATCTAAAACAGTAGATCAATAATTTATAAGTTCGTAGGATGAAAACAGTTCAATAAAAACAGCCAGTAAAATGACTGACGGTCGACTGCTCAAAACAGTGCAAAAACAGGGCGGTCGACTGTCAAATTGAAATTCCCAAAATAGAATATGTCAGTCTATCGTGTGGTCGACCGTAACCTGCTATACAGCCAGTTCAAGGTTTGTGCATGTTTCGACTAATACATGAATATACTTTGTAAAATCATAAATTTGCAAAACCAAATTTCTGAGATGATTTAATATATCTTGTATAGCATATAAGAGTTTATAAAACATATCAAAACCACATCAAATTCATAAAAGAGCAATTTTTCATAAACTTCTTCAAACAGGACTTTAGAGTATATATAAGTGCATATATGTGATTAGGCATCAGTAAAACATCAAGAAAGTAATCTATATAGTAGTATATTGTTCAAATAAGTCTCAGTATCAAACAATTCAGATCTATCTTGCATGGTTACAGATACGGAGAAAATATCAATTGATGAGTAAATAAGTTAAAAAATTATTATCATTCCAACCTATCATAACCCCTGCACTTGAGTCAATTGCATCAAGAATGACTCATTTTGAGATAATATTGCCCCTTAAAGAAGAGAGTTTCCTTGTTGAAGGCTTAGTGAGTTCCGACTCCTGGATGCACATAAAATTAAGATTTTCCATTCGAATACCATCATTTATCATAGAACATTTATCAGGACATCCAAGTCCTAGCTAACACTGTAACACCCCGTAAAATAGAAAATGACAATTTTGCCCTTGTGTGTTACACACGTGCATTTTGTAACGTGTTTTCACTACGTATTTTGATTCCCAACTATTTATGTGTTTCCCGTACTAATTTTACGCTATTTTGAGTCAACAAAAATATAATATTTCAATCTCTGGATTTTACGTGCTTTTTACGTATTTTTGATGCACGTATCGATTATATATTTCCACCGTTACGTGCAATATTTTCTATGTGTTTAAATGATTTATTTTAGGCATTCGAATCTATTTTTTTAAACAAAAATTTATTTCCTCCTATTTTAAATTAAAATAGTATTATACGTATAATGTACGTGTTTTCTACGTACATGGCAATTACGTCGTAAAATTAATAAATATATTTTCTTATATTGTATTTTTATTATATTTAACATTTTTCCGTTGATAAAATCGAATTTTGTATTTTTATGTTTTACGTGTGACGTCCGTGTTTGTTTCGGTGCGCGTACTTAAGCATATCCGTTTTCAAAATAAATTTTTGGAGTACGTGTATTTATTTTATTTGTGCATAGTGCATTGTAAATTTTAATTAAACTATTTTTTACTTGCATTCTAATATACATTTAATACACACACACAAATATATATATATATATATATATATATATATATATATATATATAAAATGATTTGTGTGTAAAATGAATGGATGGAGTGAGTGGGGGCCACGTGAAGACACATGCTGCTGTGTTGTGCCACTGACGCCAGCCACCATGGGGACCATATGTGATGGAAACAACAGCACTTGTGTGCTTCTTGTCTTGGTCAAGGTTTTGATGATGTGGAGGTGAAAGGATGGGGCCCACGTTGATGTGCAACAGAGAGTTGCTGCATGGGTGGATTTCGGTTGTCACATAGGAGGAGAGAAACCAGTTTTGAATAGGAGGAGAGAGAGAGGTTGGAGTTTTGGGAGTTAGAGTTTTTGAAGAGGTGGACAAATGAAAGGTTGGGGGTTTTGAGAGTTAAGAAAATGAAGGGATGGAAAATTAAATTGAGTAATTTATTAGGTGTGTAATTTTGCACTTTGATCCCTAAACTTTTCCTATAAATACCATACTGTTCTCTCCTTTTTCACACACCAAAAAAATAAACCAAATAAGAGAAAGAAAAAGAAAGAGAGAAAGAGAGTACATTTTGCTTGGAGGAGTTCTTACTAGAGAATAAGGAGTTAGGATTGCTTGGTTGGAGCTAGGAGCTAGAAGTAACATCTTCTTCTTTATTTGCATCTTCATAAGAGGTGGGTGTTCTCATGCTTTCTAATTTTAGAACTATGCATGCTAGTAATAATAAATGAGTAGTATGGAAATTTTGATTATGATAAAGTAGAACAATTTATGCTATTGGATATGGTGAGAATATTAGTGAATCATGTTATGATTAGTAGATTAAATTACAACTTGTTAGTTGATAAATGAGAAAAGAAATAATTGATTATTTTGCCATGCACTAGTATACATGAATGAAGGAATAGTTGATTATATGAACATTTGTTAGAAAACTTCCTTTTGATAAGCAAATGAATTTTTGTAAAATAAAATTGATGCTGTTGAACTCATGGTTTGTTTATAAAAGATATAATGTGCTACTTTTGATTTAATTGAATAAATACAAATTCATGTTAATGAGAAGGAATAATTTGAAAGTTAATTTTTTTTCCTAAAATATAAATTATAAATCTATGAGTTACTGTTAGGAAGTGAACTCAGTTTCTATGAACTAATTTCATTCCAATAAAAGATTAAATCGAAATGGAGAATCGAGTTTTTATGAAATAATAGAATGACAGAAAAGTTGAACAAAAACATAATGGTATATTTTGATATCAAAAATCACACTTGGACTTATTGGTTAGCCAGTGCACCACAGAGCACTATTATACTTATAAAAGATCTTGGGTTCAAAACTTGTTGGACACATTTTATTTTGATTTACTTAAACTAAATTCGAACTCTAAAATTGAGTATAAAAGAATTTCGGTGTAACTTTATAACACCGAGTCCATATGGACTTAGTGGTGTGCGGGTGGATTCTTGTGCGATTACTATCCAGGTCGCGGGTTCGAAACCTATTAGCCCCATTTTTATTTCTGATTTTGTTTAGTTTATCCTAGAACCCGAAAGTGGATACTTAGGGGTTTCGGTCTGTCATTATGACAGAGAAGTCTATTTGACTTCTTTGTTAGTTGGAGAGCCTTAATGTTGATTCTTGACTTTGATGATCACAACACAGTGCAACATGTGTCTATGTTATACAGCTAACATTTCAGGTTGTACTACAAATGACTATTTCAGCTGAATAAATGCACAAACTCAAAGGATACAGATTCAAGACTTCACTCAAGACAAGACTCAAGACTCAAGACCTTTAGCTCAATTTTGTCAAAATTGAAGTGTCATGTAAAAACATTGTACCTTACTGTTTGTTGAGTCTTAGTCTGATGTAAAGCCTTGTCACACACACACACACACTCAAAATTTCATAATGTGTGTCTCTTAAAAACCCCCCAAAAAGAGTCAAAACAGTTTGAAGAAATTTAACTTTTGAGTACCAGTCGACTTAAGCGTCTGCCAGTCGACTGATAGTACAAAACTGTTTAAATTTATTCAAACTCTGATCAGTCGACTCATATGGCAACCCAGTCGACTGTTCGAGAGCTTTTGACCGTTTTCTGTTTTTCAAAATCGAATTTTTCAAACTCAAAAGCTTAGATCCGTTGGTTGACAGTTGGAGTAACTGTCTCCCAACGTCCAGGAGATCAAACTCTTTAAGTAGAGTTCAGATCTCACTGAAAAGATCTACAGAATCCTTTATGAAAATCCTAGTATTCTTTGTGAGAAAAATTCTAAGTGATTTTTTGAGAAATAAAGCTTTCAAGATCGTACTCTTTGGTTCTCTACATTCAGTCCAGTATAGCAACGAATTCGCTCTGTACTGAGTATAGAAGTCGACCTTGTTTATTAGCCACGTGCATCAACACATACACCAACAAGGCTATAGGTTGACTGTAAAGTATTTCTTGTTCTCTTGCTCTCGGTTGGAGAGTGTTTTTGACTCTAGGTTGTAGAGTCGGTTTTGTTTCACTCTTGGTAGTAGAGTGGGTCGGCTTTCTCTGGTTGAGAGAAAGGACTACGAGTTAGACAAGGTTGTTGTAGTAACGCCGTAGGGTATTCTTGTAATCTTTTTCAAGAATAGTGGAAATCTCAAGTGGGTTGCTTGGGGACTGGATGTAGGTCGGGAGGACCGAACCAGGATATATCTTGTGTACTCTGTGATTGATTGTCTTGATTTTGCATTTACTCTTGTTTATTTTAGTTCTGCAAAAAGTTTCTGGACAGTCGACTCCTTGCACTATCAGTCGACTGGTCAGTGCCGTTTGTAGTTGTAGTTTCATTGTGCCTTCAGTCGTTTGTCTTATTCATCAGTCGACTGCACAGAGTTATTGTTTCTGTTTTATTTTGGTTATATCAGTCGACTGGTTCATAACCAAGTCGACTGCACCGAGAAAATTTCCGCAGTTTTTTTATTAACACTATTCACCCCCCCTCTAGTGTTTGTTGTCTCGCCTACAGGATCCAACACTTGGTATCAGAGCAAGGTTACAGGCTATGACAACTACTTCAAATACAAATCAGTACCATGAAGGCCAATCTACACAACGGCCACCACTATTTGATGGAACGAACTACAATTATTGGAAGTGCCGAATGAGAATCTACCTCCAATCAATCAACTATGAGATATGGCAAATGACAGAGACAGAATACACTGCCCCTACCATTCCATATGCACAATGGAATGATGATCATAAGAATCAGACTATGAACAATGCCAAAGCAATGAATGCCTTATTTTGTGCACTCACAAAGGAAGAATTCAACCGTGTATCCAATGCTACAACCGCACATCAAATTTGGCATACACTCGAGGTAACACATGAAGGAACAAATAAAGTAAAAGAGTCTAAAATTTCTGTTCTTATCCACAGGTTTGAGATGTTCAGAATGAAGGACAATGAAACTGTGTCCGAGATGATTACCAGATTCACAGACATCACAAACTCTCTTGTGGCACTTGAAAAGCCTTACACTCAAGCAGAGATGGTTAGAAAAGTCCTACGTGCACTCACTCCAGAATGGGAGAAGAAAACCACAGCAATAGAGGAAGCGAATGACTTGTCACAACTTTCTCTCGAGAATCTTGTTGGCAATCTCATGGCATATGGGGTCCAACTTGAAGATCGAAAGAAGGATACAGAATCACACCAAGCAAAGAAGAAATCATTGACTTTTAAAGCCATGACAGACTCAGAAGATGAGGAAGAAGATGAAGAAGAGATAGCAATGTTCACTCGGAGATTCAAGAAGTTCTTAAAGAAGGGTAAGTTTCATTCTAAAGTTAGAGATTCTAATGACCCTCCTACATGTTTCAGGTGCAATAAAATAGGTCACATGAAGAAGGATTGTCCCTTAGAAAATGCAAAGAACAAGGGAAAATCATCCAACTTCAAGAAGGACAAATATTCAAAGAACAAATTTGCCAAAAACAAGAAGGCTTATCAAGCTACATGGGATGATAATGATTCATCTTCAGAAGAAGAAACGGATGAAAATAACGAAGTGGCAAATGTATGTTTCATGGCTGCACAAGAACATGTAAGTAATGATTATGATTCCGAAGATCTTCTTGATGCTTTTAATGAAATATTCCAAGAGTTAAAGAAAGAAAAGATTAGAGTTAAGAATCTTGAGAAAGTGAATCAAACACTCAATCAAGAAAATCTTAACCTTGATAAGGAAGTAAAATCCTTAAATTCTCGCATTGCAAGTTTAGATACTGATCTTGAAACTCTCAAAAAGAATTATGAAGAGATTTCAAAGAACGTATCTAAGTTTAACAAAGGCAAAGAGAATTTAAATGATATGCTTCATCATCAAGTTACATCTAGTCAAAAATATGGACTTGGTTTTAAAAATTCTTCTGTAAAAGAATCACCTGTTGTAAACACTAGTAAAAATAAATCAGCATCTATTACTAGTGTTACACACAAGTTGTATGATTTCTTTGCAAAGCCTAAGGTTGTTAATTTTAGTGATAAAAGCAAAACTACCGTTCAGTTAAGTCGACTGAACCATACAACCAGTCGTCTGTCCAGAGGAACTGGATCTTATTCAACGAGATCAAAACCTCTTATAAGTCGACCTAGTGTATCAGCCAGTCGACTGATGTACACTAACAGTCGACTGAAGGACACTGTTAAGTCGACTGGACAGAACAAGTTAGTATGAGTTCCAGTCAGTCTAAATCAGAATGATAGAATTGCTTATATTAACTCATATATGTTAAATGTGTGTAATTCTACTTATTATATTCCTGCTTATGGAGAAAGATCAAACTCTTCATGGGTTTGGTTTTCCCCAAACTAATGTGTTTTGGACCCAATAAAAAGGGTACCATATTTACCTTAAACTTTTTATAGGTACCCAAGAAAGAACGCTGGATATTAGACAACAGATGTTCAAAACACATGACAGGACATGCCAACCTACTATCCACCATTCAAAGCATAGATGGAGGAACCGTCACCTTTGGAGATAACAACAAAGGCAAAGTCATAGGTATTGGCATGGTCGGTAAAACTTCTAACCCAACTATAGAAAATGTGTTATTGGTTAATGGTTTAAAGCATAATCTTTTAAGCATTAGTCAATTGTGTGATAAAGGATATAAAATAGTTTTTGAAAAAGATGCATGCTTGATTTATGATTCTACTATGCAAAATGTTATTTTTCAAGGTTTTCGTAAAAATAATATTTATGAATTGTGTTTGAATGCAATTGATTTTTCAAATGACTTTTGTTTAATAGCCTCTAACAATGAATCTTGGTTATGACATAGAAGATTTGGACATGTGAACATGAAAAATCTCTCAAAATTATCTAAATATAACCTAGTTAAAGGACTGCCAAAACTATCCTTTAAAAAGGATAAGTTATGTGATGCATGTCAACTAGGAAAACAAATCAAATCCACTTTTAAAACAAAAGAAGTAATTTCTACTAGTAGGCCACTCGAATTAATTCATATGGATTTATTTGGCCCTACTAGAGTTGCTTCTTTAAATAAAAGTAGATATGTGTTTGTTTTGGTAGATGATTTTTCAAGATTCACTTGGACATTCTTTTTAAAACATAAAAATGATGCTTTTGAGGATTTGCACATTTTTGTAAACGTGTTCAAAATCAAAGATCTCTAACCATAGTCACTATTAGAAGTGATCATGGTGGAGAATTTGAAAATGAAACATTTACAGAATATTGCAACAAGAATGGTATAACACATTCATTTGCATTTCCTAGAGCTTCACCACAAAATGGAGTGGTTGAAAGGAAAAATAGGACTTTGCAAGAATGCACACGTACTATGCTTGTTGAAAGCAATCTACCAAAGCATTTTTGGGCTGAAGCTGTTGCTACAGCTTGTTATGTTTTAAATAGAATTCTTCTAAGACCTAAGCTAAAGAAGATTTGTTATGAGTTATTTTTTAATAAAATTCCTAAAGTTTCTTACTTTAAGACATTTGGTTGTAAGTGTTTTATTCTAAACACAAAAGATAATTTAGACAAATTTGATCCTAGATCTAATGAGGGTATCTTTTTAGGATACTCAAATAGGAGTAAAGCATATAGAATTTTCAATAAGTCTACAATGACTATTGAAGAATCAATGCATGTTACATTCGATGAATCTTTACCTTCATCAACCTTAAATAAAGATGATGAAACTGATTTATCACCTTTAGATAATGTGATTAAATCCTTAGAACAAACTAATCTGACTGATAAGTCGACTGATAAGGTCTACCAGTCGACTGAAGTAAAGCAGTCGACTGAAGAACAAGTCAAGTTGACTGATCCGATTGTGATATCTTCAACTTTACCAAAGTCATTTGTTGAAGTTAAAGATCATCCTCATGACTTAATAATTGGTGACATTTCCCATGGTATTTAGACACGTTCACATGTTAATATGATCTCTCATACATCATTCTTGTCGGATTTTGAACCAAAAAATATACAAGAAGCTTGTGAGAATGAATATTGGATGAATGCCATGCAAGATGAACTAAACCAATTTATAAGGAATGATGTATGGGATTTAGTTCCTCGACCTCCTGATCAGACTATTATTGGTACCAAATGGGTATTTAAAAATAAGTTAGATGAATCAGGACAAGTTGTAAGGAACAAGGCTAGATTAGTTGCTCAAGGGTATAATCAAGAAGAAGGTATAGATTTTGATGAAACATATGCTCCTGTTGCTAGACTAGAATCTATTCGTATTTTATTATCTTTTGCTTGTTTCATGAATTTTATACTTTATCAAATGGATGTTAAAAGTGCCTTTCTTAATGGGTTTATTAAGGAAAATTTTTATGTTAAACAACCACCAGGTTTTGAACATGAACAATTTCCAGATCATGTTTATAAATTGAAAAGGGCTTTATACGGTCTTAAACAAGCACCTCGTGCTTGGTATGATCGTCTAAAAACTTTTCTTTTAGAAACAGGATTTGAAATCGGTAAAGTAGACACTACTTTGTTTATCAAAAGAGTTAAGAATGATATCTTAATCATACAAATATATGTTGATGATATAATTTTTGGTTCTACTAATAATAATCTATGTCAAGAATTTGCTAATACCATGAAAAATGAATTTGAGATGAGTCACATGGGTGAACTCAATTATTTCCTTGGACTTCAAATTAAACAGTCCTCAAATGACATATTTATCAATCAAGGCAAATATGCAAAGGAACTACTCAAACGTTTTAACATGGATAGGACTAGTAGTAAATCCACACCTATGGCTACTACTACTACTCTTGACAAAGATTTATTAGGTAAGAGTGTTGATCAAAAACTCTATCGAGGTATGATTGGTTCACTCTTATATATTACTGCAAGTAGACCAGATATTATGTTCAGCGTATGTTTATGTGCTAGATATAAATCTAGTCCTAAAGAGTCTCATTTAAAAGCAGTGAAACGAATTTTAAGATATATTAAAGGCACATCTGAATATGGTTTATTTTATCCACGCACCGATAATTTTCAACTTTTGTCATATAGCGATGCCGATTTTGCTGGAAGCAAAACTGATCGCAAGAGTACTAGTGGTACATGTCACTTTTTGGGACATTCCCTAGTATCTTGGTGCAGTAAAAAGCAAAACTCCGTATCTCTATCAACCACAGAAGCTGTGTATATCGCTGCAAGTTTGGCATGTGCACAAATTTTGTGGATGAAACAAACTTTATCAGATTATGGTATTTTATTTGAGAAACCCTCAATTATGTGTGATAATACCAGTGCAATTAATTTATCTAAAAATCCGATTCAACATTCACGTACAAAACATATTGATATTCGACATCATT
This sequence comes from Hemerocallis citrina, assembly GCA_017893485.1. Classification (NCBI taxonomy): domain Eukaryota; kingdom Viridiplantae; phylum Streptophyta; class Magnoliopsida; order Asparagales; family Asphodelaceae; genus Hemerocallis; species Hemerocallis citrina. The sequence continues at coordinate 279,074,330 of CM030359.1, forward strand.
TTCTATGTGATCATGTTTTAAAAGGAGATATGTCTTTAAACTTTATCTCTACTGATAAACAAGTAGCAGATATATTTACCAAGTCCCTTAAAGAAGATACTTTCATTAAATTAAGGAGAGAACTTGGAATTTGTGATTTTATTGATATTTGCTGAAAATTATTTCTGATTAAGTCGACTGTATCCTTGAGTAAGTCGACTGTACTGATCCTTAAACATATCTATTTTTTTTATCTGACCAGTCGCCTGGTTCCTATACCAGTCAACTGATTAGTAGACATAAATCTTTTATTTTCTTCTCGACTCAGTAGACTGATATATCCTACCAGTCGACTGTCGCGAGCTCAATCGTCTTCAGCGACTATTCATCGCGTCTTTTGAGATGAAATTCACCTCTCTTTTCACCCGTGATCTCTAATATCTACCGTCGATTTTTTCTCTCTTTGATCTCAGCCGTTTATTCGCAGTTAAAACCCCTTTACCAGCCGTTTTCTCACCCTTACCGATCTCAAGTTTTTTTTTTTTACCCAAAATTCCAAACCCTAGTTTTTGAAGAAGAAAGTGGTCGACTCTCACATTACTGCTGGTGCTTGCCCCTGGTCTAATCTTTCCATTTCTTTGGTAAAATGCTTTCCCCTCTCTTTTCATGGCACCTAAAAGATCTAAAAGATCTCATGAGGGTAGTTCTTCATCTCAAGACTACACTCAATTTCTCTTGAGTCCCGATCTCATTGATCAATGGTACCTTATTTGTACCATTACAATCTTCCCTGGAAGATTTGTTAACTTCAATGACCTTGATCGTTTCAATCTTATTCCCTTGTTCCAAAATAGTAGTCTTTATGATTTTCTTTCTTTATCAAACCAACCCAATTATTATCCCCAACTCATCTATTTGTTTTACACAAATATGAGAGTTGTACAAAAACCAGATGGGGATGTTGTAATCCGTTCGTCTGTGAAGAATGTCAAAATGACACTCACACCGACTAGGATCAATCAAATATTGGGTATTGATGATGGGGGATTCACTCTTGATGAAATTCTTTTAGATGATGCTTCTATTTTATCTAAAATCTTCTTACCCAATCATGGCCCTCCAATGACAAGCAAAAATATTAAACCAATTGCTAAGCTTGTAGGTAGAATATTAGCCTATAACATCCTTCCCAAAAAGGGTAGTTATGACCAATATTCTATAGAATTACAAAAAGCTGTGTATGCAATTTTTGGTAAAATTGCTGTTAATTGGGGTCAAGTCATCTTTTCTAAATTGAATCAAGACCACACTCACTTTCTACCTTTTGGAGGTCTTCTTACTAGAGTCTTTGTAGCTTTTGGTATTGATCTCGATTCCGAGACCAATATTGTTACTCGTTATGAGTGTTTCGATCGTGCTAGTTTGGCACGTATGAAACTTCTTGATGCTCCTACTAGATCACCCCCTAGGTCTCCTCCTCTTTCTCAAGCTCCTTTAGGTTCTACTTCTAGACCCTCTAGACCTTCTACCTCTACTGATCCACCTCTTCAAGCCAACTACGATGATCCTCGTACTTTATATGACTGTGTTTCCTATCTTATGAAGCATTCAGCCACTGTAGATACCCAACTTCATAACCTAGATTCCAAACTAGACCACATTGATTCTAAGCTTGACAACCTCACTCATCTCTTCAACTCTCAATTTCATCCTCCTTCTCAAGGTGACGATGAAGACTCCGATGAAGAAGATTGAAGACTTTTTATTTTCTTTTCTATTATGTAATTTTCTTTCTTAATGCACTTATTTCTGTATAAGACTTTATCTTAGTTTCCTTTTAATGCAAAAGATTGTTATTTTGTGTTTTTTGATGATAACAAAGGGGGAGAGATATTTGTGTTATATCTGTGTTATATCAGTGTTATTTATGTTTTGATATCCTCTCATTTGTTAATTTTGTTCTATTTCTGGGTATTGGAAAACTCTCTGGTCAGTCGACTGCCCACAGGCATATCAGTCGACTGCTGCTACTGCATCTGTACTTATTTTCTGCTTATGATTTTTCTAAGTATGGTTTCCTGATCAGTCGCCTGCCATTTTTGATAAGTCGACTGATACGTGTTACATTTTTTTTAAGACAATGCATTTTGTGTTTTTAAAAGGGGGAGCATGTCTTCACTATGCTTGTATATTATCTTTTATTATCAGCTATTGTGTTGTCATCATCAAAAAGGGGGAGAATGTTGATTCTTGATTTTGATGATCACAACACAGTGCAATATGTGTCTATGTTATACAGCTAATATTTCAGGTTGTACTACAAAAGACTATTTCAGCTGAACAAATGCACAAGCTCAAAGGATACAGATTCAAGACTTCACTCAAGACAAGACTCAAGACTCAAGACCTTTAGCTCAATTTTGTCAAAATTGAAGTGTCATGTAAAAACATTGTACCTTACTGTTTGTTGAGTCTTAGTCTGATGTAAAGCCTTGTCACACACACACACACACACACTCAAAATTTCATAATGTGTGTCTCTTAAAAACCCCCCAAAAAGAGTCAAAACAGTTTGAAGAAATTTAACTTTTGAGTACCAGTCGACTTAAGCATCTGCCAGTCGACTGATAGTACAAAACTGTTTAAATTTATTCAAACTCTGATCAGTCGACTCATATGGCAACCCAATCGACTGTTCGAGAGGTTTTGACCGTTTTCTGTTTTTCAAAATCGAATTTTTCAAACTCAAAAGCTTAAATCCGTTGGTTGACAGTTGGAGTAACTGTCTCCCAACGTCCAGGAGATCAAACTCTTTAAGTAGAGTTCAGATCTCACTGAAAAGATCTACAGAATCCTTTATGAAAATCCGAGCATTCTTTGTGAGAAAAATTCTAAGTGATTTTTTGAGAAATAAAGCTTTCAAGATCGTACTCTTTGGTTCTCTACATTCAGTCCAGTATAGCAACGAATTCGCTCTGGACTGAGTATAGAAGTCGACCTTGTTTATTAGCCACGTGCATCAACACATACACCAACAAGGCTATAGGTTGACTGTAAAGTATTTCTTGTTCTCTTGCTCTCGGTTGGAGAGTGTTTTTGACTCTAGGTTGTAGAGTCGGTTTTGTTTCACTCTTGGTAGTAGAGTGGGTCGGCTTTCTCTGGTTGAGAGAAAGGACTACGGGTTAGACAAGGTTGTTGTAGTAACGCCGTAGGGTATTCTTGTAATCTTTTTCAAGAATAGTGGAAATCTCAAGTGGGTTGCTTGGGGACTAGATGTGGGTCGGGAGGACCGAACCAGGATATATCTTGTGTACTCTGTGATTGATTGTCTTGATTTTGCATTTACTCTTGTTTATTTTAGTTCTGCAAAAAGTTTCTGGACAGTCGACTTCTTGCACTATCAGTCGACTGGTCAGTGCCGTTTGTAGTTGTAGTTTTATTGTGCCTTCAGTCGTCTGTCTTATTCATCAGTCGACTGCACAGAGTTATTGTTTCTGTTTTGTTTTGGTTATATCAGTCGACTGGTTCATAACCAAGTCGACTGCACCGAGAAAATTTCCGCAGTTTTTTTATTAACACTATTCACCCCCCCTCTAGTGTTTGTTGTCTCGCCTACAGGATCCAACACTTAAGACTGTTATTGTGGTGGTGGGGTGCTTGGTCTTGATAACTTCAAAACATTTTTTGGGTTGTTTTAATGAACGGAGGTATTTTAAAGCCATTAAAAATTTGGGAAAAAATCCTATAATTCCTATAAATTGATATGGAATTTATTAAAATTAGTTTTCATAAATTTTCATGGATTTTGAGAAATAAAAATGGAAATTGAGATAGGATTATTTAACTTCAAAATTATTATTTGAGAATAGAATTTTTATTTGTGAAGAAGAGTAAAATATTATTTTTGTGTAGTTATTCCTCTTGAAGAAATTATACTCTTATTTTGTTAAAGAATATTTTGAAGTGAGTTGAGACATTGTATGAGCTTGAATTTATTGATAAAATTTCATGTGATGAAGTTGTATTCTTCAAAGAAATTAAATGCTTATAAAGATAATGAAGGAATAAATAGATCATGAATAGTAACAAGATTTGATTACTTTGTGGATAAGTGCTAATACAAGATTTTGATCATTTGTGAATAAGTTGAAGATGAAAATATCTAGGTTTAAGACATGTTTATTGATGGGTATGTGTACCCATGGATTCTTGTATATGAAAAAGTTGTAATTTAGAGTTAGTGAGACCTCAGATACCGGTACTATTGAATTGAAAAGAGTTGAGTTATATTTTGAGATATGGCCATGGAGCTATCTCGTATTTTGTTGATTAGGTCCGGTAGGAGGTAAAACTAATTCTAGGCTTAAAAATTTGTTCATGTCTTGAGCTAAATTATTAGGCACATAAGTGAAGATGTAGTGAACCTGGACAAACGTAAGTGCGTTGCTTCTATATAGTCGGCACTGGATCTCCGTGGCTATAGACCCAGTTGGCGGACTGTGGTTGCTCCATGGGAGATGGACTTTTATTTTGAAATCCGGGACTTTGCGTAGTCGGGCGGATAGTTTGCCATACTCCAGTGTATATACGTATACCGGGGCTAGATGGGCAATTGTGGGATGATTCGCACGATGAGGGGTCTGTTATAACTGTGAGCGGTGGATTCCGGGGCTGTGATCCATATTCGTGGAATGATCTAAACCTTGTTTTATTGCTGGGTAGTTTCATGGCGAGGGATCGAAGCCTTAAATGTGGAGTACGTAGGTGCTTGCCCTTGGACCTATGTAGTATGAGATGCATAGAATCCGAACAAGTATGCATTAGTGTCATCCTAGTATAAATGTGTGCATTAGGCATTAAGGCATGACATACACTTGCATATTTAGTGTAGCCACGATTTAACACTTTATTGTTCATTCAATTTTTGTGATTTGTTAAAGTAATGAGATCGTTATATGTACGGCATAGAGAGGATAGCCGAGTATAACATTTTCGTCAGTTGTAAGTGACTGACGTGCCCACAGCTTAAAATGCAGGTAATGGACATTCTCCTGATGAAGTAAAGATGTTATGATGCAGTTGATGATTTCAATTGATAAAGTTGTATAAGTTGTATTTTATTTCATTGTTGTATTTCTTTTATTCTTTCGCTATGTAAACCAAATGTAAAGAATTCTGATGTATTATTGAAAAGTTTTAATTTCCTTGTAAAATTGTACGAAGTGAAGTAAAGATTCTATGAAATCTCGAATTCGGTATTATTTGGAATTCGGGGCGTTACAAACATTCCAACTATCTATCTTCATTTTTAATAGAAACAACACAATAACTAAGAAAGACATACCTAAAACAAAAATTTTGAAACTCATCTTGAATGGCTTAGATGTACCAACAACATATTTCTCAGAGTTTCTAATCTTTGCAATAGCATTGGGCACTTTAGCCACAACTCCCACAGATTGTGCAACACCATGCAATTTCTTCATTGGACAGTAAAATAAAAGAATACATGAGCTGGAGATTGATCTCTCTTTGTTCCTAGATGAGGAAGAGGTCGTCTTAGTTGAGTGTTCATAAGAATTCTCATGGAGGATGCGCCAAAAAAGCATTGACCTCTTAGCCACCTTGCTATGTCTTTCTTTTGGTCAGTCCCTGGCTGCATCTTCAAAGTTAGGAGGGATCTGGATGTCATATTCAGGTGGGGATGAGAATAGCTTGGGCCTTGGGCTCAGCCAGTTTTTTTTACATGGATTTAAGGATTTGAAATATTTCGCCCCCAAAAAATCTCCAATAAATCCTCATCTACAACCTCTTTTCCAAAACAGACTGTGGTGCTACTTGAAAAGTGTTCAGAGTTTTCAGAATTAGCAATTTCCTTGTTGCCTCCTTGATTTCTCACTTTCCTGATTTGGATTTGCCGAAGAATCAGCCTGAGAATCTGTAGCGCCCCGAATTTCCAATATAATATCTTAGAAATACGTGGCACAATTCCCAGCATCAACCTCATTGTAACTGTAAACATAGTCAAATCACAGATAAAATTTTCAACTTTTATTACATCAATTCTTTACAAAGCACAGCGAAAAATTAAACACATTGAATTACAATTTCTTTCATTTACAATTTACATAAGACACAACATCAATCTACCACATGCATCCAAATCCTAATGCATAGGTACCTACCTGTAAAACATGAGGCTAGAGATAACCCTAACCCCCAAAACTATAGGGGTCAGCCATAGCAGTGCGAGTGACATTAAAAGAAAACAACATAAATATAACATGAAGAATAAAATTACAAGTAACACATATCAATAGTAATAACGAATGGATAATGAAATGACAATAAATAAAATATAAAAACATCAAGTGAAAATAGACTAAGTGTCAAGTGTAAGGAAATAGAGGACAACATGCATAAAACCAAGTCAAGAAAACACAAATGCTATATGATGACTCTCTAATGCATACTTGTCGGATTCTATGCATTTCATACTACATAGGTCCGGTGCAAGCCCTTATCGCTCTCCACTTTATAGGGTCAAATCTCTCGTTATGCAACTAATCCTACTACGGTGATAGAAATAAGATCCAAAATACTCCACGAATAGGCATCACAACCCTCGACACGCAAGCATCATGTAAGAATAGCTCAAAACCGGAGAATCACCTCCCTACCGTGTATCCCCTGAATAGGTTTACGAGGCCTTCCACATGCAGATACACAAGGTACATTCCGTGAATAGGCCCGCCGACCCTCGACACGTGAATGCATCCTGCATGCTCCGTGAATAGGCCTGCAGACCCTCGACACGTGAACATAGAAACGTTCTCTCAAGACAGGACAACACATAGTCCTGGAACGCATCCGTTGGACAAAAAACCCCAAGAGCATATACTTACGTTTTCGAAGTTCTATCACATCTCCACTAGTGCTTGTCCTTAAGTTGATTATTGTTAAAACACAAATTTCCCATCTCTAGAGTTAGTGTACTCTGCCGGACTTAATTCTCCAAAACAACCCCAATGACCTCAACTGGTCAAAATTCACATAATCTCATCTACCGGTACATAGGAATTCCACTCAACTCCTAGAGACTCACAAATCGAATATCAATACCAAAACTTTCAACAAGAACTCTTACTTTCATCATCAAAACGTTTATATCGATAAAAACCTCTTAGGTTAACAAGATTCAAATTCATTCAATATGCTCAAAAAATTCCAGAATTGAAATACAGTATCAAATCTATTAAATAGCTGAGAATCATATTTTTAAAGTCATAGAATATCACAAAACATCAATTACTTCGAAAAACATATATAGTTCACTTAATAAAGTCATAGGAATATAATTTAAATTCTATTATAATTAAAGTACAACTCTTTGTAAAATACTGAAATCTGTAGTAAAACATCATCTAAAACAGTAGATCAATAATTCATAAGTTCGTAGGATGAAAATAGTTCAATAAAAACAGCCAGTAAAATGACTGACGGTCGACCGCTCAAAACAGTGCAAAAACAGGGCGGTCGACTGTCAAATTGAAATTCCCAAAATAGAATATGTCAGTCTATCGTGTGGTCGACCGTAACCTGCTATACAGCCAGTTCAAGGTTTGTGCATGTTTCGACTAATACATGAATATACTTTGTAAAATCATAAATTTGCAAAACCAAATTCCTGAGATGATTTAATATATCTTGTATAACATACTAGTTTGCCCGTTGACACGTGCCTACGGCACGTCTTCGGAACGGTGCACCTTATTTGATCATATAAAATAGTTTTGGAGGTCCAGCAAATTAATTGAAATAACAAACATATTATATAAGAAATTTTGGGGGGTCCAGCAAAAAACACATTTTATGATTATTTTGATTTTTTTTGAATTATTTTTTATTTTTTTATTTTTTTTAGTTTTTTAATTTTTTAATTTTTAAATTTTTTTAATTTTTTAATTTTTTTAATAGAAGAGGGAGGGAGAGAGAGAGAAAAAAAAATAATAAATAAATATAGGAGTTGTTTTGGGTGGGGATTTGAATTTAAGTTTTGGGGGGAACTTTTGAGGGGGAAAATATGTTTTGTGAGGTTTGATCTAGACCTTTGATTTTTGAGACAATTGAAGGAGAGCCACTTGATAGCTTTCTTTGTGTTTTATTTTATAGATAGGAGTTTATAAAATATATCAAAACCACATCACATTCACAAAAGAGCAAATTTTCATAAACTTCTTCAAACAGGACATGAGAGTATATATAAGTGCATATATGTTATAAGTAATCTATATGAGTAGTATATTGTTCAAATAAGTCTCAGTATCAAACAATTCAGATCTCAATCAAAATTTCATAAAACATCAAAAAAATCAATTTCGGTAGTCTTCAAAACAGAGTCATATGGTCATAAGAGTGTATATATATATATATATATATATATATATATATATATATATGGCGAATGCTCGGTTGAAAACAGATCCGTTTTCAACGGGTTGGAAAACACCATTCTCAGCCATTGGATCTTGGTTGATCATGATCAACGGATGAGATCTAAACCCACTTAGTCTTCCACTAACGCTTCCAAAAGCGGAGGGGTAATTTCATAACTTCACGCCAAAAAACGTTTCAGACTTAGCATTTTTTTGGCGTGAATTTTTTTTTGCAGAAACCTATACTTAGGCCGTTGTTGGAAACAACGACCTAAGTTGTTTTAAGTTTTTTTTTGAAGAAAATTGTACTTAAGCCGTTGTTGGGAATAACAGCCTAAGTTATTTTTTTAAACAAAAAATACAACCTAGACCATTGTTCCTAACAGTGGCCTAAGTATGTACAAGTGGTGTACCAAACACTTGTTGTAATACCCTGATTTTTCAATTAATGAAAAATTATTATTTTATTTTGCACGTAGTGTGCACGTGCAATATTTTGGTTAAATTAAATCTCATAATTATTTTATTGTGATGTGTATAAATATTTAAATATGTGTTCTCAAGTTATTTTATACAAAAGCCTTTTTCTTTAAATAAATAGAAAGCCTCATTTTTAATTAGATTAAAAGGCCTTTTTCTTAAAGCCCAAAATGTAAATTATTTATTTTATTTTAAAATAACTATTTTGGCCCAAAACTAAAGCCCATGGATTAATCTATTTTTTTTATTTAACTTGTCATGTAAAAGACAATTTTAATACTATTTTATTTTTGTACAAAATTAAATGTACAATTTTTAGGCCTAGTGGCATGCATGTGTATTGCACGTACACGTGCAACATGCACAAAAGTGCTTGGCCGGTTGCATTCTTGGAGGGAAAACTCAAAATTTGAGTGGTAGTCATGGCATGGTGGTTATTTGGTTGTGGGTAGTTTTTGTAACTCCTACTTCCATCCTGGCCTTCCATCCTACAACCAACTAGTTAATCCTAGCCCTCCATTCTATTTGATTTTTAGTATAAATACCCCCTCCCATGGCTGATATTCTTATGCAATTATATCCTTCCAAACCTATAGTCTAATAGCATTATTTAGTAGTAAGTTGTGAGTTAAAAAGATTGAGAGAATTGTGTGGGATTGTGCTTGCTTTCAATCAAGGGGAAGGGCCGGCTATCCAAGGAGAGGAGCTCGGGTTTGGTGTTCGTGGAGCTTGTGCGCGCATCGTCTAGGAGGAGGTGCATCTCGTTGTAAGGACTTTGTTGCTTTTGTGTTTGTTTCTCTCCATACAAGGTGGGTTTGATTTTCCTTATTTCTAATTAGAAATGATGCATGGAAAATATTAATAAGAATACATTTTTAATGGGAAAGTTAGTTCATAAATTGATTGGAATGTTAATGAACAACTTGCACGTGGTTCTATTGTTAAAATTGAGTTGTGGGTAAAATTCTCCATGCTTGTTAGAATGAATGAATGATAGTGGTTAAATTTCCTTAAGAATGATGCTAGTATGATATTGAGACTTGATGCATAAAAAAATACTAATAAGAACGCTAGTTAAATTGGAAAGTTGAAGCATGAAATTGATTAAGAAAGAGCACACCTTTGAAAAGAGTAACTTTCATGAATGTTTGAGTTGTGAACATGCTAATTGATAGGTGGTTATATATTTTGTGATGTACATGATTTGACTAGAAGCATATGTTGATTTAATGAAACTACATTTGTTACTATCAAAGAACTACCCACAAAGTTAGTAGTTTGAGTTTTGTGTTAAATAGGCCCTTTGTGTTAATAAGGGTATGAATAAATTCAAATAAGAGTTGTATGTAGATAAATTATTAAAATTAGTGGATCGATGTGAAGTGTAATGTCAAAAAGATTAGAACACTATGAGGCAAAGAAACATCAAAAAGAGAGTGTTAGAATGTATATTTTGAATTAAATGTGTAAAAATATGTTTGAATTATTACAAAAATTATTTTGCTCACACTGATATATAAATTATGTGAAGTAGATTTAATCTGGAATTATACAGTATATTTTGATGAGAACAAATTGAAACAAAAGCTAGTTGAACATCGAAATGTTCTCAATAACAGAGGGCATAAGTTAAATAAAGTTAGAACTATACTCATGACAACTGAGCGCGTAGCTCAAGTGGTCTTGCGGTGCGGTTGGGTTCTCTGTGTTGAATGGTTCGAATCCCCTTAGCCGCATATATATATCCCCACCTTTTGTGAAAACAATTAAAATACCGACCGAAAGTAATAAATACTATTTTGCCCCTCCTTATACCGCTGGCATAGTTTGGCCTATCGGCGGGTGCTCTTGGCTGTGTTCTCCGCGTGCCTGGGTTCGAATCCTACCCTCGGCAAGTTGAGAAAAAATATTTTTTTTGGGTTTCTAGGTGTCCAAAAATTGTGAAAAAAATATGATTTTTCTCATAAAAATGTAAGGGTTTTTATAAAAATGATTTGGGCATTATTTGAAAGAGATAAACTATAGTTTGTGAATAAAAGACATAATTAGAACTATGGTTCTAGAGTGTACACTTGTGAAAAATTATAGTTTATAAGAATGAAGTGAAATGAAGTATTAGAAGATGATTTGGCAAAAAGAACCTTGTTGTGTGATATAATGCAATTTATTCTCACATGAGAATAATGTGAAAAAATATGAAGTATGAATATTCATTAGTGATGTGAATTTCAAATGTGGAATTATTAATTGATAAAGTGCATGAGTTCATGTATGATTATGGATTAATGAATGAATTAGAGATCATATTAATGAAGAAGAAATCCGTTGGTTATGAATATGAATTTTATGAGTCTTAAGTACTCATTGTGGAAATTGTTAATTGGAATTGAATTGGAAGAGTAGCTAAGTCTCCCCCGGCAGTTGGAAAGAAAACGAAATGAAATATTGAAATTAGACCAAGGTTGGTCATGTCGTAATGAATGAATAAGTCCGATTTATTGGAGAGGCTAACTCTAGAGATTTAATTTTGTTCATGATTTTTGATAAAACTAAGGATTAGTACATAGTGGAGACGTGATGAAAGTAGAAGAAAAACACGAGTATGGGGGCCATCGGATTAACGGTGTGAGAGCGATCCACAGGCTGCCTGCTTGATGCGTCAAGACATGGCGTGGGCGCTACTCCAGAATTATCGTCCCGGTGGCGACGCTTGTGGGATGTTCGAGTGGCTATGGGTGGTGCCATTGTTCCATGGCGGAGGCTGAATTGTCCATAGGTTTCCTGCTCGATGCGTCGTGTCAGTGCGTGGGATTCCCCTCCAGGCTGCCTGGGCATGGGCTCATAGATCATAGGACATCTAAGACACTACCGTAATTACAGTAGTAGATTAAGACATAACGAGGGATTGAACCCTACAAAAATGAAGAACGAATAAGGGTTTGCCCTCGGACCTATGTAGTATGAAATGCATAGAATCCGAACAAGTGCGCATTAGTGTCATGTAATATAAATAAATGCATTAAGGACTAAGTGCACAATCACAACACGACATCAATAAGGTAGTCCCTTTAATTGAAATGTGACAAGTTTGTGTTTGCTAAATATGGAAAATTAAGTTATACTATTTCCAGCATAGAGAGGATGGCCGTGTATAATGTTTATCGGTTGAATAAACTGACGTACCCACAGTCTTATATGCAGGTAAATGACATGTTAAAGGTTAAAGAGGAATGGATGCTTAAAGATTATACCATGTTGTTGTACATTTATTTAATTGTTGTAAATTTTACTTCCGCTGTGCAAATGTAAAGTGTAATATTGATGTAAACTCTGATGTGAGATGAAAAGTTTAAATTTCCTTGTAAAATTGTACTAAAGGAAGCGAAAAGATCCTGTAGAATATCTCGAATTCAGTGTATTTGGGATTCGGGACGTTACACTTGTACATACTGAGTTCGCCATCTCCCTCACAACTATCTCTCTCGCTACTGGAGCTCGAGAAACCCATTTCCCCAAACCCTAGCACTCTCTCTCTCTCGATCTGAAAATCCTAGCTCTCTCTTGCTCGTTGCTTCTCACTTAATCTCTCCCTATTCTCACACTCTTGCTTTCTTCCTTTGAAGATCCCAATTACAAAAAAATTCTAACCCATACGAATTCTCCCTAACCCTAAAATCCTAATCTTAAAGTAATTAGCCAAACCCTACTCCCCTTCCTTTCTCTACAACAGTGCGCAAGGACCTCCTCTATCTCCTTTCCGAACACCCTCATTGTGAAAGGTATTAATTTGTTCCTAATTTAGTAGATCTAACTAGGTTTATTGATTGGAATTTTTTCTCTAATGTTTGAGTGTACAATTTCTATATTATGCATAGGTATTTATAGAATAGGTAGTTCTAGTTTTATTATGGATGTAGATGTAGATTAGTTATTGTTGGTCGTTGTTCGATGTTAGTAATAGCGCACAAAGAGATTAAAAAAATTATGCAACTTTGCGAGTACGTCGGGCTCGCCACGCACAAGCCAACGCAACTTGTAGTAGTGTGTTTGGATTCACGCTTTGAAGTGTACGACCGTGTATCGCTTCCGAGTATTATCCGTGAGTGAAAGCGATACATCAGCGTATATTGCAAACCGTGAGTCGAAACTCACCTCTACAAATTTTGTTGGCTCATGTGTTTTGTGTCCGTACTACTCCCAAAGTTTCGGAATCTTTTGATCTCGTTTGTGCGGATTTGTGCCGTATATCAAACAACAACCTCAATTAATGTTTGATTTCTTTCGAGGGTACTTTTCAGTACGAAACGACATTAAAAAAAAAAAAGAAATTTTGTGAGCATATTGGGCTTACCGCTCGGTACCAAACGGTACTTGTAGTTGAGAGTTCGGACCCCTGGTTTGGGGCCTATGTCAATGTATCGCATTGTTGGCATTTTTCATGAATGAATGCGATACACGGCCGTATCTTGCAAACCGTTGGTCGGAACTCGCTTGTACAAGTTGCGTTGCCTTGTGTGCGAGGAGCCCGATCCAATCACAAAGTTGATTTTTTTTACCGTCGATTGTGCGGTTTACTCATGAATTTTGTTATGTTTTGAGGGAGTTTTCAATAGAGAACCCACTTGAAAAATCCGTAATTTTGCGAGTAGGTCGGTCTCGCCACTCACAAGTTATAGCAACTTGTAGTTGCGAGTTGTCACCCACGGTTTTCTATATGCGTCCGTGTATCGCATTCCCCTCATTTCCAATAGTGAAAGCGAGCGAGACACGGCCCTATCTTCCAAACCGTGGATCGGAACTCGCTTCTACAAGTTCCATTACCTTGTGTGCGGCAAGCCGGACCCAATCACAGAGTTTCATATTTTTTGACATCTTTTTTGATGTTTTGTCACTTTTTTTATTTTGTATGTATATATATCACAATCGTTTGTTAACAAGGTGTTTTATATATGATGTGTGTATTAATTTACCAATAATATATTTTTACCCCAGATGAACAACGATACGGAGAATTCTGCTGCCGGTGATAATTTTGTGCAGGTAGAACCAATCATTGATTCCATGTCGTTAGTGGAAGAACATCTAAAACCAAAGTTAGGTATGACGTTTCCCACTTTAGTTGAGGCCAAAAAAATTTATTCTTCATATGCTCGTTGTGGGGGTTTTGCAATGCCTAAGGGTGAGAATAAATTAAAGGGAGGAGTGGAAGTAGATAAGTCATATCTTTGTAATAAAGCCGGGTCGTCGCCGAGTCAACATAGTAATGGTAGATGGGGAACAATCTGTAGAACGGGTTGCAAGGCTTGCGTTCATGTAAAATTGAACGAAGCAAGTAATACGTGGGTGGTGTATTCATTTCACGAAGAACACAATCACGAATTCACCTCACCCGGTAGAAGACATATTTTGCCCCGAAATCGTTCCCTGTCAAATACGGATAAAAGGATAATAGAGCAATTAAACCAAGCTAATATCCAGACATGTCGACAAATGCTCTTCTTCGAAAGTGCTAGTGGTGGTCACGATCAAGTAGGATTCACCGAAAAAGATGTTAGAAATTTACTTAGAGATTCACAAAAAGCATTGAACGGACATGATTCGATAATGCTAATTGATTTTTTTGAATCTAAGAAACAGACGGATCCTTCATTTTTTTATGAAATTCAAGTAGATCCCGAAGGACGGTTGTCACATTGTATGTGGGTTGATGGTATTTCTAGGATGAATTATGAAGAATTTGGCTATGTACTTTTGTAACCCCTGTTCCCGTTAGTATGTATTTTTTTTTTCTTTCAAGTATTTCTCCGTATTTTCAATTCTTAGTATTTTGTAACTATTTTCTTAATTGATTATATTATGCAACTATTTTTTTAAAACCCAATTGTTCTTATAAGCCCAACTTCTTATTTTCTTTTAATATTTATTAATCTGAGCCCAATTTTTATTATAAGCCCAATAATTTAATTATTCACTATTTTAATATTAAATGATTTGAAGCCCAAGCCAATTGTTTAATTTAAGCCCAATTGTCTAATTATTTAGTATGAGCCCAATTCTATATTTAAATTATTAAATTGATCTGAGCCCAACCCAAACCCATTAACCCAATTTCGCCGTAATCCGTGTTGACCAGATCAAATCTACTCCACATTCAAATCCCCAAAATCCCTCCTCATTCATATAGCTGTTATAACAAATTTTGTTACATTTTAAAATCTCCTCCACATAATCAGCCATTGATTTCCGTAACCCCTCCTCCCTATAATCTCTCCCCTCTTTATTATTATATTATTATTTTGTATTGTTTGAATATAACCGCTCCCCCATCTGTTCTCCCTCTCCTATCTCTCTTCTCTCCCCCTTCTGTTTTGAAAACAAAATAGAAAAGAGCTTCCCATTCTCCACCTCTCCTTCCTTGTCTCCAAACCAAACTGAAGTCCGAAAACCCAAAAAAATGACCCCATTTCCCTTAGCCTTCCTCCTTCTCCCTTCCCCGTTCACCTCTCAAACCCAACCTCCGACCACCTTCGAGCCCCTCCCCTCGTCAACCCCGTCACCACCAACCCCCCGTCATTGTCCCTGTCCTCGCCATTACCGCTTCACCATTAACCCATCGCCGTCCAATCTTCGACCCATCCACAGCCCCTCTCCATTACTCCGACCACCCTCGTCCTCTCACCATCGACCTCACCTCCTCTCCGTCTTCGCCCAGTCTCCCGCTCGAACCGAACCCATCAACCCAATCCACCGTATCCTTCACCATCGCCACTACCCATCCACCCGTCTTCGTCTTCGCTCAACCCATCCCCTGTTCTAGTCGAATCCACCGCCTCTCCGTCCCTTGTCCTCGCCGTACACCCCCTTTCATCCTCCGAAGATCCCCCATCGCAGTCATCACCGTCCAAGCCGCGACATCGTCTTCTCTATTTCGGCACGAAAACAGAGCTCGCTTCGATGCCATTCTTGGTCGCTGCATCGCTTCCCGACCAGTCGCCGCCGCACGTCGCACTGCCAGACGTCGTCGCCTCCGCTGTCGCAGTCGCCAGTCTTCGCCAAGCTTTCCTGCCCACTGTCTCTCTCTCTGTTGAAGGGAAGAGGACGATAGGCGATTGCTTTTGCCTGGTGTTTGTTGTTTCGAGCTTTGGGATCCAACTTTCGCTGTTTGGTGTTCCGCCTGGGATCTGGTGTGGAGTCGTAGTGGGATTCGCTATTTCGTGTTCCATCTGCATTGGATCTTGATCGCTGTCCTGTGTTTGGATCAGATCCGGTGTGTGGGATCTGCTGAGTTGCTGTGATTACTTTGTTTGCTGATTGTTTCTTCGCCGCTCTTTGCACGTGTTTCTTTGGGAGTTCGTTCGGGATTCTAATTCCTTCATTCTCCCGTTCACCTCGAAAATGTCAAATCAGGCAAGTATCTCTTGTACAAATTCATTGTTCTAGTACAAGCTTCTTTACATAAATACCGCAAGTATATTTCTTGATTCTAATTCGCATTCATAAGTCGAATTGAAACCTGTTGCTATACTTAATCCGTTGATCCCGTATTCACATATGATCGCGAATACTTTATTTTCATATGCATTACATGAACACGATTATTATACATATATGTACTCTTAGGATTATACATGATGATGTGAATGATGATTTTACCCATGGTAATAGTTTGAATGTTGTTATAATACCTTTTAATTCGTGATTAAGATTTATACATGTCATCGATCACTTTATAGTTGCAATATTGTTTTATATAACCCTAAAATACTGTTGACCCATACTTGCAATAAAAATTAGACCCAAGTATGACATTTTAAACTGCATGTTTTGCATCTCATAACTTAGAACATATTTCATGCATAATTCCTTGATGTTCCTATCCATATCTTGACATCGTCCTCATTACATTATGATCACGTTAAATTGAAATAAAAGTAACAAGCGGGGGTATACAGGAAAAGATTTAAGTAGTGGGCAATATAGAAGAGCGTACTCGGAGGGGAGCTCGTGGTTTCCCGATGCAAGTTGCAAGTTTACAAGTTGCAAGTTTACAAGTTGCAAGTTTGCAAATTACAAGTTTACATGTTTCACGTTACAAGTTTACACTCTACATATTTCACATTGCACGTATCTCGATACAATATTGAATGTACATGTTTTTCTCGACTACGTGACCTATAAAACCCACCACTAAGTCTAAACGTAACTGATTGTATGTAGCAACCATGTAGTAAAAAGATGGATGTATGAAATGCTACCTGGATAGAATCAAACATTAGACTTAAGATTAACACGTGCACTTGCATGATCCAATTACATGTTACATGTTCATGTTGACTTGATATTTGTTTACTTGATTACTTGTTTACATGCTACTTGTTCCATAATGCCTTGTTCATAATCATGTTTACATTTTGCATTTCCCATATTTCATGACTCTCGATTCCTTACTCTTTTTTCTGTTTTTCTTTTGTTTTGTTTTGTACCTGTCCCCTTAGCTTGTACCACTTGCGGCCCGTGACTTGTATTAACGGGCGTCTTCTTTTTCTTCTTTTTGTAATAATATACTGGTGTTGCTGATCAAGTATTTTAGTTTGGTTTAATTTTTCATATTGCTTTAGTTCATGTTTTATTTCATGCTACTCCTTGTTGTAATCTGGGCTTGTTTGACCCGTAACTATTTGTATTTCCCAGTTGTTGGTTATGTTATGGACTATGTCATGAACTTTTATTATTATATTGTGATTTTACATGCCTGTGTGGTTTATTTTGTTATCTTGTTCTTGAGTTACCTATACAGCTTATGAATGGCGTATTCGCACCATTCGCTGGGCCTTAGTCATGGACTCTTATTCCCGTATTTTGGGAAACGAGGCATGACAACTTTGCTTTGATGCCACGTACAATACGAACCGGTATGGAATGTTATTTGTTCCCTTTGTTGGAGTGAATCAACATTAACGATCGACTTTCTTAGGAGGTGGGTTCATTCCAAATGAGACGGCATCTTCGTTTGAATGGTTCTTTGAAAAGTGGTTAGGGATTATGAATCGTGCTCCATCCGGTATCGTTACCGATCAAGACCGTGAAATCACCGCCGCAGTTAAGAAAGTTTTCCCCCAGACTCGGCATCGTTTTTGTATTTGGCACATTTTGGGTAAGTTATCGCAGGAGGTGCGTATGTTGAACAATGTCGACAAGTTTAGGGAATCTTTGAAGAATGACATCTACAATTCCGAATATGTACATGACTTTGTAGGAAAATGGGGTGTTTTGATTTTGCAATACGGATTAGAGAGTAACAAATGGTTGAATGATCTATTTGATATCCGTAAAAGTTGGTCACCCGTCTAAGCTAAAGATTCTTTTTGGGCCGGCATGTTGAGTAGCCAACGGGTTGAGTCAGCGCATTCTGCCTTGAAGCATCATACAGAAAAGAAATACTCCTTACATGAATTTGTCGTCATCTTCGACCATTTTTGGGAAGGCAAAAACATGATGAACTGAATGAAAATCATCGTAACTGTGAGAAGAGACCGAAGTTGTAGAGCGAATGGGCTTTGGAGGCATAAATGGCTAAAACATAAACTTTAAATTTTTTTTACAAATTCCAAGATGAAGTTACAAAAAGTTTCATGTACAATGTGAGTTACGTTGGCAATCTTGAGACACTGGATAGTTCAACCTTCCATGTGATACTCTGTGGAGAATCAGAACCGGCTCGCCTTCTTCAATTATGCAAAATCAAAGGAATTATTACATGTGCATATCATTTCTTCGACTTCGTTGACATTCCTTGCAGGCATATTTTAGCCGCTCTTCGGTTCAGCCATCACACTTTCCTTTCGGATGTATAAATTAAAAGAAGATGGACCCAAGATGTGATGAGAAGAAGTTATACATCTGTTCCAACCGAACCCAATATCGAGAATTTTGCTTCTCGATATTGTGAGTTGAGCTACCATGCAAAACAGATTGTCGATCTCGGTTGTTCCTCTAA
The DNA here is from genome assembly GCA_017893485.1 of Hemerocallis citrina. Classification (NCBI taxonomy): domain Eukaryota; kingdom Viridiplantae; phylum Streptophyta; class Magnoliopsida; order Asparagales; family Asphodelaceae; genus Hemerocallis; species Hemerocallis citrina. The sequence goes on from CM030359.1 coordinate 279,093,221, forward strand.
AGAAAGTTACAAATACACGTTGGAGAATTTGCAGAAGATCGTTGATGGCATCTCTTGGCTACAACCCGGATTAGGTGAACAACTAGAATAGGCCTCACAACCACATGACAGTGTAGAACCGGGAGGTAGTTCACACCACATGGTAGTGCACAACCTCATGATGAAGGCAGTGAACACATACCTTCATGCGTAAGTGACCCACAGCAATGCACGAAAAAGGAAAGGCCTCACGCTAAAAGATTGAGGCCGATAAGAGAGCAACTCCGCATAAAAAAACCGAGACGGTGCTGAAGATGCGGCATTGTGCAAATGAGTCATGATTCAAGAAATTGTCCAACATTATTTGAGGGGTAAGACCCGTACTTTATTTGTTTGTCCTCTTTTAAATTTAATATACTTCATTTGTGGTAAATGAGTTTCTCACTAACTAAAACTTATCTTTGAATGAAGGCCAAACAATCCGCAAGAAGTGCTTCCATCCGATGAAGAGAGTTCTGACGAGAGATATGATGATCCATTGTGAACTGGAATTTTTTTAATGTAATATTTCGCTATATTACATATTGATCCAAGTGTTGTTAATTACTTTTTGTTGTTAAAGGTAAATGTTCTTGAGACTCAAGTGTTATTGGTTTGTGTCGATTGTTAATATTGTTGTTGTTTCTGTTGGGAGATTGTAGCCGATGGGTTGTATATAATTTAGCTGCAGTGTAAAAGTGTTGTTGGGAGATTGTAGCTGCAGTGTGAAAGTGTTGTTATTTTTTATTTTTATTTTTTACTTACGGCCTAAGTTAAATGTGCAAAATTATTCTTTGGATCAGTAGCTTCCTATATTGGCCTATTGGGACACACCCTATTTTTTGGAATACCTTAGGCCGTTGTCTCCAACAACAGCCTAGGTAATAGGCCAAAAGTTAAAGTTTTTGGGGTGCTCTCTGACTTGTTGGAGTTAAAAAAAGCAACAAGTCAGAGAGCAACACCCTATTTTTTGGAATACCTTAGGCCGTTGTTGGAGACAACGACCTAGGAAATAGGCCAAAAGTTGAAATTTTGGGGGTGCTCTCTGACTTGTTGGAGTTAAAAAGAGCAACAAGTCAGAGAGCAACACCCTATTTTTTGGAATACTTTAGGCCGTTGTCTCCAACAATGGCCTAGGTAATAGGTCAAAAGTTGAAGTTTTTGGAGTGCTCTCTGACTTGTTGGAGTTAAAAAGAGCAACAAATCAGAGAGCAACACCCTAGTTTTCTTATACCTTAGGCCGTTGTCTCCAACAACGACCTAGGTATTAGGCCAAAAGTTAAAGTTTTAGGAGTGCTCTCTGACTTGTTGGAGTTAAAAAGAGCAACAAGTCAGAGAGAAACACACTATTTTTTTTATACCTTAGGTCGTTGTCCTAGGTAACAGGTCAAAAGTTGAATTTTTTTGCTTTTTACAATTTTCTCTTAACTCTTTACGAACAGTGTCTCTGGAACTATATACCAAAGACAGATGATCTATGCTTGTATATCGTTTATATATATTTTTTAATTTCCAATTTTTTCCACCTAACTAACCAATATAAAATCATTATGGTTAGATGTTTACAAAAAATACCAGAAAATAAAACATGATCTTTTCATTTGTAAAAAAATAATTTCTTACATATATTCTTACCCGTACTATGTAAATTATTCTGCAGAGCGTACACCTAAAACTTGTTGCTGGTGAATGTAGGGTTTCAACCCAAGTAGTAACTTCTAGGTTGTTTAAGGATAGGGTTAGGGTTATGTTTTTCATGTTTTTTACAACTGTCTCTCCACTCTTTATGAACATTGTCTCCTGAACTCTACAAAATAGACATTCATATGCATGTACATCGGTTATATTTTTTATTAATTTCCTTTTATAGCCACCTAACTAACCGATATAAAATCGTTAAGGTTAAATGTAAAAAAAAATTATAAAAAATAAAATATAATATTTTCAGTCGTATAAATCAATAAAAAATGATATTTAGGGTAGGGTTACGGTAAACTAGGGTTATGGGTCAGTGTAGGGTTAGGAGAGTAGGGTTATGGATTAGGGTTAGGGTTAGTGGTTATAATGCTCTTTGTGGTCAATATATATGCAAAATTTGTGACAAGTACAAAGAGCAGTATTACAAGGATCATGTGAATGAGAATGGAATGGAGTTTTATCAAGTCATGAATTCCCACATGTATCTGTGACAAGGATCTGTGACAATTTCATTTGTTATTACAAAGTGGGTACTACATATAGATCCCCACATGTATGGGCACCACAAGTTTATCACTTCATATAGTATCATCGGTCCTTGCTCTTTTTCTCTTCATAGTTCTACAAAGTGGGCACCACATGTAGAAACCCACATGTAGAACAAGTCCAATGTGGGTAAAACCTAAAGTACAAAACTTGCTTATTATTATATTTGTTATTACAAAGTGGGCACCACATGTAGATCCCTACATGTATAACCCAATAACGGTAAAGATTCAGTGCGCTTTAGAATGGAGAGTCATCAGATCCAACATTGAAAAAACCTAAAGTCCCTAACCTGCCTACTATTACATTTCACACTACAAAGTGGGCACCATATGTAAATCCCCACATGTATAACCCCAATAAGGAAAAATATTCAGTGCGTTGTACTACCTCCAACTACAAACATTAACCTAATTAATGAACTAACCATAACCCTATCCATAACCATACACTCAACCCTAACCCTACCATAACCCTACCATAACCCTGTCATAACCCTACACTCCTAACCCTACAGTAACCCTAACCCTACCCCTAACCACCGCTTACCCTAACCCTATCCCATAACCCTACACTCCTAACCCAACCCTAACCCTAACCCCCGCTAACCCTAACCCTACCCTTAACCCCCATTAACACTAACCCTCACCCTAACCCTAACCCTACATTAACCCTTATTAATTGGGTTGAAACCCTACACTCAACATTCACTGGCCTATGGTATAAAAAAATAGGGTGTTGCTCTCTGACTTGTTGCTCCTTTTAACTCCAACAAGTCAGAGAGCACTCCTAAAACTTCAACTTTTGGCCTATTATTTAGGCCATTGTTAGAGACAACGGTCTAAGGTATAAGAAAACGAGGGTGTTGCTCTCTGACTTGTTGCTCTTTTTAACTCCAACAAGTCAGAGAGCACCCCAACAACTTCAACTTTTGGCCTATTACCTAGGGTATAAGAAAACTAGGGTGTTGCTCTCTGACTTGTTGCTGTTTTTAACTCCAACAAGTCAGAGAGCACCCCAAAAACTTCAACTTTTGGCCTATTATAGGCCGTTGTTGGAGACAACGACCTAAGGTATAAGAAAACAAGGGTGTTGCTCTCTAACTAGTTGCTATTTTTAACTCCAACAAGTCAGAGAGCACTCCTAAAACTTTAAATTTTGGTCTATTAAACAACGACCTAAGGTATAAGAAAACTAGGGTATTGCTCTCTGACTTGTTGCTCTTTTAAACTCCAACAAATCAGAGAGCACCCTAAAATTTCAACTTTTGGTCTATTACCTAGACAACGGCCTAAGGTATAAGAAAACTAGGGTGTTGCTCTCTAACTTGTTGCTCTTTTTAATTCCAACAAGTCAGAGAGCACACCAAAAACTTCAACTTTTGGCCTATTACCTAGGCTGTTGTTGGAGACAACGGCCTAAGGTATAAAAAAACTAGGGTGTTGCTCTCTGACTTGTTGCTTTTTTTAACTCTAACAAGTCAGAGAGCACCCCAAAAACTTCAACTTTTGGCCTATTACGAGACAACGGTCTAAGGTATAAGAAAACTAGGGTATTTCTTTCTGACTTGTTGCTCTTTTTAACTCCAACAAGTCAGAGAGCACCCCAAAAACTTAAACTTTTGGCATTTACCTAGGCTGTTGTTGGAGACAACAACCTAAGGTATAAGAAAACTAGGGTGTTGCTCTCTGACTTGTTGCTATTTTTAACTCCAACAAGTCAGAAAGCACTCCTAAAACTTTAACTTTGGCTTATTAAACAACGGCCTAAGGTATAAGAAAACTAGGGTGTTGCTCATTGACTTGTGGCTCTTTTTAACTCCAGCAAGTCAGAGAGCACCCCAAAAATTCAACTTTTGTCCTATTACGTAGGCTGTTGTTGGAGACAATGGCCTAAGGCATAAGAAAACTGGGTGTTGCTTTCTGACTTGTTGCTCTTTCTAACTCCAACAAGTCAGAGAGTAACTCCGCAACTTCAATTTTTGGCCTATTACCTAGACCGTTGTTGGAGAAAACGGTCTAAGGTATAAGAAAACTAGGGTGTTGCTCTCTGACTTGTTGCTCTTTTTAACTCCAACAAGTCAGAGAGCACTCCTGAAACTTCAACTTTTGGCTTATTACCTAGGCCGTTGTTGTAGACAACGGCCTAAGGTATAAGAAAACTAGGGTGTTTCTCTCTGACTTGTTGCTCTTTTTAACTCCAACAAGTCAGAGAGCACCCCAAAAACTTCAACTTTTGGCCTATTAGTTAGGTCGTTGTTGGAGACAACGGCCTAAGGTATAAGAAAACTAGGGTGTTGCTCTCTGACTTGTTGCTCTTTTACTTCCAACAAGTCAGAGAGCACCCAAAAAACTTCAACTTTTGGCCTATTACCTAGACAACGACCTAAGTTATAAGAAAACTAGGGTGTTTCTCTCTAACTTGTTGCTCTTTTTAACTCCAACAAGTTAGAGAGCACTCCTAAAACTTCAACTTTTGGCCTATTACCTAGGCTGTTGTCTCTAACAACGGCCTAAGGTATAAAAAAAATAAGGTTCTTGCTCTCTGTCTTCATGCTTCAATACACACAAAGAGTTATTGGTGAAAAAAAATTCAGCAAACAACCTAGACCGTTGTCACAACGGCCTAGGTTTTCAAAAAAAAAATCTACAACTCCAACAGCAGCTACAGCTACTACAATTGAATCACCCCCAAAATGCAAACACTTTCTCAATTAATAACAATAATATCAACAGCACTTACACTTGCAAACAACAATTATCACATAATAAGTTACGACAGGAATGGAAACAAAATTTGAATAAAATACTACAACAAAAAAATTGTATCGGATATTAGCTAAGAACCGGGCGTGTATGGTTGTGGTGCTCGCCTTTTCCGAGCAGGATTTCGTAGCTGGAGCGGGGATGACGCCTCAGAAATTTCTTCTACTTCTTCCTCCTCTTGTACGTCTCCAACAACTCTTTCTTAATTCTCATCTTGTTGCTCTTCTTCTTGAGGTGGAGGTGAAGATGTACCTTGTTGTTCTCTGAGTTGTTGTTCGCATTGTTGCCCCATCACTGCAGCTGGTCTACCCCTCATGCTCTTTTTTCGCCCTCTCGGTGCGCTTAATGCTCTATCCAAACGTTCACCCTCTCCCAAAACATCCAAATTGGTGCGACATGAAGAGAGTATCCTCTGAGCGAACTTTTTCATAGGCGTGCTCGCATTACTTTTGATTACCTCCGTGCATTCTTTTGTCATGTCCATTGTATTATCATTCTAAAACAAAAAAACAAAAAAAATAAAATTAAACACATTCGGAAAAGTAAACAATTTAATAACTTTAAATATAATGAACATTCAATAAAATTTGAACATTATACTCACCAATGTACGTATAGCTGAGGCCTTCGGTTGGAACATGGGTTGTGAAATAGAATAGGCGGGTGGTGGTTCAATCTCCCTCTCTTCAATTACTCATTGAACACCAGCAGGTAGTTCTGTATCGGACGAGATGTACAAACGTGTAATTTATCTGAACCATTGGATGTACTTTCCCTGCAGCTTGCCATCGTACTCTGGAACATTAACAATTACAAGTTCAAACCGTCGCTCGTTCCATTCTGCAACGTGAACACGATAAAAATTTTTCCAATCATGAGTAGGCATACGACCGGTACCCCTCACGGTGTGTAACTCATGGTCGTATAGGTTTTTGCACCTTGGGGGACTATCTTGTTGAAGACTGAACTGTCGAAGGACTCTCTCCGGCCATGGATGCTCCACTATACCAAAATTGTTGATTAGAGCCGTCGTCATCCACAACTGCGACCCGGTCGTGCACATCGGTGGTAGTCTTCCCACCCGCTCGGGTGTATACAACACTCAAATCACGAACTCTTCTCGTAGTTGGTCGAGCTCGTCTCTGTAGTACGTTAGTACACCTTTTGGGTTGTCTTTATAACTCCGACTACCTGCCCAATATACCCCTAAGAGTGCTAACATATGAGGATTTGGTGGTTCAGCCATCCAACCGACCGCCGATCTCCTAATTCGGGGACGACCCAAGTGAAGTCGCTCCCATGAACAAATCTGTAACAAAACCATCGGACCGGTCATCTCGGTCCCATCTAGCGCTACAGAACACAACGATCTGTATAGCATTGCCAACACACAACTTCCCTAACTGTACTGGCCAGCTAAGCCTAGGTCGGTGAGCAATCGTAGATACATGAGGTGCACCATATCCCCGGATGAGTTAGGCAAGAGAACCTCTCCAAGCACCGTTAGAATGTACCATTTGGTGTAGGACTGTACATAGTGGTCGGGCAATGCATCGATCAACATCCCTTCAAAATGTCCCTTCAACCAAGATAGTCGGATTGATTGTCCGACAAAAATATCCTTATCTTCCGTGGCCTCCTCATCAAACTCTGTACCGAGGATTTCATTACACAACTCTATTTTATCAAAGTTTATATTACCCGTCACGGCCAACCAATCTATTGGAAGACCGGAGATCATCGCTATATCCTGTAGCGTCACTGTCATCTCTCCGACTGGTAGATGGAAGGTGTGCAACTCTGGCCTCTATTGCTCCACGAGTGCTGAGAGAAGTGCTCAGTCGAGTTTAACTTTACCCATCATGCTGATTCCGTAGAAACCAGTCAGAACTAGGTACTCGACAATACGTGGGTGCACCAGCATGGTCTCGTGGGTGCAGAAATTACACCTCCGCGTCGTCCCACCCCATACTGCCGCGGATTTGTGGCAGTCTTGCAAGGTCAATTCACCTTCAAATATTTGTCCTGGACCATGATGTGGTGGCATTGAAAAAGATGCACCAACCTACACAAACACAGAACACAATTATTATTATTGTACTAACAATATCACTAAATACGAAATGCACAATACAAATTAATATTTCTCTTACTTCTGTGAAATGTTCCCCCCGAGCATCCCTAGATGTCCTTCCGGTTCTCCTCGTTCTAACCATTTCTCTGTAAGAAAGTTCGCATATACAAAACAAATTATTCACCAAAAAAAAGCAAACACAAGCCAACGAGATGCAAAAATTTTAAAAGTTCGCTTATACGCGTCAAAACAACACAAACGACATACAAAAATTCCAAAATTTAGCTGTCAAGTCTATCACACCAAACACAAGCCAACACAACTTGTAGAAGCAAGTTCTGACCCACGGTTTGAAAGATACGGCCGTGTATCGCTTTCACTCTTGAAAAAAGAGCGAAAAGCGATACATTGACGTATCTTGCAAACCGTGAGTCGAAACTCGCAAATACAAGTTGCGTTGGGTTGTGAATGGTTAGCCCAATCTACTAGCACAGTTTCGTATTTTTTGGACTTCGTTTAAGCATTATTCTATTGAGACCGTACTAAAAAAGTGCCGAGGTATATTGAAGTTTTTTCATATACGCGTCAGAACAACACAAACGAGATGCAAAAATTTCCAAATTTGGCTGTCAAGTCTGGCATACCAAACACAAACCAACACAACTTGTAGAAGCGAGTTCCGACCCACGATTTGAAAGATACGGCCGTGTATTGCTTTCACTCTTGAAAAAAGAGCGGAAAGCGATACATTGACGTATCTTGCAAACCGTAGGTCAAAACTCACAAATACAAATTGCGTTGGGTTGTGAATGGTTAGCCCAACCTACTCACACAATTTTGTATTTTTTGGACTCGTTTAAGCATTTTTCTATTGAGAACGTACTAAAAACATTCCGAGATAGATTGAAGTTTTTTCATATACGTGTCAAAACAACACAAATGAGATGCAAAAATTTCTAAATTTGGCCGTCAAGTCTGGCAAACCAAACACAAGCCAACGGAACTTGCAGAGGTGAGTTCAAACTCTCGGTTTGAAAGATACAGCCGTGTATCGCTTTATATCCATTTTATTGAATAAAAGTGATAAATGGACGTATCTTGCAAATCATGAGACAGAAATCGCCTCTACAAGTTCCGTTACCTTCTACGCGGTGAGTCCGACCTACTCATAAATTTTGAAAATTTTTGGATCTCGTTTGTTTGCTTTTCCTATATTCCACAACTACAACTAACACTTCATCTACAAAAATATCAACAAAATATATACAACATACATGATCCGAGCTAATTGTACACTCTCTAAATTATAGACTACTATGCATAATAAAAAAAATCAAACTCCAAAATTGAAAAAAAAAATCAATAAATTAACATAGTTCATTATAGTAAATTGTGATTAAGTAAATACCTAGTCCAAAGAGAGAGAGAGAGAGAGAGAGTTGGCGAAGATGTGAGAAGCCGCTGCTGAAGATGAACAAGTTGTAGAGGCTAGGGCGTTGGAGAATTTGTGCTAGGGTTCAGGTGAATTGGGATATTGGGTTAGGTTAGGGTTTGGGGTATTCGGGAGAAGGAGAGAGAGAGAGAGAGGTTTTGACAAGAGGGAGAGTTCTAGAAGGCAAAGAAATCGAAAAAAGGAGTTTGGAGAGAGAACTAGGGTTTGGCGATGGGTTTCGGGAGCTTAAGAGAAAGAGAGAGTTTGTGACGAAGACAGAGTGAGGGAGATCTGGGTATGTACAAGTGTTTAGAAAAACACTTGTACATACCTTGGCCATTGTTGTAAACGACGGCCAAGGTTGATTTTTTTTTTTTAAAACAACCTAGGCCGTTTGGAAACAACGGCCTAAGTGATTTTTTCGACAAAAAAAACTCCATGCCAAAAAACTGAAGCATTTTTTGGCATGAAGTACCAAAAATACCCTTCTGCTAAAACACTAACGAACCTCTTCGATCAGAGCGAGCAAATCTCATACGCTGATCATGATCAAAAAAGATCCAATGGCTGAGAATGATGTTTTCCAACTCGGTTGAAAACAAACCCGTTTTCAACCGAGAATTCGCATATATATATATATATATATATATATATATATATATATATATATATATATATATATATATATATATATCCGTAGAATCATGTTAAGGGAGTAGTGTAAGGTTTTATTTCATCTCAGCATCATATAAAACTCAAAACCCAATTGAAACTTCACAAAAATCACGAAATCCACTTTTCGGCCATACACCATCAGACCCGAAAACTAACACCCCCTTTTCACTTCAAAATTTCAATCTTTTGATTAAATAACTCCACTTCCAAGTTATTAAACACATCCCAAACCACTTACATCAGTTGCCCATGAAATATATGCAACCACAACATGTATAAATCAAGTTTCACTTCATCGAAATATCAAGAATAGAGCAACCATGTGTACACACAGTAAAAGTTCACTTTTTATCAATTCTATGCAATTCACATCATACAGCTCTTCATATATGTTCAATTCAGCAAGTATATGAAAGAAAACAACATACTCATGATTTCTATTAGGTTCTTTAACAATCTCAAGTCATCCATATATAATTTTAATCATCAATAGCATAGTTTTTATGAAAGATTCAATTTTTAATTCATCCATCCATCCATAGTTCATTATATCAACATACAATCCCTAACATGCTTTCTAATAGTCAAATCATCACATACAACATGCATACAACAGCAAGAAATCAAACATATGCTACTCACCTTATTGAAGAATCAACTGAAGATAATAAAGGGAATAAGAAAATCCTTCCTTTCGCAAGAAAACCAAGATCCCCGCATCGATACTCTAAGAAAATAATAATAAAGAAAACCCTTTGTACAGTGTAGCAAAGAGATGGTTGCACCCGCTTATTAATAGGCCAGAAATGCAAGTAATTAGGGTTTTGGAATAGATTTCTAAAATATCCCTTTTTGAATGTATCTTTACATATATAAATCCTTATACTTGAAAACTAGGGGTGGCGAACGGGTCGTTCGGGCCAGGCCGGGCCCAACCCGTACGGGTTGGCACGAATTCGTAGCCGATTCGGGCCGGGTTGCACCCTTATACGGGCCGGGCCGGGCTACGTTTTCGTTTGGGTGGCCCGCCCAACCCGTGAACCCTTTAGGGCTCAACCCGGGTTGGGCCGGGTCGACCCGCGGGTTGGCCCGTTTAATAATATATATATATATATATATATATATATATATATATATATATATATATATATATATATATATATATATATATTTTTTGATAGCTTAAATTAAAATAATAATAATAATAATTTTACAAATGATGTATACAAACAACCATATCTTTGTTTGATGAATACTACAATTCTTCAAAAATTATAATACTAAGTAAGTAATAATACTAATAAGTAATAATACTACAATTCTTCAAATATCCCCAAATGATGTTTAATTATAATACTAAGTATGTAATTCACTAAATTCAGTAATAATACTAATAAGTAATAATACTACAATTCTTCAAATATCCCCAAATGATGTTTAATTATAATACTAAGTAAGTAATAATACTAATAAACAAAAAAAATCGTAATAATAATAATAAGATTGAAAGAGTGAAATTGACAACAAATTTTGAAATTTTATTCATATGAATTTAAGTTATACAATTTGAACAATTTATAACGAAATGAAGAATTCAATTCACAAATAAGTTTTATACAATAACATATTTGTTATATACAATTTTAATTGAGTACAAGTTTTCTAATTTGACATAACAAGAAAAGCTGTTGTTGTTGTTGTTGTTGTTGTTGTTGTTGTTGTTGTTCGGGCGAGTTGCTCCCATTTGTGGAACTTGATAGTGCTTTCCCTTGCGTCCTATCTTCAGCCTTCAGCCAGTCTTCTGTGCAAACGAGCATCTCCAACGCCTCGGGCTTCAACCGATTTCTGTAATCAGATAGAACCCTGCCACTTGTAGAAAATGCACTCTCAGAAGCAATGTAGAGACAGGAGGAGTTAACAAATCTTTAGCCATAATTGACAGAATACTAAAAGTGTGTTCATGTTCTTTCCACCATTGTAAAATATCTAGTGGAGAAAGAGTAGGCTCAGTATCCTGTTGGTTATACCAATTTAATTCATTTGGTTGATTAGTCCTAGGTTTTTTAGACTGAATTTGTTCAAGTAAACTAAATGTTCTATCACCAATTCTACTTTTACCCTTACCTTTAGAACTACCAGAAGAAGAACTAACTACAGAAGTTGTACTACTAGAAGCAAAACGACTATCATAATAATCATACAAGTTATTTAACGTAGATTCAAACTGAACTAAAAAAGTAGCGCAATCAGTTGTTAATTCTACATTGTTCTCTAAATATTCAAAAAATATTTCTATCAAATTCTTCGTACCTTATAATTTGATACGGGGATCCATAACAGTAGCAACACAAATCAACATAGGAGGAGGAAAATAATACTTCAAAATTTTTTGAAATGCAGGTAATACAATGTCACTAATATAGAGATCATTTAACATTTCGTTAAATATTTGCACCATGCTAACTAATTCAATAAAAATACTACTAGAAGTAGATTCATATGTTTTTGAAAATTTTAAAGTTGCGGTTTTAAAAGGTTCTAAAAATTTCAACAAAGATTCGGCAAAAAACCAATCGTTGGGAGTCATTTCAAAATTGTGCATATTTTTTGCGATATAAAAATCATTTACAACTGCTTTAAATTGGTGACAACATTTAGTAAATCAAAAGTAGAATTCCATCGGTGTCTAACATCCTTTGGAAATTTTCTAAAAGGAATATTTCTAACCCTACACCAAGCTTTCCATTCTTGTAAAATGCTTGGACTTAATGCAATGAAATGTACACAATTTCTAATTTTATGTATATATGGATCAGCTATTCTTAATGCATCTTGAACACATAAATTTATAATATGACATGCACATCTAACATGAAAAATATTGTCAGATGGAGGGTTTAATACAGATTTTAAAGTAGTAATTGCTACATTGTTGTTAGATGCATTATCAAAACTAATAACCATAATTTTATCGCGAATATGAAAAATATCACATATTTCTATAATTCGGTTTGCTATTTCTGCGCCACTATGGGGATACGGCAACGACGCAAGTGATATGATTCTTTTATGAAGAATCCAATCATTGTCGATCCAATGACAGGTTATTCCCATCGTTGGAATATTGTTGACACCCGTCCAACAATCCGAAGTTAAACTAACCATACAAGTTAAACTTCATAAAATTGCAATCAAAGCGTCCTTCATTTCCATGTACACTTTAAAACAATCCGATTTGCAAGTATTTCTCGGAATTCTTTTAAAATGAGGGTTTAAGGCCGTTTAATTAAATTTTCCAAGTTCCTACTCTCGGGATAGGAAAATGGTAACTCTTCCTTAATGACTAATCGGGCCATTTCCCGACGAACAAGTTCGGGATCATAAGGGTGGCTATCTACTTGACCGGTCCTAGGGTTGATTTTTTGTTGGCCTTGTATTTGATCAATAAGTTCTTTATGATTATGTTGTATGTGCCTACTAATTGTACAGGTGCCGTCACCCCTCTTAAATCTGTATGTTTTACTACATGTTTTACACACTTTCAAACCTATACCCGGAGTATGTTCGTCCGGGATATAATCATAAAACTTATGCCAATCGCTAGTTTCTCCTCTACTTTTCCTACTACTACGGGGTTGTGTGGTTTCGGGTAGTTGTTGTTCTTCTTCTTCTTCTAATTGAATGTCACCTGCAACATCCATGTCGTGTGTACCCATTGTTCCATAGTAGGATCAATGTAATCTTGGGCGGGCTCACTAGTTGGGACAATTGGTGGCCTACGTGAAGATGAGGAAGAATTTTGTCCGCTACGACCGCTACCGCGTGATCTAGACATAGTGTAGTAATGTGCTAAAGTAAAGTATGTAAAAAAAATATACAATGTAGGAGCGGTGAATTATACAAAAAAAATATAAAAAACAAGTGGGTTGAGATAGAGAAGTTCAAAAAAACAAACAATAATTTTAACTACAACGCAAAAAAAAATTAACGAGAGAGATAGAAATATTTTGATACCGTTCACCGTGGAATACGCGTATGTAAAAAAACCGTTAAAATAAGAATAGAATAGAAAAGATGGAGGAGCGCTTTGCCAATTCCGCAATTGAAGAGTTGAGAAGATGTTGAAGTAGATTTGACGAAGGTTGAAGAGAGTTGAAGACGTTGAAGATGTTGAATTTTGATTCCGATACGACCAAAATTTGATCGTGTATACGCCTCCTTGTACACTTGTTTGATGAATACTACAATTGTTCAAAAATTCTTTACAAATGATGTATAATAGTAGAGAGAGTAAGAGAGTGAGGTGTGATTTTTTTTTGGAAATATTTGGGGATATTTATAGGCTAAATATGGGGTGAAAAACAAAAAAAAAACAAAAAAAAAATCAGCAACGGCTCAAAGAGCCGTTTGGCTCTGTGACAGCAGCGGCAGCAGCTAACGGTATTTTTGACCGTTCGACCCACGGGTCAACGGTCGACCCGTCACGGGTCGAACGTTCGACCCGTACGGGTCGAAACCCGCGGGTCGACCCGCGGGTTGGCGGGTCCAATTCGTGGGTTGGACCGGGTTCGTGGGCCGGGTTTCACGAATTCGATTAGCGAGAATTGTGACCCGCGTCGACCCGGTACTGTTCACTGGGTTCGACCCGAACCCGCGAAGCGCTTTAACGGCCGGGTTGGTGGGCCGGGTCGCGGGTGGGTCGCCGGTTGACCCGGCCCAGTTGCCATCCCTAATGGAAACTAGATAAACCAATTAAATTCAGATTTAAAAACAAAAATAACTAACCTAATACAGGCCGGCACTGTTTGTAAACCCAGAAAAATAATTTTGTAAGTTTTGACCTCAAAGTGTCAATTTTGCAAAAAGACTATTCTTTAAGAAATTTGCGAAATAACCCAAATCTATCAAAAAAAGAAAACTTTTTACCTCTGAGTTGGCTAGGAATCATGCGCAGCCTAAAAATCTGAAATTCTGTAGTTTTCACTCAATGTGGTGATTTTTCACAAAAGCCCATCTTTTTGTAATATTTGTAAATAGGTCAAATAAATATCAGAAAATTCCATAAAATTCACAAATAATACCTACTCACAAATAATAGGTTTCCCCAAAATAAATTCTGACTTTGGACTACCCAAGAAAATATTTACACATGTTTTGCAGTGTAAAAAGGTAAATTTCAGGAAAAAAATATTTATTAAATCACCAGAAAAAATTATTTTAATTCATTTATTAAACTCAAAACATTATTTAAAAATCTAGGGTGTTACCGAATCAGCCTCTCAACAGTCAGCACAATCACCTTGTCTTCATTGTTTTTTTGTCAGAGCTCTTCATCGAGGATGGCCGGAGTGACCTGGTCATGGACAATTTCTTTCTTTGAGGAAGGGGCTTTTTCAGGCTCAGGAAGAGGCACTTCCATGTCCTGCATCTCTGCAAGTACTTTCTTTCTCCATAAACTTGTTCATGCTCCCTACCGGCGGCAGACATTTGGGTCTAGTTCTATTGTAAATAGTTGGACCTTTCCTGTCGTAACTCTCTATTTCACCTATACGTACTATCCTACGCATCATTTTATTTTGGCCATCTGCTGCATTTTCTTTCTTTTGGACTCATTAGTATGTGTTGTATTAATTATGGGTTCATGTGAATGCCCATATTCCTTGCCCATTCTAATTATTGAGTAGGGATTTTGCTTTAATCTTAACCCTCCAATTCTAAAAACCCTAATCTTAATTATTTCCCACTAACCAAACCCACCAACTGCCAACCCTACACCATTAGTGTTACCTCCATCTAATTCCCCCTCATCACTCCCTGCTGCCTGTATTTAAAAATCCATATATATTAATCCTTAATTACCTTAATCTCATCGCAAACCCAAATAGCCACCACTAACTCCATTTTCTCCATTCCAAACCCACTGTCCCCATCACCACCCGACCTCCACAACAACCCTGAACACCACACCACCTTACTGCCTCCACCCGGACCCAACCTCCATTGCCCCCACCACAAACCTGAGCACCCTACACCCGAACCCCACTCCAACCCATCTCGACCTCCATACCCCATAGCTCTCAACCTGAAACTCCACTGCACCCATCACCAATCCTGAAACCTCCTTGCTGCCTTCACCACCAGACCAACCCCATCATCACCATTGCTGCCACCTCTATAACCTGACACCACGTTGTTCAACCTCCACCTCCTCCAAACCTGACTACCATCAACAGCCAACCACCACCCGAACCCCATCATCTCTGTAACACGCCAATTTTTTTTTTGAAAAACTAAATCTCTAAATACCATTCTGTCAATTTCTATATCACTTTAAACATAAACTAAGATAAATATATTTCAAATAAAATTTTGGCAGTCTTCCCTGAAATTACTGCCCCGAAACACAAAAAGCTTACGGAATTCTGCTCTAAATTCTGTAGCTCACATCACAGGCAATAAGATCATGGGCTCCCCAGGCAAAATGAGCAGAATCACACAGGCAATATAAATATCATGCTCTGGGGGCCAAACTCATAATAGCATATCAAATATCAATTAAAAACTATAAATTCCTTTGAAAACGTAGTAAAGTTTTAGAAAATAATAAAATATACCACAGGGCCCGGTACACCACAACGAGATGGGTACGGGTCACAAACATACCATACCACTCCGTACTATACTCATCATCATCATCTACATGCCTATACATTCAAAATACAATTTAAACCATAAATTCCACTATTCACATAACTGAACTTATACATAAAATTTAAAGTAAATGACTTCACTCTACGAAATCTACGCCTCACCTCTGCACTGCTGAGGACCTGTAATAGTAGGGGTCCAGGGTAGTCCGGGGACTCCCTAACCCCCCAAACACTAAGGGGTTAGCCATTTTTGGTGTGAGTATAATTTACTAATCTAATAAATAAACCAAACTATATAAAGAAAGTAAATTAAACTTAAAAATATCAAGGTAAGAAGATTCAACCTGAATCTGAACATTAAAGCATCAAAAATACGACTTTGTATCAAGTACTCGACAAATCTGCATCCGTCCACATATGTATTCATAACTTCACATCCTTCGCTAAATGCATCATATTAATATATGACTGCATATATATATATATATATATATATATATATATATATATATATATATATATATATATATATATATATACAACTCCTTCACTTCATACTCAATTACAAAGCAATACATTAATTCACATTCCATTACTTTTCATTTTGAATTCTCCAACACAAATACTCATCTGTTCACAATTACCATCACCCCATCATTTCTTTATTTTCATAAATAATCACATAGGGTCACTACCACTTTTCCTCACACATATTTAGCCATGCAATTCATTTACCATTCATTTGCACCTACGAACTCACGACTCATATTCTTTCATACTCATCTTCATTCATAAACCTTTTCTTTCTCCTTCTCATGTCACATAACATTACACTTACCAATCTTGCAACACGCGGATACTTATTCCTATCATATTTATTCTCCTCTCGTAACTTCACATTTATTCCATCATAAATTATTGTATTTTATCACATGGAATTGTTATACCAGAATTCGTTACATCCCATCGCATTCAGGGCATTATACTCCACAGGCGGTCAATCTCATAATACCACATTCAGTCATTTATTATAACACTTATCACAATATTTCGTAATACAACAACTTTCATTCTCATATTACATACATCACATTCATACAATCAATAGCGTCACATATAGCTTCATAACATCTCGTTACAGGTATTCATCTTATTTCATATCATCACATGCGCCTATTTCCATCGCATCTTATTCATATGCATACTCCTTCCTTCATGCAACTTTGGTTACTTCTCATTCTTGTTGGTAATAAATCATACTATCATTTTCACTTACATCTCATGCTACAATTAACTTCATTTTCATTCTCATATATTTATACTCCATATCCCAAACATAGTTTGGGTAATAACATATTGCACCCCGAAGCCGATAGCGTAGGTACTAATCACGGTATCCCAAGTAGATCTTGGGTAATAACTCACCACACCTCAAGCCAATAGCTCAGTTATTAATTCACTTTACTTTTCTTTTCATCTTACAATTTACTTTACTCTTAAGTTCATCCCACAACACATCTATCATATCAATAACCCATCAATCCATCCTGGAAGTTGTGCCAAGGCAGGTAGTTCCCACCATTTCCAAGAAAATAACGGGCAAGTAGTTCCTCGACACAATTCCAAGGTACAACAAACTCATAACACAACAAGTTTCTCTATATTAACCATTTTCATTGCTATTCTCATATTACATCTGCCTCACTTCCAGTCACATAATGCATAGGACATTTTCTTTACTTTCATATTTCATTCCCACAATGTATAGTTCTTCATTTTATTCATACTAATGCACACATATACTACCTTCACTTTACCCTTTTCATTCGAATACAAACTTTCAATTATTAGCCATATTCATTTCAAATCAAGCACTTGCATTACGTTCTCATTTCCACAATACACAAATACTTTCTTTTCTTTTTCCTTCACATATCATATTTCACATCGTAAGCTTCTTTTACTCACTCATGCCTCTTTTCATTTCACACCATATGTTTTCTCCGCTTTCTCATATTTATTTCATATCATACACCATCTTTACTTTCTCATTTTCATTTCATAATACAATGTATTCTACTTTTCACTTTCCATCTCATAATACAATTCACTTTAACTTTCATTCTTTTTAGATAATACACCACACCCCAAACATAGTTTGGGTAATATGCACTGCACCCCAAAGCCGATAGCTTGGGTAATAATAATCACTGCACCCCAAGTAGAACTTGGGTGATAACACATCACACCTTAAGCCAATAGCTAAATTATTAATTTACTTATTCATTTCCACCCATACACTTCATTTCATTTCATTTTACACCAAGTCTTTCTCCCCTTTCTCATTCACATTTCATATCCTATTCATTTTACCCCAAGTCTATCATGGAGTATCAATTCTCTCTCAGATCTACCCTGAGGTATCATCTCTCTCTCCAATCTATTCGGGGGTATCTGCTCTCCCAGATTTATACTGGGGTATCAACTCTCTCTCAGGTCTACCCTGAGGTATCATCTCTCTCTCCGATTTATTCGGAGGTATCTGCTTTCCCAGGTTTACACTAGGGTATCAACTCTCTCTCAGGTCTACCCTGAGGTATCATATCTCTCTCTCCGGTCTATGCGGAGGTATCTACTCTCCCAGGTCTATCCCGGGGTATCAACTCTCTCTCAGGTCTACCCTGAGGTATCATCTCTCTCTCCGGTCTATGCAGAGGTATCTACTCTTCCAGGTCTATCCTAGGTATCAACTCTCTCTCAGGTCTATCCTGAGGTATCATCTCTCTCTCCGGTCTATGCGGAGGTATCTACTCTCCCAGGTCTATCCCGGGGTATCAACTCTCTCTTAGGTCTACCTTGAGGTATCATCTCTCTCTCTAGTCTATGCGGAGGTATCTGCTCTCCCAGGTCTATCCCGAGGTATCAACTCTCTCTCGGTCTACCCTGAGGTATCATCTCTCTCTCCGGTCTATCCGGAGGTATCTGCTCTCCCAGGTCTATCCTGGGGTATCAACTCTCTCTCAGGTCTACCCTGAGGTATCATCTCTCTCTCCGGTCTATGCAGAGGTATCTACTCTCCCAGGTCTATCCCGGGGTATTAACTCTCTCTTAGGTCTACCCTGAGGTATCATCTCTCTCTCTGGTCTATCCGGAGGTATCTGCTCTCTCAGGTCTATCCTGGGGTATCAACTCTCTCTCAGGTCTACCCTGAGGTATCATCTCTCTTTCTGGTCTATGCGGAGGTATCTGCTATCCCAGGTCTATCCTGGGGTATCAACTCTCTCTCAGGTCTTCCCTGAGGTATCATCTCTCTCTCTCCGGTCTATGCGGAGGTATCTACTCTCCCAGGTCTATCCTGGGGTATCAACTCTAGTCAACCAAAATTATTGTTATTAACATTCTCTTTTCATAATATCGTCACCTTTTATCATCATAGCATCTCATCCTTTATTTGAACTTACTAACACATAAACAATGATCACCATCCCACTTACCCTTTCAATGCATCACGCAAAAGAAAATATCATTGTAATTAATATATAAAATCATCACAACGGTACTGTCTTATTTATTTGATCATTACTTCACACATCATGAATATACCGTACTATTTATTATCTCATTCTCACATGTTTGCATACGCTAAATAGATTAACACATCACAACACCATATACATATATATATACACAATACATTACCATCACACTGAATATTCAAAATCACATCAATTCACCATATACCGACATCCTTATATACATATAACTCATCCCCCTATATATAACTAATCCGTCGTCTATGAATTTATGTCAATACACAAGAGACGAGTATTTAATCGTCATATTGCACACCAACATCGAACACCAATTCCCATGTACACATATACCTTATTCTGGAATTCATACCAATCGTTCATATTATACTAAAATTTTCTTAAAACAACAGATATGTAAATATATTCATACTCACCTAACAGCCCGGGAAGACTCGAAGCATCACTTCTCCATCCCGCACCCGAAGCCGTTAACATCTCCTATTATCAAGTTTCAAAGCAATTAAGGCTCAAAACATCCAAATCAACCACAGAAAATATCAACACTAATTCTAATATCACTCAGGCATTTCATCGAACGTCTGGGATGCACACGTGCGTTGCACGTAATATTCAAATTTCTACGGGATATTTATCCCCAAACAATTACTAAAATCACCCCCAACTTATTCTAATAGTTCTACTAAAATTCTACTACTGTGAAGAAGATAATTCTCACATATATAATTCTCTTTTACAAACCCAAAATCCTAATTTATTAGCAACTTGTAAACTCTCCAATAATTTGCTAATTTATCATCTCTACTATTCCCAACATCTTCTAATCTCCCTACCATAATAGTTCTACTCAATAGCAATTAACCACACTTAATTTCAAACAATAATAAAATCTAGGGTTTACCTTTCCGAAATCCTTTCGAAAATCCGATGCTACCACGATGTAGAGCACCCTCCAATTAGTCTATCCCTCGATTTAATTTGAAAATCACAGAGAAACGAGGTGAATTTGGGCGAGGGAAGCGATCGGCCAATGGTGGGTTTCGGGTGGGGTGTTGGGGTTGGGATTAGGAAAAGAAAAGAAAGAAGGAGAAGTAAGAAGAAATGGGAGGGGGGGGGGGGTTATTAAAATAAATAAATAAATAAATAATTAGGAGTATTACATATAAGCCCCCAATCTCACACTTTAAAAATACTAACAATATAAAATACATAAAATTGTCTCATAATAATCCTCCAATAGTAAAAAATAAAGTAAATAATATTTCTTCACATAAAACTCAACTCATAACCCCCAATATATCCATAACACCCATCTAACACAAATACCCATACCAATATCAATATTTAAATAAAATATATCAAAAATAATTTTCACCACTCCAAATATATAAAAACAGATATTTTCGGTATTTTACAAATTCGAGGTGTTACAATCTCCCTGAACCCCATTACTGCCACCAGAACTCCAAACCAGCCCCGACACCTTGCTGTCGTTGCTTGCTGTCGCTTGCCATCACATTGTTGTCCTCACTTGCTGGAAGCGGAGCACTGCCCAAGAACAAACCGGAGTGCAGCATTGAGCCATGGACTTCCTACGCACACGAAGAACCAGTATTCAAAACGAGACAAGCATCCCTTGAACTCTTAGCAAGTAGTCTTCGTTATCATCAAATTTTATCGTCGAACTCTATTGTAGTTTCCTTGTGCTATGTTATTGATTCAAATCTTAAACTTTTAATCCTCTGCGTATCAATTCTTTGAATTATCAAATTTTATTCATATATAAATTCATGTCATGTTAATTGTGATGTATTTTAATTTTCTACCATGTTGAATACGTGACTTTGTACTGAGATTAAACCCAGTTTCCTATAACCAGTTAGATTTTTATATATGCATGTTGTATTCCTTCGAGTGTAGAATTCAAGACATCTTACGGTTTCACAAACTGGTTTATAGATTGTGAGATATCGATGTTTTAGCACTGACACGTTAAAAATTCCAGATTACTATTTGATGTATCATCCCGGTAAATTACGTGAAATAAAAAATTATTGTTGGAATTCTGATATGATATAAACCTAAGTGTTAATACACACGTTTAGGGATCAGATCATCATTTTTGTGAGATTTAATAATGACTTTTCAGTAGAATTATAAGCATGAGAACTTGACCTTATGCTGCTTAAATACTAGACTTGTAAAGAACCGATTGGTAGGTATAACTACTGAGCTGAGAAATACTCGTGTGAGTAGGTGTTAGATTTGAAAGAGAGTCTACTTTCTGGATTCTTCGACAGAATTAGATTTGCATTCTCATAGAAGCGGAAAAGTAAGTTTTAGTGCAGATGTATACTGCTATCCAGATTGTAGTTATTGTGCCAACTATATATATTGTTATTTTCGTGTTAATAACTTGTACCGATATAGTAGGTTGATAGATTTTCTATGTATCATGTATTTCATGCATCTCTTGATTACCGCTTTGATACTACCATTTTCATACCAACCACACCGATCGCATGTTCATTATAATAGAATAAAAGAATGACAAGCCGAAGTTATAAAGGGTATGACTAAGTAGTGGACAATATAGAGAGTGCACTCGGAAGGGGGCTAGTGTTTCCCGTGTTACTGATTATATGATTGCATGATTACAGGATTCCATGAATTCATAATTACACGATTCCTGGTTACATGATAAGATTCCTGATTACCTGATTAAATGTTTCCCGATTACATAATCCTATAGGCTTCACTATTTAAGTCCAAATGTTCACTTAGTTGTTATGCATTCGAACCTGTGGTATAAGATGTAGGATTGCATGCATTAGATAGGTTAGTAAAACTAATAGACTTAAGATTTACACTGAGCATGGACACAGATATCACTTATCAATTGAAACTATTGATTACTGATTCTTGTATCCCGATTACCAATTGATTATACCTTACAGCCCTGATTGCACTTGCTTACGATTGTTACTTGTATCGTACATGATCATGCTATTTCATTATTTATCCTGTTATTTTTGCTTTCTTCCATATTGTATTATTGTTGTTTGCTACCATATTGCTTTCCACTACTTGCTGTCTGAAGCGTCTTCTAAGGGGATCCCCCCACAATCTCAGATGATGATTATGCTAGTACCGATGGTGAAATACCGGAGAGACTTGGTGAACATGCCTTCTAGACGATCATGAGAGAATTACTGTGTTATCGTTATTTTATTTCTAGTAGCTACTTTTTCTAGCTAGTCGTAGTGAAGTGTTTATCGCTTTATATTTATTTCAGTATATTGTACTCCCGGACAGTTTGACCCGAAGTTTATGTATTTCCAGATGACGGTTATTTGTGGATAGTTTAATTTCCTATTCATGTAATCATTATTATTATTGCCTACGTAGATGTATTTATAAATATCTTGTTGAGCTTATAACTGTACGGCTTAGGAATGATGAGAGTTGGAATGCTTGCATCATTCGTTAAGCCTTAGTTGCGTGTCTTTAATTTCATATACTGGGAAGCAGGACGTGACACTTGTTTGAACATCCTCCACTAGAATTGGTTGGCCAACTAAGAGCACAAGCACAAGTACATCATATTGCTGACTTCCAACCTGCTATGGAGTTATATAGTCCACCTCCAGAGTGAGTGGAATTTCTACAAGGTTCTGAACTTCGATGAGGACTAGAGCATCCATAACAATCTCCTTCACTTTCATGTCTGCGCTCAGGGTTATCAGCTTGTTAAAGGGGCTAAGTAGATCCTCCAGCGATGAGGGGTTTTGATAGGGGAGTTGTGGATGTTTATCTAGGTGGGGCGGGATTTTGGTTTTTGTTTTGCGCACATCTCCGGTGATCAATGAGTGATTGCAGATGTAACTTAGACAAAGCGGAGCAATCCTTCCATGACAGTGTCTTTGACCATTTCCTCATTTGGAAACTTGATGAAATATACTCCTTCTCCCACTTTGTCAAACTACCACCACCAACCATTTTTCTCCCAGTGCCAATTGAGAGTCGATTTCATGTCATGTTGAGAGTAGTTTCCCTTGATAACATGCAGGAATCCGCTGCATAAAGCTTCATCGTCATCGCCGCTGCCGTCGCCATCACTTTAGAGTTGTAACATGTTTGGACCTTCAAGCGCCTATCATTCCCTTACATTGTGTTGAACCCTCTTGCAGTGGAAATAATAGATGCCGACCATTATACCCTCCGCTGCTAGATGATCGATCTCTTCACACTTCATACAACAAACTTCCATTCTCCTGGGTTTAGGTTTTGGCTGGAGGAATGGTTTAAGGTGTTGATGGGGGGAGGGGGGAATGATTACATGGTGAGAGAGAAGGCATATGGTTTAGTATGGTTTAGAGTATTGATGAGGGGAAAATGATTACATGGTGAGAGGGAAGGTGTATGGTTTAGGGTATTGATTTGGGTGGGGTGGGGGGGAATGATTACATATTGAGAGGAAAGGGAAGGTGTATCGTTTAGTATGGTTTATGGTATTGATGGAGGGAAAATGATTACATGGTGAGGGTGAAGAGGCCTGTAACGATGGGGAGGGGTTGAGCATGGATCTAAAGAACATCCACAAAAAAATTGAATCTTATCTTTTCTGAATTTTTTCCCAAACTGTCCCACTTTTGAAAGTTTTTCCCAAACCGCCCTACTTTTTTTTAAATTTCCAAACCATCCCATTCGGTCGTTGAAAGACCGAGTGTAGTTATTTTTCACGCGGTCTTTCAAAGACCGAGTCTTACACTTTGAAAAATCGAAGAGTAAGACTCGGTTTTTGAAAGACCGTGTGAAAAATAACTACACTCGGTCTTTCAAAGACCGAGTATCGATTGGAAGTGTTATTTCACATCTTTTCTTTCTTCTTCTTCTCTACTTTATTCTTTTCTCTACTTTCGTCTTCTTCAAAATTTCCCTCAATGAAACCCATTGCCGCCGCCCTAGTTATTCTCTTGGTCGATTTTCCCTCTAATTCATCGATTCACTCTCCCAAACCTAGTCTTCTCTCATCGTTACTCGATTTCCCCATCTTTTCCTCCAAATTTGAATCTTTCTTTAAACCCTAAAACCCTAAATCCCAATATCTTAGATCTCGTTTAATTTCGTCTTGGTGGGGGAAGATCTTGGTTGAAGGATCTAGAAGTACTCTACATTGTCACTATCAAGCTTTGGAATCTCCTACTCGAACGGTATATTTACCAAGCTTTTGCTAAGCAAATTTTGTGTTAATTTTGGGTTATTATGAAGGTGTTTAGTTGAATTTGTGTTATTGTTGACAATGTAGAGTAGAAAATGCCAATTGTTGTTGACAATGTAGAGTAGCAAATGTTGTTCATTTTGGTTCTAATTAGAAAATGAAAAAAAATACGAGTAGCAAATGGCAATTTTGTTGACGATGTTGGTCATATGTATGACAATGTTGGTGATTTTCTTGACAATGTAGAGTAGCCATTGTTGTTTAATTTAGTTTTAATTAGAGAATGAAAAAAAACAAGTAGAGTAGCAAATGGCATTGTTATATAGCAATTGTTGTTAATGTTGGTTTTGATATCTAGGTTATGTGTAGTTAATAACAATTTTGTTGATGTTGTAGGATTTGTATTTTATTGTAAATGGCACGCACAATGGGGAATATGGAGAAAGGAGAAAGTAGTAGACCTCTACGTGGCGATGGAGCACATACTCGCGGTGGACGTAGTCATGGTCGTGGTCGTGCTAGTACCGAGGGTACTAATGTAAGTAATTAATTGTTGATTCTAATAGAATTATATGAAATTTCGGTCTATTGATGTAAATGTTATTGTTATGTAGATTCAAATCAATCCAAATGAGGTGGGCACTTCTTTTTCAGTCCCTTCATCATCGTATATCCCTTCTGGAGGCCCAGGACCCCTCGACCCTTCACTCGTCACTCTTCAACCGTTGCATCGATCGCAGAATGTGTGGAACGGTGAGGCTACGGAGTGCCGTTTTAGGAATGGTCATCCACTACCTATGCACCCACAGATACACGAGATACTAAGAGACTGTGGGTTCTACGGTATTGGTAGGATGAGCTCCATCAAGTGCGATCAACCTCTTTTGGAAGCACTTCTTGAAAGATGGAGGCCTGAGACACACTCCTTTCACCTGCCAGTTGGGGAGATGACAGTCACTCTGCAGGACGTTTTCATAATTACCGGGCTTCAAATCGATGGAGAGGCGGTTACAGGTACAATGGAATTACCCGGTTTATATAGTTGAGGAGTACTTAGGTGTCGAAGTTGAAGCCGGTGCGATTAATGGTAAATTTATTCGTTTGAAGTGGTTGAAGGACACCTTTAAGAATAAATTGAATGTAGGTTCAACTGCGGCGGATGTGGAGTGCTATTGTAGGGCCTACATTCTCACGCTATTCGGCACTGTATTGTTTCCAAATTCGTCAGGAAATAGCGTCTCGTTGATGTTCTTGCCACTAATCGCCGATCTAGAAAACGTTAGCCGTTACAGTTGGGGTAGTGCCGTACTGTCATCACTGTACCGGAGTTTGTGTTTTGCCAGTATAGGTTCGGTGCAGATGAATGGGCCTATGATTTTACTTCAAATTTGGAGTTGGGAGCTCATTCACGTCGGTCGGCCCGTTGTACGGATCCAATCTCCGCACTAGATACTTCTTCCCGATGATGTGCACATGCTACCTCCTATCGCTATTTACTGGACCGGCAAACTTACATGGATAGTCAACCCCAACAGGTGCTTAACGTACTACCGCAATGAATTGGATAGGTTGGCAGCTGACTGTGTCGTGTGGCTTTCTTACACAGAGGATCGTGTACTTCGACTGCCGCCTAATTGCACGCACAGGCATGATTTGTAGCTCACGAAAGCACCTTTAATCAACTTTAGGGTTGTCGAGTTAAACTACCCCGATAGAGTGCTACGCCAGTTTAGTCTTCACCAAAGGATTCCGGTTGCCGAGCCATTCAATGCGGAGATGCACAATATTACAAGAATGGGTCGAACCCCCTAACACAATTGGGCCGCTTGCTTCTCTACGTATGTTTAGAGATGGAATGTACACCGGTTCGATGAAATCATCGGTGACATTCCTCCGTTTGACCTCTCGGTGCATGGGGTGTACATGGCTTGGTACGAGAGAGTGACTAGACGCTCTCCGACTTTGCAGACTTCTGCTGGAGTGGTAGTCCCAATCTGTCGACCAGGGACCGAACCAGCAGATCAACATTCCATGAAGTTTCCGATGTACCAACCAAAGGGATCCACTGTTCGAAAATTTGTAAGTTTTAAAGTTTCGTTTTATTTTTTTAAGTTTATATAAAAATTTGTTTTTATATGTATGTGTATATGTAAGTACTATAATCTTTTAACTTTTCATGATTGTCAGTTGAGCCAAACTTGGGCCATTGCAAAGAAATGTGCAACTGTGTTGAATAGCAACGTCGTCGACCAGACGAAGGAAACCATACAGGAGATGATTACATGTTGCCGTGCACAAGCTGATCTTGTGGAAGAGGGAGCAACATTAGATGCAATACTAAGGAATCCTACACATCGAACGAGCAGCCGTTCTGGTGTTCGACGAAAGAGAGTTGTTCGAAGGCCCCCACCTCAACCTCAAAGCGAATCGGAACACAAAGAACAAGCAGGGGCTGAGATTGAAGGGGAAGGTATATATGTAACTCCTATTTCCCCGTATTTGTATTTTGTACTGTTTTGTGCCTTATTGTACTCTCTCTCGTCTATTTTTGATATCATGTAATTTCTTCTGATTGAATGGAATTATTATTCTGGTCTCAACTCAAATTTGTGGGTTCTTTTGTCAAATTCGATTGTGTGCCATCTTGCACCGTTCTTCATGAGAAATAGACCGATTATTCTCGTTTATCTCTCTAATCCCCATTATTGTGCTCCTTGACCATTTCTTCTGTTGGGCCCTTTTTGAATCGGATCCCCTAAACTCTCAAACCCGCAAACCCGCTAACCTAGTATATAAACCCCTACCCTAACCCTAATCACCATATACTGTTTAAACCTAATTCTCTACCCCGCCGCTAATCACCTCCTTCACCCGTTTCCTTCGTCTCCATCTTCCGCCAACCAACCCAACTTCCGTCGCCCTTCCCGATCACCTTCGCCCACCATCACGACCCCGCTCCTCATCAGCCCCACCGCGGCAACAATCCGCTGCCGTCCTCACCATTGAACCACTCCGAAGACCCATCGCCATCGCACCCGAACCCAATCCACCTTCAACCTTCCGCCATTCCCTGTTTTCGCCCTCGACCAAAACCACCGCGATCATATTCCCTCTGCCTCGTTGCCGCCTCCAACACCACCCTCTCCGCTGCTTCGCCAGACGCCGCCGAACCCCAACGCCGCTCCCGCTCTCACCCTCTGTTCGAACCCACGAACAGAGCAGCCATCGCCATCGCCGCGCCGTCGCTTCTCGACTTCGTCGCCGCCGTCGCCGCACTCCGTCACTACCGCAGTCACCGCCAACGAAGCACCATGCCATTACCTCTCTCCCTCGCGCTCTACTCAGTCGAATGAAGAACGAAGAAGAAGATCGAACGAAGAAGAAGGAGGAAAAGGGCGGGAGCGAATCACCGCCGTCAGATCGCATCAAGATTCGCGCCGTGATTGCCGTTCTGTGTTTCGCCACAGCAGATCCTGGACCCGTGTTCGCTGTTCTGGCCTGGGATCCGCTGTGTGGGAATTGATCTGGTTGGCCGGCTTCGCTGTTTCCTGTGTTGGCCGCACCAGATCCTACTTGCTGTTCGCTGTTCTGGGCAGATCCTGTGTGCGGGGAAAACTCGATCTCCGATCAATTTTTGCACGCGCTTTTTGAGGACATCTTCGGGGATTTTTCTTCTTAAATTGCTTCAACAAGCGGAGCTTATAATCGTCGATTTAAGGCAAGTAACCTTGTACATCTTATTGTCCTAGTACAAGTCTCCTTGAAATACCACATATAGTTAGATTGTGACTCCCTTTGAAATATCATAGTAAATCAATTTGAACCTTCAAACTCACAAATCTAAGAGTCACAAAACTTCCTCGTATTAAATAATAATCAATTGGACTCTTTTATCTCCTTGAACACATGAATCACATGGACATATGAATTAAGGACCCCTAAAATTTGTAGACGCATATAAAGTTAGTATTTTGACGAATTTGCGACTATTATGACTTGAAAAATATTTATTAATTGCTGTTTGATCTCCATGATTATGTATTTATGCTACTTGATAATTTTAGACACCAAATTACACATTTCCATGAAACCTACATTAGTAAATAAATTCTGAGTGTTGCTGTCTGAATGTTCTTTTGCGGTTTCGACCCTTTTATCATTGGAATCTGGGCCCGAGCCCTGAATATAAAATGTAGATCCGGATGTGTAGATATCGATAGACTCCAAGTTGATCGAATTTGGAGCTACGGTCTAGGAGCTATGGCAGTTATACTGCAGCTGTGTCAGGAGACGCAGTTTTGCAAAACTGCTGTATATATTCACTTTACAAATTATTTCAGCGGTGTAAACAGCGAGCGTTTGACTCCAAATTTTATATGTAGTTGCTGGACACCCTATAGGACATCTCCAATTTTTCTTAGAATTAAATTATATTATTTCAACCCTGTTTCACATGTATAAATACAAGAACACAAAATCTGCCTGAACAAATGTAACAAGCCGGGTTGAGGGAAAGACTATAGAGTGGACAACATAGGTAAGTGTACTCGGAAGGGGGCCCGTGTTTCCCAAGTTGTATGTTAAATGGAACTAAGTGCCACGTAGAACTAAGTGCCACGTCATGGGTGACGGGGGCCACCTCTAGAGCCTACGGGGGCCACCTCTAGAGCCCATTATATGATTACATGATGTATGTTTGAGATCACATGGAACTAAGTGCCACGTAGAACTAAGTGCCACGTCATGGGTGACGGGGGCCACCTCTAGAGCCCATGGTTGATCACCTGCTAGTTTGATGCCTGAGTACACCGCCCTATAGACTCCATTACTAGGTCTAAGCGCAATTGATTTGACTGTAGCAACCATGTAGTATAATGGATGCATGTCGTGCTACCTAGATAGTAATAATTACAAGACTTGAACTTGACACCTGTCACTTGATACCTGATGATATGATACATGAAACATGACACCTGAGACTTAAAGCCTGGAACTTGATACTTGGACTTGACATTTGAAACCTGACATTCAAAATAACATATGACACTAGACTTGAGGTTGTCGCTTGATATTAATTACCTTTATAGGTGTACCTGACATGTGATTCACCACTAGCAGTTGTTATCCAATCTAGTCATTATGATGTTCCCTCTTGCCAGCTAGTCTTTGAATTTGCCACTACTTCTTATAACCCTGCTTATTCTTGATTCCAATTCTTGTTTTCCCCTTACTTGTACTTGCTTTCACTATTTGTGGCCCTAGCTTGCACTAAGGGCATTTTCTCTTGTTTCCCCTTTGTTTCCCTGTTTATATTATTAAGCAGACTTTGGAGATGAGTTTCCTGCTGGAATTTGGCGAGCAGACATTTCAGGTTTTGCTTGGAGCAAGGACCTGTTTAAATAATTGCTTTCCTTAAGGTATTTATTTATTCTGCTGTTTAAGACTTGTTTCCGAGTTTACACTTGATCCAGATATGGGAACTATTTGAATATTATCATTTATTTAAATTGTTTCTGTTGCTTAAATAATTATTCATGCATGCTTGGTTATATATAAATCAGGTTATATACTTGTTATGATGCTGAGTCGATCCTACAGCTTATGGATGATGTAAAAATTATTCGCTGGGCTTCGTCACGTGCTCGTATTCCATATTTTTGGGAAGCGGGGCGTGACAATATAACAATAAGTTAGGGGTGAGATTCAAGAAGAGGAGAATATCCCGTTGTCTGGTCTAACACAGGCTACTCCACAACGTGGTAGAAGACAACGAAGACCCACTAACTTCTTCACACCCGACCCTTAATTTTTGTGTCCATGTAGGAATGCAGGTGCATTTAAGCGTTACTTTAATTTTGTTGATTTTTGACACTGTAATTTTTTGTGTTAGTTGATTCATGTCTGTAATGCAGGTTCGGTAAAAGTTGTTTGAACGGAGCAAGATGAGGAAAGCGCTTGAAGACATCACCTTTTTTTAGTTATGGTGTCCATAATGCATGTTATCTTTTGATGTTAGTTTGAGTTATATGTTAGCTTGATGTTAGTTTGATGTTGTAATATTTTGAGTTAGCTTGATGTTGTAATATTTTAAGTTAGTTTGATGTTGTAATATTTTGAATTTGCTTGATGTTGTAATATTTTAAGTTAGTTTGATGTTGTAATATTTTGAATTTGCTTGATCTTGTTAGCTTGAGCTTGAGATTGTTGTAATAGTTTGTTGTTAGCTCGAGATGTTTATGAGATATTGGAGATGTTTCTCGAGATGTTTATGAGATGTTGGAGATGTTTCTGGAGATGTTTATGAGATGTTTAGGAGATGTTTGAGGTTGTGGAGAAGTTGTTTGAACCGAATGTGGAGTACGATGAACTTAAATGTGGAAATGAATGTGAAAGTGATTGAAAATTTGTTGAAACTGTATGTGAGCTTGATCTCAGCGAATGTAAAGGGGAAATGTTTGAAGACAAACTGTAATGGTGAAATTTAAGCCTAGACTCGGTCTTTGAAAGACCGAGTTTAGTATTAACATACACGGTCTTTCAAAGACCGAGTCTTGTGCCTGTAAGCTATATTTTTCAATCAGCTTCAAGACTCGGTCTTTTGAAGCTGATTGAAAAATATAGCTTACAGACGCAAGACTCGGTCTTTGAAAGACAGAGTCTAGTTATAATGCAAACGGTCTTTCGAAAACCGAGTGTGGAGTTCACTCTTTTCCAGAAACCAAGATGTTCTTTGGAAATGAGTGAACTCCACAGTCGGTTTTCGAAAGACCGTTCTTAATATAACTAGACTCGGTCTTTCAATCTGTGATTTTTTTGCAGTTGGATTGAAGACTCGGTCTTTGAAAGACCGAGTCTAGTTATATTGAGAACGGTCTTTCGAAAATCGACTGTGGAGTTCACTCATTTCCAGAGAACATCTTGGTTTCTGGAAAAGAGTGAACTCCACACTCGGTTTTCGAAAGACCGTTTGCATTATAACTAGACTCGGTCTTTCTCTGTAAGCTATATTTTTCAATCAGCTTCAAGACTCGGTCTTTCAAAGACCAAGTCTAGTTATAATGAGAACGGTCTTTGAAAGACCGAGTCTTACACCTGTACATTTTTTTCTCAAAAAGCTTCAAGACTGATTGATTCCAATTGTTGTACATTTGAAACTTATTGATTCCAAAATACTTAAAGGATGATATTTGAATAAAAAAAAATTAAACCTCATTCAATCATTCATTTTCCACAATTAAACACATCCAAACTGAGTACTTAGTTCAAATTAAATATTACAAACACACTAGAAAGCACATAATCAAATTAAATGTTTTGAGATCCTCTATTAGTACATCGACGCTTGTTGTGTCCTTCCAAACCACAACTTGAACATTTCATCCCCGAACCCCTGCTAGAACTATCTCTCACATCCATGTCGTTGCGTATTTTCGTAGATTTAGGCCGGCCTTTTGTGAACGTCGCAAACTAGCATCCGGTACGAGTCGTGGACCGTCAATAATAGGCCAATACGCTTGATCTAGAATATGATTAAACACAAGAGCCCAAGTTTGTGCTAATGACGTGACAAGGTAAAATTTATCAACAAAATGCTTGTGATCGATTGCATGATATGCACAAGCTGCCAATACATGAGAACATGGAATATGATATAGATGAAATTTCATATATGTGCATATTTTCATACCCAAGTTCACAGTGTGCAAGTTCCCACCCTTCCTTTCTCCATTTACCATGCGTATACCTGTTCTCACGGAAAAAACTCCAGGCTGATGATGAAACATTGTAACCTCATGTCGGTTTGCTCTCTTACGGCGACTATCGATCAATTCATGTACACTTCTAGCAAAAATCATCCCTTCAGATAAAAGCTTACTAGCTTCCTTTCGACGAGTAGTAAAGTAAGAGTTGAGACGATAGAAGATCGTCTCAACAATCGCAGTTACTGGTAAACTACGGACTCCTTTCAAGACTAAATTGAAGACTTCTGACAGGTTTGTAGTCATTATACCGTATCTTCGCCCTTCATCTGCATAAAGTGCCCATTTCTCAACGGGCTTCTCTTTCAACCAATTAGCCGCCTCGACATTGACGGTTTCAAGTTCAGCGAGTTTGGCCATGAACTTTTTGGGTTGGTTTTGACACGCTATAATTTTGGCCTTTTTCCGCAATGCCTTGCTACCAAATTTACTAAAACATTTGTGGAAAAATGACACATACAATAACGATGATATGCATTTGGTTCGTTCCAAGCTCCATTTTGCAAATCCATAACAGATAATATACCAGCATGACGATCCGAGATAACACACAATTCAGTGCGATTGGTGACATAATACCGAATGCAACTCATAAACCATGTCCACGTATTTATACTCTCTCTATCAACCAATGCAAATGCAAATGAAAATAAGCAATCATTCGCATCTGGGAAAACAGCAATTAGCAAACAACCCTTGTACTTACCGTACAAGTGAGTTCCGTCGACACTAATAACAGGTCTGCAAGACTTGAAACCTTCAATCGAAGGACCAAATGCTCAAAATACACCCTTGAATGTTTTCTCGCTAGGACTAGACTCATATTTATCCCAGTAGACAACGGTTCCTGAATTTGCTGCTTGAATTGCTGTTAGTAGAAAAGACAACTTCGTGTATGCTTCTTCGAAGGTACCGAACAACCTTTCAATTGCCTTTTATTTTGCAATCCAAGCTTTCTTATATGAAATCTGATAATTATATTATATTTTCACTATCTCAATAATTGCCCGTGGTGTTAAACCAGTATCCTTCTTCACCACACCCACAATCAAATTACAAACAAGGTTAACATCAATTTTACAGTGGTCCTGATTCAACGTGGGATTCGTACAAGTATGAAGCTCAACTATCTTCTTCACCATAAAATTTGTCTCGCCTTTTGGAACAATTGCTCGTATCTCCAAGGACCAAATGCCCAAAATACACCCTTGAATGTTTTCTCGCTAGGACTAGACTCATATTTATCCCAGTGGACAACAGATCCTGAATTTTCTGCTTGAATTGCTGTTAGTAGAAAAGGAAACTTCGTGTATGCTTCTTCGAAGGAACCGAACAACCTTTCAATTGCCTTTTGTTTTGCAATCCAAGCTTTCTTATATGAAATCTGATAATTATATTATATTTTCATTATCTCAATAATTGCCCGTGGTGTTAAACCAGTATTTTTCTTCACCACACCCACAATCAAATTACAAACAAGGTTAACATCAATTTTACAGTGGTCCTGATTCAACGTGGGATTCGTACAAGTATGAAGCTCAACTATCTTCTTCACCATAAAATTTGTCTCGCCTTTTAGAACAATTGCTCGTATCTCCAAGGACATCCACCATCACTTACTCCTGGGGGACCTTGCACGATTTCCTTAATTGTACGTTTTCTAGGTGCTATTTTGCATTTAACAGTGTACAGTGACAGTGAAGATTTCAATGTGACAAATTCACGATGTTTCTTGATAGAATACACCTTGACAGCTTGCTGAATCGACTCTTTACTTACAAACTCCTGTCCAACGTACAATTCGTCTATATTGGATGAACCAGACGACTCTTGTGGAACTTGGTGTACTCTAGCACCTTGTGTCATCTCCTTGGTAACATGAGCGTTAACATTAGCATAGCTATCAGTAGCTCTCACTTCATTAGAACTGTTGTTCGTAGGATTTACATTTGCTACATCATCATCTTCGTCTCCATCATCATTTTATACACTATCATCAACTTCATCGTCTGTTTCTTCCTCTTCTTCATCATCGTCTAATAAGCTGTTGTTAATGACTGCATTTTGAAAGAGTTCAAATACACTGTCATTTGGAACATAGTCAGGAATCGGACTAGGTTGGCGTGGCAACTCAACATCTGTAGAATTCGGATTTGTTGTATTTGAGAAGGTGTTTTCTTGTGAGGACAATGAATTTGGTTGTGAAGATTGAGCAGGGTTAGACCTCATCTGCTGTGTAGGTACTACCCTTAAGAAGCTTGAACTAGGAATATCATGTGGCTGAGCATTCAAAATTTGAATTTGCTGAATATATAACTCTAATGCAGACCAAGTATAATTGGGATCAAATATCCTAGCAATCATTGACTTCATAGCATTATCTGTAGATACAGACACTATCATAAAATACTGACTATCTCCTCTACCTGCTGCGTATCGAGCTAAAATTTTTACATTCCATTGATTCCTATCCCAATTAGTAACTTCATAAATTTTCTCAACTACTTCTGCAAATGTAATGGTACGAGGTACCCAAACTATTTCCGGATCCAACACACTATAACAACAACCAATCTTTGGATCATGAATTATTTCACCACCAAAGTATAACCAAATAGAAATCTCGAGATCCATACATATGTATATTTATACGAATATGCGAGTTATTATCTAACCACAAACAAAATCTATAAAAAAGGTAGAAAATTATAGGCCAATATTCATCATACCTTCACAAGCTTCAAGGATAGAGCCGTATATATTTGGGTAGAAGAGTTGAAGTTGCTATCCTCTTCAAATTTAGCAAAATTCCAAAAAAGGGTATCTTTCGAAAGATGGGTTTAGGGTTTTTATAGTGAAAAGTGTGAGGGTTAGGAAAGAATTGGTAAATATATTTAGATTGAGATGAGATTTTGTGGGTAGGAGGTTGCCCTAGATTGAGGGAGATGAGTTAGAGAAGATAGAATAGAGTAAAGCAGAGAGAGAGAAGAAGAAAGAAACAGATCTGAAATAAAACCCCCCGTCTAAGACTCGGTTTTTGAAAGACCGAGTTTAGTTAAAATTAACTCGGTCTTTCAAAGACCGAGTCTTACTCTTCGATTTTTCGAAGAGTAAGACTCAGTCTTTAAAAGACTGCGTGAAAAATAACTACACTTGGTCTTTCAAAGACCGAGTGGGATGGTTTGAAAATTAAAAAAAAAAGTAGGGTGGCTTGGAAAAAACTTTCAAAAAGTGGGACAGTTTTGAAAAAAATTCTAGCTTTTCTACATGGCACGGGAGCCAAGAAGAATCTCTCTCCTCATTTTTTTAACACCTACTTGTTCTATTGAGTTTAGATGGATTATTTAGATGGATTATTCAAGATTTATAAATCAGTTCAATAATGGGAGAGAATAATTAATTCACAAATCTTCTTCATACCATGTTACGTTGGCATTTTACCAAATCAATCATACTACAAACATGTAGGCAAAACTGTTCTTCTACCAAAACGGACGTTATAATTAATACTGCTACAGAATGGACCATTGTCAAACATGCTACATCGCTGTTTTTTTTAATTTCTTTTTATTCCATTTTATATTACATTAGAAAGAGATAGGAAGGGACTATAATAAGAGAGATTATGACAGAGAGAATTATGTTTGTTTATTATTTATTTCCTAATTTATTTTTTCCTCAACTGTTGCACTAACAGAGAGATTATGACATGTTATATTTTTTGCAAATTTAACTAATTGCGAAGATATTTGGAATTTCTATAAAAATTATAATTTATGGAGGGTATCAATAACAAAACAGTTGTTTGCAGACTACCAAAGTTGCTACTTGGAGACCACCAAATAGGCAAATATATCACTTTCGGTACCAAATTCTGAGATTTGTGCACTATCACATTTTACACCAGCTTTGGAAAGGTTTTCATTTGTGGGTTAATGCGTGTGTGCTTAGGAACAAGCTTGAAGAAGTTGTAAAATGGAACGGAATCAGACTAGCACTGTCACGTTTATTCGAGACCCAAACCCGATATTGGACCGAAACCGATCCGATTCTAGACAGGTAGGATTAGGGTCCAATGATTTTGGACCTGTTCGGATCCGGCCCGATCCGGACCCGACTCGTTGACCTATTAGTAGTAGGGCTGGTATACTGTACCGTACCGTATTATCATTACTCTACCGTCTACCGTACCGGAATACTTGGTACACAAATTTCTCTACCATTACTGTGCCAAGATTTTGGTATGACGGAGTTCGGTACTACCGGAATATTGGTATGGTATTGGTAATACCATGGTACTACCGGACATCAATTAGCTTAAAAAAATAACATTCATATAAATGGCAAATGAAGGATAAATAAGCTCAACATAAATATATATATGAAGAAGTTCCAACATAAATAATTATATATATATATATATATATATATGAAGAAGTTCCTTAATCCACCCAGGCCAAACAACAAATCAGGGTTGTAGACTTTATTGTTGTACAATTTCAGAGATGTATAAGTTTCAATATAATATATCTTTATTGTATGAAAATTAGTTTCAACATTCTACAATATGATTGATTTAATATGCTACTCTATTAGATTCAACATTCTGTAATATGCTTAATTAGATATAATTGGATAGCTTCAACATACAGAGAAAGAATGACAACAATTCCCGAAGTTAAGAAGATTCATATATAAAGAATGACAACAGTATTGTTATTTTCCGTTCATAACATTCATGATATTTGATGGTTCTTTCATTTCTGTGTATTGTTCTACTCCTTTTTTTTCCAGTATGTATCTCATTTAGAAGATTCATATATAAATCAATTTCAGGATTATGGTACAAATATAATACATAAATAAGATTTCACCTATATTAACTCCTAAAAAAATACAAAAATTAATTTGATAAATCAAATCAGAAGATCTTTTACATTCTAAATTCCTAATTACTTGTGAATAATAATACCCAAGATCTCAAGAAAATCCAACAAGAACAAGAAGAAGATGGATCTTATTAATACACCAACTAAACTCTAATGTTTCCTAATTTGTCAAAAAAATCTTCCAAAAATACCATACCGATGGGGCTGAAGAAGGTAGGCGGCGTCGCGACAGCGTGGTGCGTAGGTCAATCAGTGCGTGTGCCCTAGATTCAAAAAAGAAAAAAAGGAAGAAGGAAAAATAGAAGAATAGTTGAAGTACTAGTATAACTGGGGTGAAAAATTGAAAAAGAAAATAAGAAAAATGGGCCTGGAGCTAAGTCTGGGCATGGGTTTTTAAATATAAAAATTAAATTAAATATATATTAATTACTTGGTATGGTACGGTATACCATGGTATCAGTATTGGGTACCAGTACCATACCATATAATTTCGGTATGGTACAATACCGATATTTCGGTATGGAATTACCAAGATTTCGGTAATATATGGTATGGTAATGGTATGGTACTGTATGGTATGGTAATATGGTATTTTTTGACACCCCTAATTAGTAGATCAATAACTTATTTTTTAATATATTAGAACAAGATAGTTGTAAGTATTAAAAATATATATATTTTTTTGATAGAAAAAAAAAACTTAATATGTTCATATAACTTAATAAAAAATGTGCAATCTTTTCTTTTTCTCCCAATTTGCATAACAAAATCTTTATTATATAAAATCAGCTTACTCATATTCATTTATATATTAATTAATTTTACTTTCACTTTCAGTATATGGCTAATTTATGTGGTACGCTAAAGAGGAAAAAAATATGTTAGAAATTTGAATATTAAAAACTTTTGTAAACATTGAAAAAGAAATTATTGTTGTATATTATTAGACCCGTTGGGTACCCGGGAACCGATTGAACACGAATTGGACACGAAAAAAATAAATAGATCCGGATCCGAACCTGGACCCGTTGCCATAAGACAAGGTCCGGACATCTCACCATCCAATCCGACCCGATACCGGTGCTAATTAAGACTTGTCTAGATAGAAAAATATGCTATTGTATAAATTGACCACTAATTACTTCTAAAGAGGGGTGTCACGGGACGACTTCTTTTTCTCAAGTCAGGCCGTGCGCCACCTAGCTTACTCCTTAGATCGAGGGCTAAGTCAGGCTAATTGAGGGTTAAGAAGGCAGAGGATTGAAGAGAAGTGAGCAAAGTAAGATGGAAGAGAACTTTATTCTTCAAAGAGAACTTTACAAGAGTTGCTTGGATTTCCTTGGATTGTCTTGGATTCTTGGATGGTTGGAGCAAATGAGGCTCCTCCCTATTTATAGTGCTAGGATGATCCTTCTCCTCCCTAAGGGAAGGTTCTAGAGTACAAAGTTCTACTATGTACAAGAGTTTACTAGAATACTCTATAACTATGTACATTGTTCCACAAAGGTTCTAGGTCACACTAGAACGTGCCACATTGTCCTAGAGAACTCTAGGACGTTCTTAATCCTTCCGGGGCATTCCGTAGTGTTCCGGACTCCTCTTGAACAATCTGGATGCCTCTAGAACTTGTCCGTGACACCCTCCCCCACCTAAGCTCTTGACGTCCTCGTCAAGCCTTAGACTTGAATTCTTCAATCTTGTCGCGGAACTGCCATAGATCTTGTTCTCGCTCCCAACTAGACTCGCTTTCGGGTTGATCCTTCCACCGTACATAGTACTCGGTCCAGTTAGGCGTGCCCCTCTTGCGAACAACTCGATCGGCTAGGATCTCATCGACTTCCTTATCATATGAAACCACATTTGCTGGTGGAGCTCGATGAGATTCGTTCCTCCTTGGCTCCTCCTCATCCCGACTATAAGGTTTGAGAAGGCTAACATGGAAGACTGGGTGGATCTTCAGGTGCAACGGCAAAGCTACCTTGTAGGATCTCGTGCCAACTTTTTCCACTACCTGGTACGGTCCTTCATATTTTCGTGTCAAGCCTTTGTGGACTTG
Organism: Hemerocallis citrina; assembly: GCA_017893485.1. Lineage (NCBI taxonomy): Eukaryota > Viridiplantae > Streptophyta > Magnoliopsida > Asparagales > Asphodelaceae > Hemerocallis > Hemerocallis citrina. The sequence continues at coordinate 279,132,556 of CM030359.1, forward strand.
GCTCGTAGACTTGAACATCTTTTGGGGTAACTTCACCATCACCTCGTCACCGACAATGAATTCCCTTGGCTGCCTTTTCACATCGGCCCATTTCTTCATCCGTTTGGCTGCCTTGGTCAAGTAGCTTCGGGCAATTTCTATCTCCTCGTTCCACCCTTTTGCAAACTTGTAAGCTGGCGGGCTTGAACCAGTGTACCCCTTTGCTAGCTCTTGCGGTGTCATCGGCTGTTGTCCAGTGACTAGTTCAAAGTGACTCCTTCCCGTAGCCTCGCTCTTCTGCAGGTTATATGAAAACTGGGCCACGTCGAGCAACTTAGTCCAATCCCGCTGGTTGGCACTCACATAGTACCGAAGGTATATCTCCAACAGATGGTTCACCCTCTCTGTCTGGCCATCGGTTTGAGGATGAAAACTTGTGGAGAAGTGGAGATCCGAGCCCATCAACTTGAAGAGTTCTCTCCAAAACTTGCCCGTGAAGTGTGGATGTCGATCACTTATGATGGTCCGAGGAAGTCCCCAATACTTAGCCACATGTTTGAAGAATAACCTTCCTGCTTCCTCGGCCGTGCAATCTCTCGGGGCTGGGATAAAGGTTCCATACTTAGAGAACCGATCCACTACAACCATTATGGAACCGCATCCCTCCGACAAAGGCAACGCTGAGATGAAGTCCATGGATATACTTTCCCATGGAAGCTCCGGTACGGGTAGGGGTTCCAACAACCCAGCAGGCTTATCTTGCTCCACCTTGTCTTGTTGGCATACAAGACAAGTCTTCACATAAGCTTCCACGTCGTTCTTCATGCTCGGCCAATAATAAGACCGCTCCACTAATGCCCGCGTACGGTGCGTGCCTGGATGTCCAGCCCACCTCGAATCATGGCACTCTTTCAAGACTTCCCTCCTCAAGTTGTCCCACTTAGGAACATAGAGACGATCACCAACTGTGAGGAGAAGTCCATCATCCATCCAGAATTTGCGTGTCTTGCCCTCCTTAGCCATATTCACCACATTAACTGCTAAGGGGTCATGACTCAATCCCTCCTTGATGCGTTTGGCAAGGTCACACTCGACTTGGGCGATGGTCGCGAGCTCCGCCTTGCGACTTAATGCGTCGGCTACCACGTTGGTCTTACCCGGCTTATACTCCATCACATAGTCGAACTCGGCCAAGAAGTCTTGCCAACGTGCTTGTTTGGGGCTTAGCTTCTTCTGATTTTGGAAGTAGCTTGTAGCCACATTGTCAGTCTTGATCATAAACTGACTCCCCAACAAGTAATGCCTCCATACCCGAAGACAATGGATGATAGCCGTCATCTCCTTGTCGTGCACCGGGTACCTCCGTTCCGTCTCATTTAACTTCCGACTCTCATAGGCCACTGGGTGATCTTCCTTCATGAGTACCCCTCCTATCGCAAAGTCAGATGCATCAGTGTGTACCTCGAACGGCTTCGAATAATCTGGCAGCCTCAGAACTGGTTCCTCCATGATGGCCTTCTTTAAATCCTCAAAGGCTGCCCGGCAGTCATCCGTCCATTCCCACACAACTTTCTTCTTGAGTAGGTTGGTGAGTGGTGTGGCTTTAGCCGAGTATCCGAGAATGAACCGCCTATAATAATTTACAAGGCCTAAGAAAGACCGTAGCTCAGTCACGTTCCTGGGCGGCTCCCACTCTGCAATGGCCTGCACCTTGGATCCATCCATATAAATCTTCCCTCCGGCTACCTTGTGCCCTAAGAACATCACATCCTGCTGGGCAAAGGAGCACTTCTCTGGCTTGACATAGAGTTCGTTCTCCCTTAGTGCTTGGAAGACTTGTCTTAGGTGCTCAACATGTTCCTCCAACGTGTCTGAATACACCACGATGTCATCCAGATACACTACCACGAACTTGTCCAAGAACGGATGGAAGATATTGTTCATGAGGGTGCAGAATGTAGCAGGTGCATTTGTCAGACCAAAGGGCATCACCAAGAACTCAAACGAACCATACCTTGTCACACAAGTCGTCTTAGCTTCATCCCCTTCGGCTATGCGTACCTGCCAATAGCCCGACCTCAAATCCAACTTTGAAAACCATCGCGCCTTACCAAGTCGGTCGAAGAGATCGGCAACCAACGGTATAGGATACTTGTTCTTCACCGTGATCTTGTTGAGTGCCCGGTAGTCTATACACATCCGTAGACTTCCATCATGCTTCTTTTGGAACAACACCGGGGCACCATAGGGAGCTTTGGAGGGCCTAATGAGTCCAGCATCGAGCAACTCCTTTAATTGCTTCCTCAATTCTTCCAACTCGGGCGGAGCCATCCGGTAAGGTCCCATGGCTGGGGGTCTTGCACCTGGTTCAAGCTCTATCACGTGATCCACTTCCCGTCTCGGAGGTAACTTCTTCGGCAACTCCGGTGGCATCACATCCTTGAACTCTGCCAACACTTCCTTCACTCCGGTCGACACACCCGTCTCTGTTGGAACATCTGCCTCCTTCAAGACAGCTAGATAAGTGGTCTCCCCCTTCTTGAGACCTCTTTTGAGTTGCATGGAAGATAAGCTCCTTGACTCCATCTTCCCTCTCTCCAAAGGTACTATGTGGATAGTAGATCCATTTGCAATACGCATGGTTGAGTCTTTCTCAAACGATAAGGGACGTACCTTGTCCATGAACTCCATGCCCAAAACCATGCGGTGGTCATCCATAGGGACAACCGTCAAGTCAATAGTGCCTTCCCATCCTCCAAGCTGGATAGATACTCCACGAGCTACTCCAAGGATGGGTTGAGATGATGAGTTGACGGCCTTCACCCAACCCAATTCCTTGGCGTACTTGATTCCTAACTTAGCAGCCTCTTCTTCAGCAATGAAGTTATGAGATGCACCTGTGTCCACTAACGCCTTGGTGGATCCTCCATTCACCTTGGCCTCCACGAACATGAGACCACCGACCTTGGTCTCGTTTTCCTTGGACACCTTCACCTTCTCGTCCTTGGCCTTGAGAGAGTTAAGGAGACGCATGGAACTAACTTGCATTTCCTCCTCCGCTTGACAAGCCATAGCATTAAGGGCCTTCCGTTTCGGGCAGTCTCGAATATAGTGCGGTCCGCTACACAAGTAACATTCCGGCTCCTTCTTCTTGCTACCTCCCTCATTGAGCTTGTCCCTTTTGAACGGCTTGTCATACTTCTTATCTGGCTTCACAAACTTGTGGGGCTTGTCTCCTACACTCTTCTTCTTGTTGCCGCCAAAGTCTTTCTTGAACTCCACAAGGTCCTCCGCCACGGCTATAGCTTCGTCTACGTCTTTAACGTTCCTCCTCTTGAGTTCTAAGTTGGCCCAAGATTGTAGTCCGTCCAAGAAGTAGAAAAGCTTATCTTCCTCATTCATGTCCGGTAACTCTAGCATCAAGGATGTGAATTCAGCAACATACTCCTTGATACTCCCGGTATGCCTCAGCCCACGTAGCTTTTTCATAGCTGCATCTTTGGCATTTTGGGGACAAAATTGCCTCTTGAGGTGTTGTTTGAACTCGTCCCAAGTATCCACTGTGGATAGCCCCTTGGCTATGTCACCATGCTTCCTTCTCCACCATAATGCTGCATTTTCTTTCAAGTAAAGGACGGCTGTGTCCACTTTGGGTTGGTCGTCCTTAATTCCTACAGCATTGAAGTAGCTTTCTAGGGACCAACAGAATTCATCGAGTTCTTTGGGATCGCGCTTACCTCCATACTTCAAGGGTTCCGGCGCCTTAGTGCGTGGCATCTCCCTTGCAATAGTCCCACCTGCTATTGCTGCCTTGCACAACTTCACCTCCTCTCCTTGGGTGTTGAACGCCTCTTGAAGCTGCGCTATCTCTGCCTTGAACTCGGCCTTTAGGGTGTTGAGGGCACCAAGGATCTCCTCTCTTAGGCCTCCAACATCCTCTCTGACACCGTCCATGGTGTCGTCCATGGCATCCATCCTTTCAATGGACTCCCCCATGGAGATCTCCACCTTAGCCAATCTCGACTCGAAGCTGGCCAAAACATCCATCGACTGCTCCCTCGCATTCTTGCTCTTGTTCTTCTTGACATTTGTCTCTGCTCTTCCCCTATCACCAACCACCTCCACATTGGTGGTGACATCGCTCACGTTTCCCTCGCGTCCAGCCATAATCTCTGCCAAACGAAAACCTTGGCTCTGATACCACGTGTCACGGGACGACTTCTTTTTCTCAAGTCAGGCCGTGCTCCACCTTGCTTACTCCTTAGATCGAGGGCTAAGTCAGGCTAATTGAGGGTTAAGAAGGCAGAGGATTGAAGAGAAGTGAGCAAAGTAAGATGGAAGAGAACTTTATTCTTCAAAGAGAACTTTACAAGAGTTGCTTGGATTTCCTTGGATTGTCTTGGATTCTTGGATGGTTGGAGCAAATGAGGCTCCTCCCTATTTATAGTGCTAGGATGATCCTTCACCTCCCTAAGGGAAGGTTCTAGAGTACAAAGTTCTACTATGTACAAGAGTTTACTAGAATACTCTATAACTATGTACATTGTTCCACAAAGGTTCTAGGTCACACTAGAACGTGCCACATTGTCCTAGAGAACTCTAGGATGTTCTTAATCCTTCCGGGGCATTCTGTAGTGTTCCGGACTCCTCTTGAACAATTTGGATGCCTCTAGAACTTGTCCGTGACAGGGGGCTTCAAATCGTCATCATTAGAACCGAATCCTAAAGCGTGTCCTCAAAATATTTGAATTCTAGTTTCTTTTCACAACTCCCCCATTTTTATTCCTAGTATAATAGTTTTTTTTTTTGCCTTCATAGGCCACTTTTAGAAAATATTTATGTGTTTGGACCAGTTTCCAACTATTAGCACTTTTTGGCTACTTTGTGCCACGTCAGTAGTGACCGCTATTCCCAATAGCGGCCTCTTCATTTCGAGGTCGCTCATGGGAATAGTGACCTATGTTTTAATTTTTTTTGATTTTTTTGTTTGCCGTCGCTATTCGCACTAACGACCTTAGTATATATGAGTTCGCTAATGGAATTAACGACCTTTGCTATTTGAAAAATAACAATCAATTTTTTTAAAAAATAAGGCTGCTATTCGGAATAGAGGCCTTTATTGTACTAAGGTCGCTATTCCGAATAGAGGTCGTAGTTGTATGACTATTTTGCAAATTTTACAAAGAACAAGGATATTGTGTTTCCTACTGAGGTCGCTATTGGGAATAGCGACCTCAGTATACTAAGGTTGTTATTCCCAATAGTGACCTCAGTTTTAAATTTTTGGGAAAATAGGAATCGCTAGGTGTCTCAATACATTTATTCGAGGTCATTAATCCTAAGGTCGCTAGTGGAAATAGCGACAACAAACAAAAAAATCAAAAAAAAAATTAAAATATAGGTCGCTATTCCCATTAGCGACCTCAAAATGAAAAGACCGTTATTCGAAATAGTGGCCGTTGCCAACGTGGTACAAAGTAGTCCAAAAGCGCTAATAGTTAGGAAACTGACCCAAAAACATAAATATTTTCAGAAAGTGGCCTATGATGGCAAAAAAAATTCAGTATAATAGAGGGGAACATATGTTGGCAAAAAGAGTTGCTATTGAAATTAGGCATTCCACCATTGCAATTTGTGTGATGGGGGATGAGAGATGATTGAAAAAATATTCTACTCCAAAGAGCTTTCTGCAACTTTCAAATCAAGGGTTTAAACAGCGAATGGCGAAAGAAAAATTTTGTTGTGATAAAGTTAGCCGTGTGTAGTAGCAAGTGAATAAGAGGTGGCTTAGAGCATCCACAGTCGTTCGATGGTAAAAAATGGCAAAATGTATTTTTTAGCAATCCAATTCGATGAGCATCCACAGTCGTCGATTGGCAAAAAATGGCAGAAACGAAACATGATGTTTCGTCCCAAAAATTGGAAAAAAATAAAGGTTTTTTTTTGCAAAAAAAATTTGCTAAAAACAAATTTTAAAAACAGTTCGTAAATAATATTTGCAAAAACAATTAAAAAATTTGCAAAAACAATTTTAAAAAATTACAAAAAGTTCCAACCGAAAGGCCCAGATTCTGGACGAAGCACGGTGCTTCGTCCGGATTTTAAGGGATTTTTTTTGTAAAAAAAAAATTTGCAAAAAAGAATTTTTTAAACAAATTGTAATTTTTTTTTGCAAAAACAATTTAAAAATTTGCAAAATCAATTTAGATAATTGCAAAAAAAAATTTAAAATTTACAAATTTTTTTTTACATTTGGATTGGGACGAAGCATGATGTTTCGTCTCAAATTGGGACGAAACATCATGTTCATTCCCACGTTTAAAGGTTATTTTATTCGGTTTTTTAATTTATTTTAATTCGGACGAAACATCATGTTTCGTCCGATCAATTAAGAATATAATAAAATAATCCAGACGAAACATCATGTTTCGTCCGCTATAATATGCATTTTGCTATTTCGATTGCTATTTCTCCGTATCTACTGTAGCACTTTTGCCAAAAAATGGCAAAATATCAAACGACTGTGAGCGCTACAGTAGAAAAAAAATGGCAAAAATGCCAATAAAGCAAACGACTGTGGATGCTCTTACTGACTTCTCATGTGTAACGTAAAGAGGGTGCATGCAGTAGGAGGCCCGCGTCCCCCCCCAAAGGCTGTTGCATATACCACTCTCCGCAGCATTATAATTAGGGGCGAAGAACTATTATTCGAATCGACCAATCCGAATCAATCCAACCCGAACAAACCGGTTTTTAACCGAACCAATTGGGGGTTTGGGTTTGCCCAGTTCTTGATCTTCAATAACCAACTGGACCGGTTCAGATATTGGATGGAGCTTTCAAATAACCGATGAAACCGAACCGACCGTACCTCTATGCATTAGTCCATAAAATATCTAGTTCTCCTTTAATTTTTTGAACATACAAACAGTCATTTCTTATTTTCTTGGAGATACAAACAATCTCCTTTAATTTTTTTAGTACAAACCGAGCGGTTGTTCTACCTATGTTTTGATTCTCCATAATCTTGTGTGTTATATTGTTGAGAAATGCATGATTTACAGTGTTGCCCAGCTTAATAGAATCATGAAGTTGATGTAATATTTAGTAGTTACTTTAATCAAGTCAAACATAAATTATTTTCAAAATCTTTTTTATTATACCTGAAATTCAATTAGCTATGGTTAATGATGTTTCTTTTATGATAATAAACTAAGATTACAAAAATATGCATATGAAAAAGAAATGTATCTCACCCATTTAAACGTCATCATCTCAATCAATTAGTGTAAAATTCATTAGCAACTTATGGTTTTATGAATCTTCATTTTAAATTCATTTTTGAACAACAAAAGCAGGTTGTTTCTTAAGTTTGATTGAAGTTAATCTTTTAAATTTCAACAAAATTGTGAATGATGTTCGAGGTGAAAAGTACCACGCCAAACCGACCATCAAATTCAATTCAAACCGACCTTAATCGGCTTGGATGAAAACCAATCCAATTAAGGCACGGATTGGTTGCGGATGAGAAAATTTAAAAACCGATCATCTTTAGATCGGTGGTGGATGGTCCATATTAGGTCGGATACCGACTAATGCCCACCCCTAATTATAATAGTAAATCACTTGATATTTATTGCTTTATATGTACACGTGGGCATTTGGTTTTAAATGTTAAAATCCTAAAGCACATGAATGCTGGAAATGTGTGTGTGTGTGTGTGTGTTTTTTTTATATTTTAATTTAGGAAAAATGTGAAATATAGTCAACATATTTCATTAATAAGTAATTAACAAAACAACCTAGACAACTTGGTAAAAAAACAAAGCAAGAAAATAATACAATAAATAACCAATAGTACCTTCAACTAGCATAGGAGGGTGGGAACAAAAGAAACAACATGAAATAGTAAAAGTAAAAGAACATTTGGAGCCTATGAGAGCGCTCCAACATGTCCCAGTACCTGGAGGATGCTGGCAATCCTACCTCCCATACCCTACACAGGCATCTCTCATCTTTGGACGGGAACTCCACTTGTTGATCCCACTACCTCTAGCCTCCTAAGTCTATTACCGTTCCCTGAAGGCCCACAATGACAGCCTTCGAGTTGGAGATCAGGTCTCCTACCATCTCCTGATTGCCTCCCCCCCCAACTTCTAATGTTCCAAATAGTTAGCCACACCGAGTGAGCCTAGTCTCTCTTTTGCCAACTTCCAACCTCTAATCTTGTTAATGAGAATCGCATTCCGGACCATATCGTTAATTGACAGACCACAAGTATTGGCAAGAATGACAATTTCAACGTCAGTCATAAAATTAAAAATGGAAACTAACATATCACGCGTTCCTCCACCATCGCTCCTAGCCAGCTTGGTTGCAGCAATCTCTAGGCAGTCATCTAAGGACTCCTCATGATTTCTCTTTGCAATCTGATGCATATGAAACTCTTTGTTCCTTTGTTGTGACTCTGATAAAGTCTGTGAAGCAACTGACACGGGGGCGGTGAAAGTACGTAGTACCAATTTGAGGTGTATCCTGCACAAGTTCCTTCGATTCTGAGTCGGTTTCTGTAACATTCCAGAAGAAAAAAAATTAATTTTTATATTTTTGCACGTCATTGCACGTAAAATTTTATCCATTTTTATCCCTAAATTTTTCTAAGAGTCATGCACAAAATTTCTTCTCATTTTATTTTGTCACACTTGTATGAGTTATTTTATTTTAATCCAATGGGCGTAGATCCTCTTTTAAAGCCCACTAAAAAATTAATTAAAAAGAGAAGCCCAAGATTAATCCTACTTTTAAATGAACACTTTAAATCCTAGTACACTTGTCATGTAACATACACCTACAACTAAATTAATAACAATTAATAAAAGAATATGAGAAAGTGTGTGCACATAGGGTGCACGTGCACGTGTTGTGCACCCTAGATGAGTTCGCCGGCCACTAAAAGAGAGTGGAGGGAGTATGTGAGTAAGTGGGGTAGTTATTTGAGTAGTGGGAGTCTTCTCAACCACACAATACTCCTATAAATATCCCCTCCTATCGTATGAACAACACACAAAAGATCAAAAGAAAACAAAAGGAAACAAAAGAGAGGAGAGGGCTCGGTTTTTCTAAGGAGAGGAAGGCTTTTCAATTTTTCATTGCTAAGGAGGAGAAGGCGATCTTTTTGTTGTGGGGAAATTTTCTAGGAGTTCTAATTGCATTTGCATCAAGAAGAGGTGGGTGTCTCTTTTACTTTCTAAATTGCTGTAGGATGCATGTGTAGGTAGTTTATGCTTGAAATTGGCAATTTGTATGAGTTCTTTAATTACTTTGGTGGTGCATATTGTGTTGTTATCTACACATTTTAGTATAAATGAAATATGAGACAGTAAATGCATGCTAGATAAAGAATTATAATATAGAATTGTCATGATAGTTAAACTATGACTTTATTAGAGGGTTTTGTATTGATGTCATGAGGGGATCATGCATATGATTTGAGTATGTATGTAAAATTGTGACTAAAAGAAAATCATATAAAGATAGGGGTAGATTATAATTTTTTCCATAAATTTAGATTAATCATTAGAAAAAAATATATAATTCTAGTTTTGGTATAAAGAGTAGTAAATGTTACTAGTTGAAATATAAGAGTTCTAAAAGTGACTATTTGATTTAATTTGTGAACAATTTCATGTTACCATTGATAAAATTAAGGGATGAACATTTTTGGAAATTTAGAAATGTAAATTAGTGGTATTAATTATGATGGAAAACAATAGAAATGAAAATATAGGAACTTGAGTGAAAAGATTTTAAACCAATATGATATCAGAAATGAAGCTTGGCTCTTGTGGCTAGCGCAAGCGCCAGCGCGCCTGGCGCTGCCACGTGTCGTGCGCTTGGGGTTTCTCTGGTCGTGGGTTCGAAACCAGGGGAAGAGGGGGGGGGGGGGTCTGCCTTTTTTTTTTTTTTTTGAAATCAATTGACACTTCAGGGGTACAAAAGAGCTCAGAGAGCTTTATAACACAAAACTGCAAGTGGCTCATTGGTTTGAGTTGCGGTTTGGCTTGTGGTTGGCTCTGGGTTCGAATCCTGTACACAGTTTTGGGTTTTTATTTTTATTTTGTGGTTTTTCATGTTTTAAAAATTGAGAAACTTCATAAAAATATTATAGAATATTATTAGAACACTTGGGAATTATTTCACATTATTCTAAAAGATATTTTTGGGGATTTAAAAGTCATATTCATGCATTCGATGAGTTTTTTCAAGATTACAAAGAAAGTGTACATGAGTAAAGATTTTAAGAGTTGGTTTATAATAAAATCAAATACATGATTAAGAGATTAAAATTGGAAATTTCTAGAGATTTTTAGAGTAAGAAGTAGTGATCTAATCTAAAAAGGAATTTTTGGTATTAAGAAATATACTTGAAGTATAGATAAACATAAAAAAAAGTTGTATTAATCAAAAGAACATTGAGAATTATTAAAGTGAATAGTTTTCTCTGTTAACCAAGAATTTGTCTACAAGAATTTGATTTGAAATTCTTATCGAATGATGTCATAAGAAATTGAATACTTCATAAAGAAAGTGAATAAAAATGAAATGATAAATAATGAATGAAATGTTTACGTTGAGGTTAGATATAACCTAATCGATATCTATATTGAGATGGTTGTTGGAATCTAGAGGCTAGGCGAGACCCTTAGTAATCAGCAATTTATGAATAAAGAAATTTAAGAAGTAGCCAGTGTGGGCTATTGTTTCTCTTATGTTGATTAAGTCCAGTCTGGTAGGCTAGCTCTAGGTTGTGATGATTGTAATTAAACTTAAGGATAGGCACTAGAAGAATATATGATAGAAACAACGACGAACATGTCCGGTAAAAAATGTGCAACTCTTAGAGGTCAATACGCCCGGTAAATCCATGTATATGGACTAGGGGTATGTCCATATATCATTGAAAATGCCGATAAAGATACTGCAGTTCCTAGAAATGTTCGGGACTGAAGGATACGCCTGGTAAATCCACCGAGGTGGGCTAGGGGTAGGCCTGGTTCGTAGTTGCGAGAGATAGAATTGCTAGGGTTCGTGGCTGAGGGTACCCCCGGTAAATCCACTGAGGTAGGCTAGGGGTAGGTCAGTAAGGTCTAATATCCTGGGGGTGCGACTCTTCGGTGACTACGCGTTGGAGTATATTCATTGGATTAGATTGCATGGCGTGGGATGTAAACCCTATAACGATGAGTACCTTAAGGGTTTGCCCTCAGACCTATGTATTATGGGATGCATAGAATTCGAACAAGTATGCATTAGTGTAACCCCCATTTCCGTAAATACGTATTTCCTGAATATTTTCTGTATTTCGATTATTATTTGTTAAATTCATTTTTTTGTATTCTCTAATTAAAATCTTTTGTAAACAAAAAGGTTTGTTATTTCAAATAATAGTGCATTTTAACTTCACTTTCCATTTTATAATTGATCGATTATATATTTTTCCCGTTTGGGTTATTTTAATATAAAGTTGATAAGTCAATCCTTATTTTGTTATTATTACTATTATTATTATCGGTAGTATTATTACTACTATCATTATTATTATTTTTAGTATTTTCATTGTTATTATTTTTATCAATATTTGTTGTTATTTTTATTAGTATTATCATTATTGTTATTCTTATTATTGATGTTGTTACCATTATTATTATTAGTGTTTTTATTGTCATGATTCTTATTATTATTATGTTTGTAAAGCCCAATGTCATTACTATAATAATTATTATTTTTGTTAAAGCCCATTGATTTTGACCTATGTTGTATTATTTAATTATTTAATTTGAAGCCCAACCCAAGCCCATTCTCTTATTGGATCATCGTCTACCCATTAACCCAAACCCACAAACCCACTAACCCAAACCACCCCATATCTCCACTAACAACCAATCTCCAAAAATCACTCCTAACCACATTACATCCTCTAACCCCCAAATTTGAATCCCTAACAATCAGCCCTACAATCCTCCCCATTATTGTGCTTATTATAATACCATTATTATATTATAATAACCCCCCCCCCCCCCAACCCTAACCTAATACCTCCTAACCTCAGTTGCCATTACCCAAACCTTACCCCCCACTTTTCATCCACTGAAACCCTCTTCACCTTCCCGCTTGTCTCTGTCGCTCGAGTTCTCCCTCCTCCACCGCACTCGAACCCAATCTTCATCTCTACCTCACCCTCCGTCATCCTCTACCTTGGCCTCACGTCACCCCATCACTGAGCCCCTGCCTCTCCTCGTCACGGCTTCACCACGACGCCATTGCCATCACCCTCTCTCCCCCGACTCCCTCATCTCCCCCCATCGCAATGCCTTCGAATGAAGCAAATCACCCCCCCCCCCACCATCCTCATACTCATTGTCTTCCTCGTCTACCACAACTTAAGCCACCGCAGTGCCCCCACCTTGTCTTCAACCTCAGTTGCCATTGTCGAACCCATCGCCATTGCCAAAAACTCGAGCTCATCCACTTCTTTGCCACCATCTTCGCCTTTCACGTCACCCCATCACTGAGCCCCTGCCTCTCCTTGTCACGGCTTCACCACGATGCCATTGCCATCACCCTCGCTCCCCCGACTCCCTCATCTCTCCCCATCGCGATGCCTTCGACTGAAGCAAACCCCCCCCGCCACCATCCTCATACTCATTATCTTCCTTGTCTGCCACAACCCAAGCCACCACAGTGCCCCCACCTCATCTTCAACCTCAGTCTCCATTGTCGAACCCATCGCCATTGCCAAAAACTCAAGCTCATCCGCTTCTTCGCCACCATCTTTGCCTTTCCATTCACCCTGCAACCACCGATGTCCCCCTCGCCTCGTCATCGTCATTGTCCAGAGCCCATACTCCTGTCGTTTCCATTCCTCTGTTTTGGTGAGAGAACAGAGCATCGCTCGAGTCGTCGAGTCCCATCGCTGTGTTGCTTCTCGACCATAGTGTCGCCGCCGCCAGTCGTCGTCGCCCTCGCTGCCAGCGTCACCAGTCACCGTGGTTGTTTTCCCCTCTCCCGCCTACTCTTTCTCTCTCTGTTGAAGTCAAGAAGGAGGAGGAACAGTGGGCAACTGGCTGTTTGCTGTTCGGGTAAGGGAGGAGTAATTGTTATTGTTTGGAGTTTTGGAAGAAGCGGGATTGGTCAGTTTTGGTGTGTGATGTTCTGTGTGTGGGATTTGGATTTGGTGTTTGCTGTTTTGGAAGAGTAAGGGATCTGATCTGTTCGTGTTTTGCTGTTTTTGTTTTGCACGTAGCTGGCACGTGTTTTCATGCTTTGTGTTCGTGGTTTGTTGCCCGGGATCCTAATCCCGTTATTCCCTATATCGGATCTAACGTTGTTCTAAAGGCAAGTCATCTCACTCTCGAATTGTATTGTATCGTATTCGAGATTGTTTATTGAATTCCGTAAGTAGATCTATATTGATTATCGTATATCTGTTATTGTTATCTATCGTTGGGATGCTACGGATTTATACGAGAAAATCCAAGTAGTAATCTTAACTTCGTGCCGTCTTTTGCCTCCAATGTACATAGATCTGGCATGCATTCATATAGTTAATTATTGAATATAGGAATAGAAATTATTATTGTATTTCATGTCATGACATTATACAACTATTGTAGATTGTATATTAGTGTTGATTGTTCATATGATTGATGATGGTGTGTTAGTTGATTGTGATTAGTAGGGTTATGGACATTATATATCTTAATTCCATGTTCACATAGTCGCAACTTGCTGTGATTTATAATTTTTAACCTCTAACTCATCGTTCATAACATTTTTAATCTTTTTATTCATGAATAATATGTTGAAACCATGAAATTTATTGCCAACCTGAACATTGTCATGCTGTTTCGACCTAGATAATATCATCAAAATCAATAAAATTCTAAATATGAAATGTAGTCCCATGTCTCTAGTTTCCAGAACATTCAGAATTTTTGAAATTCCGACTTATATTGCATGAGTTATGACCATTTTACCGCAGCTGCATTTTATTTCCAAATTTATGCATATACCATGTTAACCTGATTAAATAGATGAACTAATGATCAAATATTATCATGATAATTTCCAGATTGATAGTCAACATGCTTAGGGTAATGAAAATTATTTTTGCTGATTTTTAAAATAAATATTTACTACTTTTACAACTAAAACTAGTTAATATTAATAACCAGCCAGAAACGGTAACCTATAAAGAACACTGAAATTCACTTAGCTACTGTTGTCGGAATTTGGACTTTAAATATGCGTTGGAACCGAGAAGGAGTCTAGTTTCTAGAACTTCTGATGGATCTACTTTTTCTATTCTGTAGCAACGGGGATTCTGATTTTGGTACAGTAACCTACTGTTGTCCAGAATTGAGTTTCTATGTTTAATAATATATAATTGAATCTATAATGTTGAATTTGGTGTATTTGATTATATAGAGTACATTGCATGATCTTAGGATTATTTTGTCATCATTCTAGTATCCCTTATTAATAGCCTTATCGTTTCTCATTGATATTTCTGTCCCTATTGTTTCCTATTAGTATTGCATGTTAATTGAATAAAGAATGTTTATCAAGCCGGGGTTAAAGGTTGACTAGGGTAGTTGATAATATAGTGACTGTACTCGAAAATGTGGGCCTCATTTCTAAAATATCGTTATCATCATTGTGCAAGAAATTACAAATGGCCAGTGGTATCGTCATCGTGCAAGAAATTGCAAATGGCCAGTATTATCGTTATTGTACAAGAAATTGTTAAATAGCCAGTGTTATTATTTAAATGTTATATCGTACCGAGTACATGACCTATAGAATCTACCACCTTAGTCTAAACGAAATTTATTGTATGCATCGAACCTGTAGTATAGGATGCAGTAGTACGTGCATTAGTTAGGATTAAAATGAATAATAGACTTACGATTTTATTGCATCGTAATTGTATATTGTCATCATTATTTAACAGTTTTATCGTTATTGTTTACTGTTATTGTTATCGTTTACTGTCATCATTATCAATCATCTTGATTGCATACTGCATTGTTACCATTTTGCCATTGTTTATTGCCATCGACTCTATTGTTTATTAAATTCATTGTTATACCGTAAATGTCATTGTTTCTCTGTTTCTCTACTTGCTGCCTACGACTTGCTCTAAGGACATATTTTTTTCTCTCTTTTAGATGAACATCTTATAGGTAATCAAGGAGAATTGCCTGATGGACTAGGAGAACAACAATGGTGAAAGAAATGAATTTACATCACTGCCTAAATAATTATTATTTTGTTGAAGTCTTAAATAAATTGAACATTGTTAATTCTTGTATTTGTAGGCTTTTGACCCGAATATTGTTTTGTTGATTTCAGATATTGGATTCTTTTTATGTTTGGTTATATTATGCTTAAATTCCAAGTACTGTTATTCATGTGATTACTCCTTTAATGCATGCATGGTTGTATTACTTCCTATTTATATTGTTGAGTTGAATCGATAACAGCTAATGGATGACGCAAGTCATTCGCTGGGCCATGTCACGTGCTTGCATTCCATATTTTTGGGAAGCGGGGCATGACAATTAGTGTCATCGTAGTGTAATGTCTGCATTAGGCATTAAGTCATATCATACACTGACACGACTAGGATAGTCACTTTTCCTGTTTGCATTCAAATTTGTGCTTGCTAAAGTAAAAGAATCGCTGTATTATAGCATTGCATCAGTTGTATGCAACCGATGTGCCCACAATTTTTCGGTGCAGGACTTGCATTAGCAAAAGGGCATAAAGATGAATTGATGTTGATGATTATTCTTCAGATTAAAGTTGTTGAATGTTTAATTTGTATATTCCTTTGTTATAACTTCCGCCGTGTATTTTTTTTGTAAAAGAACAAAGTGTAATGCAAAAGTTTTAGATTTTTCGTAAAATTGTACGAATTTGAAGTAAAAGATCCTGTTGTGCTATGAATTACATGTAAATAGAATTCGGGGCGTTACAGTTTCCTATTCTGAGTCGGTTCCCCATCCGCGTCATCACCCTCCAGGTCCTTATCACTGGTAGGAGAGCCAAATTTCTTGGACCCTGTCTTGGGCCCCAGAAAGTGATAATGAGCTGGCTGTAATATAGTCTGGTTTGAAGGCTCTACAAGACTACAACAGGAGGAATAGACCTCTATTTGGGCCCCAAAATAGTAACAATAAACCCCTATTTGGGCCTACTGAATTTAAAAAGCCCACAAAAACTCTCTACTTTGTACACTATTGGAAACACGTGCGCCACTCGCACCCTCGAGAGGCGTTGCTTCTTTGCTCTCCGAATTGAATGAGGCGTACTGCCTCGAAGAAACTTCTACGCCTGCACATGGCCTTCCGTTACTAGTCCCTCTTCCCTACCCTATGTGAACTCCAGAAGCCTATCCCCCTTTCATCTTCTCGACTTCTTCTTCCCTCATTTTGAAGATAGCAAAAATGGAATCTTTCCCCTTCCCGTGAACTTTGTCTTCATCATCTCTACTTTTGAGATATCCAAGAACTTTAACATCTCCATTGTGCTTTGTCACTAGAGTAGAGAATATTCGGTTTGTAATATTATGTACTGTTCGATTTGTTAATTATCATTAATAGAACCGAGACTGAGGTCACTATTATTATATATAAAAAAAAACAGTTTTGTCATCAATTATATCAATATGGATAGTAAAATAGCCTTGAATTTCAAAAAGATTTTTTTTGTATGAGGCTAGTTTATATATATATATATATATATATATATATATATATATATATATATATATATATATATATGTATATAATAAAACACAAAGAAAGCTATCAAGTGGCTATCCTTCAACCCCCCTAAAATCAAAGGCCTAGATCTAACCTCACAAAACACATTCTCCCTCTCAAAAGTTTTCCCCCAAAACTAAAATTCAAATCCCCCACCCAAAACAACTCCTTTATTTATTTAATTACTTCTATCTTTCTCTCTCTCCCCCTCTCTCTACTAAAAAAAACTAAGAAAATAAAAAATTTTAAAAATTTTTAAAAACTTTAAAAACTTTAAAAAGAATTCAAAAAAATAAAAAATAAAAAAAACTTATAAAATTTTTTTTGAAAAAGATTTAAAAATTTTAAATAAATTAAAATTTTAGAAATTTTGAAAATTTAAAAAAAACTAAGAATTTTTTAAATTTGAAATCTAACATTTTGAAATTTTGAAAAATTTTAAATTTTTTGAAAATTGAAAATCTCAAAGCAAATCCAAATCCAAATCCAATGTCGAACCCCAATCAAGAAGACGTCACCGATATCTGATCCGCTGCTGATTCCGTATCGGTGACTCTCCTCCACCAAATCGAGCACGAATATCAAGCGAATCCGTATCGGCAACTCCCCTCCACCGAATCGAGAGCCTCTATATAGGATGCGACGACTCTATTTTCATCTCATTAACCGAATTCTCATTCTAATTTTTAAATTTTTTTGTGCAAGCGATTACTCAGTTTTTTATTGACTCGAATTTTGTGTGTGAATGGGATTTAAGTTCAGAGAGTTATAATTGTTTTATTTTTGAGTTTAACAAATTTTAATTTGGTGATTTATTTGATGAGTTTTTATTGGTTTTGATTTAAGGTGTACGCAAGTGAGAGATAGATTATTTGGTAGCCTCAATTTGGGCTTCCAAACCATAGCAGGACAGGTAAGCTGACTAGCAACCTAAAATAACTTGGTAAATATACAACATTAATTTCTTTACTACAAGAGAAAATACTATTGTGAAGTATTAAAACCATAGATAACATAACATACAAGAACTTTTAGTGTATGTTTGGATATATAGGATTGGGATGACTGAAGTTTACTAGTGAATTGTGCAAACTCTTGACTCAAGAAAGACAGCTAAAGTAAAATTGTTGTTTATCCATTTTGATTTTTTTTATAAAGGTGCAATGGGGAGACAAAGTGGAGATAAAAGAAATGATTAGCTTGGATTAGAGTTTTGAGAACTTCATGTATTTCATTTTGGTTGAAATAATAATAAGAGGTATTTCAATTGCAAACTGAGTTTCAGACAAACAGATATTTAGATTATTGGTATTGTAGATACCTTCACACATGCACTTGCGTTACCGTTGTATTTAGACTTGCTCATAGTGGTTATGGGATTTGTCATGCCCCGCTTTCCAAAAGAGTACGGAATACGGATACGTAACCAAAGCCCAGCGAATAATTTTCATCATCCATAAGCTGTTCAAGAAATCTTAACAACATGCACGAGAAATATATAGAGTCGGAAGCGATTTATCAACCACATGCACATAATGAGTCAAAATACCATCAAGAATACTTGAAACCAAATACTTAAATCTTAAATAGTCATGATCTGAAAAAAAACACAAGTCTTGGGTCACATTGCCCAGATACAAGAAATAAATCCAAGTCTCACAAATACAAGAATAATCCAAGTCTCACGAATACAATTATTGTTCAAGCACGATACAAGAAATAATAAAAATAAATGCAGCACTAATACTTCAAGTCTCTGATACCATCTTGAACCTATTCTCCATAATCTGCAATTCATCGAATGCAGGAAAGGGGAAAAGAGAAAACACAAGTACCCGCCAATTGCAAGTCACAGGTCACTTATAATGTAGGATACAAGCACATGGGGAAACTAACTAGCACATGGTATAAGTATGATGTCAAGTGTAAACAACTAGCATGGTAAAAGTGTCAAGTGTACATGGCATAAATCAAGTGTCAAGTAATCAAGTATCCTATAAATATGCATCAAGTGTCAAGTGTCATATGTTCATGTATCAAGTATCAAGTATCAAGTTTCAAGTCTCATGTAATCATGTAGTCATGTATCAAGCAAGCATGTTTCATGTTCACGTATCATGTTCAAGTATCATGTTCAAGTAGCGTGTATCAAGTCTTGTAGTGAATTACTCTCTAGGTAACACTTCATGCAGCCCATACTACATGGTTGCTACAACAAAATAGTTTCGCTTTAGATTTCATAGTGGACCATAAAGGGCAGTATACTCGGAGACAAGCAAGTAATTGAGCACCAAGCTCCAACTATCATGTATCATGTAATCACGTGTCAAGTATTGCAAGTGTCAAGTATCGTGTCTTGCATGCAAGTATCAAGTAATCATGTCAAGTGTCATGTAGGATCAGTGGATCCCCTTTCGAGTACACATTTCTGAACTATCCACTATTAGATCTGTTCCTTAAACCCCGGCTTGGTTATTTTATTATTAATGTCAAACAAGAATGTATATGTGCAAAATATATCACGAATAACATGGCATGATCATGTGACAAGTGCAAGTAGCAAGATAAGCATGTACAAGTGCAAGATAGCTCATAAACGAATAAATTAAACACATCTCAAGTTCAGGACAGCAGCCATGCTGTAGAAAAATAGTGATTCCAAGAGTTACAAACAAGAAAATCTAGATTCATCGAAGGATCTGGAAAATAGACATCCACACGCATCCAGCGAGCATAATCAAGTCACATACTAGTTCACAACAACACAGCTCAAAACTGATTTGAACACAGGAATTAGGTTCAGCCAGAAATCAAGAAAACGAATTACAGAGTATGAAAACACAGTAAATAAATCCAAAAAAAATTTGGGGTATTTTCCTATATGTCTAGAATCAAAATATAGAATTTCAGAATTTTCCAGGAAAGATAAATTAGTTATCAAAAATACAAAAGCATAAAGAAAACATAGTTTAGCGAATCTGGAAATCCCAACACTGTTGTATGAAAACTAAGATATCTCGCAACCAGTGAAACGAAATCCAATTCCGCCAAAGGGATATAAAAATAGATAGAATTTAATAACTTTCACATTTCACAAAGAATTTTCATACAGTAAAAGGAATCATAGTGAAAATAGAGTTCTTTACTGGACAGCGAGCAAAATACAGCATGTATAGTTTTAGAAACGAGCATGAAACACTACATAAAACTTATCAATTAAATTCATCAAAATTCTTGGTAGTCCCTAATATCATAAAGAAACACTGACCAAAATATTGGATCAAGATAATATGTATAGAATAGTTCTTGAAAATAGTTTGTTAACAAAATTAACCCAAAACAGAATCTGGAATAGATCAACACTTCTGTACTAAAATAGTCATAATTCAGTCATACGAAATCCAAATCAAGCAAAACCAGTGGGGTTTGAAAATAGACGAAATTATCTAAATTTTATATTTTGTACAGGGATCAAGATACTGGCTGTAGCATGGACGAAAACAGCAATCAAAACAGAATCTCCAGAATTTACAGATTTCACACTTCAAATCAAGATCATAACTTCAAGAATATTTATCCAAACACATCCAAACTTGAAATACAACCTACCAAGTATCTAAACATCATGATTTAGGATTATTAACATGTCCACACCTATTATTTCACATGGGTCTTAATCCAAACATAAATTCACACAAATATTCACATACATGTCAAAAATCAAGAATTGGGCAAAACCTAGGTTATCACATATCAAGAATTGTGTCATGAGTCATCTATGGAAACCCATCAAGGAAAACACAATCTTAGGTTGTCTCTAGACCCAATTACACTATAGGTGAATTTTGGTACTTGTATCAAACAAATGAATTGGAGTACAAGTTACTTGCCTTATTTTGGGAATGAAGAACGATGCAAATAATCCTAGAAGTAAAACCCACAAACAAAATCCGCTCCAAGCACGAATCCAAGCAACTACGAACAAAATTCTCTCACGAACGAATCCCTTGATGCAACGAACAAAGTGGAAAGCACCCACTTTGAGAAACACCACGAAGAGAGAGTATGGGGTTCAAAAAGTTGCAAACTTGATGATGGTGGTGGTGGTTTGAGGGTTCGGCAAGCAAGCAGGGGAAAAGGTGGTCGGGTTGTATGGTGGCCGGAGTAGGGGATGGCCAAAGCTAGGGTTGCTCGGCCTAGGGGTGCTGATCGGCCTGAGTAGGAGGCCAGGATGAGGGCTGTAGTGGGGGCTCGGGTTGGGGCAGATCAGGCCGGGAGAGAGAGAGAGAGGGAGATAGAGGGTAGGGTTTGTGGTATTAGGGTTAGGGTTTGTGTTAAGGGGGTTTTATTTATAAGGCTTGAATGTGGGTTAGTGGGTTGTGGGTATTTGCATGTAGTAATATGTATACAAATGGGTAATAGATATTGGGACAAATACCAATAGGAATACAATTTAGAGTGAATTCTATGGCTCTTGAAAAAATCTAATTAGGAGTTAAAAATCATGGGAAAGGAAAAACACCACCAAAACTCAACCACGACACCATGAAACAATAAAATAAAGATAACGGGACCAAAAATGAGGAAATGATCAAAGTGATGGAAAACGATCAAAAGAGACAAACAATCAAACACAAGGAGCTCAGAATGAAATAAAACGAATATATATTAAAATCAAATCCAATATACGGTTCAGAAAAATATAAGGGAGAAAAATACCAAAAATGAAACATACAAGCAAAAATACATAAAGTGAAAAACAGGGGTTACAGGATTAGAGTAAGCTCTATAAAACATATATGATAATGTCCTTGCATAACTATTACAAGTATCTAAAAGTGATGTTGAAGTTAAAAAAACTGTAACACCCTTGCCCCGAGCTCGGACAATTTATACAATTTATAAGACAAATTAGATACTATGTAGTACAACTGCCCACCACAGGCTACCTCTCAAAAGTTGGTTAACTGATTAGGTGACTCTTGATCCTTGGCATTTATTATTTATATTATATGTTATTTTAGTTAATAACCGATATGGTACTATGTTCATTCAATGAATACCATCCATGCAAGATTTCACCAACAGCCACCTTTTTATTAACATTTCAACATATATACCAATATATATCACAATCTGCCACTATATTATCCAATCTATATTATATATATATTTTTATATACTTTGAAAACTACGGGGTGTTACAAAAACTCTATGCAGTGTTTCTAACAAACTATATGCATTCCAGGTAAGTTCAAGCTAATGATCAAGAAGGCCATGGTTAAGCTTAAAAGGTAGATATACTGTTTTCTCATGTAATATATTTGCCATTTCAATTAATTTGCTGGACCTCCAAAACTATTTTATATAATCAAATCAGGTGCACCGTTCCAAAGACGTGCCGTAGGCATGTGTCAACTGGCAATCCTAGTATGTATATATATATATATATATATATATATATATATATATATATATATATATATATATATATATATATATATGCTACTATTATGAGCACTCTGTGAGTATTCATTAATATAAGTTTCTATGAAAAATCTGAAATGCTCATCTTGTTATATCTGTCTAAGATAGTCCAAGAATAAGAAATAAAGTTATTTGAAGTTCATTTGTTTATGATTTACAACGTTACAAAATAACATGACTGGAAATTCTTTATTTTTCTAACAGCATGATGGATGGGAAAATGAATGTTAAATAACTTGATTTCTTGTTCTCAAACTATTTTAGCCTTGTAGAACAAGTTGAGCAATTTGGACTTTTCATGGGAGACTCATACAAACGGGTGCTCATAAAAATTGTGCTCAATGGAGGACCTGTGTGTGTGTGTGTGTGTGTGTGTGTGTGTGTGTGTGTGTGAACATGTGAGAACTAGTTATCACGTTAAGCTTCGTGTAAACTTTTTACATGGTCATCACATGGATGATCTGAACCGTTCACATTATTTAGAATGACTAAATTAGTCTAAATATGATTTTTTGTGCAAAAAAGAAAGGAAATGATGCAATTTTATTCTTTTAGTGTTGGCTTCATGAGATCAAATAATTTAAAGTTCCTAATGAAGATTTCCATTAAGAAATGGGAGCTCAAAGTGTTATCAAACATGAAATATATGAAATTTGGTTTATCCCTCATTCACTACAATACACACATATTACATATATATAGTACTCCTACTACAACACATACATTACCCGTATAACATCTCTAATACTCCTCCTCAAGTTGGAGCATATATATCATACATACCCAACTTGTCATTGATGAACTGTATTCTAGCTCCCGCAAGAAGCTTTGTGAGAGCATCTGCTAGCTGGTGATCAGTACGAATATGTTTATCCTCTATCATAGGAGGCTCATACGGCATGCCACTGATCTTGTTGCAAGCCGCATGGCAGTCAACCTCAATATGCTTGGTTCATTCATGAAACACAGCATAAGTGGCTATGTGGATGGCAGACTGGCTATCACAATACATATGCATTAGCTCATACTGAAGAATCCCCAACTTCGTAAGTAATCATTTGACCCATGTCATCTCGCATGTAAGGTCAGCCGTTGCACGATACTCGGATTCAACACTGACACCACATTTTGTTTCTTACTCTTCTATAAAACTAAGTTTCCCCCAACAAATACACAATACCCAGTGGTGGATCTCCTAGTCGTTGGGCAGCCAACCCAGTCAGCATCTGACCAACCAGCAATTCGACAGTGTCCACCATTAGTATACAACAATTCTCTGTCAGGGGAGCTCTTCAAATACTGAAGAATTCTCATAACTGCATTCCAATGCCTTGTACAGGGAGTGTCATAAATTGACTTACTATGCTAACTGAGTATACAATATCAGGATGAGTGACTGTGAGATAATTCAGTTGTCCTACAAGCCTCTTATATCTCTCTAGATCCTCCAACATGACACTCTGATCTAGCAAAAATATGAAATTTGGGTCCCTAGGAGTGTGTGATGGCCTACATCTTAGCATACCGCTCTCAGTAAGTATGTCCAGTACATACTTTCTCTGTTACAAACAAATTTCCTGCTTTGATTGAACAAATTCAATCCCCAAGAAAAATACTTTAGTTGCCCGAGATCTTTAGTTTGAAACTTCTGTTAATATATGACTTCAGATTTTGAATACCATTATAATCATCTCCTGTAATTACAATGTCATTAACATATACAACTAAAATGATTCTCTTCCCTTGATGATGTCGATAGAACAGGGAATGGTCATTATCAATCCAAAACTCATGACAACTTCAGTGAAATGGCCAAACCAAGCATGATGAGGCTGTTTGAGTCCATACAAAGATCGTTTCAAGCAACAAACTTTAGTGGGCTCAATTTTGCTAACAAAAGCGGGGGGCTGCTTCATATAAACCTCCCCCTCAAGAATGTAATTGAGAAAGGCATTTATGTCATCAAGTTGATGGAGCGGCCAATGAAATTGAGATTCCAAGGTAATAATGATTCAAACATAAGGCATTTCGGCCACAAGAAGAATGTCTCATAATAATCCCTGCCATAGGTCGGAGAATAACATTTAGCAACCAATCGAGCTTTTAGGAGAGCCAGAGAACCATTTGGGTTTATTTTAACTGTGTACACCCATTTACTACCAACACAACATTTTTCATATGGAAGGTTACCAAGATTCCAAGTACCATTTTCCTCAAGAGCAGACATGTCTTCTTTTATAGCCTGGCTCCAACCAGGATGTGATAGTGCTTCTGATAATGACTTAGGAACATGGTGACTGTCCAAAGTAGAGACAAAGGCATAATGGGCATATGACAAGTGAGCATATGAAAGACGACTATATAAAGGATCAAAAATGGAGCGATTCCCTTTGCATTTGGCAGTAGGAAGAACAAGATCAGAATGCTCACTAGAAGATGGTGTGGGCACAGTGGAGGAAACCGGGGGTGTACCAGCAGGCCCAGATAGTCTTGTCTCATTGAATTGAGGCGATGGGACAATAGGCACAATGGCATGATCTGAGGGAGTGGTGTCCAAACATTGTTTATGCACTTGAGTGATTGTAGGTTGTTCGGGCATTGCTAGGGAGCACTGTGTTACAGAATCAGTGAAAATTGATACCACAAGTCTAGGGTAGGTTAGAAATTTAGATTCAGTCGTATCGGAGGGAACCGAGGTTAAACCGGAGGATAAATAAGTTTGGGACTCATGAAATGTAACATCAGCAGAGACAAAATGATGACGCAATAGAACTATAACATTTATAACCTTCCTGGGACGACAATTCCCCAGAAAAATACATCGGATAGAATGGGGAGCTATTTTGGAGCGACCAGGATGATGGTCATGGACAAAACTAACACATTCAAAGATTTTGGGAGGAAGGGGGAATCGGTCAACATTTGGAAATAAAACGGAAAAGTGTGTTTGACCATATAACACAGAGGAGGGCATGCGGTTTGTAATACCCCAGATTTTTAAATAATATTTTTAAGATTAATAAATGAATTAAAATGATTTTTTGTGATTTAATAAAAAAATTTCTGAAAATTTATCTTTTTACACGTGGAAAACACGTGCAAATGTTTTCCTGGAAAGTTCAAAGTCAAATTATTTTGTGGAAAATCATTATTTATTATTATATATTATTTTTGAATTTTCTAGTTTTTTCTGATATTTATTGGATCTTTTGCAAATATTACAAAAAGAAGGACTTTTGTGCAAAATTACCACTTTGAGTGAAAACTCTAGATTTTTGGATTTTTGGGCTGGGTATGATGCCTAGTCAACTCAGAGGTAAAGAGTTCACTTTTGTTTTAATGAATTTGGTTTATTTTGCAAGTTTTGATAAAAAAAAGATCTTTTCGCAAATTTGCCATTTAGAGGGGTAAAAGTATCAATTCGTTTTTCTGGGTTTTCAAACAGTGCCGGCTGGTTATAAAGTATTTTTTTTGTTTTTAAAACTCAATTAAGTTGGTTTTATTTGGTTTCCATGTATAAAGATTTATATATAGAAAGATATATTTAAAAGAGGTATTTTGCAAATCTATTTACAAAACCCTAAACCTAATATTCCGGTCTATTTAAGAGTGGGTGCAGTCGTCTCTTGCTGTGCTACACAAGGATTTTTATTTTTTTTATTTTCTTGGAGTTTTCAAGCGAGGATTCTTGGTTTTCTTGCGAAGGAGAATTTCTCTTATTCTTTATTTCTCTTCGGTTAATTCTTCATAGAGGTAAGTGACATGTTCGTGTTTTCTTTTGTTTTATGCTTATTGTATGTGATGATTTGTCTATTAGAAAGCATATTAGGGTTTGGATGAAGATATAATGCATTTTTGATGAGTAGGTGAAATAAAAATTGAATCTTTTCATGAAACCTATTCTTGATGATTTAAATTACATATAGATGACTTGAGATTTGTTAAGAACCTAATAGAAATCATGAGTAGGTTGTTTTTCCTCACATACTTGCTGTTCTGACTTGTTAAGAAGTGTTGCATGATGATATTGCATAAAGTGGATAAAAAGATTACCTTTACTTGTGTATAAATGCATAAACTCTATTTGGGGGCTTTCCGTTGAGTAGAAACTTGATTAGTTATTGTTATAATTGCTTATATGCATGGACAAATTATTGTGGATAATTTTGGATGAGTTTAATGGATATTGAATCTAAGAATCAAGTCTTGGAGTTTCGAGAAAGGGGTTTAGATTTGGATTTATGAATTATGATCGATTTGGGGATTTCGTGACTTTGTGAAGTTTTTACTTGAAATTGAATATGCTCAAATACTAAGTTTTAATCTGAATATTTTGTTATTTTTAATTGATGGATTTGCGAAGTTTCTTGGTGCACAAACATGCACAAATGTTTTTATATGAATATCCTATTTTGTGGTTTTTGAAGAAATTGAATCCTTATGTGTTTTATGGATTTTTTTTATATCTTAACTTATTTTGGCATTGATATGGTTTGGAACATAATACGAAGTTATTTCGATGTATAATTGATTCTTAAAAACTCTATTTTTTGAAAATGTATATGTTCATGTCTTAGTTTTGAAGAAATTCAACAAATTGATACTTTTATTAATTTGAAGTGGTTTTGATTTGTTTTTGTGGACTCTTATATACCCTACAAGTCATATTTGACCATATCAGAAAAGTACTTTTTACATATTTCATTTTTATAAAGTAAAATTCTGTATCGGTTGAAATATGCACAAACTAAAACTGCTGTCTGTAGGTACGACAGTCGACTGGTAAGTTTCGATAGTCGATCATCGTGATCCTGGCTGCAAATGTTTTCTCGAGGTTTTGGATTTTTAGGCGGGATAGTCGACTGACCACCTTATACAGTCAACTGTCACTGCTCAGATTTGTGTTTTCTTAATATATAGGATTTTCATACAGGACAGTCGACTGACCACTTTACACAGTCGACTACCACTGCTCTGATTGATGGATTTCTTGAGTTTGGATTTCACACGGGACAGTCGACTGACTACCCTATGAAGTCGACTGCTACTGCTCCAACTGATGTTTTCTTGAGTTTTCTGATGCTTCTTTCGAACAGTTGTTCCTTCAATATTATGTTGTTTTAAAAGATATTTTGCTACAGATTAAAAATGTTTTACAGATATTTATATTGGAGCTTTAAATGTATTCTTTTGGACCTTATTTGAGTTATACGTGTTTTCAAAGGAATTGATGTTTTGTGATATTCTACAACTTAAAAATATGATTTTTCAGTTATTTAATAGATTTAATATTTATTTGGATTCTAGAATTTTATATAATTTTTGGATTTTTATTGATTTAAGAGCATGCTTCAATAGTAATAATAAGCATAGCATAAAAATAAACCTAGGTGTGGACACTAGAGCGTGAGTACCTAGGTATGGACATTAGAGTGTGAGTATCACATAAAGTTAGAACATGGTGTTTTTGTTTGGGGTATGGTTGAGGTTTTTCCATAGGGTATTGATGTGAATATGAATTGTGTTGTGATGCTCTAACTTTACCCTCATTTTGTAGTATTTAGTAGAATGGCAGGACCTAGGACCAGCAATGGTGGTAATGGTGATGGGGCAGAAGGTTCCCCTTGGGCAGGACTTGATCTTGAGACTAAGATTGCCAGGGTGTATCAGACTTGAACACATTCATGGCAGCTAATTTGGCGCAGAATCAAAATCAGAATCAAGGGGCTGGACCAGTGTTTGTTAATGCTAATCCGATCAAGCAAGTTGAGTCCTTCAAGCGGATAAAGCCGCTTGTGTTTAAGGGGCAGTCTGATCGAGATAGGGCTTATGATTGGATTAGACAGATGGAGATGATCTTCGAAGTCCTGGAGACTCCAGCAGTCAATAAGGTGAAATTGGCTGCGATGCAGTTATAGAAGGATGCTAGTGTTTGGTGGCAGTCGGTGAAGAGGACCTTTGGAGAACAGCAAGTGACTTGGGAAGCTTTTCTGGATGATTTCAGGGATTGTTTCTTTCCTTTGGTTATTCAGGAGAAGAAGGCAACAGAGTTCTTGAATCTGCAGCAAGGCAACATGACAGTGCGTGAATATGAGACTAAGTTTGCTCAGCTATCAAGGTATGCACCGGAGTTTATTCTAGATGAAGCGAAGAAGGCCAAGAAGTTTGAGCTGGGCTTGAGGCCGAATTTGAGGTCGAAGATGATTCCTTTGGGCATCAGGAGGTTTCATAAGCTGGTTAGGAGAGCATCTACGACAGAAGAGGATATGGATCAGTTCCAGAAGAAGCAGAAGACCTGGAACAGGAGCAAAAGGTCAGCAGATAGTCAGAGTGAGAAGGAGTTCCCAGCGAAGCAGGGCAAGTTCAGTAGGCCAGTGCAGAAGGCAACCGTAATTCAAGGTGCGACTTGTTTCAACTGTGGGGAGGCAGGTCATTATCAGGAAGCATGCACCAAGCCTTGGAGGGTGCAAGCTTGTTATCAGTGTGGTCATGAAGGGCATCTCAGACCAAATTGTCCACAGTTGAAGAAAGATGGTGCAGGCAGAGGCAAAGTTCAGAGGCAGGGGTTAGTGTTCACATTGACTGAGGAGGATGCGGGTAACTGAGGGATGTGATCCAGGGTGTGCAAGAATTTTGAATTCATTCATTTATTTATTAAGTAAAACTTTGTTTGAGAATAAATTGGAGATTTGAGTATCGATCTCTATGTAACAGAATTTGTTTTGATTAATGGAATAAAAATAAAAGTTTTATTTGATACTGGTTCTTGCATACATTTGTGTTGCCCAATTTTTTCTTAAGTCTTAGGTGTGGTACCTAAGGTATTTTCAGGCAGAGCCTTGACGGTGGCAACACCTTCAGGGGAAGAATTGATTGCTGATCGATATTACGAGCACTGTGATATCGAGATTGGTGAGAGATCATTTGATATTGATCTCTTTTGAGCTACAAGTTTGAGGTAGCTTTTCTTGGTCATGTCCTTTCTAAGGAGGGAGTGGCCACTGATCCTCGGAGGGTTGAAGCAAATTATGGAAGGTCAGAAGCTAGATGCAGAGATCCAGGGGATGTTGCGACAGGTTTCCGATGGCAGTTATCAGAGTTGCGCAGCAGAAGGTTTTTCCTAAACTTTTGTATGATTATGTTCCTTTTTATATTCTTTTAAATGATTGTGCTCCTTGAGTTGGTGGTATTTCTTTTGTTAAATTACATTCTCTTGTGTAATTGTATTTCTTAAACTATGTTTCCATTTATGAGATTTCATTTCCTTTTGTTTATTTTTGGTTTGAACCCTATTACTAGTAGTTCTGAGGACAGATATATTCTAAGGAGGTAGTGATGTAATACCCCAGATTTTCAAATAATTTTTTTAAGATTAATAAATAAATTAAAATTATTTTTTGTGATTTAATAAATATTTTTTTGAAAATTTATCTTTTTACACGTGCAAAACACGTGCAAATATTTTTCTGGGAAGTTCAAATTCAAAAATTGTGGAAAATCATTATTTATTATTTGATATTATTTGTGAATTTTCTGGAATTTTCTGATATTTACTGGACCTATTTGCAAATATTACAAAAAAAGGACTTTTATGCAAAATTATCACTTGGAGTGAAAACTCCGGATTTTTGGATTTTTGGGTTGGGTATGATGCCTAGTCAACTCAGAGGTAAAGAGTTTACTTTTTGTTTTAATGAATTTGGTTTATTTTGCAAGTTTTGATAAAAAAAAGATCTTTTCGCAAATTTGCCATTTACAGGGGTAAAAGTTTAAATTCGTTTTTTTTGGGTTTTTCAAACATTGCCGGCTGGTTATAAAGTGTTTTTTTTGTTTTTAAAACTCAATTAAGTTGGTTTTATTTGGTTTCCAAGTATAAAGATTTATACATAGAAAGATATATTTAAAAGAGGTATTTTGCAAATCTATTTACAAAACCCTAAACCTAATATTCCGGCCTATTTAAGAGTGGGTGCAGCCGTCTCTTGCTGTGCTACACAAGGATTTTTATTATTGTTATTTTCTTGGAGTTTTCAAACGAGGATTCTTGGTTTTCTTGCGAAGGATGATTTCTCTTATTCTTTATTTCTCTTCGGTTAATTCTTCATAGAGGTGAGTGACATGTTTATGTTTTCTTTTGTTTTATGCATGTTGTATGTGATGATTTGTCTATTAGAAAGAATATTAGGGTTTAGATGAAGATATACTGCATTTTTGATGAGTAGATGAAATAAAAATTGAATCTTTTCATGAAACCTATGCTTGATGATTTAAATTACGTATAAATGACTTGAGATTTGTTAAGAGCCTAATAGAAATCATGAGTAGGTTGTTTTCCCTCACATACTTGCTGTTTTGACTTGTTGAGAAGTGTTTTCTGATGATATTGCATAAAGTGGATAAAAAGATTACCTGTACTTGTGTATAAATGCATAAACTCTATTTGGGGGCTTTCTGTTGAGTAGAAACTTGATTAGTGATTGTTATAATTGCTTATATGCATGGACAAATTATTGTGGATGATTGTGGATGAGTTTAATGACTATTGAATCTAAGAATCAAGTCTTGGAGTTTCGAGAAAGGGGTTTAGATTTGGATCTATGAATTATGATCAATTTGGGGATTTCGTGACTTTGTGAAGTTTTTACTTGAAATTGAATATGCTCAAATACTAAGTTTTAATCTGAATATTTTGTTATTTTTAATTGATGGGTTTGCGAAGTTTCTTTGTGCACAAACATGCACAAACGTTTTTATATGAATATCCTATTTTGTGGTTTTTAAAGAAATTGAATCCTTGTGTGTTTTATGGATTTTTATTATATCTTAACTTATTTTGGTATTGATATGGTTTGGAACATAATACGAAGTTATTTCGATGTATAATTGATTCTTAAAAACTCTGTTTTTTGAAGATGTATATGTTCATGTCTTATTTTTGAAGAAATTCAACAAATTGATACTTTTATTAATTTGAAGTGGTTTTGATTTATTTTTGTAGACTCTTATATACCCTCTAAGTCATATTTGACCATATCAGAAAAGTACTTTTTACATATTTCGTTTTTATGAAATAAAACTCCGTATCAGTTGAAATGTGCACAAACTAAAACTGCTGTCTGTAGGTACGACAGTCGACTGGTAAGTTTCGATAGTCGATCATCGTGATCCTGGCTGCAAATGTTTTCTCGAGGTTTTAGATTTTTAGGCGGGATAGTCGACTAACCACCTTATACAGTCGACTGTCACTGCTCAGATTTGTATTTTCTTGATGTATTGGTTTTTCATGCGGGACAGTCGACTGACCACTTTACACAGTCGACTGCCACTGCTCTGATTGATGGATTTCTTGAGTTTGGATTTCACACGGGACAGTCGACTGACTACCCTATGAAGTCGACTGCTACTGCTCCAACTGATGTTTTCTTGAGTTTTCTGATGCTTCTTTCGAACAGTTGTTCCTTCAATATTATGTTGTTTTAAAAGATGTTTTGCTACAAATTAAAAATGTTTTACAGAGATTTATATTGGAGCTTTAAATATATTCGTTTGGACCTTATTTGAGTTATATGTGTTTTCAAAGAAATTGATATTTTGTGATATTCTACTACTTAAAAATATGATTTTCAGTTATTTAATAGATTTATTATTTGTTTGGATTCTGGAATTTTATATAAGATTTGGATTTTTGTTGATTTAAGAAGTTACTTCATATAATCGTTTTGACGATGGATTCGTGAGTTTTATTGAAAGTTTTGGTCTTGATGGATGAGTTGTGATTTCTCTAGGAGTTGAGTGGGAGTTCTGTGAACCGGCAAATGAGATTTGTGGATTTAGATCTGCGGGGTCTTGGCTTTGTTTTGTGGATTTAAGTCTGGCAGGATACACTAACTCTAGAGATGAGGATTTTTGTGTTTTAATAATAACCAACTTAAGGACAGGCACTAGTGGAGATGTGATGAAACTTGGAAAACGTAAGTATATGCTCTTGGTCTGTTAGTCCAACGGATGCGTTCCAAGAATGTTTGTTGTTCTGTCTCGAGAGGACATCTGTATGTTCGCGTGTCGAGGGTCTGCAGGCCTATTCACGGAGCATGCAGGGTGCATTCGCGTGTCTGAGGGTCGGCGGGCCTATTCACGGGATGTACTCGGTATATCTGCACGTCGAGGGCCTCGCAAGCCTATTCGTGGGGTACACGGTTGGGAGGTGATTCTCTAGTTTTATGGCTATTCTTATATGATGCTTGCACGTCGAGGGCTGTGGTGCCTATTCGCGGAGTATGCTGGATCTTGTTTCCATCACAATAGTAGGAATAGTTGCATAACAAGGGATCTAACCCTATAAAGTGGAGAACGATAAAGGCTTGCACCGGACCTATGTAGTATGGAATGCATAGAATCCGACAATTATGCATTAGAGAGTCATCATTTAGCATTTGTGTTTTCTTGACTTAGTTTTATGCATGTTGTTTTCTGTTTTTTCTACACTTGACACTTAGTCTAGTTTCACTTGTTGTTTTCATACTCTACTATTTATTATCTTATATTCCTTGATGTTTTCATGCTTTACTTATTGTTATTTCTTATTTCATTTATTCTTACTGTTAATACATGTTGTTATGACCCTATGTTTTATGTTTTATTTATGATGTTTTCTTTTGATGTCACTCACACCGTTATTGGCTGTCCCTGTAGTTTTTGGGGTTAGGGTTATCTCTAGCCTCATGTTTTACAGGTAGGTGCTTATAGCTTTGGGATTTGGATTCTTGTGCTAAACTGATAATGGAGCTTATGTAAATTGTAAAAGAAAGTGTTGTAAAGAAAGATTGTAATTCAAGGTGTTTTGTATTCTGCTGTGTTTTGTAAACACGTGATGTAATAAAAGTTGAAATAAAAATTATCTGTATTTTTTTTGGCTATGTTTACTATTGCAATTGAAGTTGATGCTGGGAATTGTGCCACATATTTCTGAGATATCATATTGGAAATTCGGGGTGCTACACGGTTAATTGACTGACATGCAGTAAGAACCGCACCCCCCCCCCCCAGAAACACTGAGAAACTTGTCTATGAATAAGAATTGTCCTTGCAACCTCTAACAGGTGATGATTTTTACGCTCAGCAATCCCATTTTGTTGAGGGTATAAGGGCAAGAAAACTCATGAAAAATACCACAAGAAGACATAAAACTAGTGAACTCAGAACAAAAATACTCTTTGGCATTATCACTTCGCAAAATTTGAACAGTAACATCAAACTAGGTTCTCACCTCAGCTTAAAATGATTTAAAAATAGACAAAACTTCAGATCGAGATTTCATTAAATATAACCATGTGGCACGAGAATATAGTCATGAACAAAGGTAATAAAATGTATAAAGTCACCGAACTGAGACTGGACAGGGCAAGGTCCCTACACATCAGAATGAACTAAACTAAAAGGTCGACTCGATCGTTTATTGACTCTAGGAGGGTAAGACGTATGCAAGTATTTACCTAATTAGCATGACTCACAAGATAACTCCTTAAGCGAAGATAATTTATTTATCAACTTCTTCAGATTCTGTAACGACGGATGACCCAACCAACAATACAAATTCAAAAGCGCACTCAAGCATGCAAATGAGGTAAGAACACTGTCAAGCTGATAAAGACCCTCTGACACACTCCATGTGGTAGTAGTTTTCCACGTCACAATAATTAGGAAAAATGTAATAGAATAATTCAGTGTTTTGGTAATTTTACTAATATACATTAGGTTAAAGGAAAATTTTGGCATATGAAGAACATGGCTAAGTGGTAAAGTGGAAGTAAGGTTTACATGTCCGCCCCTTCTAACGGTAAAGTAGTACCATCAACAAGTCTAACAGGTGGCTGAAAAGATCTACTAATAGAGCATAATAAATCTGAATTTCCAATCATATGATCAGATGCACCTAAATCTATTATCCCTGATGTTGGAGGTGAATTGGTTAAACATGTTATACATGACCTTGCTAATGTGACGGACTAAGAAGACCGCTGTCGGGAAGCGTAATATTGCTCATTTCTTTGATATTGCTAGAACCACTGCAGCTCATTCCCAGTCATCTTGACAGTGATTGAATTAGAGGTTACATGTGCAATGTGTAGTGGTTGATTGCCTTGAGAGTGCATGAAAGAGCAATTCATTTTTTTACTTGCTCACAAGCCTCAAATGGGTGCGATATGAGTTTAGATTTCTTTGCGGCAATTCATCAAACACCTTGTGTTCCCCTCGAATATAGGTCAAATTCAAATTCAATCAAAACTTGGATATTTCTGTTGAAGGAGATGATGAGTGTTGTCGGGGGGTGATGGTGGAGAGGGAGGGAAGTAGGGGAACAAGAAGAACAACAAGAATCGAAGCTCTTGATGGTGGTCTTGACATTCCTCACAATGATAAGAGGTTTGCATGCTTCAACAAGGATGACAAGCAACTAGATGCTGCAGTCCACAGGAAGTATATTTTCGGTGGACATATTACTCCTTTCATGAATGCACTGCAAGAGGATGAACTTGAGAAATATCAGTCACATTTCAGTGAGTACCTCAAGGGAGAAATTTCGCCGGATAATATTGAAGATTTGTATAAGAAGGTTCACGCTGCCATTAAAGCTGACCCAACGGTGGCAAAGTCCACCAAGGAACCACCCAAGGAGCACAAGAGGTACAATTTGAAGTAGCTGACTTATGAGGAAAGGAAGGCCATGCATATCGTGCGATTGAATGCTCTCATACCATGAAATTTCGTTTATCCCTCTCATTCACTACAATACACACTTATTACATATATATATAGTACCCGTATTACCTGTATAAACTATTTTAGCCTTGTAGAACAAGTTGAGCCGTTCGGATTAGGGTAGTATATATAGGGTAGAGTTGGGTTATTGTGTATGAATAGGATCCAATAGGAGTTATAGGATTGGGGTTTAAAATCCAATAGGGAGATAAAATAATCAATAAAAAGTAGGATTATATAACAAAATGTATTTGTACTACAATATGGAAATTATTTGAAAATAACAATATATACAATTAATGAAAAGAAATGGAATTTAACAGGAGGTACAAAATAAATTTGATCTAAAATGAATTTAAGAAAACGAGGAATTTTAATAAGAACCCAAACTCAGATAATATATAGAAAATACGTATTTGCGAAAACAGGAGTTATATTATCGCGCGATTGAATGCTCTGATACCATGAAATTTGGTTTATCCCTCTCATTCACTACAATACACACTTATTACATATATAGTACTCCTATTACAACACGTACATTACCCGTAAACATCTCTAATATACAATTCCCGTATTACCTGCATAAACTATTTTAGCCTTGTAGAACAAGTTGAGCCGTTCGGATTTTTCATGGGAGACTCATACATACGGGTGTTCACGGAGTGCTCATAAAAAAAAAATTGTGCTCAGTGGAGGACCCATATATATATATATATATATATATATATATATATATATATATATATATATATATATATATATATATATATATCATGTGAGAACTAGTTCTCACGTTAAGCTTCGTGCGAACTTTTTACTTGGTGATCACATGGATGATCCGAACTATTTACATTGTTTAGAATGACTAAATTAGTCTAAATATGATTTTTTGTGCAAAAAGAAAGGACACGATGCAATTTTAGTCTTTTGGTGTTGGCTTCATGAGATCAAAATAATTTAAAGTTCCTAATGAAGATTTCCATTAAGAAATGGGAGCTCAAACCATTATCAGACGTGTAATATAACCTGTCTACCAATTAACAGAATCTTGATTTTATTAATGCAATTTATTGGTGAAGCAGTTTTCTCAAGGCTCATGGCATGAGTAATCATCATGTTTATGGGGATAAATACTCCTGCCAAAGTTTCTGTATTGCTCCAGCGATTGATCACAGTACTGAGTCAGGAGCTTCTTTAGTTCTTCCACTTATGCAAATTATATCCTAACAAAAATGAGAACAACCTAATAATATCTGTTAATGGATTTCCCTAATAAGTTTCCCCATGAGATGTGTCACAGTTGGAGGGTCAGATTAAGATTTGAGGTTATTCACCTGATGATATCAGAATATCATGATACTTGTTTCCTTCGTCGCTTGGTTGCATCCCTGAAGTTATATTAACATGTATAATACTTTATTAGACGTCTCAAGTTGTGATATTACATCCTGGTGTATAAATCATTAATTTGTATATACAACACGAGTTTCTGACCTTAAGAAGCTTGCTATATACTGATAGGAAATAAGTTAGATACTGCAGATATAATGATTAGTGGAAATATAAATCCGAGACTGCTTCTTTTCTTCCTAAAGTGAACTCAAAATCAAGTAGTCTGGTTTCATCTGTGAGGCATGTTAGTTCTGGCTGATCTGTTCTTAGCTTGTGGTTTTCATTATTGTCATTAACTGTTCTCAGGGCCGGCCCTGAGTTCTCAGGGGCCCTAGGCGAAATTCCGAAATGGGAGCCCCTAATAACATATATATTTTTTTACGCGCAAAATACATACCTATATTTACAAGGGAAGTTCAAATTTGGGGGGCCCTAAAATCGCGAAATCTTCGGGGGCCCAAGGCGGCCGCCTTACCTGCCTCTAGGGTAGGGCCGGCCCTGACTGTGCTCTTGCTTGTAGAAAAAAAGAGTTTATACTGTGAATTCTGCACAAGTTCTGCTTCCATATAATTGTTTTGTTCCCTTCTTTGCAGGCTGTATTGGTACGGTCTGTCCGTGCTGCCTGTTTGGAAAAAATGTAGAGTTCTTAGTCTCAGGAACTTGATGGTATTTTTTATACACTTAAGAACATGCATAAAACATTAATAACAACCTAAAATATGTTTCTATGAATCTTGATCTTAATCATGTTGCAAAAGTGCTTTAATATAAAATCCTAAATCATGAAACTATAGATCTTTGTTAAATCAAAAGAAGAAGAATATTAAAAGCGGAAGCACTAATCTAAAGCCATTGATGGAGATTGTGCAGAGGGTTTGGATCTTCCTATATGATACGCACTTCTATGAGAGGCCGTCTCTCTATTCTTCTGTTGATGGATTGACAGATGGAATAAGAAGATATGTATATATAGGGAACCATAACCCTAATTAATAATTATTGATTTCTAATTTTGCCCATCACAAAATGAGAAATTTACTTTACGGTCTCTATACATGTTATATCACACTTTAAATTTTATGCTTTTAACCCATTACTTAATCTTGATTAGATCACTTTAATTTGGGTTAGACTTTAGAATAGCAATTATACATTTAGTCACATATGTAAGCCCACATAGATTATTTTTCAACAATCTCCCACTTGAGCCACATATGTTACTCCTTATAAATGTACATACTTTATGAGCTCAAAATTTTGCTATCATAACCAAAAGCATAGCCCAACAATCTCGTCCATTAATCATGTAAATATAGGATCAAAGCAATTTCCGTTACATTTATCGTAACTAAATTCATCAATGGTCACATATATCAACATAATCAAACGACATAGATCAAGTGTGAATGTGTAGCATGAAAATTTCATGCAATGTGATCTATACACATGCCTATTTCCAACTGGTCCTCTTTAAAACTTAAGTGAGAACAGAATCAAAACATGACAAATGAGTAAGAAAACTGAATTCTTTATTTCTGATCAGAAAATAACCAAATGTATAAATGTCTCACACAAACATAATGCAATTAAAACTCAAACTCCCACTAAATCATGATATCCTCAAATAATACAACACTCATATGAGCAGTATGCTCATAAAAGACCTTGGGTGGTAATACCTTTGTGAGCGGATCCGCCATCATGGAGTTTGTCCCAATGTGCTATATGGACATCTGTCTACTTTGCACTCTTTCTTTCACAACTAGGAACTTTATGTCAATATGTTTCAACTTTGTCGAACTCCTGTTGTTGTTGGAATGCATCACTGCTGACTTATTGTCACAAAATAACTTGAGTGGTCTTTGTATATTCTCCAAAATGCGCAGTCCAGTGACACAATTCCGCAGCCATATTCCATGATTTGGTGCCTCATAGCATACTACATACTCTGCTGCCATAGTGGAAGAAGCTATAAGTGTCTGTTTGACACTTTTCCAGGATATAGCTCCTCCAGCTAACAGGTAAATATAGCCTAATATAGACTTTTTGCTATCTTGGCACCCTAGTAAAATCAGAATCAGAATACCTTACAATCTCCAAATGATCTGATTTCCTATATGTGAGCATGTAGTCTTTTGTTCTCTGAAGATACCTCATGACCCTCTTGGCTGCTATCCAATGGTCCATACCTGTTTTTCTTAAATACCTGCCTAACATTCCAACAATGTACGCAATATCCGGACGCGTACATACTTGAGCATACATTAGACTCCCAATAGCTGATGCATAGGGGATCTTTTGTATTTCCTGAATTTCAAGGTTACTTTTAGGACACTGATTGAGACTAAATTCGTCTCCTTTAGCAACAAGGGTATCCCCTGGTCTACAATCTTGCATGCCAAACCTTTTGAGTACTTTATCGATGTATCCCTTTTGTGATAATCCTAGAATACCTCGAAAAACAATCTCGGTGTATCTGAATTCCTAATACAAAAGAGTCATCCCGAAGATCTTTCATCTCAAAATGCTTGGACAGAAACATTTTAGTTTCATGCAATAAATCTATATCATTAGTGGCAAGCAATATGTCATCGACATATAGAACTAGGAATATATGCTTACTCCCACTGAACTTGTGTTACACACAATTATCAACTACATTCATCTCAAAACCAAATGAGACAATTACTTGATGAAACTTGTGGTACCATTGACGAGAAGCTTGCTTGAGTCTATAGATGGATTTTGTCAATTTGCAAACCATATTCTTTGAATCTCCCGACACAAAGTTTTCTGCTTGCACCATATAAATTGTCTCGTCAATGTCGCCATTGAGAAACGTCGTCTTGACATCCATCTGATGTAGCTCAAGATCAAGATGAGCAATAATTGCCATAATTGTCCTAAACGAGTCTTTCAATGAATCTGGAGTGAAAGTCTCTGTAAAATCAATGCCTTCTTTCTGAGTATAGCCTTTAGCTACAAGATGTGTCTTATACCTATCCACATTACTATTTACATTCCTCTTGGTCTTAAATATCCATTTACAACCAACTGGTTTTGCACCTTCTGGTAATGGGACAAGTTCCCAAACTTTATTGTCTTGCATAGACTTATACTCCTCATTGATGGCATTCATCCACTTTTGAGAGTTACAACCTTTCATGGCCTAATGAAATGTGATTAGATCATCTTCCATCATTCCATTGTCATCCTCATGTTCTTGGAGAAATACAATATAATCATCCGGAATAGCATTCCTCCTTTCTCTCGTGGATCTCCTTAATGGCACTGGTTCTTGAGGTTGTTGAGTTTGTTCTTCTGGGACAATTACCTCATTTTGAATGGGGGTTTGTTCAACATTGTCTTGTTG
Source organism: Hemerocallis citrina (assembly GCA_017893485.1). NCBI lineage: Eukaryota > Viridiplantae > Streptophyta > Magnoliopsida > Asparagales > Asphodelaceae > Hemerocallis > Hemerocallis citrina. The sequence continues at coordinate 279,172,378 of CM030359.1, forward strand.
AGGTTCCGGATTCACTTCTTGATCAATAATAGGTGTGCGAACCTGAATATTGTCAAAAGTGATTGTAGGAATTGGGTTTGTAATTGAATCCAATTCCTCCTCAAAAGCAATGTTCCTAACCTTATTTCTCCCCAAACCTCAACTTCCTCAAAAAATGTTGCAGTTCCCATCTCAAAAATATTCCTAAGTGTGGGATCATAAAACTTACAGCCCTTAGATCATTCAGAATAACCAATAAAGTAGTTGCTCACTGTTTTGGAGTCCAATTTCTTTTCATGTGGCCTGTAAGGCCTTGCCTCATCTGGACATCCCCAAATGTGAAAGTGCTTTAGACTAGGCTTTCGACCTGTCCAAAGCTCATAAGGTGTTTTTGCAGCTGCTTTAGGTGGTACTCTATTGAGAATGTAAGTTGCTGTCTTTAATGCATCTCCTCAGAGGGACTCAGGTAAGGTAGAATGAGCAATCATACTCCTTACCATATCCTTAAGAGTCATTTTCTAATCCTTGAAATTTGTCCCATTAAGCATGGGAATAGAATTGATGTTAACAGTTATTGAGGCAGCAGATGATAAACTAGCTGAATATAGAACAAAAACAAACAAAATAAGCTCACATGAGAATCCATATAAAACAATAAATTCAAATAATGGTTAATCCCATCTCAAGATACCAGGCACAACGTTAATATCAAGTCTTTGGACAGTAACATTAACAGTAAGCGGTACTCTTATTGTAGTAATCAAATATTGATAATAAATCCTGTCAAATAATAAGTCATTCTTTGGACTGACTTATTGTTCACATGGAATACCTTATAATTGTCACATATTTATTACCACAGATGTGTATGAAATTCGGCCAAATATCAACTTACCTTTGGGTCAGTTAATAAACGCATGAATTACAAACAGACAATCATCTTGATATTTTAAATAAATTAATCTACATAAAAGAGGCCACTTTGGCAAAATTTTATTTCAATTAAACTATTCAAAATATTAGACATTCATAAGAAAAACCAAAACCAAAATTTGAATTTAATTGTTTCCCAAAAAATTTTCTTAACCTTAACTTTACAATTTTACTTTATTTTAGATAGATAATATCAATTTAAAGTGATAACAAAATTATAACAGAAAATGTGATGTATATTTATCTGAAATAATAACAAAACCATAACTGAACCATATCTATCTACTGTTTTGATAATATCAAAATAATATCTAACTGAATTTTATTTATCCGATTATAGGACAAATATCTTTAGTAACAGAAATTTGATTTTCATTAACAGAAAGTTGAATGGTCAATACAAATTAATGAATAGAAAATTAATGAATCTGTACTCATAAATATCATTCTTTTCTGGAAAATGACGCCGTGGTCATACATGAACACCATATAATCTATCATTAACATAAATGAAGTCGTATGTTTCTTCCCGTGGGTCCCTCATGGGGGCCCCACAAGCTACGTGGGCGGCAGCAGCAAGCAGCATTGCTGCTGTCCCTAACCTGTAGGCCCACCAACAATTAAATCCCCATATAACCTCTGAACAAATCTCTATTAATTATCCATATCAAAACCATATAAATTGATAACAGTAAACATAATTCGTTAATTCCATGTCCTCGAGAAGCCCCGACGTCAGCCAGGAGACCGACAGAGAGCACAGTCGAAGGGTGGTCCCCACCACTACCACACACGTGGCAGCACACAATGGAACACTTTCTCCCTTCTCTCTCTGGGCGGGCCCCACATCCCACCTACCACACCCACGTGGCAGGTGAACAGCATCATTTTTGCTGCCTTTCTTCAATTCGGGTGGGCCCGTAAATTTTCTTCTTTTTTTTTAAAAAAAAAAATTCCAATTAATTATTCAAAACAGAATCAAACCGTCATCAAAACTGTATCTTTAAATATGATATGGCTAAAAATGGGGATAAATCGGAACCGTCCAAATCGGGCACGAATCTTGAAGCCCAGGGGTAAAACGGTAATTTTACCTACCAATGGGTCTGAAGCGGGTACTGGTTCTCCTCCTCGAAGACCCACTAACCAGCAAACGGATCCACCTCAACTGGGTGCGGATTTCAACCCGCAGCAAACCCGGTCCAGAAGGGATAGAATTAGGGTTTCTGATTAAATCCTAATCAACGGCTCTGATTCATATCTATCCCTTCACTGGAGATTAGGGATTACATTCCTTATCTAACCACAGGGGGATTACATTCCTAATCTGATCCCAGCGGCGCCTATAAATACCCCCCATATATCTCCATTAAGAGGTAATCAATCTTTTGCAAATTTACGCTCTCTCATAATCATTCCTGATTACTGACTTGAGCGTCGGAGGGTGCGTCGCCGGGAACAACCCCGGTGTCTCGCACTTTTTGCAGGTGCACAGCAGGAGTCAGCGTCAAACTCCGGCGGAACAGGTAACAGGTTTGCTATTCAGTTTTCCTAAGAATCCACAAATACTATCTGTTTGCCCCCACACCAGATTTAGCGGCAACAGATTGACACCGTCTGTGGGAAACTAACGAATAGCAACCTCCCCTCTTCCCGTTGGTCAGATCTTCTCTAGCCATGCCTCCTAAGAAAGTCAGATCCAAAGGGTCCAACCGAGGACCCAACCCCGATCAGCAACAGGAAGTTCCCCCTCAGCCCGCTCAACAGCAGGGGCAACTTCTTCCTCAAGTGGAGGACCCACTCCAACAGGACCAGCCCGCTCCTCAGAACCAACAACCTCCTAAGGGTCCCAATCCGCAGAAACAGCCCCTCCATCCGGACCACATCTCCATCCACAACGCCTCTTCGGACTCTATGGCCTCCCATCATCCCCGAGCTTCCGATCTCCGCAACACCGTCCTCAATCGGCAGAAGGATGAGGATCTTCGCTGCCGTCTGGATGAAAAGCGGGCCCGAGAGGGAACCTCCCGCCAACACCGTCCGGATGAGCGATCTCCTCACCGCCGAGAATACAGAAGGTCCCCTACCCGAAGGGGGCGGAGAGAGTCCCCCGAGCATTACAGAAGAAGGCCACACTCCCCTGAAGGTCAGCAATAGCCTAGGAACGATGAGGCACCCATCACCCGTGCCGAGTTCCAGCAGTTCCAAGCGACCATCCTACAAGCTCTCAATCTCCGTCCTAACACCAATGCTCCAAAGATCCCCTCTCCTCCTCTGGTCCGAAGTCCTCGCCGATGGTCCCCAACTCCTCCTCCCGCACCTAGCAACTCCCGGCATATGCCAAGTCCTCGTCGCTTCAGGAGCTACCGACGTCGTAGCCCCCACTCTCCCTCGTACGAAGACGAGTCTAGAGGTTCGGCCGATTACCGTCGAAGGGACGACGCTGTCTACTGCCATCTCCACGAGATGGAGAGGCACTTGGGTCAGTTAGACCGAGAAGAAGAGCTTAGAGGAAGGACTCTTCGTCCTTGTAGACCTCCTTTTTCCCGAACTATAATGGATGCACCCGTACCGATTGGCTTCAAGCTCCCTCAATTTGAGACCTATTCCGGGGAGACTGACCCCGTCGATCACATCGAAAGCTTTAAGACCCTCATGCTCATCCATCAAGCTTCTGATGCCTTGCTATGCAAAACCTTCCCTGCAACTCTCAAGGGCCCAGCTCGAGAATGGTACTCTCACCTCGCCCCTTCCTCAATATTCTCCTTTGAGCAGTTTGAGACTCTCTTCGTCACCCACGTTGTAAGCAGCCGCAGAACTGAGAAGACCAGCAGCTCGCTACTGTACCTCCACTAGAAGAAGGGTGAGAAGCTGAGAGACTACGTGAAGAAGTTCACAGCTGAAGCCAGGTCCATAGCATCCCTCGACCAGTCGGTCGCTGCAGCAGCATTTCAGTCCAATGTCCTCAACTCCAGCCTCCGCTCCTCTCTCGCCAAGAAGCCCCCACAGAACTTCTCTGACCTCCTACTCCGGAGTGAAAAGTACATTCGGGCTGAAGAAGCCGAGCACCGGCCCAACTTGGAGGGATCTTCCTCTGGGTCTAAGAGAAAGGGAACAGAAGAGAAAGGAGCCAAGAAGCTCCAGAAGGATAATGGCAGCCAGCGTCGACCTCCCCCCAGATTCGAGAAATTTACTCCTCTTACCACCAATGTCTCCACCATTCTAATGGAAGTTGAGAAGGAAGGAATCATACCTCCCACTCTGAGGATGAACACCCCTGCCAAGAAGAGGGATAAAGAGAAGTGGTGCCGTTATCACCGGAACCATGGGCACGACACCAATGATTGTCGGGCCTTGAAGAATGAGATAGAAGCCCTCATCCAGAGGGGCCAGATGACCATGTTCGTGAGAAAGGACCGAGCCGACCTTCCTCCCCCGCCTCGGGGGGCTAATAAGCGTCCGGAACGCGATGAAATGCCCGACTTCGAGGAGGAGCATGTCCTGCATCTCATTCATGGGGGCCCAATGGGGGGCTCCTCAAACTCCTCCCGAAAGGCATTCATTAGGGAAGTCAATTCGGTTCGCGCCACCCCTCCTCCTAAAGGCCTCGGAGTGCCCGTCACATTCTCAGACGAAGATCTTGAAGGTGTATGCACCCCCCATTGTGATGCACTCGTTATCAACCTCCACATGGCGAACTTCAAAGTGGAGAGGATCCTAGTGGATAATGGCAGCTCCGTTAACATCCTCTTCCTCGCCACTTTTAAAGGCCTAAAGCTCTCCCGAGACAGACTCAAGCCCGTCGGCTACACGCTCCATGGGTTCACGGAAGTGCCAGTGACTATTGAAGGGGTGATCACCCTCGATGTAACCGCTGGCAAAACTCCTACCACCCGAACGGAGTCGATGGACTTCATGGTCGTAGATGTTCCTACAGCCTACAACGTCATATTGGGTCGGCCCGGCCTTGCTGCCCTTGAAGCCGTCCCCTCCGCCTATCACCTCAAAATGAAGTTTCCCACTCAGGCCGGAGTAGGGGAAGTAAAAGGCAATCAGGAAATGGCCCGCAAGTGCTACATGACTTCTACCCTCGGTCCCGTCCTTTACTTAGAAACTTTGGAAATCCCCCAAGATGCGGCCCGACCAACGTCCGAGCCGGTGGATGAATTGGAGGAAGTGCTCTTCTCTTAGCAGGATACAACTCGAAAGTTCTTTGTTAGCAAGACCCTCTCGTCCGCCCTATGCTCGGACATTGTACAGTGCATCCGAAGGAACCGAGACCTCTTTGCTTGGTCAGCTGCAGACATGCCTGGAATTTCCGAAGAGCTCTTGGTCCACCACCTCAGCGTTGTTCCGGGGTCCAAACCGGTTCAACAGAAGAGGCACAAGTTCGCTCCTGAGCGCCAGCTAGCCATAAAAGAGGAGGTGGACAAGCTCTTGAAGGCCCAGTTCATACAAGAGGTGAACTATCCCGAGTGCCTGTCAAATTTAGTAATGGTGAAGAAGTCCAATGGGACTTGGAGGATTTGTATCGATTTTACCGATCTAAACAAGGCTTGCCCCAAGGATCCTTTCCCTCTTCCGAGTATTGACACTCTGATTGATGCCACCTCGGGACATGAGCTCCTCAGCTTCATAGACGCCTTCTCAGGCTACAACCAGATTCGGATGTTCCCTCCAGATATCCCAAAAACCTCATTCGTAACCGACCAGGGCCTCTACTGCTACAGGGTTATGCCCTTCGGTTTGAAGAATGCAAGTGCAACATATCAATGGCTTGTCAACAAGGTTTTCCAAGCTCAAATCGGCCGGAATATGGAGGTGTATGTTGACGATATGCTTGTGAAAAGCATCCGAGTAGCCGAACATGTGACTGACCTACAGGAGGCGTTCGATGTTCTGAGAAAGCACCACATGAGACTCAATCCGAACAAGTGTGCGTTCAGTGTCTCGTCAGGAAAGTTCCTCGGCTTCATGGTCAGCCAACGAGGGATTGAAGCCAACCCTGAGAAAATCAATGCCATATTGGACATGGCCCCTCCCAAGAATGTTAAGGAAGTTCAGAGGCTAACGAGATGCCTATTTAGTACCCCGTATTTTCAAATATTATTTTAAAGATTTGAAAATGAATGAAAATGATTTTCTGGAGATTTAATAAATATTTTCTAAAGATTTATCTTTTTACACGTGCAGAACACGTGCAAATATTTTTGGTGTAAATAACCAATTTTATATTTTTATTAAATTCTCCTAATTATAATGGAGTATATTCTAAATTTTGGGATTTTCTGAGTAGAGAAACTATTTTTTATAAATATCTCGAAAGAGAGGGGCTTTTATGTAAAAAGCCGTTTGGATCTTAAATAAATTATGAAAATTCATTTTTACTGATATTTTGGTTATCCATGGTTATCATTTGAATTTAAATATATTTATATTTTATTTAAAGTCGATTTGGTGAAGATTTAAGCAAAAAGGGTGTTTTTGCAAATATGGAATTCATGTAGAATTTTGTGCAAATATTTTCTGGAAAGTAAAAGTCAAATATTTTGATTGAAAAATATAATATGTATTATTAGATATTATTTCTGATTTTTCTGGATTTTTATGAATATTTTATGATGTAATTGCAAATATTACAAAAGGGAGGGCTTTTGTGCAAAATCGCCACCCTGAGTTGTAAATCTGAATTTTTCTTATTTACTGGGCTGCTCTGGATTGTTGTAAAACTCAGTGATAAAATATTTGATTTGGTTTTGATTTAGTTAATCTATTTTAACTAAGGAAAGGTTATATGAGAAAAGTTATATTTTTGGGAGGACTATTTTGCAAATACATTTCTAAAATCCTAAATCTTATTTTCGGCCTGTATAAAAGGGGGTGTGCAGCCGTCATTCGCTGCACAACTCTAGATTTATTATATTATTATTTTCTTGGTGATCAAGAGGAGAATTTTTGGATCTCGCAAAAAGGAAGGCTTTTCGTTGGATCTTTTCAATTCAAAGGTGAGTGATATAAAATTGTTTTGTTGTTTTGATCTATGTATGCGAGTGACAATGTTGTTTTAATTTGATGTTGTGAATGATATGGATCTTATATTGTGGTATGATTCATGTGAACAATTGTTATTGTTTGGACCACGTATGTAAAATCTATGAATGACTAGTAGATCTGGGTTTATAAAATTGTGTTGTTAAAAACATGTTAAGATTTGAGTATGGTTATGAACGGATGGTTGAACATCTGGACATTGAGTTTATAAATCAGATTTTGATTAAGAGTCGTGAAAGAAATTTAGTATTGAGAAACCCTAATGAAAGAATTAGTAATCTAGAACATGAGAACTTGAGTTTTGACCTATTTGATGTTTTGAGTAATATATCCGTAATAAGGATTTGTTGAGATTTGTCATTTTACCTGAATACGAACTATTTTTCACCAACAATGAATCTTTAGAAAACTCCAGTTTTGATTTTGTATTCAGACCTAATTTATGAAAACTGTAGGCCGACAGTCGACTGGTACGACCCTGCCGTTGTATCTTCAGTTCTTTTGAAATTCCCTCTGGACAGTCGACTAGACTCTTATGCAGTCGACTGGTGTCCTAAGACCTTATTTTGTAAAATTATTTCAGTCCTTTCTGGACAGTCGACCTATGACCTCTTTAAGTCGACTTATATACTTAGAATATTTTCTTGAGAATTATTGGAAATTTGTCTCGATTAAGTCGACTGATGGCTTTCAAGTCGACTGTTATGACTTAGTTTATTTTTGTAAAATTTTGGATATTGTCCTCTGCACAGTCGACTTACCACAGTATGAGTCGACTGGAACTGATGGATTTTTGTAACTTGAGTGTTCTTTCGAATGATTTGCTTTCAGATAATTCAGTCTATACTTTGTCTTCAGTTAAGCATTTGGTTTGAGATATTCAATTGAGCTAATTTTGTTTAGTGGAAAGTTGATTAAGACTTTTGAGTTTGAGTCCCTAGAGGTGAGTGGCCCTAGTATACCGGTGTTGAGTTATTTTGTTGAGGCCCGTGAGGTATTTCAGTTAGTCAGTTTTAAATTTAGGCCGGTAGGGTACACCAACTCTAGGAGATTCTTTAAGTAATTAAGTAACCCAACAATGATAAGGACAGGCACTAGTGGTGATATGATGAACGGGAACATGGGTTATGCACCTCAGTATGGCTTTAGATGTGGGATTTAATATCCGAATTATCCAAGTGACTTACTTACGGTGTGGGATTTATCTCCGAAATTATCCAGGTAAAATTACCTGCGATGTGAGATATATCTCCGGAATTATCCAGGTAGTTACTTGAGATGTGGGATTGATCTCCGGAATTATCAAAGTCGAGGCGATGCACATGGGGTATTCATGTGATGATGTGTCTATGTTTAGATGTGGGATGCTCTCCGGAATTATCCAGGTAAATTACCTGAGATGTGGGATCTATCTCCGGAATTATCAAGCATGGACTAATTCTCACAGTTTATCTTTATCTCGTAGTAGTCATCGTGATAGGAATAGTTGCATAGCGGGGGATTGAACCCTATGATGTGAAGACGTTAAGGGCTTGCACCGAACCTATGTAGAATGGGATGCATAGACTTTAACAAGTATGCATTAGAGAGTCCGCATATAGACTTTGTGTTGTCTTGACTTGGTTTTATGCTCGTGTTTTCCAGTTTTCCTACACTTGACACTTAGACTAGATGCACTTGTTGTCTTCATTCTATGATGTTTTCAAGCTTTACATCTTTGTTATTCCTCATTCATTTATCATTGTGGTTAATACATGTTGTTGATGACCTTATGTTCTACAATTAAATTATGTTGATTGTTTTATGTCACTCACACCATTTATGGCTGACCCCTTTAGTTTTGGGGGTTAGGGATCATCTCTAGTCTCATATGTTACAGGTTGTTGCTTAGAGTTTGGAGGTTGGATGCTTGAGATAGTTTTGGAGACAAACTGATGTAATAGAATTTTGTGTAAAATTTTAGTAAAAGAAGTGTTGTGAAAAGAAAGATGTAATTCAAGGTATTTGTAATTCCGCTGTGTTTAAAAAAGATTGTTGTAATAAAAGTTTGGAATAAAATTATTTGTGTTTTTGGGCTATGTGTACTGTTACATTGAAGTTGATGCTGGGATTGTGCCACGTATTTTCTAAGTTATTATATTAGAAATTCGGGGCGCTACAGATTGGTATCAGAGCATGCTTCAATGGTAATAATAGACATAGTATGAAAACCAACCTAGGTGTGGGCACTAGAGCGTGAGTACCTAGGTGTGGACATTAGAAGTGTGAGTACACAAGTGGACATTAAATACAATCTAGGTGGACATTAGAGGCGTGAGTACCCTGGTGGACATCTAATGTGTGTGATTTGATTGTTTGGTCATGAAGACCTGTAATGAGATTTAGGCTGTTTGTATGCTCAGATTTGAAAGAAATCTCTTTATCGCAAGGGTATTGCTTATTTTTACATAAAGCAAATATTTTCTCACTAGCTATTTATGACATCTTTGTTCGCTTTGTGTATTCAATATGTATTCATGTAAGGTGTTACCCTTTCAACTTATATAATTTCTATTTTACTTAATCATGATCTACTATATGTTTTGCTATCTTACCCACTGCATATAATTTCTGGATTATATGATTTTCACCAAAGAAATTTTTATTTATTTATTTATTCCTAGTTATAAAATTTGATTATCTTCCGTTAAATTCTTTTAATTATTTGCTCTCTTGTATATTTTGTACACCTCAATTTTGTGCTCACTCTTGTATCCTATCACTCTTGCTGTTTTATATTTGTTTACTTACTAAACGACTTTTGTGAAATCAACTTATTTTACTATTATTCGGTTTCTTTTATTGTCAGCAACTGAATTTATTTCTTTTTCTTTATCTCCAACCGAGTTTATATTATTTCTATTCATTAGTGCAAACATTAAACTTTTACTAATCGTCTTGTTTTCTTTTAAAAACTGTTTCTTTGACTTTATTATTGGTTTTTACTTCTTATTCTTTTGTCCAAGTTATTATTTGGCAACTTTTGCTGTAATTCAATAGTGCATCCTTTAGCATATCACATGCTCATTTTATTTTGCGACTCTTACCCATTTCTTTCTTGACGTCTTATTTATCTTACTTTCATGTGCATTTTTGTTACTCGTATACTTTGATATTACTTTTACATATTACCTTAAATTTTTGAATTACTACGTGTTAAGTTATTATTGCTACTTTTATTTTCCCTTCATTATTGTTTTGCTATACTATAAATTTTGTTTTTGCATATTTACATTCGTTTTATTACATATACTCGGATTTTTCGATACTATATTTTCCATTATTTTGTATTATCTTATTTATTTTGGAGCAATTAAACTTGATTGCAATATTTTACTCATATAAACATGATACGTTTTGCGCATTTAGATCTTTATTATTAATTATGTTTTTGCACCTTATATTCGGTACCCTTATTATTACTTACAGTTGACCGCTTTTATTTTAATTTCTTTCCACTATTTAAAAGCTACTTATTAAATTGGTTGCTTTACACTTTTCGAATGTACTATGTGCACCCACTACTTATATTTTGCTTAAATCTTAATATCGTTGCATTCTTGATTACTACATGTACTTCCTACAAATTCCTATATATGTACCACATATTTCAACATACTTACTATGCATATCATTTCACATTTGATTAATTCCTACACTATTGTATATATTTTATGATATATTTATTGTGTAAAGTTGCTACACTACATATGTATTTTCTCATTCACATTTGTATTTGTGCTTAGGCATGTATTTCATTCCGTTTCTTCTTACTTTTATAAATTTCTTTCACTACTATTATTTTGTACTATTGTGATTTATAATCCATACTTCTATTTTAATATTCCGTTAGATGACTTTCAACTCCATTTCTTACTTTTGCTACTATTTTTATATCACGAATTTCAAAACATATCTTCGTACTTAAATTAAGCAATTAATATCCAAGTGCGTGTGGAAGATTGCATCATCTTGTTCATCGTTTTGTTGCAACTGGATATCGAGATGGCAAACATGCAACTAGACGTCAATGGAGGCAAATTGCAACTGGATATCGGGGAGGCAAAATGTGCAACCGAATATCCAGACGGCAACCTGCAACCTGATGTCAGGGAGGAAAACATGCAACTTGATGTCGAGAAGGCAAGTCTACAGTTGGACATCAATGAGGCAAACCCACATTAAAGAATTTCTACTATAATAACCCCACTAGTGTTTTATGTGTATATTACTTATCAATGTCTTATTCTTTTGTACTGGTTCATACCATTTATGAGATTTTCAAACTTAACCCATTACTGATTTGTTTTACTCAATTTTCTTTAACCATTGTTGCTCTACATTTCTTTAAATCCATTTGATACACTCTCGTATCTTATCTCGCTCACTTGTATTATTTTTGGAATTTGATCCTTCTGGTTTCTTGGTACAATTTCTGCTCTCCTTCGCATTTCCTCTATTCATAACGATATTTTGATTTTCACTTAATTTCATTAGATTCTCTAAATCTGCATACTACCCAAATTACTTTGTACATCTTCATTTTATTCTTTCTTAATATTGTCCTTTTTGGGATTTTTACTTCGTTATGTCCATTTTATTCAAGTATTATGTGTTTGACAAGTTTTTCTGATCATCAATTCTTACTTTTGACTATTTCTTTTACTTATTGGTAATTGATATTTCAAGAATTTTACTTATATAATGAAACTAATGGTAAGAAAATATTTTCTTTATGACATTTCATTTATACAAATTACACTTTACGTTCCCCTGTAAATTGAACTAGTATAGTTGATTTTACTCTACTTGTATTTACAAAATTTTTATGTTTGTGTTAAGATTGGATACATCAACTATGTGTGGTCTAAGCTTTCGTTCTTTTGTAATTATTAATTATTGCTACCGTTTTCCAATTCTTTAACATTTTAGATTTCTCACTTACTTTTGTTTTCACGTCCTATTTAATGATTTGATGCTTACTTTTGTGATATTCAATGAATTTCTTTTAAGTCTTCTTGTATATATATATATATATTTTTATTTTAAGTATGTGTTCCTGCGTTGTTTGTGTGATTATCAACCTTTTTATATTCGAGTTTTATCTCTTCACTTTTGACTTCTGATTCTAAGTGAATAGTCTTACTATTTTTTTTAATTTTTTTTAATTTTTTTTGTGTTTTGGGATTTATTGTGCATTTTATTGGATTTCCGATCCTTTGCCATGTAGGTTTTCACCTTTTCTCTTTGAGATATAATTATATGTTATTTTTGTTTTTGCTTAGTAATTAAATCCAATTATAAAAATATGATGGAGTAAGTTTTCGAAACTATCTTATAAGTTTGTATCTTTGTTTCTTGGCTTAGAGAAGTTCTGAGGACAGAACTTTTCTAAGGGGGGAGTGATGTAGTACCCCGTATTTTCAAATATTATTTTAAAGATTTGAAAATGACTTAAAATGATTTTCTGGAGATTTAATAAATATTTTCTAAAGATTTATCTTTTTACACGTGCGGAATATGTGCAAATATTTTTGGTGTAAATAACCAATTTTATATTTTTATTAAATTCTCCTAATTATAATGGAGTATATTCTAAATTTTGGGATTTTTCTGAGTAGAGAAACTATTTTTATAAATATCTCGAAAGAGAGGGGCTTTTATGTAAAAAGCCGTTTGGATCTTAAATAAATTATGAAAATTCTTTTTTACTGATATTTTGGTTCTCCATGGTTATCATTTGAATTTAAATATATTTAGATTTTATTTAAAGTCGATTTCGTGAAGATTTAAACAAAAAGGATGTTTTTGCAAATATGGAATTCATGTAGAATTTTGTGCAAATGTTTTCTGGAAAGTAAAAGTCAAATATTTTGATTGGAAAATATAATATGTATTATTAGATATTATTTCTGATTTTTCTGGATTTTTATGAATATTTTATGATGTAATTGCAAATATTACAAAAGGGAGGGCTTTTGTGCAAAATTGCCACCCTGAGTTGTAAATCTGAATTTTTCTTGTTTACTGGGCTGCTCTGAATTGTTGGACAACTCAGTGATAAAATATTTGATTTGGTTTTGATTTAGTTAATCAATTTTAACTAAGGAAAAGTTATATGAGAAAAGTTATATTTTTGGGAGGACTATTTTGCAAATACATTTCTAAAACCCTAAATCTTATTTCCGGCCTGTATAAAAGAGGGTGTGCAGCCGTCATTCGCTGCACAACTCCAGATTTATTATATAATTATTTTCTTGGTGATCAAGAGGAGAATTTTTGGATCACGCAAAAAGGAAGGCTTTTCGTTGGATCTTTTCAATTCAAAGGTGAGTGCACTACAAAAGATACTCGATTTACCGGCGAATATTCCCCGGTGTTTTACTAGTAGCGCCGGGGTAGGTAGCGAATAGGAATGGGGCGCCAGATGGGATGGTTATACAGCGGCAGTCACTTTAAAACGCCGGTCTATCCGCGTATTCACCGGCGTTTTATTTAAAAATGCCGGTGAAGTGTATTATTCACCGGCATTTTAATAATAAACGCCGGTGAATATACCTACACATTCACCGGCGTGTCTAATTGAAACGCCGGTGAAAAGCTGCGATAAATCCCATCTGCCTTAACCTTTCGCTCGTCATTTACCCAAACCCCAAAAAAATAAAAAAAAAGGGGGCGCTTCGTTTTCCCTCCTTCCTCGCTCTACTTCCCGCGCGTTTGCCTCCGCCGCTTCGTCCTCTTCGACAGCCTTCGACCTTTCGTCATCGTCCCTTCTGCCCTTCGTCATTTTCGATTTCCCTCCTCCCTCTCTCGATTTGGAGGTGAATCGGCGATCGGAAACCACCGTGTCGCCCCGCTCTCTCTCTATCTCCTCCCCCCCGCGCTCGTCGCCCCACTCTCTCTCTCTATCTTCGGTATCATCTCTTGATTTCCCTTATTTTTGAAACTTAGCATTTTTTTTCTGATAGATGCATCTTTATTTCCTTAACATGAATGGTTTAGTTGGAATGAAGAATTAATAGAAAAATATATGCTTAGGTACTGGAAATTTTCATGTTCTTTTACTGTTAAAGAAGCTGATTTCATGCATCTGATTGTCATCTTGGCATGTTTTTTTAACCAAAATGGGTTCACTGTGAACTGAGGATAATATAGCTACGTATGCCAAAATCCTCCGGATATGCACAACAATTGGGTTTTAGATTTAGTTGGGCTAAAGAATTAGTATAGCAACATATATGCTCAGATGATGGAAATTTTCATTTCAAGATACTGTTAAAGTAACCTGTTTTCCATCTTTGGCATGATTTTTTAACAAAAAAATGGGTTCACTTCCAAACTAAGTATGCTGCTAGAATTTTCATCTTCTTTTACTGTTAATGAAGCTTATTTCATGCATCTGATTGCCTTCTTGGCATGTTTTTTTGACCAAAATGGGTTCACTATGAACTGAGGATGGTATAGGTACGTATGCCAAAATGGTCCGGATATGCACAACAATTGGGTTTTAGATTTAGTTGGGCTCAAGAATTAGTAGAGCAACATATAAGCTCAGATAATGGAAATTTTCATTTTAAGATACTGTTAAAGTAACCTGTTTGCCCTCTTTGGCATGATTTTTTAACCAAAAATGGGTTCACTTCCAAACTAAGTATGCTGCTAGAATTTTCATCTTCTTTTACTGTTAATGAAGCTTATTCCATGCATCTGATCGTCATCTTGGCATGTTTTTTTAACCAAAATGGGTTCACTGTGAACTGAGAATGCTATAGCTACGTATGCGAAAATCCTCCGGATATGCACAATAATTGGGTTTTAGATTTAGTTGGGCTAAAGAATTAGTAGAGCAACATATATGCTCAGATAATGGAAATTTTCATTTCAAGATACTGTTAAAGTAACCTGTTTGCCCTCTTTGGCATGATTTTTTAACCAAAAATGGGTTCACTTCCAAACTAAGTATGCTGCTAGAATTTTCATCTTCTTTTACTGTTAATGAAGCTTATTTCATGCATCTGATTGTCTTCTAGGCATGTTTTTTTGATATTAAATGGGTTCACTGTGAACTGAGGATGCTATAGCTGTATGCCAAAATCCTCCGGATATGCACAACAATTGGGTTTTAGATTTAGTTGGGCTAAAGAATTGGTAGAGCAACATATAAGCTCAGATAATGCCAATTTTCATTTTAAGATACTGTTAAAGAAACCTGTTTGCCCTCTTTGGCATGATTTTTTAACCAAAAATGGGTTCACTTCCAAACTAAGTATGCTGCTAGCATAGGCCTCATCTTCTTTCACTGTTAATGAAGCTGATTTCATGCATCTGATTGTCTTCTTGGCATGTTTTTTTTTATATTAAATGGGTTTACTGTGAACTGAGGATGCTATAGCTACGTATGCCAAAATCCTCCGGATATGCACAACAATTGGGTTTTAGATTTAGTTGGGCTCAAGAATTAGTGGAGCAACATATAAGCTCAAATAATGGAAATTTTCATTTTAAGGTACTGTTAAAGTAACCTGTTTGCTAAATAATTGGCATGATTTTTTAACCAAAAATGGGTTCACTTCCAAACTGAGTATGCTGCTAGCATAGGCCTCATCTTCTTTCACTGTTAATGAAGCTGATTTCATGCATCTGATTGTCTTCTTGGCATGTTTTTTTGATATTAAATAGGTTCACTGTGAACTGAGGATGCTAATTTTTTTATAATTATGTTGGTTTGTTAATCCTACTAAATTACAAATTTTATGATAGTTATTATAAACATGTTATTAATTAAATTTGCATCTCTAAAGAAGTTATTGAATCCTTGACAGGTACAACATGCCGAGGCGTGGAAAGAGGATAAATATAAATGATGGCAACGAGAGCCATGGGGATGAGCAGCCACTACATAATAGTGGCAGTTAAACAGATGAGGGTGAGGGTAGCACGCCGCCCACTGTCAAAAAACATCGTGGGCGGACTAAGATGACGAATGTTTGGAGGCTTCAGAATGACGAAAGGATCGAGGTGGAGGTAAACGGTGTCGGGCAACCGGTTGGCGATAACGCCAGCAAATTTTCTTCCTTTATTGGGGTTATAGCAAGGAACCCCCGGATACTTCCTTTGTCATACGAGAGTTGGCCGAAGGTGCCAACCACGAAAAAGGCCACTGCTATTACGACAATCAAGGTATTTCTCATCTAAAATAAATAATTGGTCGGCGCAAATATATTATTGAAATATGTTTTTTTAGTGATGGGTACTAAATTTTGCAGCAATACTTCTCGTTCGCCGACTCCCTTACGCCTTGGGTTGAAAAGTCACTCTCCAAAAAGTGGAGGGACTACAAGAGTGACTTGAAGGCGAAGTTTTATGACAAAGACCTTTCAGAGGAGGAGAATGCAATGAATGTGGCAGAAAATGTGGAGCCTTCAGATTGGCAATTTCTTGTGCACTACTGGAGTTCGGCGATCGGTCAGGTATTTACATTAAACGCACAAAAATCTAATGAGTATGTGGTTGTATGGCTACTGTAATGAATATTTCTGCTAACTTCATTGTGGCATGTACAGAAAAGGGCGGAGGTGGGAGTTGCCAGTCGGTCAAAGCAGCTAGTGTTGCACACCGCTGGTACACAGAGCTTCGCTCTGGTTCGGGAAGAATTGGTAGGCGCAATCGTATTGAGCATTTTTTACTTACAGTTATTTGTTTGTAACCATTTCATCTTACTAATATATAGGCAGAAGATTTGGGGGGTCCTACGGAGTTTGGCGACATTGACTTTTTCGATGCCACCCACAAATCGAAGGATGGGACGTATGCGAGCCCTGAGGCAGCACGGATTCTGGTAATTTGTGAAGTAATATCTAATGAGTAGTCGAAATCTCATCTGCTTTTAACTCTAATTGTTATGTCCTTTTACAGACTAACGCTCGGAAAAGGTATGATGAAATCTCTTCCGCTTCAGATTCTGACCCTACGGCGGCACGCCCAGATTGGCGTACCCGACAGAGAGTTGCCTTGACCGAGGTTAGGGGAAAGGAGAGGCATGGACGTGTCCGTGGTATGGGGCTAGGACCAGCCCCCTCGCGGCTATTCGGACGGAGTGAATCTAGTTCAAGTGCCAATCGGGACGAGGAGATGACTTCATTAAAGGCACAAGTTGCACTCCTCCAAGAACAAATGGCCCATTTAATAGGGCAGCAATCCCAAGTCCCACCCTCGGTAAGTATTTAAATTGGTATTTTTAAAGAGATTATGGTCTTGAATGCATGAAAGACACGCTCTAGTATTTGTGAGTCTGCATTGTGGCTGTCGTCTATAAGCATTTCGTCTATGTTTCTTAAGTGGGCTGTGATTAGAAAGAAATGGCTGGAGTGGAGATCTGGAAACCCAAATAGAGACATCCCGTTTATTATAATCTATACTTATTGTTGGACCAATCCCCTCTTGCTGTTGTTGCTGATGTCTCTTTGTGTGCGTGTGTTGAAGAGAATGAAGGGATGAGAGAAAGATGAGGAAAATGCCGCTATGTTAGCCTGGTGTATCCTCATTCTCTACCATCCCTCTTTCTGGCTCCATATATGGCTTATATATTAAATCGGTTTCCTTCCACGATGACAGTCCGTAATACTACACTTGATATGAGCCCTGTTCATAGCTGCACCCTATTGCATACTCACAAACAACTAATACGTGTCGTTCATGCATTGTATGACCAACCCCACTTTGGCACATAAGATGCTTAGATGACATTGGATGACCTGCTAATAAGGTTTGTTCAGCCGTGTAGTTGTACTGATTTGGAGGATTTTGGTATGCTAGCAGCATACTTAGTTTCACAGTGAACCCATTTTTTGTTAAAAAATCATGCCAAAGATGGCAAATAGGTTCTCTAACAGTATCTGAGCTTATATGTTGCTCTACTAATTCTTGAGCCCAACTAAATCTAAAACCCAATTGTTGTGCATATCCGGAGGATTTTGGCATACGTACCTATAGCATCCTCAGTTCACAGTGAACCCATTTTGGTAAAAAAACATGCCAAGATGACAATCAGATACATGAGATAAGCTTCATTAACAGTAAAAGAAGATGAGGATGGCAATCATGCCAAAGATGGCAATCAGGTTACTTTAACAGTATCTTAAAATGAAAATTTCCATTATCTGAGCATATATGTTTCTTTAACAGTGACTGTGAACAATTGTTCTTAATTGGGCTGTGATTAGAAAGAGACGAGTTGGAGTGGAGATCTGGAAACCCATATAGAGACATCTTGTTCATAATAATTTATTATTATTGTTGTTCTTGTCGATCTTGCTGTTGTTGCTGATGTCTCTATGTGTCCGTGTGTTGAAGGGAAAGAAGGGATGAGAGAGAGATGAGGAAAATGCCGCTATGTTAGCCTGGTGTACCCTCATTCTCTACCATTCCTCTTTCTAACTTCTATATTTGGTTTCCTTCCACTATGACAATTCCATAAAACTACACTTGATATGAGCCCTATTCGTCATTTTCGATTTCCCTCCTCCGCTCTCTATCTCTCTCTCTCTCTCTCTCTCTCTCTCTCTCTCTCTTCGGTATCATCTCTTGATTTCCCTTATTTTTGAAACTTAGCATGTTTTTTCAGATAGATGTATCTTGATTTCCTTAACATGAATGGTTTAGTTGGGATGAAGAATTAATAGAAAAATATATGCTTAGATACTGGAAATTTTCATGTTCTTTTACTATTAATGAAGCTGATTTCATGCATCTGATTGTCTTCTTGGCATGCTTTTTTGACCAAAATGGGTTCACTGTGAACTGAGGATGCTATAGGTACGTAAGCCAAAATCCTCCGGATATGCACAACAATTGGGTTTTAGATTTAGCTGGGCTAAAGAATTGGCTCAGATAATGGAAATTTTCATTTTAAGGTACAGTTAAAGTAACCTGCAGATTGCCATCTTTGGCATGATTTTTCAACCAAAAATGGGTTCACTTCCAAACTGAGTATGCTGCTAGCATAGGCCTCAACTTCTTTCACTGTTAATGAAGCTGATTTCATGCATCTGATTGTCTTCTTGACATGTTTTTTTTTAATATTAAATGGGTTTACTGTGAACTGAGGATGCTATAGCTACGTATGCCAAAATCCTCCGGATATGCACAACAATTGGGTTTTAGATTTAGTTGGGCTAAAGAATTTATGCTAGCAACATATAAGCTTAGATAATGGAAATTTTCATTTTAAGGTACTGTTAAAGTAACCTGGAGATTGCTAAATAATTGGCATGATTTTTTAACCAAAAATGGGTTCACTTCCAAACTGAGTATGCTGCTAGCATAGGCCTCATCTTCTTTCACTGTTAATGAAGCTGATTTCATGCATCTGATTGTCTTCTTGGCATGTTTTTTTTTATATTAAATGGGTTTACTGTGAACTGAGGATGCTATAGCTATGTATGCCAAAATCCTCCGGATATGCACAACAATTGGGTTTTAGATTTAGTTGGGCTAAAGAATTTATGCTAGCAACATATAAGCCCAGATAATGGAAATTTTCATTTTATGGTACTGTTAAAGTAACCTGTTTGCTAAATAATTGGCATGATTTTTTAACCAAAAATGGGTTCACTTCCAAACTGAGTATGCTGCTAGCATAGGCCCCATCTTCTTTCACTGTTAATGAAGCTGATTTCATGCATCTGATTGTCTTCTTGGCATGTTTTTTTTTTATATTAAATGGGTTTACTGTGAACTGAGGATGCTATAGCTACGTATGCCAAAATCCTCCGGATATGCACAACAATTGGGTTTTAGATTTAGTTGGGCTAAAAAATTTATGCTAGCAACATATAAGCTCAGATAATGAAAATTTTCATTTTAAGGTACTGTTAAAGTAACCTGGAGATTGCCATCTTTGGCATGATTTTTTAACCAAAAAAGGGTTCACTTCCAAACTGAGTATGCTGCTAGCATAGGCCTCATCTTCTTTCACTGTTAATGAAGCTGATTTCATGCATCTGATTGTCTTCTTGGCATGTTTTTTTTTATATTAAATGGGTTTACTGTGAACTGAGGATGCTATAGCTACGTATGCCAAAATCCTCCGGATATGCACAACAATTGGGTTTTAGATTTAGTTGGGCTAAAGAATTTATGCTAGCAACATATAAGCTTAGATAATGGAAATTTTCATTTTAAGGTACTGTTAAAGTAACCTGGAGATTGCTAAATAATTGGCATGATTTTTTAACCAAAAATGGGTTCACTTCCAAACTGAGTATGCTGCTAGCATAGGCCTCATCTTCTTTCACTGTTAATGAAGCTGATTTCATGCATCTGATTTTCTTCTTGGCATGTTTTTTTGATATTAAATGGGTTTTCTGTGAACTGAGGATGGTATAGCTGTATGCCAAAATCCTCCGGATATGCACAACAATTGGATTTTAGATTTAGTTGGGCTAAAGAATTGGCAGAGCAACATATAAGCTCAGATAATGGAAATTTTCATTTTAAGGTACTTTTAAAGTAACCTGTTGGCTAAATAATTGGCATGATTTTTTAACCAAAAATGGGTTCACTTCCAAACTGAGTATGCTGCTAGCATAGGCCCCATCTTCTTTCACTGTTAATGAAGCTGATTTCATGCATCTGATTGTCTTCTTGGCATGTTTTTTTGATATTAAATGGGTTCTCTGTGAACTGAGGATGGTATAGCTCTATGCCAAAATCCTCCGGATATGCACAACAATTGGGTTTTAGATTTAGTTGGGCTAAAGAATTGGCAGAGCAACATATAAGCTCAGATAATGGAAATTTTCATATTAAGGTACTGTTAAAGTAACCTGTTTGCTAAATAATTGGCATGATTTTTTAACCAAAAATGGGTTCACTTCCAAACTGAGTATGCTGCTAGCATAGGCCTCATCTTCTTTCACTGTTAATGAAGCTGATTTCATGCATCTGATTGTCTTCTTGGCATATTTTTTTGATATTAAATGGGTTCACTGTGAACTGAGGATGCTATAGGTATGTATGCCAAAATCCTCCGGATATGCACAACAATTGGGTTTTAGATTTAGTTGGGCTCAAGAATTAGTGGAGCAACATATAAGCTCAGATAATGGAAATTTTCATTTCAAGGTACTGTTAAAGTAACCTGATTGCCATCTTTGGCATGATTTTTTAACCAAAAATGGGATCACTTCCAAACTGAGTATGCAGCTAGCATCCCCATCTTCTTTCACTGTTAATGAAGCCGATTTCATGCATCTGATTGTCTTCTTGGCATGTTTTTTTTTATATTAAATGGGTTTACTGTGAACTGAGGATGCTATAGCTACGTACGCCAAAATCCTCCGGATATGCACAACAATTGGGTTTTAGATTTAGTTGGGCTAAAGAATTTATGCTAGCAACATATAAGCTCAGATAATGGAAATTTTCATTTTAAGGTACTGTTAAAGTAACCTGTTTGCCATCTTTGGCATGATTTTTTAACCAATAATGGGTTCACTTCCAAACTGAGTATGCTGCTAGCATCCCAATCTTCTTTTACTGCTAATAAAGCTTATTTCATTAAGATCCAGGATGGCAAATTTTGATTGGGCTGTGATTGGATTGTTCAGTGGCTGTTGTCTATGTTCTTAGTTGGGTTGTGATTAGAACGAGAGGGCTTGAGTGGAGATCTGGAAACCCATTTAAAGACATCTTGTTCATAATAATTTATTATTATTGTTGTTCTTGTCGCTCTTGCTGTTGCTGCTGATGTCTCTTTGTGTTCGTGTGCTGAAGGGAAACAAGGGAGGAGAGAGAGATGAGGAAAATGCCGCTATGTTAGCCTAGTGTATCCAAAGTCTACCATTCTTCTTTCTGTTTCCATTTCTGGCTTCTATATTTGGTTTCCTTCCACGATGACAGTTCCCCAAAAATACACTTGATATGAGCCCTATCTTATTTTTCTTATTTTTCTGATATTTGGTTTCCGTCCACGATGACAGTTTCATGGATTGTCTGAACAATCCATGAAAGACATGCTTAGATACTGAATTTTCATTTGTTTTACTGTTTTAGATAGTGGATATTCCCAATCAAAGGAGAATATAGAGTTTTCAAGTTAGATACTGAATTTTCATTTGTTTTGTTATTTTAAATATATTTAAAAAACAAAATTAAGTACCGAATTTTTAGCATTGCAATGTAATTATTTTACCTCTCTATATATCGTCAACAATTCCATTTGCAATTGGCACTTTGATCTTATAATTTAAGATACAGTTAGATTTTTTTGCAAGTTCAAAAAATATGTATATTCTGTATTGTGGTCTACTGTTGAATTAAACTATTGTTTTTTTTCTTTCACAGAGCGGTCGCCCAAATGAAGAAAATTCTGATGATCAGAACTGAAGCTCCTCGATGGGTATGAATCCGTGGTCCTCCTTGCTGTTCTTCTGTCCTTGCTGTATGATTGTTGTTCTTATGTCCTCCTTGCTGTTATGTCAGACTGTTTTTTTTATGAGAGTTATGTCAGACTGTTAATTTGGGATATTTGAGATATTTGTCAGACCTGAGATATTTGGGGTGTTCGT
The DNA here is from genome assembly GCA_017893485.1 of Hemerocallis citrina. Lineage (NCBI taxonomy): Eukaryota > Viridiplantae > Streptophyta > Magnoliopsida > Asparagales > Asphodelaceae > Hemerocallis > Hemerocallis citrina. The sequence goes on from CM030359.1 coordinate 279,194,949, forward strand.
CGCTATATTAATTTGTTAATTATCACACTGTTAATTTTGCGGTGAATTTGGTTATGATTATGACACTGTTAATTAGTTTGTTGAAATATTTGGGATATGACACGTGTGAAACTTTATTATTCTTGTGTTTGGTTGTGATTTGCGCATTAATATGCAACGAAATTGGTTGAATCAGTTGTGAATTAGTTTACAGATTTTGTAAATGAAACTGCGAATTGAAATTGAACGGAAAACCGGAGAAAGGAAAACAAACGGGCATAGCTAGATCGGCGTTTTATAAAACGCCGGTCTATCTATTGAATTAGTTGCAGTGTGCAATATACCGGCGTTCACACAAACGCCGGTGTATGCCGTCAGCTGTAACGGTACCATAACTACACCGGCATTTTCGATCATGCCGGTGCTTGTAAGTAGGAAAAACCGGACACTCATAAACGCACATACACCGGCGGTCGCTGACCGCCGGTATACGTTCATCATACACCGGCGTTTATAGAAACGCCGGTGAATTGATAAACACCGGCGATTTACGACCGCTGGTGAATGTGTATTGGGGGGTAAAAAACGGCACTCAGAGATCCCTATACACCGGCGTTTTTCGGCCGCCGGTGTTGTTATCACATTTACCGGCGTCCACTAAAACCGCCGGTGTAGACCCCTTCCTTTCCGCGACGCTCGCTTCGGCGGCATTTGGACCGGCGCTATTATAAACACCGGTGAAAGTTTCACCGGCGTAAAAAAACGCAGGTAAAGACTTAAAAAAACGCCGGGAAATCGAGTTTCTTTTGTAGTGGTGATATAAAATTGTTTTGTTGTTTTGATCTATGTATGCGAGTGACAATGTTGTTTTGATTTGATGTTGTGAATGATATGGATCTTATATTTTGGTATGATTCATGTGAACAATTGTTGTTGTTTGGACCACGTATGTAAAATCTATGAATGACTAGTAGATCTTGGTTTATAAAATTGTGTTGTTAAAAAACATGTTAAGATTTGAGTATGGTTATGAACGGATGGTTGAACATCTAGACATTGAGTTTATAAATCAGATTTTGATTAAGAGTCGTGAAAGAAATTTAGTATTGAGAAACCCTAATGAAAGAATTAGTAATCTAGAACATGAGAACTTGAGTTTTGACCTATTTGATGTTTTGAGTAATATATCCGTAATAAGGATTTGTTGAGATTTGTCATTTTACCTGAATACAAACTATTTTTCACCAACAATGAATCTTTAGAAAACTCCAGTTTTGATTTTGTATTCAGACCTAATTTATGAAAACTGTAGGCCGACAGTCGACTGGTCTACTATTCAGTCGACTGGTACGACCCTGCCGTTGTATCTTCAGTTCTTTTGAAATCCCCTCTGGACAGTCGACTAGACTCTTATGCAGTCGACTGGTGTCCTGAGACCTTATTTTGTAAAATTATTTCAGTCCTTTCTGGACAGTCGACCTATGACCTCTTTAAGTCGACTTATATACTTAGAATATTTTCTTGAGAATTATTGGAATTTTGTCTCGATTAAGTCGACCGATGGCTTTCAAGTCGACTATTATGACTTAGTTTATTTTTGTAAAATTTTGGATATTGTCCTCTGCACAGTCGACTTACCACAGTATGAGTCGACTGGAACTGATGGATTTTTGTAACTTGAGTGTTCTTTCGAATGATTGGCTTTCAGATAATTCAGTCTATACTTTGTCTTCAGTTAAGCATTTGGTTTGAGATATTCAGTTGAGCTAATTTTGTTTAGTGGAAAGTTGATTAAGACTTTTGAGTTTGAGTCCCTAGAGGTGAGTGACCCTAGTATACCGGTGTTGAGTTATTTTGTTGAGGCCCGTGAGGCATTTCAGTTAGTCAGTTTTAAATTTAGGCCGGTAGGGTACACCAACTCTAGGAGATTCTTTAAGTAATTAAGTAACCCAACAATGATAAGGACAGGCACTAGTGGTGATATGATGAACGGGAACATGGGTTATGCACCTCAGTATGGCTTTAGATGTGGGATTTAATCTCCGGAATTATCCAAGTGACTTACTTGCGGTGTGGGATTTATCTCCGGAATTATCCAGGTAAAATTACCTGCGATGTGAGATATATCTCCGGAATTATCCAGGTAGTTACTTGTGATGTGGGATTGATCTCCAGAATTATCAAAGTCGAGGCGACGCACATGGGGTATTCATGTGATGATGTGTCTATGTTTAGATGTGGGATGCTCTCCGGAATTATCCAGGTAAATTACCTGAGATGTGGGATCTATCTCCGGAATTATCAAGCATGGACTAATTCTCACAGTTTATCTTTATCTCGTAGTAGTCATCGTGATAGGAATAGTTGCATAGCGGGGGATTGAACCCTATGATGTGAAGACGTTAAGGGCTTGCACCGAACCTGTGTAGAATGGGATGCATAGACTTCAACAAGTATGCATTAGAGAGTCCGCATATAGACTTTGTGTTGTCTTGACTTGGTTTTATGCTCGTGTTTTCCAGTTTTCCTACACTTGACACTTAGACTAGATGCACTTGTTGTCTTCATTCTATGATGTTTTCATGCTTTACATCTTTGTTATTCCTCATTCATTTATTATTGTGGTTAATACATGTTGTTGATGACCTTATGTTCTACAATTAAATTATGTTGATTGTTTTATGTCACTCACACCATTTATGGCTGACCCCTTTAGTTTTGGGGGTTAGGGATCAACTCTAGCCTCATATGTTACAGGTTGTTGCTTAGAGTTTGGAGGTTGGATGCTTGAGATAGTTTTGGAGACAAACTGATGTAATAGAACTTTGTGTAAAATTTTAGTAAAAGAAGTGTTGTGAAAAGAAAGATGTAATTCAAGGTATTTGTAATTCCGCTGTGTTTGAAAAAGATTGTTGTAATAAAAGTTTGGAATAAAATTATTTGTGTTTTTGGGCTATGTGTACTGTTACATTGAAGTTGATGCTGGGATTGTGCCACGTATTTTCTAAGTTATTATATTAGAAATTCGGGGCGCTACATCCATCCCCCACATGGCGAAAGGGATTGGACTTGATAGGGAAGTTAGTGGAGCTTGTGGGAGGCGTCGGATGTCGGAGTACTTCTGACAGGAGCTGCATTGTCGTACGTGTCGTTCGGCGTCTCGTAGGAGAGTGGGCCAGAAATATCCATAATTCAACACTTTGTGGGCTAAGGATCTGGATCCCGAATGTGCCTCGCCGATGCCCTCGTGAAGTTCTTGTAGGGCGTAGTCGGCCTGCTTGGGGGAGAGGCATCTCAGGTAAGGTCGGCCGTCTACCTATGTGAAGGAGTGTTTATATAGGATGCCTCCGATTAGTGTGTAACGCTCGGCTCGAGTTCTCACTCTTCGAGCTTCCTTAGGATCTTCGGGGAGGAGCTCGTCCCTCAAGAATTCAATGAGGGGTTTCATCCAGTTATCTTCTAGCATGATAGGCAGCGACTCCATAGAGTCGGAAGTTTCGTCCTCTATACTTGGCATCAGAAGGACCTCTATCAGACGGTCTGCTCGAGACCTTGAAGGGAGGAAGAGGCTAGTTTGGAGAGGGCGTCGGCCTGGGCATTTTCTTCCCGGGGTATTCATTGGATGAAGGCTTCTTCAAACAGTGCCATGAGGTTCTTGACCTTGGCTAAGTATTTAACCATCCTGTCATTACGTGCTTCATATTCGCCGAGGGCCTGATTTACGACTAGCTGAGAGTCGCTAAAGATCCAGAGGCATTGTGCCCCTGCATTGCGAGCCATTCCAAGGCCGGCTATGAGTGCCTCGTATTCTGCTTCGTTGTTTGAGGCCTTGAAGTTGATACGGAGGGAGTATTGGAGGATGAAGTCATCTGGGCCTGCCAGAATGATCCCGGCTCCACTTCCCTCATTGCAAGAGGATCCGTCCACATAAACCGACCAGACAGGTGGTCCCTTCATTGCTTGGTTGAACTCGGGGATGGTACTTTCAACTATGAATTCTGCTAAGGCCTGAGCCTTGATCGCGGTCCGAGGCTGGTAAGTTATATCATGCTGGCTCAGCTCGATTGACCACTTCATAAGACGACCAGATGTCTCCGGCTTGTGGAGCACTTGCTTCAACGGTTGGTCGGTAAGAACGACCACCGAATGGGACTGAAAATACGGGTGAAGCTTTCTCGTGGCCATCACCAGGGCACAAGCCATCTTTCTATCTTCGGGTAGCGGAGCTCGGCATCCCGAAGTACTTTGCTCACATAGTAGCTGGGCTTTTGAGCCCGGTCTTCTTCCCTTACTAAAACGGCGCTGAGGGTCTGCTCCGAGGCTGCCAGGTAGAGGTAAAGGGGTTCACCAGGAATGGGCTTGCTGAGGAGAGGAGGGTTAATGAGGCAAGCCTTGAGTTGTTCGAACGACTCCTGTTGCTGCTGACCCCATTCGAAACCTTTAGCCCCCCTGAGGGCCTTGAAGAAGGGGAGGCATTTCTCTCCGGACTTCGAAAGAAAACGCCCTATGGTGGCTAGGCTGTAGCGCCCCGAATTTCTAATATAATAACTTAGAAAATACGTGGCACAATCCCAGCATCAACTTCAATGTAACAGTACACATAGCCCAAAAACACAAATAATTTTATTCCAAACTTTTATTACAACAATCTTTTTCAAACACAGCGGAATTACAAACACCTTGAATTACATCTTTCTTTTCACAACACTTCTTTTACTAAAATTTTACACAAAATTCTATTACATCAGTTTGTCTCCAAAACTATCTCAAGCATCCAACCTTCAAACTCTAAGCAACAACCTGTAACATATGAGGCTAGAGATGATCCCTAACCCCCAAAACTAAAAGGGTCAGCTATAAATGGTGTGAGTGACATAAAACAATCAACATAATTTAATTGTAAAACATAAGGTCATCAACAACATGTATTAACCACAATGATAAATGGATGAGGAATAACAAAGATGTAAAGCATGAAAACATCATAGAATGAAGACAACAAGTGCATCTAGTCTAAGTGTCAAGTGTAGGAAAACTGGAAAACACGAGCATAAAACCAAGTCAAGACAACACAAAGTCTATATGTGGACTCTCTAATGCATACTTGTCAAAGTCTATGCATCCCATTCTACATAGGTTCGGTGCAAGCCCTTAACGTCTTCACATCATAGGGTTCAATCCCCCGCTATGCAACTATTCCTATCACGATGACTACTACGAGATAAAGATAAACTGTAAGAATTAGTCCATGCTTGATAATTCCGGAGATAGATCCCACATCGCAGGTAATTTACCTGGATAATCCGGAGATCATCCCACATCTAAACATAGACACATCATCACATGAATACCCCATGTGCGTCGCCTCGACTTTGATAATTCTGGAGATCAATCCCACATCTCAAGTAACTACCTGGATAATTCCGGAGATATATCTCACATCGCAAGTAATTTTACCTGGATAATTTCGGAGATAAATCCCACACCGCAAGTAAGTCACTTGGATAATTCCGGAGATTAAATCTCACATCTAAAGTCATACTGAGGTGCATAACCCATGTTCCCGTTCATCATATCACCACTAGTGCCTGTCCTTATCATTGTTGGGTTACTTAATTACTTAAAGAATCTCCTAGAGTTGGTGTACCCTACCGGCCTAAATTTAAAACTGACTAACTGAAATGCCTCACGGGCCTCAACAAAATAACTCAACACCGGTATACTAGGGTCACTCACCTCTAGGGACTCAAACTCAAAAGTCTTAATCAACTTTCCACTAAACAAAATTAGCTCAACTGAATATCTCAAACCAAATGCTTAACTGAAGACAAAGTATAGACTGAATTATCTGAAAGCCAATCATTCGAAAGAACACTCAAGTTACAAAAATCCATCAGTTCCAGTCGACTCATACTGTGGTAAGTCGACTGTGCAGAGGACAATATCCAAAATTTTACAAAAATAAACTAAGTCATAATAGTCGACTTGAAAGCCATCGGTCGACTTAATCGAGACAAAATTCCAATAATTCTCAAGAAAATATTCTAAGTATATAAGTCGACTTAAAGAGGTCATAGGTCGACTGTCCAGAAAGGACTGAAATAATTTTACAAAATAAGGTCTCAGGACACCAGTCGACTGCATAAGAGTCTAGTCGACTGTCCAGAGGGGATTTCAAAAGAACTGAAGATACAACGGCAGGGTCGTACCAGTCGACTGAATAGTAGACCAGTCGACTGTCGGCCTACAGTTTTCATAAATTAGGTCTGAATACAAAATCAAAACTGGAGTTTTCTAAAGATTCATTGTTGGTGAAAAATAGTTCGTATTCAGGTAAAATGACAAATCTCAACAAATCCTTATTACGGATATATTACTCAAAACATCAAATAGGTCAAAACTCAAGTTCTCATGTTCTAGATTACTAATTCTTTCATTAGGGTTTCTCAATACTAAATTTCTTTCACGACTCTTAATCAAAATCTGATTTATAAACTCAATGTCCAGATGTTCAACCATCCGTTCATAACCATACTCAAATCTTAACATGTTTTTTAACAACACAATTTTATAAACCAAGATCTACTAGTCATTCATAGATTTTACATACGTGGTCCAAACAACAACAATTGTTCACATGAATCATACCACAATATAAGATCCATATCATTCACAACATCAAATCAAAACAACATTGTCACTCGCATACATAGATCAAAACAACAAAACAATTTTATATCACTCACCTTTGAATTGAAAAGATCCAACGAAAAGCCTTCCTTTTTGCAAGATCCAAAAATTCTCCTCTTGATCACCAAGAAAATAATAATATAATAAATCTGGAGTTGTGCAGCGAATGACTGCTGCACACCCTCTTTTATACAGGCCGGAAATAAGATTTAGGGTTTTAGAAATGTATTTGCAAAATAGTCCTCCCAAAAATATAACTTTTCTCATATAACCTTTTCTTAGTTAAAATAGATTAACTAAATCAAAACCAAATCAAATATTTTATCACTGAGTTGTCCAACAATCTAGAGCAGCCCAGTAAACAAGAAAAATTCGGATTTACAACTCAGGGTGGCGATTTTGCACAAAAGCCCTCCCTTTTGTAATATTTGCAATTACATCATAAAATATTCATAAAAATCCAGAAAAATCAGCAATAATATCAAATAATACATATTATATTTTCCAATCAAAATATTTGACTTTTACTTTCCAGAAAACATTTGCACAAAATTCTACATGAATTCCATATTTGCAAAAACACCTTTTTTGTTTAAATCTTCACCAAATCGACTTTAAATAAAATCTAAATATATTTAAATTCAAATGATAACCATGGAGAACCAAAATATCAGTAAAACGAATTTTCATAATTTATTTAAGATCCAAACGGCTTTTTACATAAAAGCTCCTCTCTTTCGAGATATTTATAAAAATAGTTTCTCTACTCAGAAAAATCTCAAATTTTAGAATATACTCCATTATAATTAGGAGAATTTAATAAAAATATAAAATTGGTTATTTATACCAAAAATATTTGCACGTGTTTCGCACGTGTAAAAAGATAAATCTTTAGAAAATATTTATTAAATCTCCAGAAAATCATTTAAATTCATTTTCAAATCTTTAAAATAATATTTGAAAATACGGGGTACTACAATGGATTTACTAGGGCCATTTCCGCCGGCTCCCGGTCAGTTCAAATTCTTAGTCGTGGCCATCGACTACTTCTCAAAATGGATAGAGATCGAGCCCTTGGCCACGATCACTGAGAACAAGGTCATTCAGTTCTTTTGGAAGAATGTCATCTGCCGATTCGGGGTCCCTCGGGTCCTCATAACAGACATCGAAACCCAATTCACGGGGGCCGCCTTCCAAGCTCTATGTAAAGACCTCGCCATCCAACACTAATTCTCCTCCGTGTCCCATCCCCAATCGAATGGCCAAGTCGAGAATGCTAACTGACAGATCCTCTCCGGCATCAAGAAGAGGTTGGATAAATGTTCCAAAGGCTTGTGGGTCGATCAACTCCCCAACGTGCTGTGGAACTACCGCACCACAAAACGGACCCCCACAGGCGAGTCCCCATTCAACCTCACCTATGGGTCCGAAGCTATGATCCCCCTGGAGGTTGGAATACCTTCTCCCCAGCTAATGGCTTATGAAGAAGAGCAAAATGCCAGAGAGCTCCGAGCAAGTCTAGACCTTATTGAAGAGATCTGAGAAAGAGCTGTCGTTCGACAACAAAGCTACCGAAGAAGGATCGAGTTGGCATACAATAAGAAAGTCCATCCTACCGACCTCAAAGAGGGGGACCTGGTCCTCAGAAAGTTAGCCATCTCTTTCTCCGGTCAGAAGAGCAAACTAGCTCCAAATTGGGAGGGACCCTACAAGATCGCCAAAGTCATTCGGCCCGGCACCTACAGACTAGAAGACCTCAAAGGCAGGGAGATCCCCAGGACCTGGAATGCCGACCATCTCCTGAAATACCAAGAGAGAGCACCAACGCCTCTCTAAGTATTCTGGGATGTCGAACCGTTCCTCTCCTATTACTTGTTTTGCTTTTCTTTTATTTTCTCTCTTGTAATAACGGTTCGCAACTTTAGAAGCAGCCAACTATTAGTCATTAATAAAGAAAGCTTTTTCATATTCTACTATTGTTTACATCTCTCTGCTTTTACTCTTCACTCTAACGATGTTTCGGAGTACAACACTTGGCTCAATTCTACTTCGCAAGTTCACTCCTAAGTAAACTAGAAGTAGTTCGCCATTCGGAGTTGCTCCCACAACCGTTGAACAACTCTAACGATGGTTTGGAGTCCAACACTTGGCTCGATTCTACTTCGCAAGTTCGCTCCTAAGCAAACTAGAAGTAGTTCGTCATTCGGAATTGCTCCCACAACCGTTGAACCACTCTAACGATGGTTCGGAGTCCAACACTTGGCTCGATTCTACTTCGCAAGTTCGCTCCTAAGCAAACTCGAAGTAGTTCGCCATTCGGAATTGCTCCCACAACCGTTGAACCACTCTAACGATGGTTCGGAGTCCAACACTTGGCTCGATTCTACTTCACAAGTTCGCTCCTAAGCAAACTAGAAGTAGTTCGCCATTCGGAATTGCTCCCACAACCGTTGAACAACTCTAATGATGGTTCTGAGTCCAACACTTGGCTCGATTCTACTTCGCAAGTTCGCTCCTAAGCAAACTAGAAGTAGTTCACCATTCGGAATTGCTCCGACAACCGTTGAACAACTCTAACGATGGTTCGGAGTCCAATACTTGGCTCGATTCTACTTCGCAAGTTCGCTCCTAAGCAAACTAGAAGTATTTCGGCATTCGGAATTGCTCCCACAACCGTTGAACAACTCTAACGATGGTTCGGAGTCCAACACTTGGCTCGATTCTACTTCGCAAGTTTGCTCCTAAGCAAACTAGAAGTAGTTCGCCATTCGGAATTGCTCCCACAACCGTTGAACAACTCTAACGATGGTTCGGAGTCCAACACTTGGCTCGATTCTACTTCGAAAGTTCGCCCCTAAGCGAGCTAGAAGTAGTTCGCCATTCGGAATTGCTCCCACAACCGTCGAACTACTCTAACGATGGTTCGGAGTCCAACACTTGGCTCGACCGCGCTCCACGAGCTCACTGTTAAGCGAGGCTCGACTCATCTCGCAAGTTCGCGAGATTAAGTGACCGAAGCACAGCTCGGTACCACTGCCCGAACACTCATGTCGCCGATCCCCAAACGAGCAAACGGCCAGCTCAGGGACCTCGGCACGATGAACACAGTCACAAACAAAACAGCTACACAGAGCTACAAAGAACATGCAAGTCTAAGAAAGAAATATTATTAAGAATTGGGACGCAGTACAAGGCGGCTCTTCCATACAACAAGATTAGAAGGCGTTAAAGAGCAAAAGTTACACTGCCGACTTGTGGCACTTAGGCTAAATACAAACAAGATCTTCAACGCCTCCGTGCGCAGGGATGTTCCGCTTCAAGGACACTCGAGGGCGACGGCGTTTACCTCCGGAACTCGACCCCAAACCAACGAATTGAGACGTGTCCTCGACGCTGCTCCTAACAGCCGCTCCGACGGATGCTCCGCTCGATGAAATGGCGACGGCACTTTCTGCGTCCCCGGGACTAGGTTGGCCAATGGGCGAACGAGTCGCGAGCTCATAAAACGAAATGCCACGCTCGCTCTCCGCGCGAGTACCCGAAGTGCTCCTGACATTGATTGGCCCCGAACGCGGTTTGAGGCGAGCCACCTCCACCTCCAGCTCTGAGATCCCCTCCCTCAGTGAGTCGTCTTTTACATTGACCTCGAAGCGAGGGGGTATTGCGGAGTTCGGCACGCCAGAGCAACTGGCGATAAGACGGCGGAGATGAGTGACTTCGATGCTCTTGTCCACCGTGGCTCGCTTCAGCGCGTCGACCTCGGCCGTCAGTTCGCCACGCTTGCTCGTCAGTTTGGCCACCTCGGCCGTCAGTCCCTCTCCCTCCGTCCGAAGCTCCGCCTCTACTGTTTGCAGGTGACGAATCTTAGAAAGCAGATCGTCCCTCTCCGCTGTTATTTTTGATAAAGTGTGGCAGATGCACTTGATCCGAAGGCCATAGCTAAAGGCGGTTGTCGAACCATCATCCTCTCCTAAGGGGGCCATCTCGGCGATCCTACTCTCCAGACGCCGGATCTCGATGTCTCGCCGACCCAGGATGAGTTGTAAGTGGTTCCGCTCGCTTTCGGCTCGGCGCAATCCCAGCTCGACTTCATAGAGCCGCTCTCGGCACCTCGCCAAGCACAGCCTCGTCGCCCCTAAGCCAACCTCGGCCCGAGCGTTGTCATCCGAGCGAGTGGGCTCGACAGCTTGAGTCACCACCACAAGCTGAAAATAAGTCGAGACAAACAACAAATTTTTAAACACATTGCCGAAGTCCTACACTTCAAGAATTTTCGAACAAATTTTCAAGAATTGTTGGGAAAAGATAGAGATACACAGAGTCGAACCCAAAAAGATGTTTTTTCATTCATTACAAAAAGCGGTGGCCAGTCCGCGATTAGGCATTACAAAAAAAAAAGAACCGAAGAAAAGAAAAAGCGAGCGGAGTCAGGCGCGACCTCTTTCCCAGGGCAGCGAGGAGGGGTGGGGGTCGACGTCTCTGAAGGGGTCACCACCGCCAGCGGGGTAACCACAGATCCCGGGACCTCGGCGATGACTTGGACTTCAGCCTCGACTTCGTCCTCCCCTTCTTCTTCTTCTTCTCCCTCCGACTCAGGGTCGAAGCCTTCGACGTGGCCCGAGAACAATCTCCATCCCGTGCAGTCCACGTCAGGGTACGCCTTCGTCACCCGGGCGAGGGCTTCGGCGTAGGCTTTGGCCATGTTCTGGGCAAGAAACCTTTGCGCCTTCACCATGGTCGCGTCCTCCGCCTCCTTCACCGCGGCAGCTTTGGCCTCTACCGCTTCGGCCAATTGTTTGGCTGCCTCCTCCTTCTAGAGAAGAAGGTCGCCCTCCAGCTTCGCGACCTGGCCCTCGAGGTACTCGACCCTCACCGTCTTCCCTTCGAACTCGACCCGAAACTTGTCGAGCTCGTTCCCCATCCGAGCCTTCTCCTTCCGAGCTTGGTCAGACTCCTGTTTCAGCTCCTTCTCCAGAACCGTCAACCTCTCTGTGAGGTGACCAAAATGGACGATGATCTGCATCAAAGAAAAAGGTATTAAAAGAGATAGAGAAATCAGACCCAAAGAGAATCAAGGACAACAAAAATTTAGCACTTACCGAGACCGCCGAGCGAGCAATCTCGATGACGTCGTCGCCTTCTTGCCCGGCCTCCATGGCAGCGCGATCCTTCGGCGTCGCCAAATGCTTGACCGCCTGCATACTCACTAAGGAGTTACCGAGGAATCCGTCATGTTTCCGAACTTGCCAGTCCGGAACATGGATCCTTTTGTGCTCCTCGGTCCGGAGCTCCTCGGCCACCACCGTCAGCGGGGGCGTCGCCAACCCGAGGGCTATGGCGATGGGGAACTCGCCGACCCCGGTTGACACCGAGGCACCTTCATCGGCAGCGGCCGGGCTTCCGAGGGTATCCGCATCCTCGGCGACCTCCGTGACCCTCGGAGGCTTGGCGGTCGGCAACTTAGTGGCCACCCTCTTACGCTTCTTCGGCGCCTTGCTGGCGAGGCCGGCCCTCAAAGCCAACACCGCCTCGTAGTCCATCGCCTCTGCATTAAAGACAAAGTTAGTTAGCACAATACAAATCATGAAGAGTGAAGTACGAAAAACAAAGCACGAAAGCGTAAAAGAAGCCGTGTACTGGGATCTACGCGGCAGAGCCCTCCCCTGAACAAGACGTCCTCGGTCAGCTCCTTCCAATCATACTTCGGCCGATCGAGAAGTGTCCGAACTGCTTCTTCTTCTTCAGGGCGAAGCTTGGGCAGCGCCTTCAACCTCTTCGGCACCCCTTCCACCCAACCGGAAGGGATAGGCCAAACCTCCGCACTCCGCACTATCAAGAACTTCAACGCCAGTGCTTGATGGAGTCGGGGCATATAACGAGCCTACCACCATGCCTCGGAGCCAAATAGTACCGGAACTCCGACCGGTTCCCTTGCTGAAGCCGGTAGATCGTCCGAAGTACATTCAGCTCCGGCTCGATCCCAGCGGCCTGGCAGTGAAGTACGAAGCCGTTTATGACTCTCCATGCGTTCGGCATAAGTTGGATGGGGCTGACCCCAAACCACCTCAGAACGAGGATTGCGAACGGATGGAGAGGTAGCTAAGCCCCAGCGATAAAGGCATCGACCGGCCAGCAACACATAGTCACTGGCAGCGGCGAGTTAGCCCTAACCCCGGGACCCGACAGCATAAGCTCGTACTCCTCCGGAATGTGGAAACAGTCCCGGATCACTCCCAGGTCTTCCTCGCGGAGGATCGACACCGTCTCATCCGCCTCGGTCGTCTCCCTCGCCGCGTTCTCCTCAAAAGTCCTCCCCCTCCGGTGAACAATTCGCTCGGCGTGCTCCTCCGGAAGCCCTCGAACCCTGTGAAGTCCCGTCAGTTACCCCGGCAATCTGCCGAACTCCCCCATACGCTTTGGCTCCTCCACGATCGAATCTTTGTCGAACACCTTCTTGCCCTTAACTGGCCGACTCGGAGTGTGGGCTTCGACGACTTCAAGGGAGGGCTCGGACCAAGAAGACGAGTCAAAGATGGAGGGAAGAGACATATTTATACTTCGAAAGAAACTAAGTATAAATTACCTTAAAAAGATTTGCTGTCGGAAACTTCGCCGGAAAACGAACGGAAATCACCGGAATCACTCGCTGAGCACAAAAAACCGCCTGAGCAAAAGAGAGGAGAAGTGAAAATGAGAGAGGGGGGTGAGGTTTTATAGAGAGGGACGCGCAAAACGAGGTTAATAGGCCCAGACTGCCGGCCCATACACACAAAACGACAAGAGCGACCCAAACCGTCGCCTTGTTCGCCACGCCAAGCCGCACATCGCATTAATTGCTGTCCCGTCTGACAGAAGCTTAGAGGTCACTGCACTAAATGAACGTCTCATCTGTCAGAGCTATCAGAAGTTCAGAAGCCATCACATTTAATGGCTGCCACGTCTGCCAGGAACGTAGAAGCCACCAACTCTGCAGGGCGTCCTCTGCCAAAAACGACAAGTCTTGGACCTCGGCACCAGCTACCGAGCGTTCTTGACACCGACCATGTTACATGGAAAAGTTGGACCTCGGCACCAGCTGCCGAGCGTTCTTGACACGGACCATGTTACGTGGAAAAGTTGGACCTCGACACCAGCTGCCGAGCATTCTTGGCACCGACCATGTTACCTGAAAAAGTTGGACCTCGGAACCAGCTGCCGAGCGTTCTTGGCACCGACCATGTTACATTGAAAGTTGGACCTCGACACCAGCTGCCGAGCGTTCTTGACACCGACCATGTTACATGGAAAAATTGGGGTTCGGCACCAGCGGCCGAGCGCTCTTGACACCGACCATGTTACATGGGAAAATTGGGGTTCGGCACCAGCTGCCGAGCATTCTTGACACCGACCCTGTTACAGGGAAAGTTGGACCTCGGCACCAGCTGCCGAGCGTTCTTGAAACCGACCCTGTTACAGGGAAAGTTGGACCTCGGCACCAGCTGCCGAGCGCTCTTGACACCGACCCTGTTACAGAGAAAGTTGGACCTCGGCACCAGCTGCCGAGCGCTCTTGACACCGACCCTATTACAGGGAAAAGTTGGACCTCGACACCAGCTGCCGAGCGCTCTTGACACCGACCCTATTACAGGGAAAAGTTGGACCTCGGCACCAGCTGCCGAGCGCTCCTGAAACCGACCCCATTACAGGGAAAAAATGGGGTTCGGCACCCGCTACCGAGCGCTCCTGACACCGACCCTATTACAGGGAAAAATTGGGGTTCCGCACCAGCTGCCGAGCGCTCTTGACACCGACCCTGTTACATGGAAAAAGCTACCTCGGACCCCTCCGAACTCCGTCTCCGCACTCACGACCTAGCCGAGGTGCCTCAGCTCATCGATAGAGGGTGCCGAACCACCTACGGACTTCGGCCTCCTCAACAGCGAGCGCACGAAGGGGTCGGTGATGTGATACAAGTATGTAGGCCGCACAACGAAGGAAAACGGCCGAGCCATTCGCCAAAAAGTTGCGAAAAAACAATCAAAAATTCTGGAAATTAAGGAAGAACTCTTGGAAAATAATTATAAAGTTGGGGAAACATTCCCTGATCCCTAAACGAATAATTGTTGCCAAGAACAAACTTTTAAGACCCCCGAACGACGAATTGACATTTCGCAAAGTTAAGAGAATATTCCTGCGAGAACACCACATGACCATAAGAGCTCAGGAGCGACTCAGAGTTCAACCAACTTGAAAAATCACCATACTACCTCCTTCAAGATTCAAAACCTTATATTTGGACTCCGATACAACTCCGTTAGCCATTAAAACAGTAAAACTACTCCTCAAAGGCTGATCAAACTCAGTCAGTGAGGTGCTCGTGATATGGCTAAAAATGGGGATAAATCGGAACCGTCCAAATCGGGCACGAATCTTGAAGCCCAGGGGTAAAACGGTAATTTCACCTACCAATGGGTCTGAAGCGGGTACTGGTTCTCCTCCTCGAAGACCCACTAACCAGCAAACGGATCCACTTCAACTGGGTGCGGATTTCAACCTGCAGCAAACCCGGTCCAGAAGGGATAGAATTAGGGTTTCTGATTAAATCCTAATCAACGGCCCTGATTCATATCTATCTCTTCACTGGGAATTAGGGATTACATTCCTTATCTAACCACAGGGGATTATATTCCTAATCTGATCCTAGTGGCGCCTATAAATATCTCCCATCCATCTCCATTAAGAGGTAATCAATCTTTTGCCAATTTACGCTCTCTCATAATTATTCCTGATTACTGACTTGAGCGTCGGAGGGTGCGTCGCCGGGAACAACCCGGTATCTCGCACTTTTTGCAGGTGCACGGCAGGAGTCAGCGTCAAACTCCGGCGGAACAGGTAACCGGTTTGCTATTCAGTTTTCCTAAGAATCCACAAATACTATCTGTTTGTCCCCACACCAGATTTAGCGGTAACAAAATATAAAAAAAACTTTATTAAAATCCAAAACAAGAAGTCATTATCAACTGAAATTCAACCATGAGAATTAACAAATGTGACTGGGCCGAACCCAACTACACAAGCAAGACACCAACCAAACTGATTCAACCCTAATCGCCTCGATTGGTGCAACGTAACAAACTAAAGCCATATTTAATCAATAATTACAGTTTTGGTTTGGGTGATTGATTCGGATTTTTTTTTTTTTTTTTTAAAAGGAAAGAAGATTACCAAATCTGATTAACAAATCTATTAATTAATTCAAGCAAAAAAAAGGAAAGAAGATTACCAAATCTGATTAACAAATCTATTAATTAATTCAAGCACCACTACCCCTTAATTAAACATATCTTTAAGCAGAAACTTTATCAATACCATATCTGGAGCCATGCAAATGCACACTTGGTTTATCAAAAATCTAAAACTAAATTTTGAAACAAAATGCTTACGGTGTGGACCTTTTTTTTTTAAATGATTCCAGATATGAAGCAATTGATCCAATTACTTCATCAATTAAATTCATCAATTGAATTTCTTATACAGAAAGATCAAATATCAAGAAAAAGAAGATCAAAAGAAATCCTAAATTTCTTAAACAAGAAATCCTAAATGTGTTAAACAAAAAATCATCAGTTTTTCAATTAATTTAGCAAAGATGGCTCTGATACCAATTGATGGTATTTTATATACACTTAAGAACATGCATAAAACATTAATAACAACCTAAAACATATTTCTATGAATCTTGATCTTAATCATGTTGCAAAAGTGCTTTAATATAAAATCCTAAATCATGAAACTATAGATCTTTCTTAAATCAAAAGAACAAGAACATTAAAAGCGGAAGCACTAACCTGAAGCCATTGATGGAGATTGCGCAGAGGGTTTGGATCTTCCTATATGATACGCACTTCTATGAGAGACAGTCTCTCTATTCTTCTATTGATGGATTGACAGATGGAATAAGAAGATAAGTATATATAGGGGACCATAACCCTAATTGATAATTATTGATTTCCAATTTTGCTCATCACAAAATGAGAAATTTACTTTACGGTCTCTACACGTGTTATATCACACTTTAAATTTTATGTTTTTAACCAATTACTTAATCTTGATTAGATCACTTTAATTTGGATTAGACTTTAGAATAGCAATTATATATTTAGTCATATATGTGAGTCCATATAGATTATTTTCTACCAGAACTTTGGCAGGATCGTGCATGACACATTTCATTCAATGGGGCCTTCCAAATAGTATTTGCTGCCTTTGCACGGGAAGCCTTCTCTCGTTAATGCCAGGATCTATGGTTGCATGTTATGCGTGTGGATACTCCTAAAGCACTTGGGACAAAATTATGACATATAGGTACATGTGCCTCTTGTAAATTATTTGGTCTGGGCTTTTTTTTTTGTTTTTTTTTAAAATAATTTGTGTTGGGGAGCAACCCCTGTACTCCTGTAGTCAAGTCTATCATTTTTAGCATCTGATGAAATCTCTGTTATTCCATTTTCACAGCTTTATTTTGTAAGGGCAAATTAACCGCTACTTCCAATTATGGCCACAGTAACAGAGTTCACGAATAATAATGTACGAATTTGGTGAATTATTTATAAAGAATTCATATGCGAATCAATTCGTGATTTAATTGCCTATTTCTGCTTAATTCACGCACTTCACGAATTATACGCGAAAGCACAAATAGTTTTCAAATATTTGCAATTAAAAAAATTTAATCGCTCTGATTTTTACTATTTTTCATATTTGTGGATTTAAATATATATTTACTTATGTGATAGTAGTAGATGCATTACATTTTGTACCTCTTTTTTCTCAAATTTTTGTCTAATTCTTAATATTAAATCTTGACGAATTATTTCTTAACTCCGAATTTGTGACTATGATTGTGCCTAGTTAATTA
Source organism: Hemerocallis citrina (assembly GCA_017893485.1). Classification (NCBI taxonomy): domain Eukaryota; kingdom Viridiplantae; phylum Streptophyta; class Magnoliopsida; order Asparagales; family Asphodelaceae; genus Hemerocallis; species Hemerocallis citrina. Next base: position 279,212,515 of record CM030359.1, read on the forward strand.
AAGCGGCGGCGAGGCAAAAGTCATTGTCTTTCTTTGGCATTCCATGGACTTCCTCATATAAAGGGATGGCATGAACAAATCTCTTGGAGGGCGATGTTGTAGTGAACCAAACAGCCCCTTGTTCTCTTTCCTTCATCTCCCTTTTCCAAATTTCAAACAAGAAAAAGTTTCCTTTTTTGCTGCATTTCTCTATTCTAAAAAATCGTACTGTGAACTCTTTCTCTTGCTCTTGCTCTCATCTTCTTTTCACGAAATCTGATCATTAACAGGTTTCGAATACTAGAATAATATGTAAAATTTCAACCTCCCTACAGTTGGATATATAAGTATATTCTCACTATATAAATAATATTATGTATAATATTATTCTATGGGTAAAATATGTGTTACACCTATTAATTGTATAGATATTAGAACGCGGGTTGAGTGGGTTGAGAACCCAGTACCCAAACCAGTATTTATCCTATAAATACTGGCTTGTGATAGTAGTCTAGGTATTCCAATTTTGATACTTAGGATAAATATCTCAAAGCACATTAGTCAAGGATATTAACCCTAATTTCTATTGTTATAATTTTTCATAATCTCTAACACCTACTTTATCTCATCCCTAAATTATTGTTGTTTTTATTATTATTTTTCTCAGTACTCAATAATTATTATTTTTCTCAGTACTGGAATACGACAATGATCCACAAGTTATTTATAATAACAACTAGCATTTATAGGATTCATTTATAGCATTTACAACTAGATGAAAATTTTGTTCTACCTTGAGATGGTGTGGTAGCAAAACAAAGAGATCCAAAAATACGTAAGTGAGTGTACTTGGGTGGTTTAGCAAATAATTTTTCGAAAGGGGAAATATTACCAAGTAAAAGAGTTGGTAACCTGTTAATGATATACGCAGCAGTAAGCACACAATCGCCCCAAAAATGGATTGGTAAGTTTGCTTGAAATTTTAATGCACGAGCAACCTCAAGAAGGTGTCGATGTTTGCGCTCAACGACACCATTCTGTTGTGGAGTATAAGGACAAGATGTTTGATGTAAGATGCCATTATCGAGGAAAAAGGTTTTAAGAGATAAGAACTCAGCGCCATTATCAGATTGAAAAATTTTAACAGCGGTTTGGAATTGATTTTTGACTAGAGTGATGAAGTGTTTGATAAAACCTTGAGAATCAGATTTAGATTTCATGAGAAAGATCCAAGTTCATCTTGTGTAATCATCAACAATGATAAGAAAGTACTTCTCTCCATGTAAGGTGGGAGTTGAATACCCTCCCCATATGTCACAGTGAATTAGCTCAAAAGGAAATGAAGTAGTAACTGAACTGTTTGGAAATGATAATTTAGTTTGTTTTGTAAGAGGACAAATCTCATAAGAGCATTTTGAATGAGAAAAAGAAATTTTATTGAAATTATTGGATAAAAATTGCAATCTTCTAGATGTCAAATGACCAAGACGATAATGCCATACAGACACATTACTGATGGAAGGACTACTGCTTGCTAAATAATATAAGCCTCCGACTTCTCTAGCTACTCTAATCGTCATCTTCTTGGTTCGGTCCTGGAATGAACATTCAACAGGTCAGAAAACAGCGAGACAATCAAGAGACATACTGAGTTTGCTAACAGAAATAAGATTAAAACCGAAGCAGGGAATAAAGAGGACATGAGAAAAAAGGATGGAAGGTGTGAGTTGAACATCACCAGTGTAAGTAACTCTTGCAAAGTCACCATTAGGTAGCTTAACAGGAGGAAAGGAACTAGTTGCAACAATATTTGAAAGAAGAGATAGGTCAGAAACAATGTGATTTGTAGCCCCTGAGTCGACTATCCAAAGAATTCTAGATTGTATAGAAGAAAAACAGGATTTGAAAGAAGGAAGGCAAGGTTTACCTGTTAGATTCACACTAGGCTGTAAATTACCATCTTGGAGGATACTCAAGAGTTTCTGAAATTGTTCTAAAGTAAGAGATTAAGAAGATCGAAGTTTCTCAGTACTGGAACTGGTTCCGTGAATGCCAGTTGGCTTGTGGAGATGATGACCAGGTGGGAAACCATGTAACACAACACTTTTCCTTGTAGTGACCATGACGGTGACAGTGATCACAATAAGGACGGCCTTTGGGCTTTTGTTGAGATCCAGCTTTAGCAAAAGTAGCATTGGCAGCTGGAATAGGAGTAATCAAAGGAGATGGGCCTCCAGTATTGATGTGGAAGGCAGCAGCATCTGCGATAGTAGTGTGTTGATCAATAGAGGCAATAGCACACTGGCGTTCTTCTTGCAGTATGAGAGAATAGGCTTTGGTGATCGAAGGTAATGGATCCATGAGGAGGACCTGTCCATGGATGGCACCAACAGACTCGTGGAGTCCTAAGAGAAATTGGATCAGTTGTTCACTATTCTGAGTAGTCTGGAAAGTCTTTGATGCACCACACGAGCATTGGGGAAGGGGCTGCAATGATGTGAGTTCATCCCAAATAGTTTTCAGCTTTGTGTAATAGGCTGAAAGAGAAAAAGTACCTTGAGTGCACAAGGCAAGGTCATGACGTAGTTGGAATATACGAGGAGCATTACTTTGAGCGAAACGTTCATGAAGATCCTGCCATATATCATTGGCATTCACAGCATAAATAACGCTTTCAGCAATTTCTTTGTTGAGGGAGTTGAGAATCCATGACTTCACCATGTCATTACATCATTTCCAGAGGGCACAATCAGGTGAATCAGAGGACGGAGGTGTAGTGCAGCAATCAACGAAGGAAAGCTTGTTCTTGGCGCCTAGAGAAGTTTTCATGGCTCGACTCCAACTGGAAAAATTGTTGCCATCCAATACCTGGCTGACTAGAGCAGCTCCGGGATTGTCAGAATGATGCAAGAAGAAAGGACTGGAGAACTCGGCAGTTGAATCGTTGTTGTTTCGATTGCCATTGGTTTGAGTGGAGGGCTCATTAGATGGGGGAATTGTTGCCATGATGGTGATAAAAGAAGAAAGAAAGCTCTGATAACAAATTGAATCACAAAGGAAAGATGAGGAAAGATAATCTTTTCATATCTGATCAGGTTAGAAACCTGTGAATATATAGTTACAAGTATAACAAACTCTTCCAATAATGTAGGATGGCTAACAAATTCACAACAGCCTAACAGAGTTGATCTTATCTCCTAATATGAATTTACAACAGCCTAACAGAGTAGATCTTATCTCCTAATAGTTATGGTGCATATTGTGTAACAGGGTGATAGAGAGAGTTTCAGTATTGGTGTTGTATAATGGGCATTGCAGATCAATACCAAAAATTAACATAAAGAAATATGAACGATACAATAGAAAGAGTTACTTGATTGACTCAGGGGAGTGTACTCTAGATGACTTGAGTAAGAGGTTTTATGGTATACTACCACATACTGAGGGTTATATGATGAAATTAACCTATGCGAAGCTTGGGACATGAACTAAAAAGTATGAAGTGATTAAACATGATGAGAAATATGCAGAACTATGGAAGTTGCATTTGGAGAAGAAGAAAATACTATAGCTATATCTATCTTTCAGGCCACCTAAAAACTACACAGATTTGGTGTAAATGCAAGTAAAACTATTTAGGGAATGATGACTAAATATCATTTAGGATGTGGGGATATACCTTCTGAATAATTGGTTGCATCTAGTGATGATGAAAATGCTTATATGTGGCAAATTGGCTTACATCAAAACAGAATAACTCAAGCACTACTTAATACAACAGAAGCAGACATGAATTCAAATCAACAACCACCAGAGGCCCAGGAAGTGCTTAATTTGGATTCAAGTAGTGAAGAAAATGCAGATAAATAGGGTGAGACAAGAGTGGATCAGGGTGAAGAGGCAGGTACAACAACAGCTGATACCTATGGAGCAAAGTGATACCTATGGTCAAGGTGCTGTGGAGGAATCAGCAGTTCGAGGATGCTACTTGGGAGCCAGAGGATCGCATGCAGAAGGATTTTCCTGAGCTTTTTGTATGAATGTATTTTCTTTTATGTGATTGCAATTCTTTTGAATGATTGTACCTTTGATGCTGAGTTGTATTCCTTCTATTTTGATTATGTTGTCATATGCAATTGTTTGGACTATATTTTTATTTATGAGATATTATTTTTCTTTGTTGGTACGTTGTTTGGACTCATTAGTAGTAGTTCTGAGGACAGAACTCTTCTAGTGATGTAGTACCCCGTATTTTTAAATATTATTCTTAAAGGTTTATAAATGATTAAAATGATTTTTGGGGATTTAATAAATATTTTCTGGAAATTTATCTTTTTACACGTGCGAAACACGTGCAAATATTTTCTTGAAAAGTTCAAAAGCCAAAATTATTTTTATGGAAAATCATTATTTATTATTTGGGATTTATTTATAATTTTTCCAGATTTTTCTGAAACTAATTGGATCTATTTGCAAATATTGAGAAAAAGAAGGACCTTTTTGCAAATTTATCATTTTGAGGGGTGAAAGTGCAAAACTATTTTTCTGGGCTTTTAATCAGAGCTGGTTGGAAAGTAAGGGTTATTTTGCTTTTAAATCTCAATTTAATTAATTTTATCAAGTTCTAAGTATAGGAATCTATTTATGTAAAGATATGTTTTCGAGGGGTTATTTCGCAAATATGTCTAAAACCCTAAAATCTTATTTCCGGGTATTTAAAAGAAGAGAACGCAGCCGTCATTCGCTGCACAACACAAAGATTTATTATTTTTGGAGGATTGAGAGAAGGATCTTGGATTTCGCAAAAAGGAAATGCTTTCTTGTTGGATTTCTTCATTTCAAGGTGAGTAACATGTTGTTTTCTTTTATTATGCGTATGTTGTATGTGAGTGATGTAAATTTATTTTGTTGTTTTGATTTATGTGAGCAATTGTTTTTTGTTTGTTTTTGACATGTTTGTTTTTCTTTTATGGTGTGTATGTGAGTAATGTAATGATTGGTTGTTTGATCTATGAATGTTTATTGGATCTGGGATATTGAATTGTATTGCTAGAAAGCATGTTTAGGGTTGAACATGATTATGCATATTATGGATTGGATGAAAAGTTGGATCTTGTGAAACCCTAGTGGTATGTCATTACAGGTTTGATTATGGTTGTGAGTTGTGGTAGGAATTTAGATTTTGAGAAATTAGTTGAGTTGAGGAGATATACCCAAATTGGGGATTCTTTGAGATTTTGATATTTGTATGGTTTGGATCTGAATACGAACTATTTCAGTGAACAATGAATTTTGTAAGAAACTCTAATTTTGTGTATTGACTCCGACAAGTACGCACTAGAGAGTCAGCATATAGATTTGTGTTTTCTTGATTTAGTTTCACGCATGTGTTTTCCTGTTTTCTACACTTGACACTTAGTTAGTTTCACTTGATGTTTACATGTTTCCTTGCTACGTCACATTTTATGTATTCTTGTTTATTACATGTTGTTTATGAATCCATGCTTAATGTTTATTTATGTTGTTTATTTTTTATGTCACTCACACCATTATGGCTGACCCCTTTAGTTTTGGGGGTTAGGGATCATCTCTAGCCTCATGTTTATAGGTTGTTGTTGATTATAGCTTGGGATTTGGATGATTGAGTTCAGTTGATTTAGTGACATATGTAAAATGAAAAGAAAGTGTTGTAAAGAAAAGAGAATTGTGATTTAAGATGTATTGTATTCTGCTGTGCTATGTAAACGATTATTGTAATGAAAGTTGAAAATTTTTATTGGTGTTTGGTTGTGTTTAATATTACATTGAAGTTGATGCTAGGAACTGTGCCACGTATTTTCTAAGATATCATATTAGCAATTCGGGGTGCTACAGAGGTTGGTATCAGAGCATGCTTCAATAGTAATACTAAACATGGTATAAAAATAACCTAGGTGTGGACACTAGAGTGTGAGTACCTAGGTGTGGACATTAGAGATTGAGTATCACATAGAACTGAAACATGATGTTTTACCTTTGGGGTATAGTTGAGGTTCTGCCAAAGGGTGTTGATGTGAGAATGAATTGTGTGTGTGGTGCTCTAACTTTTCCCTCGTTTTGCGGTATTCAGTATGGTTGCACCCAGACCCAGGAATGGTGGTAACAATGGTGATGGATCTGGAAGTTCTCGAGGAACTGGAATTGATCTCGAGGCCGAATTTGCCAGGGTGTATCAGACTTTGGAGGCACTGATGGCATCTAATTTGGCTCAGAATCAGAACCAGCATCCGAATCATGGAACTGGACCAGGATTGGTTAATGCCGATCCCATCAAGCAAATCGAGTCCTTCACGAGGATGAGGCCACCAGTTTTTGACGGGCAATCTGATCCAAACGAAGCTGATGATTGGATTAGGCGGATGGAGACAATCTTCGAGGTCTCAGAAACTCCAGCAGCCAATAAGGTGAAGTTGGCCACTATGCAACTAGAAAAGGACGCTGGTGTTTGGTGGCAAACGGTGAAGAGGGCGTTGGGGGACCAGTAGATGACTTGGGAGGCTTTTCTGGAGGAATTCAGGGATCGCTTCTTTCCCCTAGATATTCAGGAGAAGAAGGCGACAGAATTCTTGAATCTTCAGTAGGGCAGCATGACCGTGCGAAAGTATGAGACCAAGTTCGCTCAGCTGTCGAGGTATGCACCAGAGTTAATCGTTGACGAGGCGAAGAAGGCCAAGAAGTTTGAGCAAGGCTTGAGGCCAAACTTGAGGTCGATAATGATTCCGTTAGGCATAAGAAGGTTCGACAAGCTGGTCAAGAGAGCAACTGTGACTGAGGAAGACATGGACCAGTTCCAGAAGAAGTAAGAGATCTGGAACAGGAACAAGAGGCCAGCATCAGGTCAGAGTGGGAAGGGATTCCCGGCGAAGCAAGTCAAGTTCAGTGGACCAGTGCAGAAGGTACCTACAACTCAGAAAGTGACTTGTTATTACTGCAAGGAGGCAGGTCATTACAGGTCAGCGTGTCCTAAGTTGGCGAAGCAGACTTGTTTCCAGTGTGGGCAGACAGAACATTCTAAGTCTCATTGTCCACAGTTGAGGAAGGATGGTCAGGGTGGAAGCAAATTCCAGAGGCAAGGGCGAGTATTTGCATTAACCGAGGAGGACGCAGGTAACTCGGAAGATGTAATACAGGGTATGCAAGAGTTTTGATTTTTATTTTAAATCAATGTAATAAATAAAACCTTTATTTGAGAATAATTGGAGATTGAGTATCACTCTTCATGTAACAGAGATTGTTTTAATTAATGGAATTAAGGCAAAAGTTTTATTTGATACTGGTTCATCTCATACTTTTGTGTCGCCAAATTTTACAAAGGTCTTAGGTGTGGAGCCTAAGTTGTTTCCAGGTAAGCTTTTGTCGGTGGCAATGCCGTCATGTGAAGAATTGATCGCCGATCGATATTACGAGGGCTGTGATATCGAGATTGGCGAGAGATTATTCGGCATTGATCTGATTGAGCTGCAAGTCTTAGGAGTGGATGTGATCATGGGCATTGATTGGATGGCAATATATGATGCCACAATTGAATGCAAGCAGAAAGAGGTATTAGTGAAAGCACCAGGTGGTCCCGCAGTAACTTTCCAAGGGAAGAAGAAGGTTCCGAAGGTGACTGTAATGGTATCCAAGATGACGATTCCAGATGAAGTCAAGGGCATTCCGGTTGTCAGAGATTTTCCTAAGGTATTCTTGGAAGATTTTCCAAGATTACCGCCGCAGAGAGATGTGGAGTTTTGCATCAATATTCAGCCGGGGAGCGCGCCGATTTCTAAGGCTCCGTACAGGATGGCACCTGTAGAGCAAGACAAAGTGAAGAAGCAGATTAAGGAGCTGTTGAGCAAGGGGCTTATTAGGCCGAGTTCCTCACCATGGGGTGCGCCAGTGTTGTTAGTCAAGAAGAAGGATGGGTTAATGAGGATGTGCATTGACTACCCGGAATTGAATAGGGTGACTATTCAGAACAAGTATCCACTGCTGCGGATTGATGATTTGTTCGACAGGCTTCGAGGAGCAGCTGTGTTTTCGAAGATTGATTTGAGATCAGGGTATCATCAGGTTCGAGTCATGGAGGAAGATGTGAGTAAGACAGCTTTTAGGACTCATCATGGGCTCTATGAGTTTTTGGTAATGCCATTCGGGTTGACGAATGCACCAGTAGTGTTCATGGATCTGATGAATCGGGTTTTGAGGCCATTTATTGACTCCTTTGTGGTGGTTTTCATCGACGATATTTTGGTGTATTCGAAGTCGGAGGAGGAGCATTCTATGCACTTGACAGCGGTACTACAGAAATTGCAAGAGTATAGCTTGTATGCCAAGTTGTCGAAGTGTGAGTTTTGGAAGTTTGAGGTAGCTTTCCTTGGTCATATCCTTTCTAAGGAGGGAGTGGCCACTGATCCTCAGAAAGTTGAAGCAGTGAAGGATTGACTCAGGCCAACGTCTGTGAAGGAAGTCAGAAGTTTTTTGGGTTTGGCTGGTTACTACAGGAGATTCATCCAGGGTTATTCTCAGATTGCACTTCCTTTGACAGGTTTGACCAGGAAGAATGTGGCATTTTCATGGACTGATAAGTGTGAGGAGAGTTTCCTTGAGTTAAAGGAGAAGTTGACTACTGCACCTATCTTAGCTTTGCCACAAGCTGGGAAGGATTATGATATCTTTAGTGATGCGTCTCTCAGAGGTTTGGTTTGTGTCTTGATGCAAGAAGGCAAGATTATTGCTTACGGTTCGAGACAATTGCGTCTGCATGAGAAGAATTATCCGACGCATGATTTGGAGCTAGCCGCTATTATCTTTGCCTTGAAGAAGTGGAGGCATTATGTTTATGGTGAGAAGGTCAATATGTACACTGACCACAAGAGCCTGAAGTATATTTATCAATAGAAGGATCTAAATCTTCGGCAGAGAAGGTGGTTGGAGGTATTGGAAGACATTCGCTCTGAGATCAAGTATCATCCGGGCAAGGCAAATGTGGTGGCTGATGGACTTAGCAGGAAGAGTAGTTTATCAAGTTTGATCACTACTCGAAGCGAGTTGGCAACAGAGATTGATCAGGCAGGTATCGAGGTGGTGCTGCAGGGTTTAGGAGCGTCTTTGGCTCAGTTGAGGCTGCAACCTTTCTTGAGAGAGAGGACTGTGGAAGGTCAAAGATCAGATTCAGAGATTCAGAAGATGCTGCATCAGGTATCAGAAGGCAAGCTACCAGAGTTCGGTGTCCAAGATGGAGTTCTTTGGATGGGCGAGAGGTTGTGTGTTCCGAATAATGCAGATTTGAAAGAGAGTATCTTGCAGGAAGCACACAGTACATTGTTGTCAGTGCATCCTGGAGGCACGAAGATGTACAGGGACATCAAATAACATTTTTGGTGGTCTGGTATGAAAAGAAATGTGGCAGATTTCGTGGCAAGGTGTCTGACTTGTCAGCAGATCAAAGCAGAAAATCAGAGACATGGAGGTTTGTTACAACCGTTGCCTATTCCGGAGTGGAAATGGGAGAATATCAGTATGGATTTCATTACAGGTTTGCCGAGGAGTTCAAAGTGCAATGACTCGATTTGGGTTATTGTCGACCGTTTGACTAAGTCGGCTCACTTTCTAGCCATGAAGATTACTTGGTCGTTGGAGAAATTGGCTAAGTTGTACAATGGTGAGATTGTGAGGCTTCATGGAGTTCCAGTGTCGATTGTTTCCGACAGAGATGCAAGGTTCACTTCAAGATTTTGGAAGAGCCTACAAGCAGCTTTAGGCACCAGAACTGATTTCAGTACTGCTTTTCATCCACAGACCGATGGTCAGACAGAGAGGGTGAATCGAGTGCTGGAAGATATGCTGAGGGCTTGTGTTATGGATTTCGGTGGTAGTTGGGAGAGATACTTGGCATTGGTTGAGTTTGCTTATAACAATAGTTACCATGCGAGTATCGGGATGGCGCCGTATGAGGCTTTGTACGGGCGGAGGTGCAGGACACCAATTTGTTGGTACGAGGTTGGCGAGAGGCAGATGTTTGGTCCTGAGATCGTGCAGCAGACGTCAGAGCAGATTGAGCTGATTCGCAAAAGGTTGGTTGAGGCTCAGAGTCGGCAGAAGAGTTATGCTGATACTCGACGAAGGGACTTGGAGTTTGAGGTTGGGGATACAGTTTTTCTCAAGGTGTCTCCGACCAAAGGAGTAATCAGATTTGGTAAGGGAGGCAAGTTGGTGCCAAGGTATATTGGCCCATACAGGATAGTGGAGCGGATTGGCAAGACAGCATATAGATTGAAGCTTTCAGAGGAGTTGGCACAAGTGCATGATGTATTCCATGTGTCACTGTTGAGGAAGTATGTGCCAGATCAGAATCACCAATTGGTAGAGATTCCTGAAGGTCTACAGGTGAACTTGAGTTACAAGGAACGGCCTGTTGAGATCGTTAACCGTAGGGAGAAATTTCTTAGGAGCAAAGTGATACCTATGGTCAATGTGCTGTGGAGGAATCAGCAGTTCGATGAGGCTACTTGGGAGCCAGAGGATCGCATGCAGAAGGATTTTCCTGAGCTTTTCGTACGAATGTATTTTCTTTTATGTGATTGCAATTCTTTTGAATGATTGTACCTTTGATGCTGAGTTGTATTCCTTATATTTTGATTATGTTGTCATATGCAATTGTTTGGACTATGTTTTCATTTATGAGATATTGTTTTTCTTTGTTGGTAAGTTGTTTGGACTCATTAGTAGTAGTTCTGAGGACAGAACTCCTCTAAGGAAGGAGTGATGTAGTACCCCGTATTTTTAAATATTATTCTTAAAGGTTTATAAATGATTAAAATGATTTTAGGGGATTTAATAAATATTTTCTGGAAATTTATCTTTTTACACGTGCGAAACACGTGCAAATATTTTCTTGAAAAGTTCAAAAGCCAAAATTATTTTTATGGAAATCATTATTTATTATTTGGGATTTATTTATAATTTTTGCAGATTTTTCTGAAACTAATTGGATCTATTTGCAAATATTGAGAAAAAGAATGACCTTTTTTGCAAATTTGTCATTTTGAGGGGTGAAAGTGCAAAACTATTTTTCTGGGCTTTTAATCAGAGCCGGCTGGAAAGTAAGGGTTATTTTGCTTTTAAATCTCAATTTAATTAATTGTATCAAGTTCTAAGTATAGGAATCTATTTATATAAAGATATGTTTTCGAGGGGTTATTTCGCAAATATGTCTAAAATCCTAAGATCCTATTTCCGGGTATTTAAAAGAAGAGAACGCAACCGTCATTCGCTGCACAACACAAAGATTTATTATTTTTGGAGGATTGAGAGAAGGATCTTGGATTTCGCAAAAAGGGAACGCTTTCTTGTTGGATTTCTTCATTTCAAGGTGAGTGACATGTTGTTTTCTTTTATTATGCGTATGTTGTATGTGAGTGATGTAAATTTGTTTTATTGTTTTGATTTATGTGAGAGATTGTTTGTTGTTTGTTTTTGACATGTTTGTTTTTCTTTATGGTGTGTATGTGAGTAATGTAATGGATTGGTTGTTTGATCTATGAATGTTTATTGGATCTGGGATATTGAATTGTATTGCTAGAAAGCATGTTTAGGGTTGAACATGATTATGCATATTATGGATTGGATGAAAAGTTGGATCTTGTGAAACCCTAGTGGTATGTCATTACAAATTTGATTATGGTTGTGAGTTGTGGTAGGAATTTAGATTTTGAGAAATTAGTTGAGTTGAGGAGATATACCCAAATTGGGGATTCTTTGAGATTTTGATATTTGTATGGTTTGGATCTGAATACGAACTATTTCAGTGAACAATGAATTTTGTAAGAAACTCTAATTTTTATTATATGCACAATCCATGTATTAATTGAAAGAATCAACAAATCTCTATTTTCATGAATTCAAGCAATTTGATTTAGTTTTATGGACTATTATATGTCCTACTAGTTGTATTTGGTTATATAAGAAATAAGTTTTTATCAAAATCGTTTTCATAAAGTTAAACTATGTATCGGTTGAAATGTGCACAACCAAAATTCTGCAGACTGTAGGCCGACAGTCAACTGTTGTGAATTCTCAGTCGATTGATACGACCCGGATGCTATGTTCTTTAGTTTTCTCGAAATTTCCTTCTGGACAGTCGACTTATACCTTTTACAGTCGACTGGTACACTTAGAATTATATTTTTTTAAGTCATTGTAAATTTCTCTCTGGACAGTCGACCTATTCCCTTTTCAGTCGACTACTATACTTAGAATAATTTCTTAAAGATTACTGGAATTTCTCTCTGGTAAGTCGACCTATGACTTTTATAAGTCGACTTATAACACTTAGCTTATTTTCTTAAAACCATAGAATTCTCTTTCTGGACAGTCGACTCACGCTTGTTATTAGTTGACTGATACTGATGTACCTTTATATTTTTGAATGTTCTTTCAAATGATTTATTCTCTAAATGCTTTAATCTATAACTTATTATTTTATACTTTACCTCCAATTGAACATATGTTTTCAAGATGTTAAGTTGAGCAATTTATGTTGGAAGTTCGGTTTGGATATTTGAGTGTGAGTCTCTAGAGGGTGTGTGTGACCCTAGTATACCGGCGGTTGAGTATTTATGTTTGGGCCTGTTGAGGCATTTAGTTGATCAGTTGTTGAGTTAAGTCCGGTAGGGTACACCAACTCTAGGAGATTTTTTAAGTAATTAAATAACCTAAATGATAAGGACAGGCGTTAGTGGTGATATGATGAACGGGAACATGAGTTATGGACCTCAGTATGGCTTGCGGTGTGAGATGATCCCTGAAATTATCCAGGTGAAAGTGAAATAGTCTCCGGAATTACCTGTGGTGTTGGATTGATCTCCGGAATTATCGGAGCCGAGGCGACGCACATGTGGTATTCGTGTGATGAGGTGCCATTGCTTGCGGTGTGGGGTATTCTCGAAGATTCCCAGGTGTGAGTGAAATAGTCTCCGGAATTATCTGTGGATAGAGTTTGACCGCCGGAATTATCGGAGCATGGTCTAATACTCACAGTTTATCTTTATCTCGTAGTAGTCATCGTGTTAGGATTAGTTGCATATCGGGAATTGAACCCTATAATGTGGAGACGTTAAGGGCTTGCACCGGACCTATGTAGAGTGGGATGCATAGACTCTGACAAGTACGCATTAGAGAGTCAGCATATAGATTTGTGTTTTCTTGATTTAGTTTCACGCATGTGTTTTCCTATTTTCTACACTTGACACTTAGTTTCACTTGATGTTTACATGTTTCCTTGCTACGTCACATTTTATGTATTCTTGTTTATTACATGTTGTTTATGAATCCATGCTTAATGTTTATTTATGTTGTTTGTTTTTTATGTCACTCACACCATTATGGCTGACCCCTTTAGTTTTGGGGGTTAGGGATCATCTCTAGCCTCATGTTTACAGGTTGTTGTTGATTAGAGCTTGGGATTTGGATGATTGAGTTCAGCTGATTTAGTGACATATGTAAAATGAAAAGAAAGTGTTGTAAAGAAAAGAGAATTGTGATTTAAGATGTATTGTATTCCGCAGTGCTATGTAAACGATTATTGTAATAAAAGTTGAAAATTTTTATTGGTGTTTGGTTGTGTTTAATATTACATTGAAGTTGATGCTGGAAATTGTGCCACGTATTTTCTAAGATATCATATTAGAAATTTGGGGTGCTACAGTACTGATGGACCTGCGAAACAGACTTTCTAGATGATCGTTGCTGCTTTATTACTACTTCATGTTGTTTTTCTTTCAGTCGCTATTTTATCTAGTTGTTATAGCGAACTGCTTATCGTACTGTTTTAATTATGGCACTTTGAATTCCCGGGCAACTTGACCCGATATTAATATATTATCTGGATGATGGTTATTTTATTTTCTGCTCATGTGATCATTATATTTGCCTGTGTAAATGTGTTATAAATATCTTGTTGAGCTTATAATTGTACAGCTTATGGATGATGTATATCATTCGCTGGGCCTCAGTTGCGTGCCTGTATTTTCGTATAGTAGGAAGCGGGGCGTGACAGGGATCATATGTGAGTACATGACTATGTTGAACATATCTTTATAGGAATCTTGAATCTTGAGTGTTGTATGACCTCTAGGTATCATAATAGAAGTCATTCTGGAGGATGTGGTTGTTAATACAATATGGCTTCTGTGCCGAAAAAAGACGAAATGCAACAATAAGGAAATGTCTTTCCAGTATCTCCAGGAACATCAACTAGAATGACTTTATTCTCCCTATTAACGAATACATATGTGATAAGATTGAATGCATACTTCTGATTCATATTAAGTTTTTCAATTGGAGAAAAATATCCATCAGAATTTGGTATCCACTTCTCATCTTCTATCAGTTTGGGATATCAACCACTTCATTAATATTGATTGTAGGTAAGTCATAGTCATTAATGTTCTTGCCATATTGCTTTAAGAGATTGTTGAGCTCTTTCAGCAATCGTACTTCACAAAATCCACTCAGGTTGCTTGCAGATGAATAATCCTTGGACATGTATGATTTGAATTGGTCCCAGAGCTACCTTACTCCAACTGTCTCACAATATATAAATATTGTCGTAAATAGTCTTCTTAGAGCTGATGGCATATGAGTATCGAATGCTTCTAAAAGACAATTGTTGATGTTATTATCGCTCTTGAACAAACCCAACACCTCAGCTACTTTCTTCAATGTTGGATATCTAATATCATTTAAGTAAGTGGTCAAAGTAAAATGGACCTCTAACACAATTTAGCAACATTCTTAAATAGTAGCAATCACTTGCTCGAGGAGAAATGACATATATCCCTACTAATTTGAAAAATATTAATTTGTCTCTTGTTCCATTTTTATTCAGTGTTCTTCCACATATAATGATTCGAAAACACCATGTACATATACTGTCTTGCTTCAGAATCTTCATTATTTTTTGCAAAGAACTCTGCCAACATTTTTTGCATTTGATCATCAGCAAGTACATTCTTAATTGATTGATGAGCATAATATAAAACTTGTTGTCGATTTGGCAAGTGAATTTGCAATGGGAGAAATGACAGATACATTCGAGTCATAGGAAACTTGAATATTTTTCAGGCGGCTTCTTGACGGCATATTCAATGGAAATCAACGTATTGTGATATTTCATCTGTAGCATTACCTAGTCGCACATGAAAGGAAACACGAGCAGACCCTTTGTAAACATACTTATCGATATACTTAACTTTAATTATACTCGGAAAAAAATTTCAGCAACCATGGGTAGTAAGGAACCACCCATCTATTATCGTCAACTAGTTAGAGTTCTCGCTTCAAGAGATATATCGACCAATATCTCGTCGTCGATATACAATAGATGAGTTCTCTCCTTGTAAAGTTGTAGGAGCAAATTTTTTGAGATACTCTTTTTTGCATTTTTCATATTTCATGCAAGTTGATTTAGGATTGAAATGCCCAGCAAGGTCCATGAATCATATATCGCAATACAATCTCATATAGTTCACGCTCCGCATCACAATCTGGAATTTCTACTCTTACAATCTCATCATAATTATCTAGAGAAATGATTTTATCTCTATCATCAAGAATGACTAAAATGTGAGCATGAGGCAATCCACGCTTCTGAAATTCAATGACATGTACATGTGCAATGACTCTCCCAAGTACTCCCCTATCAAATATATCTTTCTTCAGCTCTTCCAATTTAGAATGAAAGATTCTAATCTGACTGGTCTTGTGGAATCTACCCAAGTATTAATTCACTGGAAATTTCAATCCATATCAAATTGCAAGTCATAGAATGAATAAGTCAGGCTTGCCAACATTTTGCACTAAAATCATTGCATTTTGATATCTCTGATACATATCTCGGTGACTTTCGAAAAAATATGCAAGCAGCACAGTTCTCCGACCCACATTTTCTTGCAAATAACAAACAGTGTAACAAATTAGATTGTTGGTTTCCTTAAAAATTATTCTTCATATCATCATATCATACGATTTATATACAAAAGATATAATTTACCTGCAAATGTTTCGCTTGCATCTTGTGCATCTTGTAACCCTTGGGACATTTCAGCATGTATTTCATGTTGATGACCGTGAACCCAAGGTAACCTCTTTGTGGCAATTTTAACATAGTTATCTACTAAGTATTATTGTAGTAATCGCCCACCAAGAAGGAAAACAGATAGGTCATCTTCGCGCATATAGGAACAATTGAATTAGAGCATTATTGATAAATAGATAGATAGATTATTTAATGACTAGAAACAAATATAAAACAAAAATAACCAACTAAAATCAAGATCTAAAGCTGAAATGCATAATATTCTCTACATGACACTTTTTGACCGTCATTATGAATGTGGATATCCCAACCATGACTCCCATAAGGTAATAAAAGAGGATATTGAAGATTATCATAATACCCAATAGTATCTAGAACACTGTGAAGTTGGTTGAAATATGTTTCCACATAAATTTATCTTTCATGGCAATTAAAAGGATTATACCTGGAACCCACACTGCAATAGCTTAAGAAGAAGTTGACAAATGATATTGTCTTTCATGGTTCAGTATTTCCGTAAGTATTAGCTTGCAGTTATCGAGATCAAAGAATCTTGAGAAGCAACGCCAATTATGAATACACTGATTATGTGCATGGAAAATTTGTTGAAGCTTTTCTATAATTGGGCCACTCTCCAAATCACTTTTCATTAATCTATTATCAAGTTCATGCTCGATATCATATATATACAGTTTCATATATCGGGACCTGGAATTATTATGTGGAATAAGTCTACCAATCTTATGGCATATGGCACCCTGAGCATGAAAAGTGTAAATACCCTATTAGGGAATTATCGCCTTTAGGATCTTGTTGAGATTTCGACATGATCAATAAAAACCATCAAGCAAGAAGTAGATCACAACAATCACACAAATCACACAATATTTGTCCCAATTTTGGCAAATCCTAATCCGGGGCAGGGGGGAGGAATATTATTCAAGTAGAGAAAATACAATAGTTACAACTCTCATCACGACCCTCGCTCCCATCGGGTAGGGATAATCATTTTGGTCCTGGGAGAGGTGGCGACACCAGTCTGAGCTGAGGGGGCCCTACGAGTCACCGAAACGACCGCTGGGGGTGCACCCTAAGCCCAGCTTCTCGGAGCTGCTTTTGCGAAATACCGCTGACCCTTAAGACAACAAGAAACAGGGGGGTTGGGCTGCTCGCCTTCATAGAAAGTCATAATATGGGTTTGAGTGGAAATACTTACTGTTTACAATGGAGAAATCTCTCACCTCTCAAATGAAGTTCTCTCTTCTTATATTCGGCACTCAGTAGAATCATAATGTTCATTGGATTCGTTACATTGATTATATAGAGATTGAGAGAAATACTATGTTTAATCTTGATACAAAGTCGTTCAGTATTACCTAAAAAGATAACCATACAATGAGAGTCATACTATCTAACTTGGAGAAGAAGCCGGACTTCAAACGAATCCCCAAGATCTGCACCCAAACACAAATAGCCGCGATGTGGTTGACTGCCTAAAGTACAGTTGACCGTATTGGACTCCAGCCAAACCCGAGAGCATGTCGGCAGACTGCATAATCGACCACATCTGCTTTTGTTGTTGTTGTTGTTGATTCTCATCTTCCATCCAATCCGTCACCTCAAGTACTCTCTTGCATCACTATCTTCTCTTCTATATTAAACAAGTTTACAACACACAAACCCAAAAATCTCCACCTTGGATTTCATACGCATGAATCCACATATGTGTGATTTAAACTCTTCTAGACTCTTTTCTCTACTTTGTAAATGACTTGGTTTATTGACTAGTTCTGCTAGTTCAATTTACCTCCACCTATTTTCATTCAATCGTATGCCCCCTTCAATGGCACACCCCATTAGATATTATCATGGAAGTTTCGCCCTTCATACGAACTCCACCTACTCTAAGGCACTCTCCACCTTTCAACGCTATTCGAACGTCGCAGTCTCGCTTCGGTGATTCAAGTGACGGCTTACTAGATGATGCTTAAGGAACAATGGGCGTCCAAACACTCGACCGAGTTTTCCTGCTCCTACAAAGCTGGTAGAGGTTGTACTGACCTTTCCCAATCCCTCTTTTACTCTTCATCACCTTACAAAGACTCTCCCAAACTGTAAAAACTCCACCTCGAGCTGTGTACCTACAAACCCAAGCATCCGAAGTTCCTAAGGATATCAGATTATGTTTCATCGAAGGAATATATGCATGATCTCTTCTAGCAAGAAACATTTACCATATGGCATCTCCAACTCTACTTTTCTCTCACCCACTACTTATCAAACCTCACCAATCTCCATTCTCACACTACGACATGTTGTAGATTTATAAGTAGAAAACATCTCTCTCTCTCTCTCTCTCTCTCTCTCTCTCCTCTCTGAACAAATATGAGAAGAACTTCCACAATCAAGGAACCTGCCTGAATTCACATCTATAGAACTTGAAACAAAAAGACAGAGTGAGTTATCACTTGAGTCAGAGGCATTGATGCCAACTATGTGTGCACCCTTCTAATTCAACCACTTGTAACAGTCCCTCTTGTAATACCTAATCTGTCTACAATGGTGGCAAAAAATCTTATCATTGTGTGTCATATCCCTTTCAATTGAAGTATCATCATCCACTGCCAAACAACCTGTAGAAATAAATTCTCCTTTAAGAGTTTCCTTCATCAGTTCTCTTCCTGCAAACTCTTGATCACCCCGGCTATTGTAAGTGTCTCATTGGCAGATTTTTCATGTAGCATGGTAGTTAATTATCAAGTGATCATAAGAAACTAGTAGTGAATATATCAAGTTGAAAGCTTTATCCTCTTCACTAAGATCATCAGCGTTAATCACCTCCAGTTCATATATTACCTTATTGAACTCCACAGTATGATCTTGAAGATGGGTACCTCCTTCATTGAGAAATGAAACAACTTGCTCTTTTAGTACATCTAATCCAACAACGACGATCCCAATCAGTCGGTTTTGAGTCTTGCCCACTAACTCGCCGTGTTTTTCTCCTCAAGGATATCACACTTGAATTCATCCGCCAATTGTAGCCGGATTAAACTCAAGGCCTTCAAATAAATCTCATCCCTCTTCTTCTACTTCATGTCGATTGACTTATTTTTTTCTCCATCTAGGGCAATATGTAAGCCCTTTTGAACCAATGTGTCATACATGTCCACCTTCCAAATATTGAAATTAATCTTACAGTAAACTTCTTGATCTTCGTGCTATGATCTGCCATCTTCTCCAAGAAAATCGAATAACCACATGAACCTGATGCTCTGATATCACTTGTTAGGGCAATATCGCCTTTACGATATTGTCAAGTCTTTGACACGATCAATACAAACCACCAAGAAACTACAAGATCACACCAATCACATAAAGCACACAATATTTATCTCAATTTGGGCAAGCCCTAATTCGGGGTGGGAGAAACCGAGATATTATTTAACTAGAAAAGTTACAAGCGTTACAACTCTCACTGCGACCCTCTCTTAAGCCTAACTAGAAATACTTGTTGTTTACAATGGAGAAATCTATCACATCTCAAATGAAGTACTCTCTTCTTCTATTCAGCAATCAATATGTCACGAATTGCTTCCCATTATATGGAAACACAGACATGTAATTGAGGCCCAACGAATAATATAAGTATACCAACTCATATCATCCATAAGCTGTACAATACCAGCAAGCTCAACAATACAGTAATAATCACAGGAACGATAATGTAAGACAATAACCAATATCTGAGATACAAGAACTTACTACAAGTCCAAGAATAAGCAATCCAGTAAGTAGTTCGTCAAGTTCCTTCAGTATTGCATCGCTGTATCTGTAAAACATTAACTCAATGAAGATTGATCGTACCTGTTAGAGCAAGTAACGGGCCGCAAGTAGTACAAGAAAAATAGGAATAGGAAACAAGACATAACCTGGAAAGAAATAAAACTGGAAATTCATGTATGGAACAACCATGATAACGAGAAACAATACATATATCAAGGGAGAAACAGAACTGGACAAGAAGGAAAACAAGATCTGGCAATGCAATTGTAATACAATAGGATTAAGTGTAATGCAAGTAACAACTGAAACAAGCCTCAAAATATAACCAGTCGGGAAAAATGAATCATGTAAAGGGAAACATGTCGTATAAACAGAAATCTTGTAACTTGTAAACATATAATGTGTAACTTGTAAACAGAAATCATGTAACATGTAAACGGAAATCCTGAAACTGGTAAACAGGAATCATATAGCTTGTAAAAAAGGACATGCAACATGTAAACAGGAATATGCATGTGCTTAGTGTTAATCCTAAGTCTATTCATTTAATCAGTCCTATCTAATGCACGCAATCCTGCGTCCCATACTACAGGTTCGGGTGCATACAAGCATGTTAATGTTTAGACTCTAGTGGCGAATTATACAGGGTCAAGTACTCATATAATGGAGTCTAGAGGTGGCCCCCGTAGATGCTAGAGGTACCCCCCATCACCCATGACATGGCACTTAGTTCTAAGTGGCACTTAGTTCCATACGATGTGTAATCATGTGTTCATGTAATGGAGTCTAGAGGTGGTCCCCGTAAAGGCTAGAGGTGGCCCCCGTCACCCATGACGTGCCGCTTAGTTCCATGTAACTTGTAATCATGTATCACCATCACGGAAAATAAGGCCCCCCTACCGAGTACAATCTCTTATATCGTCCACCATTGGGTCTTATCCTTATTACCCCAGCTTGTTATTCTTTTATAATCATTAAACATGATGCAACAATGGGAACAGTGTCGGGACATGATCAGGGAGACATCACGGGCTATGTAGCGCATGTAATGTATTTCAAGTCATCAATGTAAAGAAAATCATATCTATATAAAAACAAGCATGAAGTTATGAGTCTGGGCAGTCAGACGTCACTGCACAAAGATCAACTTTTCTGCTACCACAGGAAAGCAAATCTAGTTCCGTCAAGGATTCTAGAAACTAGACTCCTTGCAGGTTTCAGCGCATATTTATATGATACATTATGAATGAAATAGATAGGTCAACCAAATAGTTCTTATTGGGTTTACCGCGCAGACAGCAACTCAGCACGAGATTACACTACGTGAAATTCAACTAGAAACTTTACTAAATTCTCACACAAAAAAATATTTTTAACTCCTGAGACTATTCAACAACCGTGTCTATAGTTTTCAGGTTCAAATTCTTAAATAAATATACTGATTGAATTATTAGAACATGGCGATGTATAAACAAGCAGTGAATCTTAAATTATGAGATGGTGGTGAAATTAGGATAACTTGTAATCCGTAAGTCGGTTTACAAATCTTTCAAGTGGTCTGGATTCCTAACACAAAGGTCTATGACTTCTATTTAGATGTCTCTGGCTGGTTTTAACTTATATTGGGTTGAAACTTGGGTTCTCTACCAGTCTAGTGTACAGACAGCATTCTAGAGTCAAGTTCATATCAATAAAACGGTCTGAAAAAACCTATTCAAAAATCTCATAAAAATCATATTATGACCCCTAATCAAGTCTAGTAGGATGCTGATAAATATCAACTCTTAATTCACTTATTAACATGATATTTTAATTTGTGAAACATGATTATGTACTATAAGTGAAGCTGGAATGTGTAGACCTAGCAGTACAAAAAACATGATATCTAACTGTCTATAAATCTGAATCCAAATCCGTCAAATGTTCTGGAAACTATATTTACAGAGCTATGATACTCATTTACAAAATTCCAATCGATTTAAATTGTAACTGGGTAAAAACTTGGCTACAAGTTACAGCAGACAGTAGGCCAGCAAGTTGCTGATTAAATTAAAATGATTCTTACTTGCAAACATATAATTTCAAATTCATGTTTTGCAATGAATTTGGGGACAATGGAAACTACGATCTTTTGATGGCATCGAATCTTGGAGGCAAAAGAATTTGATTCGATTAAACTAGATATGAAATATTACGAAGAATGGATGCTACAAGAATGACGGATTTCAACACAATGATCAAATTACTAAATGTGGGAATTCAAATGAAATGCTTGTACAGAACGATAAAGATGTACAAGGTACTTGCCTTAGAGATGACGAAGATTTCAATAATAATAAGAGAATAATGGGAAGAGCGTCCTGACGGCAACACGTGCAAGGACAGTAGCAACACTGCGCGAGAACAACAGCAACACACTATGACAGTGACACGACAGCGAGCAACGAGCGGTGGTGCGAGGACTTTGGCGGTTGACAGTGAATGGCGTTAGCAGTGGTAATCGGTGCAGCGAATAGGCGGCACGGGGTTGGCTGACAATGGCAATGGCAGCAAGGCGTAGAGTGGTGGAGGTTGGGTCGGGAGGAAAAGGTGCAGGCGGCAAGGTGCTGCAGGGGGTGGCAGTGGTGGTGTGCTGCAGTGAAGGAGAAGCAATGGGGTGATCAGCGACGAGGATGGATTAGGGAGTTGGAGGTAGCGGCGACTCCGAGATGGTGGCAACGGTGGACTGCAGTGGCGAGGAGTAGCGGCGCAGGTCTGCGGTGCGAGCAAGCGGGGGATGACAGGGTCGACGGAGGTAGTGGAGGGCGCAGGCGGGGCTGAAGTGGTGGTTGACAGGAGGCGGGTGCTCGACGATGGATGCCATGGGCTGCGATGGCAAGGCAATGGAGGAATGTGGCAAGGCTATGGTGATGGCATGGGCTTCATAGGGCTGTCGAAGGGCAATGGAGGTGGATATGGAGGGCGAGGTGAGTATCGAGGTCGTCAGTGGTTTCAATGAGCGGCGGGGAGCGGTTCAGGCATGGTAGGAGGGTGGTTCGGTGATCGACGGTAGTGTGGGTGCGAGGATGAAGGTTTGGTTACGGATTCGATGATGGGCTTCGATGGGTGCTGGAGGTGGTGATGATGGTGGCGTTGGTGCAGTCGATGGGGCGCGAGGTGGAGGGTGAAGGTGGCGGGGATGGAGCACAGTCGCGATGGTTACGAGGGGATGCGACTGTGGTAATGTCGAGGAGCAATGGCGGGTGTGTTTGGTTTCAGAAGAAACAAAGGAAGAGAGAGGGAAAGAGAGGGTCGAGGAGAGAGAGTGAGTGATTGGGGGGGGGGGGGTTAATAATTAATAATATAATAATGGGGTTGTCAAGGAGAGTGATGGGTTAATGGGTAGTTAGGATTAGTGGGGAAACATGAAAGAGATTGAGGGAGAACGTGAGATAGGGGGTTTGATCTGGTCAATAGGGTAAGTAGTAGAAAAATTGAGTTTGGGTTAATGGGTTTGCTTGGGCATCCAAAAGAGATCTAACAATAGGATGGTTAAAGATTGGGCTTAAATAGTTGGGCTCAAGATTCAACGAAATAATAATAATAATATTGGGCTGAAGAATTGGGCTTCACATGAAATTAAAATAATCAATAAAATAATATAATAGTATGGGTTAAAATTGGGCTTCAAATAAATCAAAGTAATATTTATAGGATGAGGGAAACAAGACTTGGTTTGGGCTTCAAAATAAATAAATAAAAGGAAGAGAACAAGATTATAATCTGGAATATGAATTTGTGTTTTAAATAAATATTATGAGGGATCTCAATAGGAGATGCACAAAAAAATGAATTCAAATGAAAGAAGGAATTTACAAGGAAATTGAAATACAAGAATATGAATCAAGAAAGAATAAAATTTGTACAATCGGGAACAAAATAATTTATAGACAATAAAATACAAGAATACAGAAGACTTTCGTATAAACGAAAACGAGGGTTACACAATAGAATCAAAACGTTCTTTGGAGTTGTTAAATTGATTATATAGAGATCTAGAGAAACCTTATGTTTAATCTTAATGCAATAGTCGTTTAATATTACCTGAAGATATAATCTTACAATGTAAGTCGTAAGATCTAACATGGAGAAGAAGTCGGGCTTCAAACGAATCCCCAAGACCGCCCCCGAACATAAATAGCGGCGACGCGGTCAACTGCCCAAAGTATAGTTGACCGTATTTGACTCCATCCAAACCCGAGGGGGTGTCGGTCGATTTCACAGTCGACCACACCTGTTTCTATTGCTGTTGTTGCTTCTCATCTGTAACTCATGTTTCCGTCTAAACATATTTTCTGTGTATTTTCTGTATTTTGATTCTTTATATACATATTCTTTTCGGCTCCTAAATTCATTTTGTTTTAAATTTATATTTTCGACCTTTTATTAAAACTTCTTCTAATCATCAATTGTATTTTTAGCTTTTTTCAAATGATTATATATTTTAACAAAAAATTTATTCCATCCTAAGAGTTTATTTTTTTCTTGGATAATTATCTATGTTTTAGCCCAAATCAAATATATTATTATCTTTGGACTATTTTAATAAATGTGTTAAACTCAAATCCTATTATTATTATTATTATTATTATTATTATTATTATTATTATTATTATTATTATTATTATTAATTTTTCTTGGTTGTTTAATGATTTGTGAAAGCCCATAGATCTTAATCCATCTTTTATTATTATTTATTAATATGATGCTCATTAATTTAACCCAAGTTCAATTTTAACTCATTTTACTTATGTTATTGGATTTATTATTTTTAAAACGCAAACCCAAATCATACTTCATTTTATATTATTCTTAATTGGTATCTTGGTTGATGCATAAAATCATATTCCAGGCAATAATCTTGTTTTCTCTCCTTTATTATTATTTATTTATTTTGACGCCCAAAATCCAAACTTAACCACTCTATATTGTATTATCAGGTTATTACTTACCCTTTTGATGAGCCCATATCTTTTTATACTAAATTTATTTTTTTGGATCTCCTATGTTAAAGCCCTTGTATTTTTGGAGATCTTTATTTGAATTTAAAACCCAAGCCTACATGACACCATCTTACCCCAAGCTCACAAACTACCTCATAACTAATCCCCTATTTATCTCCTCATAATCCCCACAATACCCCTTAATCACCCTATGATCTTAGCTCCTAACTAATCTCCTCCTTAATCATCACTTAACCTATTAATTAACCTAAATACCCCCATTATCTTCAATCGCCAACCCCCAACTTTCTCATCATCTACTTCTTCTTCTTTCTTGTTTCTCATCGAAACCCAACAACTACCTACACCATCAACTCACCGATGCTCCACCTCCATCAGCAGCTACACCACTGAGTGCCGCTGATCACCTTCTTCATCCTCTAGCAACCTGAAGCTCCTTTCACCTTCCATCGCCACCGACTATGTTGTCCCTCCCACCACCGACCGCAACCACCTCCCAAATTCCTCTCACATCCCGCGTGCCTCCAAGGCTGACCTCCCTGAGTCGCCTTGCTTCCTCGACTCCACGATCCCGATCATCTCCTTCACCCACAGTGCATGCCCTCAACCAGTCCTCCATCGAAACTCCTCCGCTGCCCATCCTGCATCTCATCCCCATTGAGCTTCCTCCATCTCGAAGCTCTCGATAACCCACATCCGAGCTGCACCCCTACCTCCCCTGGTAACCACCACAATGCCACCGATAACACCCCTACTGCCTCCCTCCATGCCATTCCCTTAGCTGTCATCCACAGGTTCACCTCCATCTACTTCGAACTCCGACAACCGACCACCTTCACCCTGCAAACAGCAAGCATCATCTTCGATTTCTCTACCGCTGCTTGTTGCCGAACTCTTTCACTGCCTTTCTGAAACTCCACTGCCTTGTATCATCGTGACCGTCGGTTACTACCGTCCTTGCCGCAATTACCGTGTAACCCCTATTTCCATTAATACTTATTTTTCAAGTATTTTTTCGTATTTTAAATCATTAGTATTTTGTAAATATTCCTTCTTAATTGATTATATCATTCAAACTATTTTATGAAGCTCAATGTACAAACTATTCAATTGTTTAATATTTAGCTCAAGCCCAATTGTTTAACTATTTATTCTAAGCCTAATTTTGTATTTTGATTTTATTATTTGTTAATCTGTGTCCAATTGTTTACTATAAACCCAATTTCGTATTTTGATTTTATTAATTATTATTTGGGCCCAAAGTTTAGCCCAGTATCATAATTGATTATTTAAAATATTTTGAACCCATGAACCTAGCCCAAACCGACTAACCCAATACTCATCTCTATATTTGTACAGATTTACCCTACACACCTATCCGTATACAATATATTCACTCCCCCACTTTTTAATTTTCGTACCTACACGTTGCCCCCACTTTGCAGAGACATGTCCCCCATCACCTCGTAACTCCCCCACTCTCTCACCCCATTCCCCACTTTCTCTCCCCTCTGTTTAAAAACAGATGACCCCCATTACTCTCTATCTCTCCCACTCTTCTTCTTTCTCCTCTGTTCCCAACAAAACAGGAGAACTTCAAAACCCAAAAACAACCCATTCCCCTTCCTCTTCCGTTCTCCTTCCCCACTGCAAAAACCACCCCACCATTGCCACATCTCCTCATCATCGCCGTCTACCACCAGTCAAGCTGCCATCAACCCCTCCGCTCGTCTTCTCCGTCGAGCAACTCCCTCTTGCTCGTCTTCATCCTCATGCTCTCCTGAGTGCTCCCGCTGTAGCCACTGAACCCCTCTGCCACTCTTCCTTGCCGCACTCGACAACTTATCGCTTCCTCCGCTTGCCATTGCCGAAGCTCCGCCAGTCCCCATTCTGACGCCTACCACCAGTCGCTCCACCCTCCACAGTGCCATTCCTCCTCCTCATCATCCAGAGTCTGTGCATCCCCTCGCCTTGCCTCCTTCCCTCTGGTGCCATCAGTGCCATTCTGCCATTGCCTCCATTGTGGACCCAACCGCTTGTCTTCCACACTCGATGCTCCGCCTGTGCGCTGTGTTCCTCTCGGCAACACAGTGCCGACCCTGCTCCTCATCTCCATCTCCAACCTCCAGCCTCGACATCACCCTGCCATTGCCAACCCACCTCGAAGCTCCACCCCATTAAGCTCCGTCGTCAACCGCCTGCCCCTTCGTCTTCCCTTTCACTCGAGACCCCCGAAGCACCTCGACCACCTCCCACCAGTTGTTGCCATCGTTCACTCCCGCCTCCAGTCGCGTCTTCAGCCATGCCGCAGTCACTGTTTCCATTCTCCCGCTCTCTCTTTCTCTCTCTCCCTTACTGTCAAAGTGGAGAAAGAGAACATGTGTGGTGTATTAGTTGTATTGGTTGGTTGGATGAATTGTTGCTGTTGGGTGTTTGTAAGGAGGACCTTGTTTGGTGTTTGTGAAGAAGTTTGGGAATTGTGTGGTGTGTTGCTGTTGGGTGTTGTATTGGTGTTTGGTGTTTGTGGAGTAGAGGATTGGGTTGTGCGTTGCTGTTGTGGAGTTGCTGTTTGCTATTTTGGAGTTGCTGCCACGTATCTTGCACATGCATCACTGCCCGAGATTCTAATCCCGTTATTCTTTTTTTTGGTATCATCTTCGTCGGTTAACAGGCAAGTATTCTCTTGTACAACTCGTTTGTTCTCGTACAAGCTTTCTTTACAAAATACCGCAAGTATATTCTGTCTCTAATTCATATTCATCGATCGAATTGAAGTCTGTTACTATACATAATCCGTTGATCTCGTATTCGCACATAATCGCGAATAGTTTATTTTCATATGCATTGCATGAACACGATACACACATATATACTCTTAGAACTATACAGGATGTTATGCATGAATTGCTTGTTTTGTTACTAGTTTGAATTTTGTTATGATATCTAATTATTCTTGATTAAGTTTTGCATATGCCATTGATCACATCAACATGTTTTATAAATCCTGAAATAAGTTTTCCTGCATTGCATAAGTCTTGATACTCGATCCTGTTATATTACCCATTCTTGTTGTTGCATGTAGATGTTTACTGGTCCAGTTATTGTTCATGTTTGGTTAAAATAAAAATAACAAGCGGGGATATAATAGGAAAGATTTAGTAGTGGGCAATATAGAAGAGCGTATTCGGACGGGAGCTCGTAGTTTCCCGATGCAAGTTGCAAGTTTACAAATTATATGTTTATATGTTTCATGCTACAAGTTTACACTATGTTCCACATTGCACGTATCTTGATACAAGATATACATGACATATTTTTTCCGAGCACGTGACCTATAGAATCCACCTCTAGTCTAAACGTTCACTTGATTGTATGTAGCAACTATGTGGTATGGGACGCATGAAGTGCTACCAAGATAGAATTAACAAAAGACATGAGATTAACACGTACACTTGCATGATCCAATTACATATTACATGTTTCTGTTGACTTGCTTACTTGTTTAGATGTTACACGTTCATGTTGACTTGTTTACTTGCTTACTGGTTTACATGTTACATGTTTCTATTGATTTGTTTACTTATTCACATGCATGCCACTTGTTTCGTGATGTCTTGTTCATGATCCTGTTTACATATTGTATTTCTCCTATTACATGATTCTTGACTCCATAATATTTTTCCTGCTTCTTGTTTTGTTTTTGTACTTGTCTGCTTAGCTTGTACCACTTGGGCTCGTGACTTGCATTAACGGGCATCTTCTTATTTCTTCTTTTTGTAATAATATACTTGCAGGTCCGGATAGAGAGTTACCCGAAGGTGTTGCTGAGCAAGTGTTTTAGTCTTATTTATTTTCATGTTGCTTTAGTTCATGTTTTTTTCATATACTCTTTATTGTAATTTGGGTATGTTTGACCCGTAATTATATTCCTTTTTCAGTTGTTGGTTATGTCATGTATTATGTCATGTACTATGTCATATACTTTTGTTATCTTATTGTGATTTTACATGCTTGCATGGTTGTTATTGTTATCTTGTTGTTGAGTTACCTGTACAGCTTATGAATGAAGCATTTGCATCATTCGCTGGGCTTCAGTCATGGACTCGTATTTCCATATTTTGGGAAGCGGGGCGTGACATACCGCCTCTATTCTTGTTGCACTGTTGTAATTATTGCTTCATTGTCGTAGTGCTATTGGTGTCGTATTATTGTTGCCCACTATCGTCGCTCACTGTGTTCTTGTTGTTGCTCGCTGTCGTGTGTTTTCGCCTCTTGCTATTGTTTGTTGCCCACTGCCGTGTGTCGCCGCCATTGTTGTTACCGCTTCTTCTTCCCCGCGGTTTTGCTGCTCTTATGGTCGTACTGATGTTCATGTCGCGTTCTTGTTTTTTCTACCATTCTTGCTGCCACTCTTAATGTCGCTGTCGTCCTTGTTGTTATTGTTGTTCTTGCGGTTATAGCTGCCACTCGTGTTGTTGTCCTCGCTCTTGCTCTTCGTTGCCGCTAGGATTCTCTCCTCTCATTCGTAATCACCATTTATAATGTAAGCATCTCTTGTACACATTTTATTGTTCTTGTGCAAGTATTTTTCTTGACATCCGGCAAGTAGTTATTGATTTGAATGTTGTATCTAATTGAATCCATTATTGATTCATTGTTTTCTTTATCATATCATATTTTTTTATTTATTGTCTTCTTATCATGCCATTGTTATTGAATTAAACCTTGAACCGTAAATTTATTGTATTATTGAACATTCAACTTTACTGCCCTATAAATTGCTTGACCTTATACTGAGATTTTGACTCAATTTTTGACACTGAAATTTAGAACTTTGTACATAGAAATTGTAGCACACTGACCTAGAGTACATAACATCTTGCGATTTCTTAATCCGATTTCTAGATTTCAAGTTACTGACATTTTAGTACTGCACCATCTAAATATTCGGAATTTGCATTGTTACGTTTTTGCATATAAACCCAGTATTTTTCATATTTAATGAATTGAACTATGCGTGTTTCATGTATTGCATAGCCTTGATATATTCTTGGTATTGTATTAATATTATTGTTCTCATCGATTGTACTCAATGCATGATTTTTGATACCACCGTTCTCATTGACCATATTGATTGCATGTCTACAATTGATTGTAATAAAATAATAATAAGCCGAGGTAATAAGGGTCGACTTAGTTGTGGACAATATAGGGGACTGTACTCGGAGGAAGGACCCGTATTTTCCTATATTGATTATTGTTATCGGTTATTGCTTTATCGATTGATTGCAGACTACTTCTACAGTATCCCGATTGTATTTTGAATTTTATCATAGATCGATTATCGTTATAGATTATTTATTATCGTCATTGGTCATTGATTATTAATTATTGTTATTGGTCATTGATTATTCATTACTAATTATTGGACATTGGTTATTGAATGTTGGTTATTGTTGTCAAGTACATAACCTGTAGAATTTACCACTATAGTCTAAACGTTCACTTGATTGTATGCACCCGAACCTGTGGTATGGAACGCATGATTGCGTGCATTAGATAGGTTAATAAAAGATTGTAGGCTAAAGGTTGATACTATTGATTTATTGATTATTGATTATTTTTCATCGACTATTGATTTATTGATTATTGATTATTGTTTATCGACTATTGGCCCCATTGACTATTGGTTATCGACCATAGTTTATCGATCATTGATTTTTGATCAATGCATCATTGACTATCGAATATTGATTTTATTATTGACTATTGTTTTCGATTATTGTTTTTACTGATTATTGACTATTGTACCATTAATTATCGACTTTTGATCTTGTTATCGTCTATCATTTATTGACCTCTGATCTTATCTCTGTTTCTTGTTTATTGTTATATTGTACCGTATTATTTCACTGCTTGCTACTACTTGTCACCCAAAGCTTACTCTAATGGGTATTCTCCATATTTTGTTTGAGTTATTGTTTATACAAGTACAGACGATGGGTTACTGAAAGAACTTGACAAACTGTTATTGCATTGTGTATTTTCGGGCATTCTGTAAGTTGTTATATCTCTGATATTGGTTATTGATTTTATTATTGTTGAGGTGATTATTATTGTATTGTTGAGCTTACTAGTATTGTACTGCTTATGGATGATATGAGTTAGTATACTTATATCATTTGATGGGCCTCAGTTACGTGTCTATGTTTCCATTTAACGGGAAGCGGAACATGACATCATCTTCCATCCAATCCGTCGCTTTGATTCCTCTCTCGCATCACCGTCTTCACTTCTATAAACAAGTATGCAAGACATACACCCAACATACCCCTTGTACAATTAGAAAATATGTCATCAAGGTTCACCCCGATGGAAGTAAATACAAATAAATGGTTGTAAGTATGTATATGTTGTCTAAAAGTTATTCGTTCTTCAAACTGATCAAGATAACGGCTCATCAATTCGGGATGAATTGATATTCTTGGTAATTGTACTATGCCTTTAACACAAATATCAGATTCATAAAATAATAGTTTTCCTCACTGTGTGGGCACTTTTATGTTGGTGGTAGCTGAAATTGTTGACAACGAGATGTGTCCACATGGTTTCTTACAGAATTATGATGTCTCACAATAGTTCGAACTCTTCTTAGCACTTGATTATTTTCAGTTGTTCATATGTTAATTTTTAAAAAGATAATAGAATTAAGAAGAAAAAATAGTAGTGGTACGAAAAATAAAGTGCGGTGTTAAATGACACATTAATTCACAACATAAATTTCTTCATTGTTGTTTGTATTGGTTACTTACAACGCGGCACTATCTGGATCATTATTAGCAACACTTCGTATTACTCCTACCACTCGATTATGATCATTTGTTCAATTCATAATTAAAAGCATAAATATTATCAATAAAGACATGCTCTAAGAAAATTAAGCAAAATATCTCAAATGTTTCAATAATTCATACTTTCATTTAATATAGAATTTTCAGTAACATTAGCTCGTCGACCTCTTTGTTATTGCCTAAGTCTCTCTCCCTATGTTCAGCTAGTGGATCTTCATACATTCTTGACATTCGATTCTAAATATTTTGTTGATTTCTTGCTCTTTCATCAGCCAATTGTAGCGCATTCATATTAGAGTGTCGATTTCTTTGATATTGTCTATGTCTCTGTCTTTGTTTAGCTAGTAGATCTTCGAACATCAACAATTGCCGATTTTTCTCATATTGGTGTTGTCTCTATTTAAACTCTTCCAATTGTATTGCAGTCATATAAGCTCTTTTATTTCTATTATATTATCTGTGTCTCTCCCTACGTTCAGCAAATTATTGAGTTTCTGATAGTTGATGTATTTCACTTGGTGCTTCAATTTCTTCTTTATACTGTAATTTTCTTTCAAATTCTGTTTCTATGTCATTACCATGTTGATTATTTCTATGTCATTATCCTGGTAATTATTTTTTGGATAAAATAAGATATTTAGAGAAAAGAACTTAATGTTTAGAGAGAAGACTCACCTGGGCATTTGAGTAAATAGTTCTTCCTCTTCTTCTTCAGATATTTTGAGAAGCAGTAGAAATTTGAGAGGTACATCATTTTCTTCTTCTTCTTCAGAAGCTTGAGAGGCAGTAGAAATTTGAGAGGTACATCATTTTCTTCTTCTTCTTCTTCAGAAGCTTGAGAGGCAGACGTGAGATGTGGTTTACGAGCTTACGATTGAGAATTAACAAATTATCTATAGTAGTATGAATATTTATTTTATATAAATGACACATTTAAATAATTAGATAGTAAATAAATTTATAATATTATGGTAAGTAATAATTAAGTAGAAATTGATAACTAATATAGCTCTTACTTAAGAATGTGTGGTTGACATTATTATTAGATTAATTGAGTTAATTTGTGTAAAAATAATCTTTTTTTTTATGAATCGGATAGAGCCAAACGGCTCCAGCCATCAAAAAATATATTAATCAATAAAGCAGTTAAAAAGCAATACAAATAGTCAATGGTTTTACAAGATGTAAAATAGAAATAAGCGAGCAATTAAGAAATACAATAAAGCGAGCAACTAAGAATAACATAGGCAGACTCAAGATCAGCAAAGCAGAGGGAGGATCCCCAGCAAGACGCGCCACGCCAAAACCCGAAAGCGGAGCAAACGACCCGGAAAAAGCGAGCCATGAGGACCAAAGCCAGACCGACTCACTCGAGAGACCCCAAGAATAACGACGCAATAAGGAAAGATAGCGTCCTGTCGCACCAATTCGGAGAACCTACGCCCACAAAAGCTAGCAAACACAGGACTCAAGGCATCGCTGTCGAACAAGAAGCCAAGGCCACCACTAAGCTTGATGACGGGAGCGAAAATTGAGGAGGACAGCCAAAAGGTGATCCAAAAATGCGGGAGACCAAACAGTCTCACACAACTGCACAAGGCACAACCTGCAAAGACAAACCAGATTGCCAAATCCAAGGGGAAAGAAAAAAGCTAAAACTCAGATGGGCGCATGAGGAAGCGCATACACTGAGGATACTTTTTTAGCTAATAAACACGCACTAACGCGAGTAGGCAAGTTAGAATAAAGTTTCTTCTTGTAAGTTCTCTTAGTGGGGGGAGGATCGACTTCCACCAGCGGGAGCGAGGTCCTACCATGGACAGGCCCGGCGGTGTCGACTTTGTTAAGACTATTAGAGGGGGAAAGGAGACTGGGCGAAACTGGCGAAAATATAGTTCTGAAATTAGTTCGAAAAGAATGACGATAGGGGAAGGAAACTTCACGAGTCGATTGGTGCACGATCCCAATCGAACTACGAAACCAAGAATGGCCAGACCAAAATGTATTGCATAAATCAGACTTCTTATCTCGAACCAAATTCAACGAAGGCCTCACAGCACGAAAATGGGGACGATGCTGAAAACTGCCTGACCGAGGAAGGGAAACAAGTTTCGTGAACTCCAAGCGATCCTTAAATAGGGGCGCAAAATTAGGATACTGACAAGTCGCAAGTAAAGCATCATGAGCAACGACAGAAGGAGTGGGGTTAATAGGTGGAAAAGGCACCACTGCAGAGGAGCCCAACTCCTTTCCCGGCTCCCGACTACTCTTCCTCGCGAAGCATGTATAAAGCATGCTCTTAAAGAGGGGATAAATAAGAAGGGAGAGACGTTTAGCCGGAAAAGTTCTAGCCAAAACATGATCCTTATCCAGACTCGTAAGCAGCGTTGGCCCCACAACTTTTGATTGGGGACGAGTTTGATAAGAACCCAACCGAGGGAAGGAAACAAGATTCGAATGAAACTTACGATCCTCAAACATACTAGCAATATTGGGAATCTGAAGAGAGCCAGAAGATGCATCACAATCAGTGAGATCATTGAGAGGGTTCGTATCAGGATAAGGAACTTCCGCAGTGGGGACCAAAATCTTATTAGACTCAAAACTAAAGTTCCTCTCCGAACGTGCAATAAGCTTGCCTTTTAATAGAGGATAGTTAAGATATAATAGAAGCTTGGCCAGTAATGGTTTGCCTCTGGGAAACCCAAGAAGTTTTTGAAGGGAATAACATCGCCTGCGGGAGTGACCATGCTTGTCAAAAAAGAAACACTTCATTTTGTTCACGCACTCTCGTTGAAAATGCCCAGGAAGAAGGCACCTGAAACAAACCAGGAACGGGGCGGGGCTACAAGACGAATGGTCCAAATAGAAAGTGGGAGAGCAAAGAGAGTGACCCAGATTAACGAGCCTATATTTTTTATCGACCTCGACCCGAGACGGGCACAAAGAGGGCATGGCTCAAAACCAAGTGAAGGGCAGTGGAAACTGATAAAGAGAGGATCAGTCACTGCATAGGTGGCTAAATTAGCCAGGCAAACGGATCACTACAGATCCAGCACCAAAATACCAATGAAATCAACGCAATAGACCAACCGAAATGCTATAAAACGGAGGATCGGAAATATCCAAACCACAACGATACAGAACTAATAGGAGTTCAGAGAGAGTAAATAATAGCTACAGATAGATAAGTAAAAAACTATGTTGCCAAAATAACTTAAATCAGAATTTGTAAGAGAGGGATGATAGAAATAATAAGAATAATCGAACGAAATAATAAATTGAGGCGGAAAGTCTACACAGCTCACCAGATAGTTCTAGAGGTGCGCGGGACCGAGCACCGCCAAACCAGAGATACAAGAAACAAAAGGGGGGACAGAGGAAAGTGTACAAAACACTCTCAAGCAAAATCGTAACGAAGAGAAACCCGAAAATACAAGAACTAAATAGTAACAGAAAATAGAATAAAAAATACTCACAGAGCTAGTAGAGGAGGGTACGAAGCCAGACTCCGAGAGAGGGAGAGACTGCTGCAACTGAACCGGGGAAGCCCGGAACTTGGAAACGAGAAACGAGTGAAAGACGCTCTAGTGCTCTGAGAAACTGAACACCCAAACGTTGGAGAACTGATCAACGTAGTGGCCGAAGGAAACGGGGGAAGGCCCACAGATCTGAAGAAGGAGGCAAGAGAGGAGCCGCCGACTCACAGCTGGAGGAGCCAGGAAAGGGAGGCAAAACGCTCGCCTAGATCGCCTGGAGGAAAGGATGGGGCGGATACAACTGGCACCCAACGAGAGGGGAGAGACACCGGAGAATGAAAGGGGTTGAGGAGGGGGAAGATGAAAAGAGTTTGTAGATCTGGACGAGGGGACAGGATTTAATGAACGGGAGGAGAGAAATAGGAGAGAGGAGGAGCCGAATCTGAGGAGGCAAACGGAGGGGAGCTGGAAGAGGACTCGAATTTTGAATCGCCTTTTCTTGTTTTTTTGTTGTTGTTGTTGTTGTTGTTTTGTTTTTTGTTTTTTTTTTTTTTTTTCCCTTGTGTGTAAAAATAATCGATCTTCAACTCTTGAATTATAATGTAAAAAATTACTAGAGATGCAGATTGTACGGTCCAAAGTCAAGATTAGGTTAATGGGGTAGACCCAAGGTACGACTTTCTGAGTCAACTCAATCAAACTGAACAGGATTTTTTATCGATTTATTCTCGATTGAGATTCGTGTTGGGTCGGCAACGACAACACAGCTTTACTCGTATTTTAATGAGGTCTCAACCAACTTGCATGCCATGCCATTTGTTTTCTAGTGATGGGAGAGTGTACTATAAACTTATCGAATCCACCTACTCTTAGACCCGGTCTACTACCAAAGCCAAATTACTTGGTGCCCAAGTAAGGAGTTAGTATGATTTTTTTTTTTCTTTTGAGAATTGTAGATTGTATTTTATTATGAGCAGACTATTATTGTGTATTATTCATGTTTTAATAATAGACTAAATTTAAAATTTAAAAAAAAAAAACTTTAAACTATCTCCTTTGTATATAAAACCTCATTGAACTTATTTTACGCAGAAAACCACATTCAAATATGGTTACAAAAAATCTCCATAAAATATATTTTAAAAAATCACATCTAAATTTTCTTCTTGTATTAGATAACTTCATTCATGTTTGTAAGTTGGTTCAGAAAACATCATGTATCTTGTTTATTATTGTCAAAAAATCTTACTCAATTTTAGCAGAAAGCTCAGGTCATCAGAGTAGATTTTTTAAAACTATAATTAAGTGTGATTTTCTGCATAAAAAATAGTTTAGTAAGATTTTCTGCACAAAAAAAAATAGTTGAAGGAATTTTTTTCAAATTTATCCTTAATAATATTAGCCTTCAAACCCTGGTTTCTAGAAATCCTTACATAAACATCAGCTACAGCGTTGCATAGAACTACAACTCTATATAATTTCTCTAAGCACAGCATATGAAAGTTCGCATACAATATATGGGCTGATAGGACATTTCATACTCCCTCTAAGTGATATTCAGGAGTTTTACACACAGATTAAGGAAGGGTAAGATAAACATTTGATATTTGTCTCCCTCCACACCCTTATTAATAAGTCTCTATGATTTAATTGCTAATTTTTTTTTCAATACAGATTCTGATTTCAAGAAATTGTAATTAATGTTTTCTCAATACAAATTATGTTTTCAAGAGAAAATAGAATTACTAATTCTTCTTCCAATACAGTTGGCATTAAATTTTTGGAGAAAATAAAATCTAGAAAGTTGAAACTACAATTTTCTAAGAATATTTGATAGGATTAAGATGAGTAATTAAGACAAAATTTCAACATAAATAAAAATTTTCTTGGTAAAAAATGGAAAAAAATTGGATAATATCACTTAAAGTGAAACAAGAAGAAAACCCTAAATATCACTTAAAGTGAAACAGAGAGAGCACAATATAGGAGCACTTAAAGCATAGCATATAAAAGATGAGGACCGCAATTGTACATAATTT
The DNA here is from genome assembly GCA_017893485.1 of Hemerocallis citrina. Lineage (NCBI taxonomy): Eukaryota > Viridiplantae > Streptophyta > Magnoliopsida > Asparagales > Asphodelaceae > Hemerocallis > Hemerocallis citrina. Next base: position 279,249,769 of record CM030359.1, read on the forward strand.
AAAGCATCGAGTACAAAACAAAAGGACCACAATTATACTTAACTTTTCGGTCGCACATAAAATAGCAAGACCCCGACCGGCAGGACCAGCCCTGCCTTTAGGAGAGCGAGGGGGCCGCATTGGACCCCCGAATTTTGCATATTTTTAAGGGTCCCTAAAAAAATATTTCCTTGTATTTATATATACATATTTTTTGTGTAATATTTTTGGGGCTCCCAAATTTAATTTTTAAAACTTTTATTTTTTAAATTAGTACTTGGACCGACTTATTTTAATTGGGCTAGGGTTTGTATGGAGATTTTTTTCGCAAATCCCTATATCTCCACCTATTTCTTCTTAAATATCGGTTTTTAAGAATTGTAGCAAAATAATTTTTCAAAATTCTTTTTTACAACAGTTTTTTAAAACAAATTCTGTATAGGGGGCCATTTCAGGAGTTTGCCTCGGGCCCCAGTAAACTCAAGATCGGTCCTAACGACCGTACATAATTTCTATGTATATTGAAGAGAGTAGACAGAGCGTCACATACAAATAGGAGGACCACGATTGATATGGGTAAAAATAAAACCAAATCAAGACCGTTCAAATTGGGCACGAAACTTAAAGCTCTCAGGGTAAAACAGTAAATTCCACTAGAAATCGGTCTGTAAGAGGGAGTTGGGCCTCTTTCATGCCCAGCTACCCAAAACGAACTGGATTGTCATAACAGCCCAACATGAAGGAGTTCATGATTATCTAAAAAAATATTTTAAATTCATAATTATCCATAAGAGCCGGTTCAAAGAATGTATATATTCACTAGAGAAGAGTCATAACTCTATCTCCATAACTGCTTCTACCTCTTCATGAAGAAGAAAGCTAACTAACTCTATATCTTTGTCAATAGAAGGGTAACCAACCCAATCTATTCATGAAGAAGAGAATAAGCAACTCTATCCAAACACCGGGAAGTAGAGATAGATCAATATCTTGAAATAGCTCGCAAAATGACTATAAATACCTCTTGACCTCCACAAGAACCAGATAGTCAATATCGGCGAAAACTAAAATGTCACTTCTTTTATTGTTTCTAAAAAGAATTCAAAACATATGTTTGCTCCCACACACAAAAAAACAGCAACATAATGGCACCGTCAGTGGGAAACAAATAAGAATCCGACAAAAATTCGTCGGTAAAAAACCACCTCTTTCATCCATACCTCCAAATGGGAAAGAGAAGACAGTGACTTTAAGCCGACAAGCCAACCCTCTTCCTCTAGCCCTCCTCTTGAGGACGTCCTTCCTGCCACTCAGCAAGATCAACACCCTCAACCGGATCAACCGCTTCAGCCGGAATAGCCCCAATAGCCTACCCAGCCTCCTTCCAAAGAGGCTTCACTGGGAGCTCCCGAAGAAGTCAGCACCATGTGCAGTGTATTGCTGAGAGCAGAAGGTCGGCCTATTAGGTTTCGAGGGTAATCTTAGATTAAATACACAACGGAAAAATTACAAAAAAAAATATCTAAACCTAGCAATGGATCCATGCGAAAACCATAAATCGTGTTTATGAGTTATACCTTAAAGATGGATCTGCTATCTCCACAGTATGCCGATCACATCACTACAATATTGAGCTGCCTCTGCGGTTTCCACGCGAATGGATAAAATCAAGCTTTCCTTCACACCGCGGTGCTAGCTGTGGGAAGGGAATGTTTCTCACGATCTCTCTCTCTCTCTCTTAGAATTTTTGTAACGACAAGGGTTTTCTCATACATCACTTTTCCACAAATACGTGTCATATATATAGGTGCAGAAAATCAAACCTAAGAGAGTAATGAGGCTGTTGGACTCACAATCTGACCTGGTTCGGTTTCGTGTGTAGGCCTTTGAACTTTAGTTAGCCCATTTAATCTAATTAAATGTCCAACCAATGTCAGAAGTTCAAGTCTTACTTGGATCCTCAATTAAATTTATCTTATGAATTTAAATCCCAATTTCGATCCATTCTAAGTGTGTGACCCTGTAGGTTTGCATTACGTTGATAGTAACTAAAATCACAAACAGTGAGCGGTATCTAGCAATACATCACGACTACTTAAGTAATGGGAATGTCAGTATTTGACATAACCTATCCGTAATCAATGTTACCATGTAGTCTAGTCCCTTTGTCCAGATATCTTAATTAACCACAAGGCATAGAGCATGTCATCCTTGTGTATTGTTCAATCTTTGGTTTATAGATGTCCGAGTAGACTTTCTAAAACAAATGAGCTCAATATCTCATATTGACTCATTTGAGCACGGCCATGTATTTTACTGTCTCACTCAATCAAGGAGCCCATTATATCTCTCATGTTATGTAAGAGAGACAAATCCTATCTAAGTCACTCACATCCATCCACATAATTTGTAGTATATCCAATAGTCGACTTTATAATTACCTTATTACAGGCAACATTTGATGACATTAAAATATATAACTTCTTATGTAGGGAACCGTAGTGACTTCAAGTCAAACAGACTACATACATCATGGTCACTGTAAGAACCTCTTACGACACTCACGTAATGATCCATGCAGCATTCTCATGGTGGATCTGTCCAGTACAGTATTACTCTAATATGTACCCATGTGAAAACTTGATATCTCATATCCATGACTCGTGAGATATGGTCATCAGTCTACGCACATACTAGTCTCTGTATATATTTTTCTTAATACTTGACTAGGGATATTTAAGAATAGTATTCTGATTACAACCAATAGAATCTTACAATCAAGTCATGCACTTGATATCCCATGGTATTGAACCTACTATTCTCAGGATTTTATTATATTCATTTAATCACAATAAACAACGTAATAAATAAAATACCTCATATATAAATTAAATATCATGATAAAATGTAAACTAGTAATGTCAATACACAACTGACCTCTAGAGCGTACACCAACACGGTCTACACCTCGACTCCCTCTACAGTGCACACTGCGGTGCCTCAAGCACAGCAGGACCTCCTCCAGATTATAATCTCCTAACAGCATGAGTCCCTCCGAGGCCGAATGAATAGACGGTGAGCCCAGGACGAGGTCCCCCATCCTACAGGCTAGGAAAGTAAGAAGGGACCCTCTCCTTGAAGTGAGGGATGCAGAAGAACCCTCACTCACAAAGGGCGAAGAGTCATCACTCACCAAGAGGACAAAGAATGACTCCTCCATATTGCGGGAGAAGGAAATCAACTCCAACACGCCGATCAGCCCCCATGAGAGGTAGAAAGGAAGAAGCACCCATCACCTAGGCAGAGTTCTTGAACTTCAATGATGAGACCCTTCAAGCCTCAATGTCGTTCCTAGCAAGACCTGACAAACTAGTCTTCACCGTTCCACTCCTCCATGACGTGAGGAGACCCATGGGTACATTAGATCCGAAGAACAAGACAACATCGTTCTCCAGCACCTCCAAAAGATGGAAGACCATCTAGTACTGCTGAAATAAGAAGAGGGAAGATATGAGCGAACATACCACCCCATCCGACTCTCATTCTCCAGAAAAATCATCGAGGCTCATGTTCCGGTCAACTTCAAAATTTCAGCCTTTGAGTCAAACAACGAAGAGTCCGACCTCGGTAGATCACATTAAGTGTTTCAAAACCCTCATGATGATCCACCAAGCATCTGACTACCTCCTCTGCAAGACTTTTCCAGCAACCCTGAAGGGATCTATATGGGAGTGGTTTTCTCGTCTCCCTCCATGGTCCATCTTCTCCTTCGATCAGCTTAAGGAACTCTTCCTCACACATTTTGTCACCAGCCAAAAAATAGGGAAGATAAGTGCCTGGTTACTTGACTTGAATCAAAGGGACAGGGATTCCCTTAAGAGTTATATTCGGCGCTTTACAGCCGAGTCCCGATCCATCCCCTCACTTGATTCAGCCATAGTCATGGCTGCTTCAAGGTACAATATGAATTATGACCACCTCAAAGCTTCTGACCTTCATTAAAGAGTCAAGAAGTACATTAAGTGGAAGATGTCATTCGACCCCAAGAAGTACATCCAAGGTGCCTTCATCTGGGAACAAATGGAAGAGCACCAATCAAGATTGACCCAGGAAGACCCAGAAGGATGCCACAGGCCAGCATCGTAGACTCCCAGTATCTTGATTTGAGAAGTACACTCCGCTTAACGCCAACATCTCTGCAATTCTCATGGAAGTTGATAAGAAGGGAATCCTTCAACCACCTCTTAAGATGAATGCCTCAAGTAGGAGTAGGGATTGGAACAAGTGGTGCACGTTTCACAAAGATCACAGACATCTGACAGACGTTGAAGCCCTGCTTCATCGGGGATACCTCTCCATGTTCTCCCACTTAAACAACACCAAACCTACTCCCATAAGAGAAGCCAACAAGCGACCAAAGTGGCCTTCCGAGTCCGAAGGCTTAGGATGCATGGAGGTATTCCACACTATCTACAGAGAACCTATGGGGGGATTGTCTAATTCCTCAAGAAAAGCATTTCTCCATGAAGTGAACTCAGTCCACAACATCCCCCCTCCCAAGAGCTTAGGGGTTCCAATCACATTCTCAGACAGAGACCTAAAAGGTGTTTGAACATCTCACTGTGATGCACTTGTATTCAGCATATGTATGGTCAATCATGAGGTATGCCACATCCTGGTAGATCACGATAACTCAGAAAACATTCACTTCCTGAATGTATTCGAGGGCCTTAAGCTCAGGAAAGACCGTTTCAAACACATCGAGTAAACCCTCCATGGATTCTTCGGAGCCCCAGTTCAGAATGAAGGAATAGTCACCTTTGACGTAACTGTGGAAAAAACTCCATTTACCTGCACGGAAGCACTCAATTTTATGGTTGTCGATATGAATTCCGCCTATAATGTCATCTTTGGTCGCCCGGGGCTAGCAGCCCTTCAGTGGTTGTCTCAGCCTTCCAAACGAAAATGAAGTTCCCTACAACAGCAGCAGTAGGGAAAGCCAATAAGCTGCTCGGACGTGTTACACCGCCACAATGGGGGGCTCGGTCCTCCCTCTTGATGCTATGGAACTCCCCTATGATAAGGGACAAGCCAACTCTGAACCAGTAGATGAACTAGTAGGAATTCCCTTCTCCCAAGAGGATCAAGCTAAGTGTTTTTGGGTAAGCAAGGTACTTCCCCAATCAATTCAATGAGAAACTCATCACTTTCATTAGGAAGAACCGAGAACTCTTTTGCTTGGACCACCTTAGACATGTGGACATATTCGAAGATCTAATCATGCACCGGTTCAATGTGAACCCAGAAGTCAAGCTCGTCCAACGGAAGCATCGAAAGTTTTCCCCCCAAAGGGCAACAAGCGGTTAAGGAGGATGTCAAGAAACTCCTAGCCGCGCGCTTCATTTAACAAGCTAGCTACCCCGAATTGCTAGAGAATGTGGTAATGGTCAAGAAGGCTAATGGAAAATAGAGAATATGCATAGACTTCACCAACCTCAATAAAGTATGTCCGAAGGACCCCTTCCCTCTGCCAAGCACAGATGCCATGATCGACGCCACCTCTGGCCATGAGCTCGTAAGCTTCATGGACGCCTTCTCGAGTTACAATCAGATCCGAATATTTTCACCAGACATCCCGAAGACATCCTTCATCACCGACCAAGAACTCTACTGCTATTGATTCATGCCCTTTGAGCTAAAGAACGCCAGAACCACATATCAACGCTTAGTGAACCAAGTCTTCAATGAGCAAATTGGCCAAAACATGGAGGTATATGTGGATGATTCGTGAAGAGTCTTAGGAAAGAAGACCATGTGTCCGACCTCCAAGAAGCCTTTGACGTATTGCAGAGACACAACATGGGACTGAATCCCTCAAAATGTGCCTTCGGGGTCTCCTCGCGGAAGTTCTTAGAGTTCATGGTAAGCCAAAAAGGAATTGAACCCAACCCTAAGAAAATCAGAGCCATACTTGACATGTCTCCCCCATCTACCATCAAAGAAGTCCAAAAGCTCACAGGACGCATCGCCTCCATTGGGTGCTTCCTCTCCAAGACTGGGGAGAAGTGCCTACTGTTCTTCAAAGCACTTCAAAGATCGAAGAATTTTGATTGGGAAGAAGAACAACATGTAGACTTCAAACATCTCAAAGTATACATTGTCAATCCTCTACTCCTTAGCAAGCCCAAGTAGGGAGAGGTCCTCTACCTCTACTTGGCTACCTCAAACCAGACCCTTAGTGCCGTCTTGGTAAGAGAAGATGACAGGGCACATAAGCCAATCTACTATGTAAGCAAGGTACTCCATGATGTCGATCTTCGAAATTCAAAGATGGAGAAGTAGGCCTATGCACTAGTCACAGCCGCCCGAAAGCTTTGACCCTACTTCTAAGCACACTCAATCTGGGTCCTCACTGGTTAGCCGCTCAAGCAAGTCCTTCACAAGCTGAAAGCTCCGGGAGACTTATAAAGTGGTCTATTGAGTTGAGTCAACATGATATCACTTGCCGACCGAGAACAACAACTAATGCCCAAGCATTGGCAGAATTCATCGTCGAAAGCACCATTCTGGACCCCCCAGGAAGGAGACAATCCCCCACTTTGGAGTATCTATGTAGATGGGTCCTCTTACCTCAAAGGGAGTGGAGCCAGAGTCATCTTGCTCGGTCCCGACAAGTTCACTCTCCAATACTCACTACACCTCAACTTCCTAACTTCCAATAATGAGGCCAAGTATGAAGCCCTCATCACCGGGCTCCTCCTAGCAATGAAAGCAAGAGCACAAAGAGTCCGAGTATTCAGCGAGTCACAACTGGTAGTGAACCAAATCTGGGGCGACTACGAAGCCAAAGATGACCTCATGATTAAGTACTTGGCCTATGTGAAGAAACTAATGTCCACTTTCAAAGAAGTCGAAGTCACTCGCATCCCACGCGAAGAAAATAGGCAAGCAGATGCCTTCTCCAAGCTAGCCTCCTCATCGTTCGATGAGCTCGATTTTACTGTGTTCATCGAGGTTCTACTCAAGCCAATCATCGAAAAAAGAGACATTGGAGCTTAGGTCCATCAACCCCCAAACACCCAAAATTGTTGGATGAAACCCTGGATCTACTTCATCAACAAGGGAGTCCTCCCTACGGACCCCAAAGAAGCAAGAAAGATCCGGGTGAGGACTGAAAGATATACAATCATCTAAGGAGTCCTCTACAAGCGCTCCTACACCCAAGTTGATGGCCGACCTTACTTATGATGCCTCTCCCCCGAAGAGGTTGATTATGCTCTCAAAGAGGCACATAAAGGAATAGAATGTTTTCACCTAAGCGTGAGATCTCTTACACGAAAAATTCTCAACCATGGACACCATTGGCTCACTCTCCTTAACGATGCCCAAGCATACGTTCGCCAATACATCCCCTGCCAAAAGTACTCCTCCATCAAGTGGTTACCCAAGCAAACCTCAGCCCTATGTCAAGCTCCATCCTCTTCGCAATGTGGGGAAAGGACTTGCTCAGACCATTTCCTCTGGCCGCTGGGCAACGGATCTTCCTAGTGGTATCCATCAACTACTTCACAAAGTGGATCGAGGCAGAACCGCTAGCAACAATCACAGAGCATAAGGTCCAGCAATTCTTCTGGAAGAACACAGTCAGCCAATTCTGGATTCCCTGCACACTAGTCACTAACAATGGAACTCAATTTGGTGGTAAGGGATTCCACAAATTTTGTATCGATCTGGGGGTTGAACAATGCTTCTTCTCTATCTCGCAACCCCAGACCAACGGCCAAGCCGAGGACGCTAATTGAAAAATATTGGATGACCTCAAGAAGAGACTTGGTGAAGCACTGAAGGGACTATGGGTCGAAGAACTCCCAAGCGTGCTCTGGTCCTACTGAACCACAAAGAGAATCCCAAAGGGAGAATCCTCATTCAACCGAACCTTTGGCGCAGAAGCACTTATCAGTATAAAAGTAGGATTGCCTTCCTCATGCCTTATCTCCTTCAACGAAGAACAGAACTCAAATGATCTCAGGGCCAATCTAGATCTTGTTGAAGATGTCCGAGAGAAGTCTACCTCGCGAAGACATATCTACCAGCAGAGGCTACAACAAGAAGGTCCACCTGGCCAACTTCAAAGAGGGGGACCTCATCCTTAGAAAGCTTGAGATATCCTACCCATACAAGAAAAGAAAGCTCCCTCTTAACTGGGAGGCACAATACAAGGTCCCACAAGTGATCCTCCCGGGAGCTTACTGACTTGAAGACCTAAGGGAAAGAAGATATCGAGGACTTGGAACGCCAGCACCAGATGAAGTACAATGAGGGCGCTTAATTCCCTCCCCTAGTAGTTAGCTTCGAACATGTAATAAAGGCCAACACTTATAACGGTCACAACATGCAATAAAAGCTAGCAATCAAAGCAACCGCTTAGTTTCACTTTTCAATAAATTTCTAGTCTTTTTTTTTTTTGTAAAATTTTTGTATAATTCCACCGGATGCAAACAATGAGTCAGACACATGATCCACCCGGAACAACACCAACTACTCATTAAGCACCACAACGGACAAGTGCGGATTCTATACTCATGTTTCATAGAGTTGCTCTAGTCACTTTCCACTGAAAAAGTGTGTGGGACACGTCTCGTCATTCGATTGCTCTCAAAACTCGTCATCAACCTGTTCGTAGTCCATACTTATGGTTCTTAGAGTTGCTCTAGCAACTTTTCACCGAGCAAAATCGGGGCACGCCTCTCCATTCGAGCTGCTCCCAAAATAACCCCCAGACAAGTACAGAGTCCATAGTCATGGTTCTTAGAGTCGTTCTAGCCTCTTTCCACCGAGTAAGGGTGCAGGGCAAGCTTTTCCACTCGAATGCTCCTAAAACTCATCATTAACCTATTCGGAATCCATACTCATGGTTCTTAGAGTCATCTACTACTTGCCATCGAATAAGGGCGAGGCATGCCTCGACATTCAATCTGCCCCCAAAACAACCCCCAACATGTGCGGAGCCCATACCCATTATTCATAGAGTTATTCCAGCCGCATGCCACCGAGTAAGTGTGCAGGGCTCGATTCACAATTCGATTGCTCCCAAAACTCGTCGTCAACCCGTTCGGTATCCATACTCATGGTTATTAGAGTTGGTCAAGTAGCATGCACCCTGGCGAGCCCAGAGACTCAACTCACCTCTCGATCTGCTCCCGAAATGATTACAAAAAAATAAGATCAGAGGCTACACCCTTAGCACGAAGTTTCTTTAGCAACGTACAAACAACTGAGTTCGAGAGCTTCATTGACCATTTGGAGCAAGTTATCGCAATGTGATAGTCACCCTGATTAACAAAAATGGGGACAAGCCCCTCCCGAATGACATTCTCGCAACTTGCCATAACAAGAGTACAAGAGGTCTAACTCCCTTCTAGAGTTGCCACAGCAACTCTAACACAAAGAGCTACTACTCAAAGAAAACAAGAGACAATGCTTGAAAATTTAGAAGATTTTCATTTCACATCAACATCTCAATACATATTCAAAAGAAGCAATCAACAAGATTACAAGTCTCCCTCAGAGTGATCTCTCCTTCTTCGTGGCAAGGGATATTCATAGTAAGGGACACGCGTAGCCTACTGTCCCCTTGGCTACCGAAGCACCACTTTGATCTCTTAAACGATCTGAAAGGAAGAACAAACTCGCAGATTAAGTCCAAGCCGCATGGCCACCAACAAGCCCCCCCCCTTCTTCTCCTCCTCCAATCGAGGCAACACTTGATGAACCAACCACTCCGCTTTGGGCATCTCCTGGATTCCTCAAGATCCTATGCGGACATAAAGTCAATTTATGAAATGACCTCCCTTGATTTATCTCATCACGAGAACAATAAGTGCTCATGGTCCTAGCACCTCCAAGAGGTCGCTTCAACCGATGCATCTCCACTTCCTGCTCAACAAGTCTCTCCTTGAAATGAGCATCCTTCACTCTAATCTTTCAACTGACCGAACGAGTGCGCACCGAACAATTCAGAAGAGTCTTTCATGAGAATTTAGGGACGACATCTTTCTGATGAGCAACCTCTAAGCTCTTCTCAAGCACTACGTTTTTCAATGCATCCTTCTCGGTGGTTGCCGCAAGCAAATAACGACGAAGAGATTTAATCTCTAAGTCTCCCCGACGACCATGTCAGCAATAGGAATCTCTTCGTCGCGTAAGCGCCCCTTCACACCGGGCAGAGTTGTCTCCCGCGGACAGTCATCAAGACAGTGCGCTTCAATATTCATCCTAGTCAACACTCTCCTCAAGTAGCCGAGCCCCATTTCCATCTTGATTAGATTCTCCCGTAAGCAAGTAAGCCCCGACTCCGCCATGTGTAGTCTTGTATGAAGACGAACAATCTTGCCATCGCGGGGATCTCTCCCAACATACATAACAACCTGCTAGTAGAAAATAACAGAGGGTCACTACAACAGTGGTAACCAAAGCTACTAGATACGTAAAGACTTAAGAGGTCAAATCCAACACATTGAAAACAGATGTCGGCAAAGAAGAATACAAATATCAAATACAAAAAGAGTTTTCATTGCAATAAAGATATGAAGATACATCAAGCAGTGGCCAGTCCACTATTAGGCACATACAACAAGCAAGTAAATAAAAACTACGAAAAAAGCAAAGAAAATGAGTCAAGGATCCTACCTCGGTAGGCGGAGCCATGGGGGAAGAGCTCCTAACGACCACCTTCCCCTTTGCTCCTGCACCCCCTACTGGACCCCCCACCTCCACAGCTGCAGTCTCTCCCTGCTCCATTTCTTCTTCCTCCTCTTACTCATCCACCGGGACCGGCTCCACTCTTGGAAGTTGCCCAGATGGTACCCCTCCCATCAAAGTGGGGGACGCGCTCGATAACATTGTCAATGGCTTTGTGGTAGGACTTCTTCATGTTGGCGACCATGTGGTTCTCCGCCTCAATCCTCACACGAGCAACCATATCCTCCTTCGCCCTGATCGCCTCCTCGTACTTCCTCTTCAACTCCACCTCAAGCTAAGAAACCTGCTCGCCAAGAGCCTCTCCCCAGATCTCGGTCGCCTCTCATGCCTTCTCGACCTTCGCTTTCTCCGAGTTGGCCTTGTCGACCGACAACCTCCAGATCTTCTCATCCTCCGCAACCTGTATGAACAGGTTGTTAAGATGGCAGGCGATCTACAAAAACAAGACAAAAGAACTTCACAAATTGGGAGATGCATACGACAACTTCAAGAATTAACAAAAGAAAAAAAAACAATAACACATACCAACATGTTGGCCCGAGCCACCTCCAAGGCTGAAGAGCCAAGCTCCTCCGCAACCATCTTAGTCTTGTCCTCGAGGTCAGGAGACACTGAATCGCCTCCATACAGCTATCTCCTTCCCAAACAAAACTAGCATGCAGCTTGTAGGTCCATTCCAGGGCGTTGATTGTCTTCAGTCGATTAGAGAAAGCCGCGTCAGCAAAAGCAGTTAGGAGCTGGCGCTCCCGCTCAAGCACAGAGGCGAAGGAAGCACCCCCGGAGCAGGACTCCTCGAAGGAGCCTGGGGTGAGCCTAGGCCGTAGCAGGTGAAGAGGGAAACGGACTCCTAGCCCTCATCCCACCATCACCCCTTGTCACCGTCTGCTTCCTCTTCTACCTCACAGGCGCTTTGGAACTGAGCCTGGTGTGCTTCGTCATGATAGTCTCAAAGTCCATACCCTCGGTATCTGCTAAAAGAAAGCAAATGGAGACATAAAAATAAAAAGTAAAATGCGCGGAAACAAGACACTAAAACACTTAAGCAAATAAAGAGTTAAAGTCGTACTAGAGTGTCGGGCTCAGACCCCACCTGAAAGAGAACCTCCTCCGTGACCTGCCACCACCTCAACGGCTCCTGCCTAAGGAGGTCTTCACACAGCTTCTTATCCGCCTCCCCAACACCGGATATACCCTAACTCGCCTCGGCACCGCCGTCTGCCATTTAGTAGGGATTCCCACGGCTCCGAGCTGTGCACTACAAAAAACTTCTATTTCCAAAATTTGATCGAATCTGGGACCTCAATCAACTTCACCTCAGCACGAGGAGTAAGGCAGAAGCAGGATTTTGACTTACTCTTTTGATGAAGTCTAAAAAGCGCCCGAAGCACCACTAAGCTTGGCTTGGCACTCACTGCCCGACACTACAAAATGAAGGTGCCTCCACATATTTAGCACAAACTGTACTAGACTGATCGTGTACTACCTCAAAACCTCCCTAAATAAGGGATGTATCGGGAAATGAAGGCCGACATGAAGTGCGTCAAAAGAGAAGAAACAGAACTCGTTGGGGAGTGTCGTACACACCCTAGCTCTGGGGGAGGGCAGAAAAATCTCAAACTGAGGTGGGATGGCAAAATTGTCTCTAATTATATAAAGCTCCCCCCCCCCCCCCCCCGGAATTAGATACTCGAAACGGAGTCGGACTCAGTCACCTCACAAAACTCAGGCTCCTCGTTTCGAAGACCGTGCTCTACTAAATCCTCCAAGTCATCGGAGTATTAACAAACATAGGTGAGACCCGTTAAAGGTCACAGGTGTCTCAGAAACTCACTAACCCTCCTATCAACCTCTACAGTCGTCTTCACCTTCACAGAAGACTGCTTCACTACCCCCTTCCCCTTCTCTCTTCTACTGGGTCGAGAGGCCGACACATCTTCTACAGATCGATCTGAAGAGCGGTCGTCGCCCGAAAAAATCCTTGACATCGTAATAATATTATGTATTACCTAAAGTGACTCGTACTGTCGGAATAGTTCGCCGGATGAGCACAAATTTCACCAGAGATTTTTTGAAGATAAAAGGTGGTCGGAAGGAGAGAAGGAGAAAAGTGAAGGGAATGGAGAGGGGTTTGGGGGTTTTTAAACCCCCAAGACCCCTGAAGCTCATGGGCCCTCTCCAAGGAAAACAAATTTGGGCCCCCAAAGATGGGAAAGCCCATTAAAAAAAGGAGAAAATGCCCAAAGGCCCATGGAGGAAGAGATAAAAAGAAAAGAGGGAGAGAGAAGGAGAGCGGGAACGTGTTGCCAACTAAAAAAATTCGGGCCAAAAAAGCAACGTGTAGCCAAACCAACCAAAAAAAAATAGCCGGGTCAACGGTCGACGTTGACCGGTCAATGATCATGTGGCGCCACCACCACATGCCACGTCATTCCCGGTGCCACACACCAGGTAAATGTGACACCGAGTAGAATGAGCCCAACGGGGCTTCTAGACCGTCCGATATGGGCGATCTTCACACCTATTAAGATGAGAAGCTCAGATTTGTTCAAGTAAATTCTTTTTATTTTAATTCCTGATTTTAATTATTAATTCGGATTTAATATTTAAAAATTTCAAAAATATTTAAAATTCAAATTAATTAATTAAAAAAATCTTTAAAAATAATTATTAATTTGGAAAATATTTTAGCATACTGAAAAGTAACTATAAGTTTAGAATAATTAATTAAAAATTTAGAATTTAATTATAAAAATTAGGAAATTGAATTAAAAATCCGAAAATGATTAAAAGTTGGAAAAAATCGGAAAAGTTTGGAAAAATCACAAAAAGTCAAGAAAATTCTGAAAATAAATTTGGGTATTTTATAAACTCTGTAAAAACATCATCATACCCTGAGCAAGATTCAAACGTTTCTGAAAACTCCGATAAGTTTTGTAAACCTTTAAAAATTTGTGAACTACTCAAAGATTATGAAACGCAGTCTTTAGGGGTGGGGGGGCTTGCAATATGGGTAAAAAAAGAACCAAATCGGGACCGTTCAAATTGGACACAAATCTTAAAGTTTTCAGAGGTAAAACGGTAAATTTCATCCAAATCGGGTCTGTGAAAGGGAGTAGGGCTTCTTTTAAGTCGAACTACCCAAAACTGATTTGTCAAACTGGGTTTTCATAACAGCCCAACATGAAGGAGTCCATGATTATCTAAAATTTATTTTAAATTCATAATTATTCATAAGAGACGGTCAAAAATTATATATCATAATAAGAGAATAGTCCTAATTCTATCTCCACAACCACTTCTATCTCTTCATAAAGAAGAAAGTTAACTAACCATATCTTTTTGCCAGGAGAATGATAACCGACCCTATCTCTTCATAAAAAAGAGAATAACCAACTCTATCAAAACACCAAGAAGTAGAGATAGATCAATATCTTGAAACAGCCCCCAAAACGACTATAAATACCCCATGACCTCTACAAGAACCAAGTGATCGGTAGTTTGCTAATAAAAACTCCGATATCTTTCTGAATTCTGACTTGGACGTCGGAGGGTCTGTCGACGGGGCCAATCTCGATATTGTCGCTGGGACCAACCCCAGTATTTCAAACTTTTCCAGATCAATTGGAGCAATCAATACCATTCATATCAAATCAAACAGTTCAAACGAGTCAGATTTAGGAATCGATATCAGCTTGAAATAGTTAATATCGGCGAAAACTTAAATATCTGATTTTTTTTATTGTTTCTAAAAAGAAATTTGCATATCATCTATTTGCTTCCACGCCGAAAAAATCAGTAACAACAATTATACATAATTTTTCTGAGTACAATAAAGAGAGCGTAGCACACAAAACAAGAAAACCACAACTGTTCTCTGAAATCAACAAAGAAAGCATCACACAGAAAACAGGAGAACTGCAACTATTTATACATAATTTCGAATGACTGCCTTTCCGGCGTTTTTAAAAAAAAAAAAAAAACTAAAAATAACTATACAAAATGTCTTTCGGTACAAAAGTAGTATGAAAAAGACGGGAACAAGTATTTCTCCTTCGTTTCTCCCAGAGTCCAAGTTAAAGCTTCCTATTTCTGTAATTAGTAACTGTACGAGTAGGAGTGATGGTATGCAAATATGGTGCTATGCACATGGTGAGAAACGAAGCATACAAAGAATATTCACCATCATCATCATGACATTTGTATCGCACCATGCATGAAGGAGCGAGTACACTAACTAAATATTCCATTTATTCGAAAGTTAGTCATGTCACATATTTTCGTTAAGATTTATTTTGTCTACACTTACTAAATTTTTCCTGTTTAGAGTTCCCCCGGTTTTTACCCACCATCTAATTAAATACAATTAATGCATGACTGCACCATCTTCTGTTCTTTATACTCACTATCTAATTAATTGCTTCGATGAGGGTAGGATGTAAGTTACAATATACTAGCATCTCTAGTTGTCTCAACTCAATATTTGGGTACTATCACTTATTAATGAAACAGGGTGGCATTATCCCACCTTTTCTTCAAAAAAAAAAAAAAAAAAAAAAAAAAATTTGGGTACTTGACATTTAAAAATATGAATGTAGGGTTGTTGTTGATGTCGTAGTCGTCAAAGCCAAAACTGGGGTTTTTAGTTAAAAACTGAGATGGACGATAGATATTATTTCATCCGTTTATAATTTTTTTTATTTTTATTTAAACAATTGTTACCAAATAGTGGAGATGTGGTGTCGGACGAAATATGTTATTTCATCCGACAGTTGTGGAGATTTAGAAAAATAATTAAATCTTAATAAAATCATAATTAAATCAAAATAAACTCAAAATTTGAACGAACTAAAGATCCCGCACGGAAGATATGCACGGAAGATATGATCTTCCGTCCATTCAAAAAAATAAATAAAAATAAATAAATAAAAATTACATTAGACCGAATGTCAAATTTCGTCCGAAGCACTTTTGCCCCAAATTTTATGGCGGGCGAATTTTCATCTTGGGGCTCCTATAATTTTCAAATTGAGATCACTGCTTCTCTCATATGCAAAGCTTCTCTCATATGCAAATTTTAGGTATTTGACCAATGAGTGCAACACTTTATTACTCAAATTTTACAAATTTGGCAAAAAAAAAAAACCCAACAAACTACAGATGCTTTAACATAGTATAAAACTCAAAACTTGATATTCTTGTCGAGCATCAAGTAAAATAGCAATCAATATCATACTCCTCGTCTGCTAATGTGGCCACAAGCAAACATCTATTATGATCGATTCTCCGATACTTTCATCTTCATATCAGGACTATCACACAGCCAGTTTTGCTACAAAGAGGTCCCCCAATCATGTACGACGGCAATCATGGATTGGGGTCAGTCTAGTTGGCCATGGTTTTACTTAGAGAAAATTAAATGTACAGACTAGGGAGCTAGAACCGAAATCTCATTAATTAAGCATTTTAAAGTTATTCAGAAAGTTCAAAGATGAGTTTTTTTTTTAATGGTGAAAACTACCAACTAACTCAACCGATAATTTGGAACCTCAACATCTATTACTAAATGAACAATTTCCTTACATTAACATCTGATTATTACATTAACAACAACAACAACAACAACAACAACAAAACAGAAGGAAAAAATAGGATAAAACTAAACAACTCTCAAGATTATCCTAAATCTAACCACATAATTAAGAAAATAACCATGCCCTGATCTGTACAACCCTCACAATCATTTTCAACCACCACACTAGCTTGCCACACAAAAAAACCCTCCCAAGAATTAGATGGCACCCCAGGACTCCAACGTCGGAAAACTGGAAACCCCAAACCCAAACCCATTATTACCATCCATCCCCTCAAAACCCGACCCGACTCCCCTCACCCCCTCCGCCCTCCCCCTCTCCGTCAAGAAGGACGACGACGTGTCCAGCGTCGGCAAGCATGTGCTCTGCGCCACCACCCCCACTCCCCTCTGCGCCTGCGGCCTTATCAACGCCTCCCCCACCGGCCCCATCCCCGCTTCAGCCCCGAACCTCACCCCGGTCACCTGCTGCACCATCTGCCTGAAGTTCGCCGGATCCGCCGTTATGTACGTCGTCGGCGACTTCTTCGACGCACGTGACTTGCGCTTGCCGATCTTACCCCCAGATTTCAGCGACAGCGGGTTTCGGGTGGCGGATCCGGACTGGGGTGTGAAGGCGGGGGAGATGGACTCCGGCGGGGGAGTGGAGGCGGAGGAGTCGTCGGAGAGGGAAACCTGGAGGGCGCGGGTCAGGGCGTCGTTGTCGCGGGCCAGCAACTCGGTCATGTTCCAGAACCACGACGATTCGAGATCTTCAGCCATTTTTTCTTTTCTTTTGTTTTTCTTTAGAGTTGAAAAGAGAATAAAATTGGAATAAAGATTGATGATGGTGATTTGAGAGAAGGAATGAGGAGAGAGGGAGGGCGGCATTTATAGGGGATGGAGGGATGGATGGATGGATGGATGGATTGATTGATTAGTGAGGCGGGTGGGGGCGAGAGTGAGAGAGAGAGAGAGAGAAAGCGCGTTGGCAGGGGACACGTGGCAGTGGGGTGCGGTAACCGCGGTTAGTGTTACAATTGCAATGGAAAATTTAGAGAAGGGGAGTTGACGGTCAAGCCGCGTCGTCGGGGTGGTGGGGGATCACGGGGGAGTGAGATGGTACGGGCAGGCAACTTCTGCGTAGGTGAGGTTTGTTACTTTGTTTTAGAGGGTTTTACTAAATTAAAAGTGGGATTATTGTTTAAAAATTTATTGGAGCGTGAAAGTGCAAGAATTGGTTGGAGAATGAAGTGACCAATGATTTCTGATATAAGTGGTGTCTGAGTGTACGAATGTTACTTGACAATGTTGGAATTTATTAAGCGAGAGCATTTAAAGATATGAGGTAAAAGTTTTACTATTTTTTTTTTCCGAATGATTAATGTTTCACCCGCTACCAATTTTACTATTATTATTTTTGTTATCTTAGATGATGCACTACTATTAGAGAGTTTCACCACTTACTCTCTTTTTCCAGAATTTATTAAGTGAGAGCATTTAAAGATCTGAGGTAAAAGTATTACTACTTTTTTTCCGAATATTAAAGTTTCACCTGCTATCAATTTTACTACCATTATCTTTATTATCTTAGAAAACGCACTTCTATTAGAGAGTTTCATCACTTACTCTCTTTTTCCACATCTATTAAAGTGTTATCTTAGAGAGTGTAGTCTTAGCTACCACATCATAAATTTGGAAAATCAAATTCATCGGTTTAGAAGATGATTTTGAAAAAATATGACAATTGAGATTATTTTACTAAAAGTTGTACCCCTAACACATATAAATGTTACTACTTTATAACCAAACATGGAAAAATAAAAGAGTACATAAAACTATATTTTTTTTAGAAATATTATTGTCATCCAAACATGAGAAAATTTTGACTTTTGTGAACACTTGAATTTTCACATATTTTACTTGCAATCAAATATATCAAAATGAAATTATAAATCAAAGAATCATCCAACATCATAATTACATAAATTAGTTACTTTCAACTAAGCAATCTCTTATTTTAGAGTGAAAAAACACTTGTATTATTATTGTACTTTCACCTTACCATTTTCTTACTCAGTGAGAACATACTTAGAAAAGGTATGATCAATATATGCAAACTAATTATTCAGATTCAACTAATTTTCTTTAAAGAGTAGAACAAGTTGTAAATCAAGAAAGATAATTAATCTAAATAACTTTTTCTAGCTACTACGTATTTCAGTCAGAATTTTTGGGGTGTCAATTATTCCTATGTAATGTTTGGTTTATCCAAAGTAATTGAACGTAGTTGCATTACAGCTATTTTTTAACTGTAATTAATCAAGTTATAAGAATTTCCAAGTTGTTGCAAGAAGAAAAAAAAAAGTAACAAACATCACTTTAAGTCATTAAATAGCAATAACCTAGTTTAGAGATACGACCTATGCAATAAAGGTGGAGAATCAAAATCAAAAAGAAGATGGAAACGAACAGCTAGAGAAGGTAGATGAGCCAATCTGTAATCACGTGACAGCGCGTGAGGCGCTGTTTGCGTGTCACAAGGCAACTACTACTGCATCTGCGATTGACAAAGACACAATATAAGGAATAGGAGAAATATGCATGCGCCAGCTCTGACGTTGCCGCTCAAAACGCCATGCAGACGTGTCACTCCTCATTAATTACGAACCGCAAATTAAAGCACTTTGCTCATTCATGTTCACGAACAACCAACGGCTACGATTGCGGGTTTGATTCGGATTTGAATTTGAATTTGAAATTAATGTCAGCCTGATTTATTATTAATTACTACTAATTGATTGGTTAATTTGGTTTCTAGAAGGTTGATGGATTGATTGACTTCACAGGTAGTCTCGATCTTTGAGCTGTAAGGTTCAACGTGATGCCACGCATTTACATTATATTTATATATATATATATATATATATATATATATATATTATACTTGCTGTGGTTTATAATAAGTAGAGTATAATTGATGTTTATAATAAGTAGAGTATAATTGATGTTTTGGAGTCAAATTTTTGACGTAGAATAGGCGCCAGCATGACCTCTGCATTAGTCTCAAAGTAAGACTTAAACTGTGTTCCAGTCAAACCCTGAACATGATCCAACTCAAATTAACTTGCATGAACCTGGCTAAATGTAGTAGTCATCATTCATTATCTAGCTGATGATTTTTTTCAGTAGAAAGATAGCCAACTAGCCATCCAAACATTCATTAATTATCTGATGATTTTGATCACCTATAGGTATCTCTTCAAATCATATTAAAAAGGTTAAAGGTGAGTTTTGCATTCATTCATGCATGCATGCTTACCTTTATAGTAAGATACTATTGCTGCACTGATTTAGAGAAGAAATGGAGTGCTCATGGGTCACAAGATGGGGTATAGAAAGATCTATCTATATATATAAGCTTTTCTTGTCTTGAGTTAAAAGATGACTAAGAAGGGGGGCGGGCATCCAGCTGCCATGGGAGATGGTTGCTGTCGGGATTTTTGAGTTGTTATGTTTTGTCATTCTTTTTTGTTGTTCTCAACTTGTTATTGTTGAGAGAGAGCAACTTAGTTGTCTCTTCACTCTGTTGTGGGGTTCGCCCGATGCGGTTGTTGCATTATCAAAAGAGAAACGAAAAACTTGTCAAATTGAACACCACCAAATATGACATACGATGAATGGTATGTACAGGGCCAACCCTGAGTTCCCCAAGACGAAAAGCTCAAATAATTATTTTTGAAAGTCCCTAATTAAAATATAATTTTTTACGCGCAAAAGATGTATATATTTACAAGAAAAATACAAATTTGAGGACTCCTAAAATTGCAAAAAAAATGGGGGCCTCCCTGGATATGTACTCCAAATGATTAAATTCTAAATCAATTTCCATTAGGCCAGTACTATACTACTATTATACCTGTTTCTTTATCTTCTGGTGTTGGGCTTTCCTCCGATTCGATCGGTGTCATTTCTTCTAGCTAGGTGATGCGGTTTGTTTTTGGGAGAAGTGTGGATGCACCAGGTGTGAGTTCTTACTTGATTTGTATTGGTGGAGGAAGCTCCTGTGCGGACGACCCTCAGCCGAGCGAACGGTACGGAAGTAGGCGGTAGTGAGGTGGAGACTGGATGCTCGGCTCGGATCCGAGGTCTCGTGTACCTGCAGACGGTCTAGAAACACCGGAGTTGGTCCCAATGGCAGACCCTCCGACGATCTAGTCAGTTACTGAGAGAGAGTAACAGTAACTAGGGTTTTGGTGGGAAAAGATTCATTACCTGGATAAGAGGTAGGGGTCTGGTATTTATAGGAGAAGCCAACCGGGTCTGGACCCGTTTGGGGCTGGGTCTGGACCCGGTTGCCCGTGGGGTTGAAGCGGTGGAAACCCGGGTGGTTTCCAGGTGGCAGAGGCCCGGGCGGTTTTTCTATGCTGACGTGGCGGATCTGGATAATCTGGAGGTGCGCATATTTTGAGGGGATCCTGTGGCCCAAGAGGGACCCACTACAAGGAATTTGACATATAGTGACAGCAAAAAACCGTGGGTATAGCACAAAAAATCGTAGGTATAGCCCGTAAAACCTATACCAACGGACATATTTTTTCGTCGTTTTTAATTAGCTATCCCCACGGCAAAATGCCATCACTATAGCCTATAGCGACGGTTTTTTCACCCGTTGGTATAGGTATCGGTGTTATACCCACGGTTTCATATCCGTTGGTATAGGTTTTAAGGACACCACTTGCTTTCCTATACCCACGGTTGAAACTCCATTGCTATAGGTTTTAGTGATGGTTTTCGGATCCAAATATTTAAATATATACCCATTGCTCTATACAAATTTTTTTCTTATTAATTACGCGTATGATAATTTAATATTTTCTTTTATAATATTAATTCAATTATAAACAAACTACACAATAAAATAGATAAATGTATTTATGAAACAAAATTAGATAAAATTAAACTTCAATTATATTAAAAATTAATGAAGTATTACAAGCATGTCAAATTACAAAATAGTTAATAACCAGATACACAATTGAATTCATGTGTGCAGACATGAGAATCAATACTTTAAACTACGATCAACATATTCAATGGCATTATAAGATAACATTCAATTGACTCCTCACTTGAAATACGACACTAACAATTTTCTTATTTTACGGCAACCAGATCTTGATTCTCTTTGCAGTAATCTTCTTTTAGCATCCTGCAAATCTCCTTAACAGCCTTCTTCACTTCATCGACGGCAAACACAAACTCGGCTGCAATTTGAGTGAGTTCAATCATTTCTCGCTTGCTGAGAGCCCTTCACAAACAAAACAAAGCAAAAAAATCTAACTTTGGTCATCAACAAATAGTCAATATTCTTTTTGGTTATCACATTCAAATAATGGGAGTGATGCCTACCAAATGTGGTCGTTGCCAGATAGTACTCAGAGGAGAGACTAGTCGAGAAGAGGACTGCATCATCAGTTTGTGTTACGTACAATATCAAATAAAAATAGATTACTTGCAACAGCCTCACATTACTTGGGAGTATACATATGGAAGTGCAAAAGTACTTTGTTCAGAGAAAAATAATATAAACCAACCGAAAAAGCTAAGATAGTGACAAACCTGACCAGCAAGTGCTAAAGCATCATTGAGAAGAGAAACAGCTAACCAAACTTGCAAGCAAATCTGGTGGCCGGCCATGGGAACTGGACCTTCCCGAGCTGCCATTGATGTTGCCAGAGTCATAGTTAGAAGCACGGCAACTGTTCAGCCAATAAACAGACCACCTGCAGAGTAATTGAATCACACAATCTTCAACTTTTATGAAACTGCAAACTGTTTAGATACCGGTTTAAGCACTGTTTAAAAAGTATTATAGATAATTACACCCTGTTCTAAAGCATGATCCAGGCCAAAGATGAATATAATTGCATTAGCAAGCCTTCCTTGAATATGGGAGTGGTAAATGTAACCAATGTCTATTTGCAAGTGACTTTTCACTAACAACTGACTGATACATTAGTTATCTGGAATAATATATCATTATAACGCAGCTCTGGTTACTTAAGCATATCTAAAAAAATGTTGTTAATGTGCATTAGCTCATGTGATTATCTTGGTAAAAGTAGAGAGCAGAGAGAAGCAGGAACACAGAGCATAGGCTTCAGGATCTTTAAAAACACCAAAGCTATTTGAAAAATACAAAAAAAGATTAAAAGAGAACATGTTAAACATCAAAGGGAAACTGATTTCAAAATTAGCAACTAACATTTAAGAAAATTGAAAAAAATAAAAAATCAATATAAGATGACAATGAACTCAACAATAGGGGGACAAATTATGGTATCAGATTAATCCCGAGACCCTATTCAACCTCACTCTCGTATTTCTTTCCATGTACCATTAAAAATATTTAAGAAACACAAAACCTAGATAGGTTGAAAAATCTAATAGTAACTCCTACCCTCACATAAAGTTTAAAATTCTAGCTACATTTATATCCCAGTTTGTAACCAATTTCATTAATAGTGTTGAACCTACCTTAACAGTAATTGTTCATTTAACACCTGTAATATGAACGATTTTCTTGAATATTTAACTTCTCTTATAATAGAGATAAAAAGATATGTCAGGATACGTATCAGGTTCTTCATGTCTAGCAGGTGGCGCCGTTGACATATCAGGCATTTGCTTGCAATTTCTCATTCCAGAATTTGTATTCCCTTTTGTCTTGGCTTGCCTCTCTCTGTTAATATCAGAGCTTCTAGCAGCACTCCCTGCTTACAGAAGAAGGTTAGATGAAACTGGCAAATTTACTACCTAGTATTATCAGGTTATACTCTGTTAAGAAGCACCTGAAAGATCAGACCAGATCTTCGTGTGGTCAGAACCTGCAAATGTCATGCCAGGTCTTGCTCTTTCTGACTGAGAACCAATTCCTCGGATTTCTTGAGCATGAGTTCCTGAAGCATCTGTTGGTAGTTCTGTTGTATTTACCTTAGTAAGTTGTGAGGCAAGCATAGTAGCAAGAACAAGAGTTGCATCAAAATCAGAATTTGACCCGTCGTCAAACCCGAATCTTGGAGCCATTAAGATAGGTCTGCACATCAAGTGGGGAAATTATAACTAATCACGAGTTATCAATAATTTTAATCGTTAAAAAAGAATTTGATTGTTAGAGGCTTACTCCCCCGTTTTCTCAAAAAAGAGGTGTATGTCTACTTCGCATCCTTCACAAAATGAAAGAAATGCCTACTTTGGTTCAAACAAGAGTAAAGAAGATTAGCCAAGCACCACATAGAAATAGATGTAAAACTAAAGTAGACATGCTAAAAGTACCATCATAACTATTAGTTCAGCTGAATAGTGCAAATTGGGGTTACGAGTTCTAACATTATACAAAGTGGAAGGTTTGCTTATTCTTTAGTTCCACATCAGTTATTTGGATCTCCTTCAAAGATCAAGTTGTTTCGTATTACAGTTGTATGTTAGGGCTTGTTCAAACTCCTTAGGTTATTATTCATCTCAAATGCATTTAAACCTAACAATTATCAAGTTCTTTCTCACCACCTTCAGTTCCTTCACGCCAAAGGTAAAATCGACAGCATTGCCAACATGTGTGTACTGCACGAACTCTTCAGCGGGGTCAATCCAGAGTTGTGTATGGAGAGCTGAATCACTATTATCTGCAACCAAAAGAAAAGTGAACCTTTATTTCAGAAACCCAACACTCAACTAACATACCGTGATAAACATAAACTCATAAATTAATCTTTCAATGGCAAAACCTTTAGTAGGATCAATATAACTTCCCAGAATTCACACAATTAAGTACTCTTCCCAGAATTCACCCTGACCTTGTCATAAGTTATAGCATCATTTAGTGCTAGAGTAAGAATTGATGGTAGGAGCTCTGGATTTGCCTTCATAAAGCAAAAGCATTGTTAATGAACTCCAGAGTAATGATATTGCCCTCAAATGAGTAGTTTAGAAATACAATAAGGAAAAAGGGATTTACTTCTAAGGCTGTGTTGAGAGTGCCCTTGATATTTGCTGCAACGATAAATTAGACAGCATCAACACAATACAAATATGAACTAACCTAAATGAGAGTATAACGTTCAGAGTCTTACATAAAAATTCAGACCGCTGTCTACGTTGAATCAGATCAGCAGCAGCGGCATTTCCTGTGAATGGCCCAGAGCTTGTCATCATTTCCTAAGAAGGTAAGCACAAACGGCAGGAACTCATAATCTAATCAATAACATAAATTAAGCAAACTATAACAAAAAAGAAATTGTAGAAATGAGGAAAGATTGTTTGTTCCTTTGTCCAACAGAATTTAGTTTGTTTTTGTTAATTTTGTATTCTGTCTAGGAAATGACAAAATTGCCATTTTTTTCTAATCAAGAAACCCCCTAAAGTTTGCATTTTTAAACAAGAAACCCCCTAACGTTTACACTCCTAATCAAGAAATTCCATGTTGTTAACGGAGTAAGGGGTTTATTGATATATATAAAATATAAAAAAAGCGTTCGGGAGTTTCTTGATTTAAAATGCAAGCGTTAGGGGCTTTCTTAATTATTTTTTTTCCCATATATATTTAGCATTGTAGCTAACTCAGAAATTTTCCTTTCACATATCATTGCCATGATTGGTATACTCAAGGACAAGGTCATTCATTGCCAATCAAAAGCTCTACCATAGTACTATCGCAATTTCCCCTACATCACTAGAAACCTTAAATGAGCATGTCTTCAAATCAAACTTCTCATCTTACATGCAAAACTTCAAACAAATCCACTCACTCTTAGGCCAAGTTCAACTAATCTTCCTCCGAGATCTATAGTCTTCTTTGAGTTAAACTTTAAGGCCTATGTTTAAACCTCTCTCCGACTCATTCCAAAACATAAATCACAATCGATTGTACTTAACCTCATCAATGCCCAAGAATTTTTCGACACAACATCTCTACTCCAACTTCACTGTTAATCAAAGAGGAAGTACTAAATAACATGATCAAATACGAGGAACAATATATGCTCTGTAAACATAGAGATCATAGAAAGCACTAAGGATTCTTTCAAACAGTACATACCATTCCAACAACAGTCCCCACAAATGTCAGAACCTCCCGTCGCCGAACGTTGGGTTCCTCAACTCTGTGCTGACAGCAGATGCCACCCTAGTTTCAACACAGAAAGAGTAATTGCAAAAAAAACTTTTCAGTTTTACAAACTATGACCAAAAAAGATAGAACGAAATTGGGGATTTTGGGTTTGACTTACATTGGTAGCATTGTTGCCGCCTCCACCAACTCCGACCACCTTGATCCTCGCCGAGTCCATCGAAACAAACGGCGAGTAGCTCGAGCACCGGATCGGAACCGACCGAGATGGAGCTCTTCTCGAAGAGTTGCGAGGCAGATTGCTGCAGTGAGAGAAGAGGGGTTGGGAAGTGGGGATTCGAAGACAAAAAGACGGCAACCTTGGGGAGAGAGGATTTGGGGAGAGAGGGATTCGGGTGTGAGAAATAGAGAAAAGAGAGAGATGGGTTTGAGCCTGAGACATAATCTATAAATTGGGGATATTTGAGATTTGGGGGGAAGATGAAAAAGTTGGGGAGAAAATGAATTATAGAATATACCCACCTATACCCACAGTTTACTATTCGTCTGTGGGTATACAATGTCTGTACCCACGGTTTTAGTGATCCGTCACTATAGGTGTCCGTTGGTATATGACAAATTTCTTGTAGTGACCACGTCATCCAACCCATATCATAAGCCCCACACTCCTGGAGGGCTGGGTGAACCAGTCGTGTAGGAGTGGTTCTTTACCTTTGTAGGAAGAGCAGGGTAGAGGGTGTGGTGAGAAAGTAGGATCTGCTGCTTCCAGAAGAGGCCAGGGGGTAGGAGGAAGGGATCCCTCATCAGAGTTTGCACAGGACGCTGTGCAGGAGGGTCAGAGTGACGCTTACTGAGCCTGTGGGTTGGCAGACGAGCCTTGGGGATCAGCAGACGACCCTCTCGCTAGTTGGAAGAGCGAGGGGACGTCACGGTCTGTCCATTTGAAGCTCGGTTCGCCGAGCGTCTGGGGTTGGTAGGCGAGCGCCGAGGGTCGGTAGGAAAGCGCCTAGGGTCGGCAGGCGATCCTCTCGCTAGTTGGAAGAGCGAGGGGGCATTGAGGTCGATCTTGTTGGAGCTCGGTTTGCCGAGTCGTCCGGGATCGATAGAGGAGCTCCGAGGGTCGGCAAGCGAGCTCTTGCCTGAAGAATGTTGATGGTCGGTGGGCGAGATCTAAGGGTCAGCGGACGAGGCTCTCGCTAGTTGAAAGAGCGAGGGAGCGTCGAGGTCGATCTTGTTGGAGTTTGGTTCGCCGAGTCGTCCGGGATCGATAGAGGAGCTCCAAGGGTCGGCAAGCGAGCTCTTACCTGAGGAATGTTGATGGTCGATGGGCGAGCTCCGAGGGTCGGCGGACGAGGCTCTCGCTAGTTGGAAGAGCGAGGGGGTGTCGGGGTCGATCTTGTTGGAGCTCGGTTCGCCGAGCGTATGGGATCAGTAGATGAGCCCCTATTTGTAGGACAAAGGAGGGTTTTGGGGCTCGCGATCCTATCCGAACTCCGAGCCTCTTATCAATAGAGGAGGGCTCATGGGGCTCGCGATGTTATCCGAGCTCTGAGCCCCTTTGGATGGAGGAGGGTTTTTGGGGCTCGCGATGCCATCCGAGCTCCGAGCCCCTTGTGAGTGGAGGAGAGTGCTTGGGGCTCGCGGTGTCATCCGAGCTCTGAGCCCTATGTTGAATAGAAGAGGTTATCTGGGAGTCATCCGAGCTCCGAGCCCCCTGTGAATAGGGGATGGCTCTGGGGCTCGCGCTTTCATCCGAGCTCCGAGCCCCCTATGAATAGGGGATGGCTCCGGGGCTCGCGCTTTCATCCGAGCTCCGAGCCCCCTGTGAACAGAGGATGGCTCTGGGGCTCACACCTTCATCCGAGGTTCGAGCCCCTACACTTGGTAGCAACGACTGAATGATTTTATTTGTTTTAATGCCTTTGGGAGTAGAAGTCTTGACGGCTGGCATTGGTAACCGGTCTCCGAGCCTACCGTGAGATATGGAATGATGTTTGTGGCTCGCGATGCCATCCGATCTCCGAGCTTCCTGAACAATAGAGAAAGGAGTTGTGGCTCGCGATACCATCCGAGCGTCGACCCTTCTGTAAAATAGAGGTGAAATTGTGGCTCGCGATGCCATCCGAGCTCCGAGCTTCTTGAATACGAGAGAAGGGAGTAGTGGCTCGCGATACCATCTGAGCGTCGACCCTTCTGCAAAATAGAGAGGAATTGTGGCTCGCGATGTCATCCGAGTGTTGACCCTTTTGTGAAATAGAAGAGGAATCTGTGGCTCGCGATGTCATCCGAGCGTCGACCTTTCTGTGAAAATAGAAGGAGAATTGTGGCTCGCGATGCCATCCGAGCTCCGAGCTTCCTGAATAATAGAGAAGGGAGTTGTGTCTTGCGATACCATCCGAGCGCCGAGCTTCTTGAATACGACAGAAGGGAGTAGTGGCTCGCGATACCATCCGAGCGTCGACCCTTCTGTGAAAATAGATAGGAAATTGTGGCTCACGATGCCATCCGAGCATCGACCCTTTTGTGAAATAGAAGAGGAATCTGCGGCTCGCGATGTCATCCGAGCGTCGACATTTCTGTGAAAATAGAAGGGGAATTGTGGCTCGCGATGCAATCCGAGCTCCGAGCTTCCTGAATAATAGAGAAGGGAGTTGTGGCTTGCGATACCATCTGAGCATCAACCCTTCTGTGAAATAGAAGAGAAATTGTGGCTCGCGATGCCATCCAAGCTCCGAGCTTCCTGAATAATAGAGAAGGGAGTTGTGGTTCGTGATACCATCCGAGCGTCGACCCTTCTGTGAAATAGAAGAGGAATCTGCGGCTCACGATGCCATCCGATCGTCGACCCTTCTAGACTTGCAGAAAAATGTTTGTTGGAAAAAAGCTTGGGAGTAGTTGTGTAATTTCACGCTCACTGCTGACGTCATGAGCGTAGGAATCGAAGTGACTCCAGATCTTAGCGACCGTCAGGTCTTGATGATTTGAGATCTAACGGTCAGATCTAATTGCGAAAATCGAGGAGTCGTTTTCTTCCTATAAATCCCCCCTCCCCTTCCTTACTTTTCCTTTATCTCTTTACTCACTTTCCAATTTTTCAAGAACAGGATCTTACTTGCCGTCGGCGACTTCTTCCGGTGATCGCACGGATAACGCTTCAGGTTAGTATTTCTGCTCAGTAATGTCGCGATCTCAGTCCAAATCCGAGGCTAGCTCGTCGGGCCGCACCGCGATGGAATCTGAGTCAGAGACGTCTTCATCACTCAGTAAATATAAGGTCAAGGAGGAGGTCCAGACAGATCCTGGGTCGGACGGTGGTGACGATGTAGTCCTCATAGTATCGCCGATGAGATCCCGAAGGCCGGAGAAGGAGCCGGTGGTCGAAGGCGGAGAGGAGGAGGAAAAGGAAGAGGTGGATGACGGGGGTGAAGAGGATCAGGAGGATCAGGACACCGAAGGTGAGAAGGAGGACGAGGAGGATCAGTTTTCCGAGGGTGAGGACGAGGACGAGGGGGACCAGGATTCCGAGGTTGAAGATGAGGACGAGGTGGATCGGGATCCCGAGGGTGAGGACGATGACGAGGGGGGCCAGGATCCCGAGGGACGTGGCGCTTAAGGAGGTACTGGGGAAGGCACAGCAGGAGGATCGGTCGGGGTCGGAGATGACCTTCCGCCTCTTCCACCTTTGTCGACGCTGTCTCCCGAGATGAAGGCTCGTCCCCATCTGAAGAAGAGGAAGCTAAGTATTCCAGACAGTCCACCTCCACCGGATGAGTATGCACCTAGACCGGGGCTCGAGTTTCCCTGAGTCTCCTTCAAAAATCCGGGGTCGATCCGAATGTACCCTGATGATATCAAGGACATCGACCCTGTCCCTCCTGTGCCGGGTGAGGAGAGCCGCGTGAAGATTCGAATGGATAGCATCCCGTGTATCTTAAGGGCGGATTATCTCCATATTCTGAGGACCTCCTACTTCATTCTGAGCCCCGGCGTTCGACCCACCACGGCTCT
This sequence comes from Hemerocallis citrina, assembly GCA_017893485.1. Lineage (NCBI taxonomy): Eukaryota > Viridiplantae > Streptophyta > Magnoliopsida > Asparagales > Asphodelaceae > Hemerocallis > Hemerocallis citrina. The sequence continues at coordinate 279,279,213 of CM030359.1, forward strand.
TGCGCCGAGCTACTGTATGTTCCCGAGGACGCCTTTGTCTCGGGACTGAGGCTGCCGTTACACCCCTTCGTCAAGAGGGTTTTGAACTGGGCGAAGCTCTGCCCCATGCAGTACGGCCCAAACTCTTGGAAGCATTTGATTTGCTTCATTCTGAAGTGCCAAGAGAAGGGGGTGAAGCCGAGGTTGACGTACTTCCGGGCCATCCTAGGGATCAGCTCCCTCAGAGATCAGGAGGGGATATTTTATTTCTCGCCCAGGCTGCACAAGAAGGTCATGCATGGCCATCCAGATTCCATCAAGGGGTGGAAAGAGAAGTATTTTGTGGTTCGGAGTGAGAGCTCTTGGGGGATACCGACCACATGGAGTTTCTTCAAACCGAACCATAAACCTCCGAAGCGAAGCGACTTGACTGCAAAGGAGTGGAAGAGGGTAGAGAAGATAGTAGGGGGCATAGTATCGCGTGGCCTCGAGTGACCGAGCTACACCTTGCTCGGGCCGGACTGAGCCCAGCCGACCCTAGTATGTTTCGTTCTGAATTTTTGCATCTTTCTGCTTTCGTGTTAACGTTAGCTTTCTTTCTTTCATTTTTGTAGAGATGACTTTCCAACAGGTGGACGACAGGCGAGCCTTGCTAGCCGTCGCCGCGAAGGCGAGGGCGGAGCAGAAGAAGAAGGCGGAGCAAGAGAAGCTGGCCGCCAAAGCTGGGGGGTCCGGCAAGGGGCCAGCCCTGGTAGTCGAGGAGCCCTCTCCCGCAAAGAGGGCTAAGAAGCATCACCCCCCTACGCCGAGGGCTGCTCGGGACGCTGGGGGTAGTTCGGGAAAAACCGTCGATGCCCCAGAGAAGAAGCTTCCCCTACCACGGCCCACAGCCGAACAGATGGTGGGCCAACAGGGGCTGCGGCATTTTGCTCCCGATTGGTCAATCGTGCAGGGGGACACTCTGCTCGAAGGGCCCGTGGCGATTGAGTTCGTCACGAAAGCCGCCACCGAGCATGATCGGATGTCTCTGGCGACGCAGACGGCGGACCAGGCCTTCTTGCGGTGGTCTCAGGCGCACGTCTCGGTAAGTTGGTACGGCACTTTTTCCTATTTTTGGACTTGGTGAAATTTTTTCTGATCTTCTCCCTCTCGGGCAGGCGATGCTCCATGGTCAGCATTTCTAAAAGTGCTTGGAAAAGGAGATCTATGTGGAGAGGAGGAACGCGGAGAAGTACCTCAACGAGCTGAATAAGGCCACCGACGATTTGAAGGAGGCTCAGAGTATGGCGGCCGTCCACGAGGCCCAGATGGCCTCGCTCTGTGACATCCATAAGAAGGACGTGGAGCGCCTCAAGGAGAGGATCAAAGAGGAGGCGCTGAAGGGGCAGAAGGCGTTAAAGAGGATGGAGACTGCCTCGGCTGGCGCCTTGATCATGGCGCAGGACGAGGCATATGATCAGGCCAAGGAGCACTTCCGGATGATTTACCTGGAGCAAAATGTCGATCATCTCCACTATGGCTGGCAACCGAACCTTCCGCTGACCCCTGGCGGCGACGAGGTGGGGAGCGTCCAGGCTGAAGAAGAGGTGTCACTCCCCTCAAGAATAGACTAGTTTTTCTTTCCTTTTTTTCATGTAATTGCCTCGAGCGGACTGGCCACCGCGGTTTTTGTATCGCCAATTTTTGAAAGAAATGAAAGACTTTTTTGGGCCGAGGCTTCGTGACTTGTGCATTTCTCGCTCTCCTTGTGATTGTTTGTTTTCCCTTGTCTTTTTATAGAAGCATGAGGTCTTGGGGGCCGACCTTGCTTCCGCCGAGGTGTCTCTGGTCCGAGCAGGAAAGGAGGCCATGGAGGCAGCTTTGGCTCGTCAGCAAAAACAGGCTCGGGACCGAGCGGCCACCGTAAACTACTTCACGGACAAGTCTAGGGAGCTTGGGCTGGAGGTGGCTCGTCTGAAGAAAGCCATGGCCGACCGGGACTGGTGGGTAATTGAGACGGACTGGTCCATCTCGGATGCCTCCAGTTGACGGTCGACCTCGGAGTCCCTGCTTCGCGAGGCCGTTGTTGAGAAGGAGTTGGAGATCCGCAGGATGAAATTGGTGTTGGGCGCGGGTTTGATTGAGGAGGTGAGCAACTCGACCCCGGCTCGGTCTCCAACATTTTTATTTGAGGGCGCCTAGCCAGAAGATACGGGAAGCTCGGTGGCAGGGGTCTCTTCCCTGGTTGGTCTGACCGAGTGTGAGGGTAGCCCCGAAGGGAGCGCCGAATTTGAATTTTAAGCCAAATGTGAGTGAGTTGTAAGCTTTGCACTGTCTTTGTACCGACGTTCATTGAGTTGTAAGCAATGAGAAATAATAAGAGCATTCGCTTTTCTGAACCTTGAGTCTTGTTGGGCGAGAGCGATTGCCGAGCTTGTCACGCAGGAGGTCGCCGTCGAGGTGACTTGCTGCAAAGGGCGCATACGCAGCGGCATTTCGTCTTTTGCTAAGTCATTAATGGCGACATTTCGCCTTCCCATGAGCATTTATGGCAACGTTTTGCCTTCCACCGTTTGGCATTCCCAGACGCAATAACTGCGCGCTTGAGGGGGCTATATAACCCCCCTCCCTCCTTGTTGGTTGCCAAGAAGTGAGAGTCGCTGATCCGCCACTCGACTGGGGTGCTTGCCGTAGGCGGGCGCCCTGAAGTTAATACCTTTTCGATGACTACGGATTGGAGGCACACCAATCACCCTCGAACAATTCGGGGTTTGGGCCTGGAGGGCCGTAAGACCCCGGGTTGTGCGTTGGTGAGTGGTGGGCCGACCAATTGGTTCGGAGGTTCGGAGAGAACCGAGGGTCGATGGCTCTCCTACCGTCCTCGAACAGTTCGGGGTTTCGACTTGTGAAAGCGGTAAACCCCGAGTTGTTCGCGGGCGAGAGGAGGGTCTACCAATCGACTCGAAGTTCGGGGCATTCGCCGAAGGCGGACGCTTTAAACCTTAATGAAAAATTTTGTTGAAGCACTCGTGGGGAGTAGGTCGTCGCCGAGCGTATGGGTCGAGGTGCTTTGAAGAAAGCCCCGGCCTTGCTTGGGGTCAACGCCGAGCTCCTAAACTTGTTCTTATGAAGACGGTACGGGTGTAGCCGGCAGTTATCGCCTCGTACATAGGTTGATGGGCTTGAAGAAGTCCAAGCCCCCACACCGGTGAGAAAGCCAGTAGCAGGCATAGCCGAGGGTTGGTGCCGAGCGTTATGGTCGGTGTGCTTTGAAGAAAGCCCCGGCCTTGCTCGACGTTGACGCCGAGCTTCCGCACTTGTTCTCAGGAAAGACGGTACGGGTGTAGCCGACAGTTGTCGCCTCGTGCATAGGTTGATGGACTTGAAGAAGCCCAAGCCATGCTAGGGACAGGTGCCGAGCCCCCACACCGGTGAGAAAGCCAGTATCAGGCGTAGCCGAGGTTCGGCGCCGAGCGTTATGGTCGGTGTGCTTTGAAGAAAGCCCCGACCTTGCTCGATGTCGACGCTGAGCTCCCGCACTTGTTCTCAGGAAAGACGGTACTGGTGTAGCCGGCAGTTGTCGCCTCGTACATAGGTTGATGGGCTTGAAGAAGCCCAAGCCATGCTAGGGACAGGTGCCGAGCCCCCACACCGGTGAGAAAGTGGCAAGCGTAGCCGAGGGTCGGTGCCGAGCACTAAGGTCGGTGTGCTTTGAAGAAAGCCCTGGCCTTGCTCGACGTCGATGCCGAGCTCCCGCACTTGTTCTCAGGAAAGACGGTACGGGTGTAGCCGGCAGTTATCACCTCGTGCATAGGTTGATGGGCTTGAAGAAGCCCAAGTCACGCTAGGGACAGGTGCCGAGCCCCCACACCGGTGAGAAAGCCAATAGCAGGCATAGCCGAGGTTCGGCACCGAGCGTTATGGTCGGTGTGCTTTGAAGAAAGACCCGACCTTGCTTGACGTCGATGCCGAGCTCCCGCACTTGTTCTCAGGAAAGACGGTACAGGTGTAGCCGACAGTTGTCACCTCGTGCATAGATTGATGGGCTTGAAGAAGCCCAAGCCATGTTAAGGACAGGTGCCGAGCCCCCACACCGGTGAGAAAGCCAGTAGCCGAGGGTCGGTGCCGAGCGTTATGGTTGGTGTGCTTTGAAGAAAGCCCCGTCCTTGCTCGACGTCGACGCCGGGCTCCCGCACTTGTTCTCAAGAAAGACGGTACAGGTGTAGTCGGCAGTTATCGCCTCGTGCATAGGTTGATGGGCTTGAAGAAGCCTAAGCCATGCTAGGGACAGGTGCCGAGCCCCCACACCGGTGAGAAAGCCAGTAGCAGGCATAGCCGAGGGTCGACGCCGAGCGTTATGGTTGGTGTGCTTTGAAGAAAGCCCCGGCCTTGCTCGACGTCGACGCTGAGCTCCTGCACTTGTTCTCAGGAAAGACGGTACAGGTGTAGCCGGCAGTTGTCGCCTCGCATATAGGTTGATGGGCTTGAAGAAGCCCAAACCATGCTAGGGACAGGTGCCGAGCTCCCACACCGGTGAGAAAGCTAGTAGCAGGTGTAGCCGAGGGTCGGCGCTGAGCGTTAAGGTCGGGGTGCTTTGAAGAAAGCCCCGGCCTTGCTCGATATCGACGCCGAGCTCCCACACTTGTTCTCAGGAAGATGTGTAAGGGAAGCTTTTCTGGCCCGAGATGCTATCCGAGCGCCGAGCCTCAAGATTGTAAGGAAAGCTTTTCTGGCTCGAGATGCTGTCCGAGCTCTGAGCCTCAAGCTTGTAAGGAAAGCTTTTCTGGCTCGAGATGCTATCCGAGTGTCGAGCCTCAAGCTTGTAAGGGAAGCTTTTCTGGCTCGAGATGCTATCCGAGCGCTGAGACTCAAGCTTGTAAGGAAAGATTTTCTGGCTTGAGATGCTCTCCGAGCGCCGAGACTCAAGCTTGTAAGGGAAGCTTTTCTGGCTCGAGATGCTATCCGGGCGCCGAACCGTGTTTTCTTAATGGTAGTCAAAAAGAAGCCAAAAACTTGTTTTAAGAAAGCTGGCATATTTACAACATATTGGAATTTTACAAAAAACGAGGCACGATGTGCCGATTACATTCCTGATAATTTTACATGGTGGAGGCTACTCCTCTCCTCCTAAGAACTTGATGAGGTGCTCCGCATTTCAGGGCCTCTTGATGGTCTTGCCTTCTGAGTTGGTCAGGCGGTACGTCTCTGGGCGCACGATCTCTGATACTCTGTAGGGGCCCTCCCAGTTCGGGGCTAATTTTCTTTTCTAGCCGGGATTGGATACGGCCAGCTTTCGGAGGACGAGGTCTTCGAGTTTAATGTCGGTGGGGCGCACCTTCTTGTTGTAGAACCTTTCGATCCTTTGTTGGTAGATGCTCCTTTTAATGGCGAACTTCTCCCTGACCTCGTCTATGAGGTCCAGGTTGGCTCACAGCTGTTTCGAGTTACTTGCCTCGTCGAAAGCCATTATCCGGGGTGAAGCCGTGAAGGGATCCCGATCTCCAAGTGAATGACGGCTTCCGCGCCGTATGTGAGATTGAAAGTCGATTCTCCCATGGGGATTCACTTTGTTGTTCGGTGGGCCCAGAGAACGCTTGGCAGCTCGTCGACCCATAACCCCTTAGAAGAGTTATCGAGTCATTTCTTGAGGCCGTCGAGAATTTGGCGGTTCGCGTTCTCAGCCTGACCATTTGACTGGGGATGGCATATAGAGGAGAAGCACTGCTAGATCCCAAGATCTTTGCAGAACTTTCGGAAGTGCTTACCCGCAAACTGAGTCCCATTGTCCGTGATGAGCACCTGTGGGATCCCGAACCGACAGACGATGTGTTTCTAGAAGAACTGTTGGGTTTGTTGCTCGGTGATCATTGCTAATGGCTCTGCCTCGATCCACTTCGTGAAGTAGTCGATCGCTACTATAAGAAACTTTCTTTGGCCCGTTGCCTTCGAAAATGGGTCTACCAGATCCATCCCCCACATTGCAAAGGGGGTCTGACTGGCCATGGAACGGAAATTTGCTTACGGAGTCCTCTTTACGGGGGAGAACCGTTGACAAGGACCGCACTTCTTCACTAGGGCGAGTGCATCTTGCAGGATAGTGGGCCAGTAGTACCCGTGATTTAATGCCTTCCGTGCTAGGGAACGGCTCCCCATGTGGCATTCGCCGATCCCCTCGTGCAGCTCTTTGAGGGCATACTTGGCTTCGTCGGGGGTCAGGCAACGGAGGTAGGGTCTGCCATCAGTCATGGTGTAGGACCTTTTGAAGAGGGTGGCGTTGATTACCGTGAATCTTTCTGATCGGACCCTGACCCGCCTTGCTTCTATCCGGTCTTTGGGGAGCTCTCCCTTGACTAGAAATTTCTTGATAAGAGTGGTCCAGTCGTCGGGAGGAGCTCCGTCTTCAACGCACAGAGCCTCAGGGAAGTCTGTGCTTGGCTTCAGCAGGACTTCAATCAGGACAGTTCGATCGAGGCCTTCAAAGGATGAGGAAGCTAACTTTGACAGGGTATCGGCTTGGGCATTCTGCTCCTTGGGGATCCTTAAGACGGCCGACTCGTCGAAGGACGTTAATAGCCGGCGGACTACGGCCAGGTATCTGATCATCCGATCGTCACGGGCCTCGTACTCCCCGGTGATCTGATTGACCACCAGCTGAGAGTCACTAAAGGCCCTGATCTGTCTGGCACCGGCCTGATGAGCCAGGGTGAGCCCGATGATCATGGCCTCGTACTCGGCCTCGTTGTTAGAGGTCGGGAAGTTGAGACGAAGGCAGTATTGAAGGAGAAAACCGTCTGGCCCCCGCAGAATGATGCCCGCACCACTCCCTGCTTCGCAAAAGGAACCGTCGATGTAAACCTCCTACGTCGGTTCGGCTTATTGGCTTGCGGGTTGCTCGGAGATGGTGCATTCTGTGATAAACTCGGCGAGGGCCTGCCCTTTGATGGCAGTCCTTGGCTGGTAGCCGATGTCGTACTGACTGAGCTCGATCGACCACTTGACTAGTCGCCCCGAGCTCTCGGGCTTATAGAGACCGCCTTCAGGAGTTGATCCGTGAGTACCTGGACCGAATGTGCCTGAAAATATGGACGGAGCTTTCGCACGGCCATGACCAAGGCGTGTGCTACTTTCTCCATCCTGGAATATCTGGTCTCGGTGTCGAGCAGAACCTTGCTTACATAGTACAGGGGCTTTTGGACCCCTTCCTTTTCTCGGACGAGGACGATCGGGATGCGGGACACGCTGGCCTCGGCATCCGAGCGGGAGCGAGAGCTGCGAACGCTGCCATCGACCGGAGGTCCCCGGATGGCCTCCATGATCTCTTTTCGGAAGTCTTGAAACTCCTGGTGGGTGACTGGGGCTCGCTCGGCTCGGTTTTGCTAAGCCGGTGGGCGCCGGCCGACGCGGCTGAGTGCAGGCCCTCGCCCTTGGGACGGAGGTTTGGGATGGTTCGGGGCCGAGTTGGAAGCGGCCCCTCCCCTAGACCAGCTGGCCTATCGGTTCTGGATCACCCCCCGCAGGTCGGGCTGGACCGGACGGGAGGCACCCAGTTGGAGTCTGTGACTGACCCCTGGATTGTTGGATGCCTGGGCGTCGGCGCCGACGCCCTGTGGAGGCACGTCCTGCCGACGCGCCGAGGTAACAGCTCTCGTGGCTTTGGGCGCCATGTGAGCTCGGGTTGACGGAGTATCGTTAACGGCCGAGGTCGGGCCGACATCTGCAATAGAGGTTTCCCACAGACGGCGCCAACCTGATGCGGTTTATTTTTGGGAGACGTGTGGATGCACCAGGTGTGAGTTCTTACTCGATTTGTATTGGAGGAGGAAGCTCTTGTGCGGACGACCCTCAGCCGGGCGAACGGTACGGAAGTAGGCGGTAGTGAGGTGGAGGCTAGATGCTCGGCTCGGATCGGGAGGCTCGGATCCGAGGTCTCGTGTACCTGCAGACGGTCTAGGAACACCGGGGTTGGTCCCGGTGGCAGACCCTCCGACGATCTAGTCAGTTACTGAGAAAGAGTAACAGTAACTATGGTTTTGATGGAAAAAGATTCATTACCTGAATAAGGGGTAGGGGTCTGGTATTAATAGGAGAAGCCAACCGGGTCTGGACCCGTTTGAGACCGGATCTGGACCCGGTTGCCCGTGGGGTTGAAGCGGTGGAAACTCGGACAGTATAGGGCTGACATGGCAAAGGCCCGGACGGTTTCCGGGCTGACGTAGCAGAGGCCCGAACAGTTTTCCGACGCTGACGTGGCAGATCTGGATAATCTGGAGGTGCGCGTATTCTAAGGGGATCCTGTGGCCTACGAGGGGCCACGTCATCCAACCCATATCACTAGAAAATATGTATTTCACATTATTCATGTGCACCATTCCCATTGCATCAGTGAGACAGTAACAAAGTAAATACGAAAACGAACAACGTCAAGGTTTCATAGTATCAGTGATGATTAATTAAATGCGACAATAAAACATTAATGCGGAAATGCCTCAGTGTCATTAAAATTTGAAAACTCCAAACAGTTTTGAACAAGATCAGCAGGCCAAATCTTTGTCAAATTGGCTCTATATGGAGATAATTAAATAATTTGCTATGAATGTTACAGATATATATATATATATATATGAAGGGTTTTTTGTTGGGGAAATTTTCATTTCGTAATCTACAAATTCCCCCAATAAATTAAAATGATTGCAACATTAAAAAAGAAAATTACATTGGAAAAATAAGTTTTTGCCACTGTAAATTGTGTATCAGTTTGAAGAACTCTTGCCAAGGGCGGTAACAGCAAGCAGAATAGAGAAAACCAAGCACTGTAACTTACACCTTGTCATCAAGCTCGTCTCCAGATTGCGACAAAGCTCCATTTTTTAGAGATTTGTCGCTGAGCGTGGAATAACTTCGGCGCTCTTTCCCTCCCGGCTTTGATGATGCATTCCCATACCAAATCATTCCAATCACTGCTAAGATCATACCGAGAACTACATGAAGATTGAGACCCTCTTTTCCAAATAAGAAGAATCCTAAAACCAGAACAAATATAGTCTTCATGTGACCAATCACTTGAAAAGACACTGCTGTGAACCTCCCAATGCAAATGAATTGGCTAAGGTTGGTCCCAACGGCAATGGTGCATGACAAGATGAGGAAGTACTGCAGAAATGGTAACACAACTATTTAAACGAAAAGAAACTCACCCGGAAAAATAAAGTAACAAAGTAATTGTGCAAAACAATATAGATTATGAAGAAATCCGTGAATGTGCTCCAGATTAATGTTAATATTACTAAGCGGACAGAAAACATCAAAGGAGTAATGCCATTAGGAGTATCAAAAGGCTGTCTTCTATACTTACCACAGCCGTTGTATTATAGTCAAATGCATCCACTCTTTTGCTTGTCAACCAATAATCAGCGAAAGGCCCCAATATTAACAATGATGCTGCCTGGACTGGAGCAGTATGACCAAGGAGGTTGAAAGATCCAAGTGAATATTTTCGTTGAAGAAAGTGTACATACTGCAGAACCAAAATCAAACTGCACAGTAAGATCATAACTTCAAAGAAACAGAACGACAATGTTATTGAGTTCACAGCTTACCAGACTGCCAAATTTCAGCAGTTTACAAGAATAATACAGGAGTTATAGCCCAATAAGAATGCATAAACCCACACATAACAACAATAAACCACAACACAAAAGCCTCTGCCAAATTGGAGTGCATAAAACTGTCTCTGAGACATTTTTGCTTTACTAGAACGAAACACACAATTTTTTCCAAAATAAAACTGTGATTCTCCACGATGGAAGATAATAACATAATATACTAGTCTTTGTTGGAGAATTCTATTTAGTTCACATTTAGTTTACTTTTGTCCCTAGTTGGTAAATTAGGGGAGGGGCGAGGGAGCCTCCGGTATATATATTGTATTTTTTTTCTCTAATTAATGAAATCTCTCTATTGTTCCCCCACTCTAGTTTGTAATACAGTCACAGAGAAAGAATGAAATAACCCATTCCCCCCCCCCCCCCCCCCCCCCCCAAATAAAAGAAACAGAAAAAAGAACAGAAAAAAGGAAGGGAAAAAAAAAAACTTCTACTAGTAGAGACTGAGCATGTGAATGAGTTCATAAGGATCAATTAAATCTTTAAGGCAACTTTATACATGAAACTGATTCTCCTTTGCGCTCTATTAACAGTCATCTCCTCTGGTAAACAAAAGGATGTCCCAATGTGATTGTGTGAATGAGTTCAGAAGGAACAATTAAATCTTTAAGGAAACTATATACATGAAACTGGTTCTCCTTTGCGCTCTATCAACAGTCATCTCCTCTGGTAAACAAAAGGATGTCCCAATGTGATTGTGTGAATATTCATATCAAACTAAGTAGGCAGTCTTACACTGATTATTAGCTGCCAAACATAGGCTTAGCTGGCAGTGAGACAAAACACACATTAGATATGAAAGGTTCCATATAACACAATCTGTATTTAATATCTTTCAAAAAAAATTTTAATTCTTTTATATAAAAAAAATAGCGGGCTCAAATAATTTGATATTTGATTCAAGTGAAACAACAAACAGAACATGAAAAAGGAATTTTGGATGATATATGCTCATGCACGCATGAGGATGGTTCCTTACATATTGTTGTAGGGCAGTGCTCCAGACTGCTATAACAGCTGCTATCAAACCTTTAGCATTTACACTTACATCACTAACTGTGCAAACTCCAACTCCTACAAGAACCACCAGTATACTGAGCTTTGTGTCTCGGGAGTAATGGATCTTATCAAATAAAACTTCGAGAAGACAAGATACTGGGATCATACACAGCTTTGCAATCTGGAATATAGAACAAGTAGAAATTTCAATCAAGAATTTTTGCACATTATCATAATCAATAAAAACAATTGTTGACAGCAAACCCACCTGATAGAACCCAACCGAGTTCCACATTAGACTAACATTCATCCCGACAATGGATAGATTTGCAAAAACAACAAACTTAATAAGTTCGGACAATGGTAAATGAGAAGGCTGGATATATCCCAACCACCGAAGTACTAGAGTCATCAGAGTGGTGGTGGCAAAATGCAAGCCAGTGAGTGTGGTAGCTGCAGCACATTATCATAGAACATTACATCAGAACAAAGTTTTTGTTCACAAAAACAACTTTTGCTTATGTAAGTTCAGTCAAATTCAGATGAAAGATTTAAACAATAGACTCAGGCAGTTTTAATGAACAGTTGTTGCATCGACTAAACAGCCTTTAGGGGTAGATACTATTTAGTCTAAATATATAAAATCAAGTCATTTGAAATTCATTTGCTCATGTATTACAAAATTGTATGTCTGAATATCGTTTTTTTAATAACGTTTTTTTTAATAATGACCTGATGGATGGCAAATGAATTTCAAATGATTTGATTTGACATATTTAGACGTGTAGATCAATGTCAACGGTTTGGATCATCCATATGATGGCCCGAATGTCGAGTGCACACCATGGCGAGTGCACAACGGAAGGTTTGTCTATATATATATATATATAGAGAGAGAGAGAGAGAGAGAGGGGGGGGGGGGGGGGGGGTCATTCTGTTGTGCACTACCCTCCGTGTGCATTTCGTGTGAACTTTTTACACGGTCATCACATAGATGATCCGAACCGTTCACATTGATCTACACGTCTAAATTAGTCTAAAAATGTAAAATCAGGTCATTTAAAATTTATTTGTCCATCCATTGAAGTGTTACAAAATTGTATGGCTGAATATTGTTTTTTTTAAAATAATGACATGATGGATGGATAAATGACTTGATTTTATATATTTAGACATATTTAGACGTGTAGATCAATGTGAACGGTTTGGATCATCCATGTGATGACCGAGTAAAAAGTTCACACAGAGGATAATGCACAACGGAAAGGCCCTATATATATATATGAGCAATGCTCCGTTGCAAACGAGTCCCGTGCAAACGGGTATACAAACCACTGAAGCCGGTGTTTCCAACGACTTAGGTTATAAATCTAAAGTCATTGTTCCAAAACAACGGCTTAAGTTATAAACCTAAGCCGTTGTTCCGAATATAATCTAAGACTTAGGTTCAAAATAAATGAAGTCGTTGTTCCGAACAACAGCTTCAGTGGTTTGCAATGGAGCATTTCTCTCTCTCTCTCTCTCTCTCTCTCTCTCTCTCTCTCTCTCTATATATATATATATATATATATAGAGAGAGAGAGAGAGAGAGAGAGAGAGAGAGCAATGCTCTATTTCAAATGGGTTTATTTGCACACAAACCCATGCAAATGGCATTGTTGGCCATTGGATCAAGTTCATCTTGATCGAATGGCCGTGATCGAGCCCTTCCATCATCCCCATCTCACTTAAGTTGTGAGGGGCAATTTGGGAATTTCGTCCCAAATAACTCTTCACCTCATTTGCTCTCACTCACTTCCAAATTTGAACCTAGGCCATTGTTTGAAAACAACGGCGCCAAACAACGGCCGCCGTTATAAAAAGTATAAACCTAGGCTATTGTTTGAAACAACGACCTTTTATAACCTAGGTCGTTGTTTCCAACGGCATAAGCTATAAAAGGCCGCTATTTCAAACAACCTAAGTTGTTGTTTGGAACAACGGCCTAGGTTCATTCAATGGGCGGGGGCGATCATGGCCGTTGGATCTTGATCAATCTGATCCAACAGCCACGGACGTCGTTTGCACGGCGCCCATTTGCAATAAAGCATTGCTCATATATATATATATATATATATATATATATGAAAGTCTTCCGTTGTGCACCACGTAAAATGAAATAATTTGAAATTCATTTGTCCATCCATTGAAGTGTTACATAAAATTTTGTAACACTTCAATGGATGGACAAATGAATTTCAAATTATTTGATTTTACATATTTAGACTAATTTAGATGTGTAGATCAATGTAAACGGTTCGGATCGTCGAAACGAAGGCAGGAAGGCCGAGTGCACATGGAAGGGTGGTGCACAATGGGAAATTTTCCTATTATATATAGGGAAGTCTTCCGTTGTGCACCACCTATGATGCACACGGCGTGTGCACTCGGCCTTCTCGCCTTCGTATCGACGATCCGAACCGTTCACATTGATCTACACATCTAAATTAGTCTAAATATGTAAAATCAAATCATTTGAAATTTATTTGCCCATCCATTGAAGTGTTACAAAATTGTATGGCTGAAAATTATTGTTTTTTATAGTCACATGATGGACGGACAAATGAATTTCAAATGATTTGATTTCATATTTAGACTAATTTAGATGTGTAGATCAATGTGAACGGTTTGAATCGTCGATGCGAAGGCGGAAAGGCCGAGTGCACACAAGTGCACACGGAGGGGTGGTGGACAATGGAAGATTTTCCTATATATATATATATATATATATATATATATATATATATATATATAGGGGAGTTCTCACGATAAACTGTGTAAACTTTTTACATAGCCTTCACATGGATAATCCGAACTGTTCACGTTGTTTAGAATAACTAAATTAGTCTAAATATTTAAAATCAAGTCATTTGAAATTCATTTGTCCATCCATCATGTCATTATAAAATATAACGTTATTCAACCATACAATTTATAACACTTTAATGCATGGGCAAACAAATCTCAAATGACTGGATTTCTCTTCCGTGGAATAATTTAGTCGTGTAGATAAAAATGAACGGTTCGGTTTTTTTAATTTATATCTGAAAAAAAGTTTACACCTGGTACTCATCGAAGGAGTTCTCACATGATCATAGCTCTCTCTATATATATAGGGCTATGATCATGATCATAGCCCTTAACCCGCTATCTGAACCCCCTTGCCGAGAAGGAAGTCTCACATGATCATAGCCCAATATATATATATATTGGGCTATATATATATATATATATATATATATATATATATATATATATATATATATATATACTAGGTTTGCCCGTTGACACGTGCCTACAGCACGTCTTCGGAACGGTGCACCTTATTTAATCATATAAAATAGTTTTGGAGGTCCAGCAAATTAATTGAAGTAGCAAACATATTATATAAGAAACTTTTGGGGATCCGGCAAAAAACATATTATATGATTTTTTTTTGAATTATTTTTAAAATTTTAAAATTTTATGTTTTTTTAGGTTTTTAATTTTTAATTTTTAAAAAAATTTTAAAATTTTTATTTCTTAATTTTTTGAATAGAAGAGGGAGGGAGAGAGAGAGAGAGGAAATATAATAATTAAATGAATATATGAGTTGTTTTGGGTGGGGGATTTGAATTTGAGTTTTGGGGGAAAATTTTTGGGAGGGAAAAATATGTTTTGTGAGGTTAGATTTGGACCTTTAATTTTTGAGAGATTGAAAGAGAGCCACTTGATAGCTTTCTTTGTGTTTTATTATATAGATATAAGCAATCTTCCAATGCAAACGCAACTGTAGTGCTGAAAACCATTTAACCCGCTATTGCCAATAGCCGATTAAGGCATATTTAAAAATGAACACGTTATATGCCTTAATCTGCTATTTCCAATAGCAGGTTAAGTGGTTTTCACGCACTACAGAAGTATTTGCAATGGAATATTGCTCTCTCTCTCTCTCTCTCTCTCTCTCTCTCTCTCTCTCTCTCTATATATATATATATATATATATATATATATATATATATATATATATCAAGGTTTTAATTTCATATTTCGGACTCATCTCAGCAAGGGGTGTTTTGTCTCGGATTGGGAAATATCGAGGAGATATCAGGAAAATGTGTTCATCTCGGACATTTATTTCGGACACTCAATAAACATTTTTTTGTTACTGAACAAGATATTATATGTTCTACATGTCAATTATCATATAAAATATTGTATAATGTAACTAATGACTTGAATCAATCACATAAATATTCGTAAAATTTGACAACAATATAAAAGAGATCGTAATATAAGTATATAACTAAATTGAATTTGTATTGATTAGAAAAAATATATTTGTATTGATTAGAAAAATGTATTAGTTAATAGACTTTACTTTGCATATACACAAACAATAGAGACAAAATCCTCACATTATCTTAGTTTAAGGTTCTATATTGAAAACTTGTATACAAAAAAAAACAAAAAAAAAGTTATATATTCACAATAATATTAGTGTCTATTTTGGCCGATATTTCGGCTATTTCGGCCGATATTACGGCCTATATTTCGGCAATTTGCGGCCGAAATCTACACATTTCGGTCCAAAACAATATGGAGTATAAAATCTATGATTTCGTATCGGCAAGCTAGCCGAAACGAAATTCGGCCGAAATTTAAAACAGTGATATATATATATATATATATATATATATATATATGGGTAAAAGGGATATGAGCAACTTCCTCATTTAGTAAATGAGCAATTGATGATGTGGCATACATGTGATTGGAAAAGCCTTAAAATGGTTAGTTGTCCAATGTATCACATGCATGCCACATAATCAATTGCTCATTTACTAAATGAGCAAGTTACTCATATCCCTTTTACCCTATATATATATATATATATATATATATATATATATATATATATATATATATATATATAGTGAAGTATCTGATATAGCATCAGTTTTCATACTATAGGTTTTTTTTGGAGATTGGAGTCTGTAAGTCCCCCATAGATATTTATGATATAATCTGTACTTTCAATTAATACAAGAAATATATATATATATAACACTTTTGCTAACATTCAGTTAAATAGGATTATACATTATACATTATAAATATATGCGTGTGTGTGTGTGGCTGATATTGATATTTAATCTTGTCAACATTTTGATAAAATGATGAAGTACATGAATGTTGGCAGAAGTCAATAGCAATAGTTGACTGACTGTTGCCAATTTTGAATCATGCGATTCATGGAAGGTTGCTTCGGTTGGCTTCTAACAGATATAACTTTGTGTATCTAATGGTCATCTACAGAAGCACAATTTAACACTTCTATATATATATATATATATATATATATATATATATATATAGCTGATATTGATATTTAATCTTGTCAACATTTTGATAAAATGATGAAGTACATGAATGTTGGCACAAGTCAAAAGCAATAGTTGACTGACTGTTACCAATTTTGAATCATGCAATTCTTGGAAGGTTGCTTCAGTTGGCTTCTAACAGTCATTTACTTTGTATATCTAATGGTCATCTAGAGAAGCACAATTTAACACTTCTATTTCAGATAGACTCATCATAGACCACCATTTCAATACCTATATATATTCAAATGATTTTCCACTCTGAACCCAGTACTTCCAACAATTTCGAAGTGATTATTTACCAAGAATGGAGTTTGAAATGGTGGTCTATTGGAATTGGAGTTTGCATATTGATTCAGTAATGCATCACTCAACGTCATGAATCAAGATCTAGTGAAGTTGGATGGCTTCAATGGGCAAAACTTATTGGCAAAACAAAATGGTTATTCTTCTCACCACATTGAAGGTCTACTTCACCTTGGATCCTCATCTCCCACAAGTTCCGAAACCATGTACTGTCATCAATACAAACAAATATATGAATGGATGCAAAGACGCCACTCTTTTATGTTGCGGCCACATACTATGACCTCCACGACCAACTCTCTAGTGGAAAAATGGAAGGCTCTTACATTCAAGTACAAAATAGAGGTGGAAGGAACAAATAAATTTCTAATTGCAAATTACTATGACTTCCAAGCTTTTGATGCCAAGCCCTTCCTCAAACAATTCCACGAATTGCAAGTTGTTAAAAAGACGAAGAATTTAGTATCCATACACTAGAAACATTGCAAGTGACAGCACAAACTGCTGAACTTGCTTCCAATTTGTGTGATCGTCGAAAGAAACTTATCCAGAAATTGGAGGATTATATATACTTCGGAACAAATACTACAACACCTTGGTATATTAGGAAATATCACCTCCAAAATACAAATGAATCTTTATTTTCCAACGTGAATACTACAGAAAAAGGTGTAGATAAAAATAAAAAAGTGAATATAAAGGATATAACAAAATTTGCATACAAATAAGGACAATGAAAAGTTCGAAAGAAAAGGTCAAAGTCAAATCTTTGTGAATATGAAAAGTGATTCTTGTTTCAATTGTGAGGGAAAACGGGCATATTGCTCGCATGTACAAGTTTCCAATGCAAATATGATTAAAGAAAATCTTGTTTCCATGGTTATTGAAATTCACAAGACTACAAGGAACTCGAGTTGGTGGTTTGACTTTGGAGCGTGTATGCAGCAACAAAGCTCTCTTCAAAAAGTAAAGAAGAAGTCACAAGTGGCTAAGAAGTTCAAATGGGAAATAGCAATTTCACTGTGAGTACACGGTAATGAAAAGGTAGAACTTCAATTTACTTAGTAAAGAAGCTTCTTAATCAAAGTTCTATGCACTACCAAACTAAGGAAAAATCTTTGTTCCCTCGATCACATTTGTAAAAGTAGCACACATGTTGTGTTGGATTCCAACAAGTTAATTTTGTAGACGAATGATGTATTTGTGGGAAAGAGCTATTCATATATGGAATCTACAAATTAAGCATTAATGAAATGTGACAAATGTCTAATCCTATTTATTTTGTTATGCCATATTCTATATGATATATTGGACTTATATGTATTAATTCCAAACCTTTTTAAAATGTGTCTAAATTAGGTTTCATTTCTTTCAATATGATAATAGTATAAAATGTGAAAATGTGTTTAATCTAAAATGGTTAAGTGTTTTCCCAAAGTAGAAAGATCACTAGAAATTTTAGATTTAGTTCCCTCCATATTTGTGAATTAAATAGTGTTTTGACCCATGCAGGACAAAGATATTACATTACTTTTATTGATAAGCTTTCAAAATATTAGAATATTTATTTGATAAATCCAAAATGAGACTTTTGACTATTTGATTAAATATTTAAAAAAAATTGAACATCAATTGTGCATAAAAATTGAAAAATATTTAGAAGTGATAGAGATACTGAATATCTATCTAATGTTTAGTTCTAATTATTTTGCTGACCATGTTTTATGCATTAAGTCACCGCACCATATACACCAAAACAAAATGTTTAGCCAAAAGAAAAAATCGTAGACTTCAAGACATGATTAATTGATTTAATCATGTTATTAAAAGCACTTCTAACTGCATGTCATTCGTAAAGGGTTTCTATTAAGTATACTCACTTAAGTCAATATAATTTGTGAAAAGTTGAAAACTAACTTATTCAACTTGAGTATACTTATTTGAGAGAAGAATATTTTTTGAACAGTCCTAACAACCCCAAACTTTCAAATAAGATCAATTAGGTTTTTTAACTTTCCACAATTCATATAGTATTTTTAGAAAGAATATTTTACGAATCTGACATGCAACTTTAAGTGTCTCCGTTCATAAATTATTTCGCAAACTACCATTTAATAACTTAGAATTAATCATATCTTGAACAATGCAATATTTTCTTTTGGCTTAATCCATTTGCCATTGTATATATATAGAAGTGTCTTTATGTAGAATACCATGTTCATTAAAATAATTAGAATCAACAATGTAAAGATACATAGCATCTTAATCACTTCTAATTATTAATTTCTTTTTAACCAAACTGATTTTCAATTTCATTTTTATATTTAATAAAATAGTTAAATACCTATCTTTTATTTTTAACAAATAAACATATAAATATCTCAAAAAATCATCAATAAAAGTAATAAAGTATATCTTATTCACCACGTGTCAAAACATTATTTAACTCACAATATATTTGAGTAAAGTAAATCAAAAATTTGCAATGATCTTTCTGCATAAAAAACACATTTTCACTATTTTTGATTGAACACTAATATCATATTTTGAACTATCATCAAGATTAAAAGAAACCAAGTCTAACTCAGACATATTCATAATAGATTTCTAATTAATATGTGCAAGTCTACCATGCCACAAAGAACAAGCTTTAACAAATAAAATTAGAAATTTCATTAAGGCTTTATTAATAATTCCGAACAGATGAATATATTTTTCCCTCAAAAACATCATTCTAGGACATATGCCAATTTTATAAATACGATCAACATACAACATCTTTCCTTGTTCCATGAAAATGGAGAATATCAATTAAGGAAAGTTTCAATGGTGCTTTGACTTGAAAATGGCTATTAGAACTTCTTAACTGTTCTTTATAAGAACTTGCCAATCTAAAATTTAAAAATGAGAGGTATTTCTCCCAATATGGTAGTTAGAATAAAAACAACCCAAATATAACTATCAATAAGTAATTAGGCATTTGGAATGTGAAAAAGGTGATTAATAGTTGATATTTCACGTGAATAGCTAAGATCAAAAATTTTAACATATAATTGAGTATGTACCAATCTTTAAACTACTAGGCAAATTTATTGTACAGAATCTAAAATTAGTATAAAAGTGTGGTTATTTTTATTTTTAAAATAATTATTAAAAATCGAATGAACAATGGCTAGAGAATGTCAACAACATAAGCCATGGTCAATTTATGTCCGCTATCTCCCATCCAGCTAACCACAAAATGACTATTGTGCCTCAAAGCATGTTCTGCCGTAGCATTTCATGCTCGGAGACTAGCTGTGGACTATGCTCTAAAGGTGTTCATAACTTCCTCTCATGTGCCTACTATGCCTACTACTGTTTCAGTAGATGGAAAACGACATGGGGAAGCAAAAGCTCCTATTTTGGTAGCTTGAGTACTTTTTAAAGTTAAAAAAGTTCTCACTTATTAATCGCACAAAAAGGGAGAAAAAGGGTTGTCATCTCTCTCTTTTTCTCTTCTCTTCCTTGACCCAATAACCCCTTCATATTCGTGACTCTCTCTACTCTCGATCCCTTTTAGCATGCGCCACTTATCGTCTTCCACAGACTCCCTCCACAACTCCTCCACCATTTCCCTTGTTCCCGACCTCAAATCCCGTAGCCACCCAACCCCCCCCCCCCTCCGCGACCACATGCCACTAAGAAATTCCCAGTGACCAATAAAATTGCCATTTCCCAATTTGCAGGAATGGTTCAGTAGGTGAATGAAGAACAAAAATTTCAATTTGTTTAAACATGGTACAAACTTAAACGGATTGATCAAACTGGGATGGGGCGGGGATGGGGGATTAAAGGACGATTAAACTAAAACAGACACTAAGCCATTCAAAAAAGTGGGGATTATAACGGGAAAAATGGGGAGTAAACAGAAACAACAAGTTTATCAATTTTTCTCGTTTCTTTTTTTAAGAACCTTGTCAATGATCAGTCTACCTATTCGATAAACTTACTGGAAACTTCTCTTCTTGTTCATAGCTTCATCCCCAGGGATGTTGGCACTAATGTAGAGGATTCTTTGACAATGTCATAAAAAAGCTAGCTAAAGCCTTAGTTATGGTCATGTTTCAGCTTTAGCTTAATTAAGTGTCCGTTGCATGACTTGTTTAAAAGTAATTTGTAACTTTCTAGAATCTTATAGAAAGTAAAATATAAATACAAAAAGTTGTAGAATTATCTACAGACTTCTATATCTATAAAGTTGCCGAGAAACAAAGATTAACATTCTAGAAACTTTCTATATAGAATAATGAAGTGTAAAGAAGCTCTCGACAACTCTAAATCTGGAGACTTCTAATTTTCTAGAGAGTATTATAGGTCTTTATAAATAAATGGTGACTCTCTTGTTGTAACCAAGCAATGTAAGCCACTGAGAAAGTAAAAAAAAAAGGAATTCTATTTCAACTCCCTCTCCTAATTTTTCTTGTAACCAGTACTTCCACTAGTTCCTTCATACTCTTAAATCCTCCACGTGAAACGAGCTTTACCCATCACAACTTCCATTGCCCCTACACGACTTCACACTAACTATTATATTCTAATATTGATTTCATTATTACATTTCATTCTTCTTAATAATATATTAGCATTGATTTATTATTTATGCGCTTTCTTAATTTTTATTATGATTTTCCCTAGATTTTATTATATACATTTTTTTAACCTTTAAATAATCTTAGCATCGTTTACCGTTTAAGCACATTTAAAGTGTCTCAAATCTAAGTCATGTCAATGTAGATTGTGTTACTTTAGAAGTGTACTGTGGTGGTCCCACATCGAGAAGCTCACAGAGTTACCTTGGATAAATTCCATGGCCTTTTCTTGGGGATAACTAGTAAGCACATAGGGAAACTAAAAGACAGCCCATCACATAGCTCTTGGCTCCACCAGGAAAGGAAAAGGAGAAACAAAACATGGAGAGAGCAAAATATTTCTCTCCACCATGGCCACTTGACATTGCAGTCTCCTACACCCATCGCTTTCTACAGTTTAGGCGAAAGAGAGAAGACAACAAGAGATGTAGAGATGGGAAAAGAGGATATAAAGTTATCGCTTCAAAAACCGTAAGTTCTTTCTTCTTTTACTGTTGTATATATATTTTTCTTCATTAACATAGGGGCGGCCTAGGAGTGCCATCTAGGGGCCAAATGGATCAGCCTTGTGCCCGCTCTGCCTAGGTGCCCTTAGAAAGCATTGCACGCACTGGTAGTCCTTATTTGACTATTTTTATACTACACTTTAGTCCATTAAAATAACTATTAATGAGTGATTTTTTTAAAAAACAATGAATTATGGGGGTTAGTATATAAATATAAGATTTGCAAAGGACTAATATGCAATAACCCCTACATTTAAATGTCACCAAAACACTTCATAAATTTTCATATGAACTATTACTCAACAACGCCATCATGTTCTATTCTACGAGGAAAATGTTTAGTAGCACCAAATAAGAAATGGGTAGGTTATGTGGGTAACTCTTTACCATATTATATATACAACACAATTTGAGAGGACTACTTTGATTGTGATTGTTAATCTCATCTCACTTGCCTCTCCAATTTATAACAAAAGACAAAAAGAATCTGGAAGCACCCAACCTCAGAAGGCATCTCTTGATTGTGAACATATGCATGTGCACAATTACTGCAACTAATCATTGTACTACCCATCTATGATTTGTAGCACATTTTACTTCTGAGAAGCAGTTCTAATTTCTCCAATGCAAAAAACTCATTCAATAAGAGCATCTGAAGTCGTTGAAGGGAAGAATATCGATATATGGATAAATGGAAATAGGAATCGAAGTTTTGCTGCAGTCGTCAAAAGCTATTTTTAGCTTTTTATAATAAAATAATAAGCGACGGCATTTCATGTGCCGTCGGAGAAAAAAAATTAAAAAAATTAAAAAATGGAGCGACAGCGCTCGAAGTGCCGTCAGAGGAATAAAAATTCGTACTCGGGGTGCAAATAAAAAATTACAAAAAAAATAAAAAATTACAAAAACATTTCAAAAATTACGAAAAAATTACAAAAAATTACAAAAACATTTCAGAAATTGCAAAAAAAATTAAAATTTTCAAAAACATTTCCAAAAATTGCAAAAAAAATTGAAAATTACAAAAACCTCCGGGCGGCACATGAAGTGCTGTCCGAGGAATTTGGGCCTGCGATTTGGGGTTTTTTAATTGGAAAAAAAAATTCAAGGGACGGCACATGAAGTGCCGTCTGAGGGATTTGGGGGTTTTTTAATTGAAAAAAAAAAATCAAGGGACGGCACTTGAAGTGTCGTCCGACGAAAAAAAATATTACTTTTTTTGTGGGACGGCACTTCGAGTGCCGTCGCTCAAATATGGATAAATCTCAAACCCATTCTCATTTATAGCAAACGACTGTAGCGAAATATGAATAAAATGGATATTTGGCAAACGAGTGCAGCGCGTTTTTTAGCCAAATATCCATTTTATCGATATTTAGCAAACGACTACAGATGCTCTAAAAAATCTTCGCACTTCCACTTGAGATTTCAGCAAACAGCCATATTGGCATCAAGTAATCAATTTGACCAAATTATATTTGTTTGAATGAAAGAAGTTGGGCTTTCATAAAAGCCCAAGAAGAAAAAGAACCAAATGGAGGCCCAAATGCCAGCTGGGCCTCCATCGTTCATTTTTTATTTTTTATATTTGAGATGGGTATCCAACACAAGATCAAGTCAAATAATGTAATGATATTTTAGCATAAAGAATTGACAATTAATAAGTATAACATTTCAATATTAAATTAGAAATATTATCAATATACTTTGAATTTAATTCATTACGATCCATCTTGAAAAAACTACTCAAAGATCCACCCACTCCAATACAAAAATTAAACAATTGATTACTAATGTTGAGGGTCAACAGTCCGAAAGCTTTACCAAAACTGAAGCCATGAGTAGCCATTAGAGCTTTATTCACCATGATGATTCCAACAGAAGTCACAATATTAAACAACCATGCTCCAGCATCCAACGCCGCCTTCCTATCCGCCTTACTTGCAGGAGCCATTTCTTACCAATTCAACTTCCCCTTTCCACTTTAGCTTATCCAACTCACAAACCTCACAACAAATTAGATTTCCATAAGCACCAATCACTACATACCTGAATTCCAAAAAAAAAAAAAAAATAGATAAAATTAAAAGCTAATGATAACAAGGACATGGGAACAACTTCATAGATCATCAACTGTGTTGTGAAAGGAAAAAAAAACACCCTAACAACATACAAATCTAATTCTTGATTCTTGATTTCAAATTTCAAATTTCAAATCAAACATGTATTAGGAAAAGTGAAATTAACACCATACAAATTCAAACCACTTAACATTTGATCTATCTAAACCCCAAATATTAGTATAAAATCTACCACGATTTCAAATAATTAGTATTAAAAAAAATTTTGAACAAATTCAAGAAACTGACCAGAGATTCCCGGAGTGCTGAGGGAGAGGAAGTGGTATAACAGAATGGAGTAATTAATATAGGATTTTGGGGGGAGCGGTTTCTTAATTCTTGGGTCTCTTTCGATTAGTTGTCGGGGTTTGAGAGAGTGTCTATGAGACTTGGGGACTCTTTTCTTTAAATTTCTCCGCACATCTCTAATCTAATCTAACTAGTAACTGCACGTGCGATGCACGCTAGTATTATACACGTGCTTTGCACGCGGGAATTTTTTTTAGGGGATGAAAAGGGGAAAAAAATTACGTGATTTGCACGTGGAGAAATTTTTTTTGGTGGGGGGGAGGGGGGGAATGAAAAGGGGAAAAAAAAATTACCAACACGTGCGTTGCACGTGTTGGGTTAAGGACTAAGGGCTTCTCCCATTATAGTAGTAGATAGATATTATCTATCTAATCTAATCTAATCTCTATTCTCTACTACTATAATAGGAGAAGACCTTAGTGTAATTTGTCCATCTACCAATCCGTACAACGCACGTGCATAACTATTGTAATTTGTAAATGAGGTTTTAGATCAAATCCATTTTTAACTTTTAAAAAACTATATTTATTAAGACGTGCATCGCACGTGTAAACTACTAGTCTCTACTACTATAATGGGAGAAGGCCTTTGTCCATAACCCAACCCGTGCAGCACACGTGCAGGTAAATTTTTTTTTTTTTGCCCTTTTCATTCCCCCCAATTTTCCCCCACGTGTAAACTACTAATAATATTATAATTGAAGAATAGCTTAGTGTGATTTGTACATTTGTAAATCTACCAACGTGTGTATTGCACATGCATAACTGATGTGGTGTTGAGTATCTCTTTATTACCTTGATGACATTGAATACTTCGTACATACATATATAGGATCAAGGATTACCGATCCACAATTCTAGGATATACACAGCTCACTAAATCATACATATATAGGATCAAGGATTACCGATCCACAATTCTAGGGATATACACAGTTCACTAAATGGATATACACCATACAAGATTAATGAGGATATATACGAATATAGAATAGAACTCCAAGATTTACGCCTTATTACTCCCCCTCAAGTTGGTGTGGATGTTGATCAAACCCAACTTGCGTAAGAACACATGGAATTGGTTGGAGCTCAAGGGCTTTGTAAATAAATCTGCCGGCTGCTCATGTGTGCGGATGTGCTGAGTTCTAATGATCCCTCGCTGCACTTTCTCTCTAACAACATGACAATCTATGTCAATATGTTTTGTTCTCTCATGGAAGACAGGGTTGGACGCAATGTGTATGGCCGCCTGGTTATCACAAAACAGAAGAACCGCGGTCTCGTGATCGATGTTCAAATCCCGCAAGATGTTGTGTAGCCATGTAATCTCACAACAGGTTGTAGCCATGGACCGATACTCCACTTCGGCACTAGACTGAGAGATGGTGCTTTACTTCTTCGTTTTCCCTAAAATCAACGAATTACCAAGAAAAATGCAGTAGCCTGTTGTAGAGCGCCTGGTGTCCTTACATCTCGCCCAGTCTGCATCACAATAAGCCCTAAGTGTTAACGAGCCTATGGATGGCAAAAAAATGCCTTGTCCTGGTGCAGACTTGATGTAGCGAAGTACTCTGTATGCTGCGTCTAAATGAGGTTGGCGAGGTTTGTCCATGAACTGACTTAATATATGTACAGCATAAGTGAGGTCGGGCCTCGTGATTGTGAGGTAAATGAGCCTCCCTACAAGCCGCCTGTACTATGAGGAATTCTGCAACGACACCCCCTTCATCTTGTGTTAAGGCAAGGTTAGCCTCTACTGAAAAATTTGAAGGCTTCGATCCGAGAAACCCTGCATCTTCAAGTATCTCCAATGCATACTTTCTTTGACACATGACGATCCCAGCCTTTGATCTAGCTACTTCGATCCCAATGAAATATGTTAACTTTCCCATATCTTTCAACTTGAACTGAGCAGCTAAGAACTTCTTTGTTGCTTCAATGTCTTCAAGATTGTTGTCTGCCAATATGACATCGTCTATGTAAACAAGTAGGGCTGTGAACTTTCCCTGTGAGCCAAGAACAAAAAGACCATAATCTGACCATGATTACCGAAATCCAGCCCTCTGTAGTGCAGTGGTTAGCTTCAAAAACCATTGTCGTGAGGCTTGCTTCAAGCCATACAGAGATTTGTGTAACTTACAAATCCTAGTCTCCCCCTTTCGTCCAAAACCTGGAGGCAACTGCATGTGTATGTCTTCGTTAAGGTCCTCATTCAAAAATGCATTGTTGACATCTAATTGATGGAGATGCCAATTTTGGATTGCTACGATGCCAAGGAGGACTCGAACTATAGTAAGTTTGGCAACGGGAGCAAATGTCTCTCGATAATCAATTCCATCTATTTGACTGTAACCCTTGGCCACCAACTGAGCTTTGTACCGCTCAACACTGCCATCCGGCTTGTACTTGATCTTATAGACCCATTTACACCCTAGCGGCTTTTTATGAGGAGGAGGTGACACCAAGCTCCAAGTGTGGTTGTTCTACAAAGCCGTGATCTCATCATTCATGGCCTGCCGCCAACGAGAATCTAAAACAGCCTGTAAGAAGCACTGGGGTTCTTTTTCAAGAGAAATCTTGGCTGTAAAAACTCGATGGTTGGGTGATAATTTATTATGGGAGAGAACATGAGAGATAAGGTGAATGGTACCTGATGTAGTAGATTCAGTCGTGGAAGACGATGGACCGGGACGTGAGGGAAGTACTGCCTCTATATGGAAGTCTTGTAAGGTAGTCAGGATCCTTGTTGGGCATCCGGATTTGCACGGTGGAGGCACAACAGGTGGCGATGAAGGTGGCGTGGCCCCGAAGATAGGTGATGGAGGGGTATTCGAAGAAGTGGGAGTAGGAGGATCTGTGGGAGATGGTGTATGTGTATTCGAATGTAAAGGAGAATGAGGATCTATTGGAGTAGAATCAGAATCAGCGGAAGATGTGGAGTGAGGATTAGGTGGAGCAATTTGTGGAGTGGGGATTGGTGTGTCATCAATAAAAGGTGGTGGAGACAAGCTAGAAATTAAGGGATTTGATGTGGATGACTCTCTAGATTGGAAAGGCAGAGTTAAATTAGAACTCTCTTTGTAAGGGAAATCTTTTTCATGAAAAACTACATCCCGTGAGACAAAAACTCTTTGGTCCGGTAAATCAAAAACCTTGTAACCCTTTTGACCGTAAGGGTAACCAAGAAAAATACATTCCCTAGCTCTAGGATCAAACTTAATAGGTTTAAGAGGATGAGTATACGGAAAACACTTGCACCCGAAAACCTTCAGGTGAGAATAAGACGGTTCTTTATCAAAAAGTGTTTCAAAAGGAGTCTTACCATGTAGAAGTGGTGTTGGTGTTCGATTAATCAAGTAGGTTGCTGTGAGGATAGCATCACCCCAGAACTCTTTAGGCAACTGTACCTGAAAGAGTAATGCACGAGCCATGTTTAACAAATGCCGATGTTTGTGCTCAGCAACCCCATTTTGTTGGGGAGTGTTGACACAACTCGTTTGATGAATGATACCCTTAGAATGATGAAAATCAATGCACTTAAACTCTGGACCATTATCACTGCGAACTACCATGACTCTCGTGTCGAATTGTGTTTTAGCTAATAGAATGAACTGAATGAGCAAATCTCGTGCCTCTGACTTGCGCTTCATGAGATAGACCCATGTGTTACGTGAATGATCATCAACAATAGTAAGGAAGTATTTGGCACCAGAAATTGTGGGAACATGATATCCCCCCCATATGTCAACATGAATTAATTCAAAGCAAGAAGGGCTAGCAGTAACACTTACAGGAAAAGATTGTTTTGTGAGTTTGGCTAAAGGACAAACAGAACAATTACTTGCAATGCAAGATTTATTTTGCAAGAAAGAGAAATAATGTCGAAACTGTGCTGGAGGGGTCCAAGTCGTTGATGCCACATGTCAGAAGTCAAAGTGCTCACCACATTACACGTTCCTTCCTTGGTCAATCTGAGGTAGTATAGTCCTTCATCCTCAATTCCCGTCCCAATCATCTTCCTCGATTGTAGGTCCGGAACAAAACAAATGTTTCTCAGAAAAATGGTGATGTGGAATGAGTCAAGTGTTAACTTGCTGATGGATATGAGGTTAAGGTAAAATGAGGGAACAAAGAGGACAGTATGAAGGACACAGTCAGATGTGAATATAACAGATCCTATGTGAGACACTTGCAATTTAGTTCCATCAGGGAGTTTGACATAGTGATTGTGCACAGGTTTAAAAGTACTCAGTAAAGCAAAATCACTTACGATATGATCACTGGCACTACTATCAAAAATCCACAATGGAATCTCTTTTTTTCGAGCAATGTTATTCACTTTACCTGACATCTCCTCATAGTTAGGAATATTGCCGACAACGTTGGCAGTAGACTGCTTAGTTGTGTTCAACAGTTCAAGAAATTGATCTCCATCAGTAGTGCCTGCTCTACTCTTGATCTTTCCCAAGAGTCCCAACATTTGTTGGTACTCACTCTTTGACAAAGGAAACCCCCCATCACTGCTTGAAGAGCTTGCACGATTTGCTCTAGTATTTCTCTTCCTTCTGCAAGTCTCTTGTGTGTGTCCTCTTTCATTACATTGAGTGCACTTGAGATGTGCACGACAATAATCTTGAGTGTGGCCTTGCCCATTGCATATTGTGCATTTAAAATGAGCTCGACAATTCTTAGTGCTATGATTGGTGTAATTACAAATCTCACACCTTAACTCCCCCTCAGTTCTAGCAAAACCTTTGCAGTGCTGCTTCTTCACACTAAACGCTAAGGCTTCAAGTGGAGCAGTAGCTTTGACACTTGATGCTTCTGCCTGTTTCTCATGGCGCAGGGCAGTAGAGTAGGCTTTGTTCAGGCTTGGTAGGGGATCGAGTGCAATGGTGTTGCTACGCACCGTAGCAAAATTGTCATTGAGTCCCATTAGGAACTGCATTGTTTTCTGTGTTTCTATATATTTCTTCATTTCGGTAGCAGCTTCACATGTGTAGGCAGGAAAAGCACATACTGAATCCTTTGAAGAAGGCAATGACAGACGTGGTCCCTTGCTCACAATCATGGATTGCCTTCTCGAGTTGAAACAACTGAACGGTATTCGTGTGCAAAATCCTCTCCTTTCATTCAAGCCATATGGCTTCTGCAGTGCCACAGTGCATGACACTCTTTGAAATCTCCTTCGACATGGACGAAAGAAGCCATGCTTTGACAAGCATGTCCACTCTATCCCATTGTTGCTATTCAGCTTCGTTGTGAAGCGGTCTTTTGATTTTCCCGCCAACAAGACCTTTCTTGTTCTTGATTGCCAGGACCATCTTCATTGATTGTGTCCAATCGGTATAGTTGTCTTCGGCCAAAAGCTGTGGAACAAGAACCATTCCAGGCTGGTCTGTATAATGGATATATAAGGGATGGCTATGTTTCTCCCATGGTTCAGATGAAACATTCGAAGTACCAGAAGTTTTCTGGTTAGTCTCCAACTTCAGATCATCATCATCGATTGCCATGGGGTGTGATTTGTGTTTGGATTTGTGGGTTTGATTCTTTAGGTCTCAAGAGTGTTATGCTCTGATACCATGTAAGAATTGATATGTGGTGTTGAGTATCTCTTTATTACCTTGATGACATTGAATACTTCGTACATACATATATAGGATCAAGGATTACTGATCCACAATTCTAAGGATATACACAGCTCACTAAATCATACATATATAGGATCAAGGATTACCGATCCACAATTCTAGGGATATACACAACTCACTAAATGAATATACACCATAAAAGATTAATGAGGATATATACGAATATAGAATAGAACTCCAAGATTTATGCCTTATTAATAACTAATATGAAGGAGGTCTCAGGTTCGAGTCCTTACAATGTCAAATATTTTACTTTAATTTTTTAAAATATATTAAATGTGCATCTCACGTATAAATTACTATCTATTTATCTATCTATCTATAATATAATATATAATAACTATTATAGAGGATAAGTTGGAGTTGTAAATCTACCTACTTACGTGCAACACACGTGCAACTCCAACTCTCCCACTATAGTCTTCACATTTATTTTTAAAAATATATAATCATATTTATTAAGACATACATCGCACGTGTAAATCAAATTCTTACTTTAATTATTTAAAAAATAATAATACGTGCATCGCACGTGTATATTACTAGTATGGGATAATTTAACAAATGCCCTCATGTAAAATGTGGAAACTAGTATATCCTCCACTATTTTAAAAAATTAAGAAATACCTCCAGTTTGGACGGAACCGTTAAAATCCCCGTTAAGTAAACTCACATGCGTCACACTTGATATATAAAATGATCTAAATATCCACGATAAAATGTATTTTAGCAAATGCCCCCCACTATTTCAGTATTAAGTGTTGTGAAAAATGTGAGTGTTATGTGTTGTTACTCAGTTTGAACAACTTTATTCCTATACTGATGAAAACAATGTAATGGGAAGAGGTTCTGCGTCAGATTTTGACAAAAAAAAAAAACAAAAATCATCATCTATTACAACGAATTGTTGTGCATCGTCACTAGCTTGTGTACCATCATCTATTACAACATATTGTGTGGTCTTATGTTTCCACTCTAGAATGTGCATCATCATTTTTATCATATTCATTCACAATAAGTTCAACAGTAGCTTGTGTATTACTTATAGTCACAAATTTGTCGTTTATCAATAATTCGACAATATTTAATATGCGGAAATCAACAAAAATCCGAAAAATCTGGGAAAAATTTCGTCAAAAGTTCAGAAGAAAGAAATACTAAATTTAATGCATCTAAGTAGTTAGTACTCACCACCTAAGTAAAAATATATATAAATCCATAAATATTCTAGTATAATTCGCTAAATTTGCAGAACATTCGTTTAATTCGGGATTTTCGTAAATAATTCACGAACTACGGTAATTAAATGCAAACCTGCAAATAATTCGTGAATCTGTTCGGCAAATTATTTATTCGTGAATAATTTGCAAATTTAACGAATTATTCACGAACTTTATTAATATGGATTATCAACTGTCATACTAGGTTGTGCATCATCTTCAATAACACCAAAGTTGAGGTGTGGAATCAAAGCATTGATATTGGCATTGATGTTTTTTTATCAAAACAATAAATACGTATTATATAGTATTCAAAGCTCTAAAACTGTTCCGTCCAAACTGACGGTATTTCTTAGTTTTTTTTAAAATAGTGGGTGTATATGCTAGTTTCCACATTTTGAATTGGGACATTTGCTAAAATATCCCAAATAACTTTTTTTTAAAATAGTGGGGATATTTGTTAGTTTCCACATTCTGAATAGAGACATTTACAAAAAATACATTTTATCATAGGTATTTAAATCATTTTAAATATCACGTATGACACACGTGAGTTCACCTAACGTAAATTTTAACAGTCCATCCAAATTTAGGGTATTTCTTAGTTTTTTAAAATATTAAGAATATATGCTAGTTTCTATATTTTTAATGGAATATTTGCTAAATTATCTTAAATATAATGGCCGCCCACGAAGGTAACAGGGGACTATTCCCACTTATCAAGCAAAAGGATCAGCTATTTGGCATCCACTTAACTATACCAGATCTGGCCAATTATGTTATGGCATGTCACCAAATTTGATATTTTTTCTTGGGAATTTGAAAGAAGAGAAAAATCTTTATTTACTCGTCTCTAGAGTTTGAGGTAAACAAACTTTTTGGAATAGTATGCTGTTGTTCTTGGACACTCAGCTACCAAAATTTTCAAGGAAAAAAAAGGATAATGTTACAGAAGTCCTCATCCACATTGTCATGTAGAAATTTTTTTAGAAAGTATTTACAAATATAGAATACCTCCCAAACTATTTATAAAAATACGACAATTAGAAATAATTTTTTTTAAAAGGACTCTATCTTTGAAGATATTTACATAGCATTAAAATAAATAATTTGCTGCGGCTGCCAAATCCTCTAAGACTAGTGACGGTGGTACGCGTTCCTTCTTAGCATCTATTTTTAACTTCATGTCTGATACTGAGATTTTTAGTCTAGCCAAAACCTGTGGTCTCGCGGTAGGCGATACCGATCAAAATGCGTTCCTCCTTAATAAGATTAGGGGGTGGGAGACCGATAGGGTCAACCTTATTTCAAACTCGACTCCCAAATCGAGTCACGTTTACTCATCTATCCGTAGTTAATGGAGGCTCCATTCTGGAACATTAGAGGTTTGGGCAGGCGGGGCAGGCGGGGTCATCGCCAAATCAAATTCTAATATTGTTGGTCTTCTAGAGACCAAACTCACACATATATCTAGACATAGTAGGTTGGGGGGAAATCGAATCTCTGAGTGGAGAATGTTCCCATCTGTTGGGGCATCAGAGGGTATCGCTCTAGGTTTTAACCCCGAAACATTTTGTTGTCTGGACGAGCTCTACGGGCAATTTTCATTGTCGGTCTTGCTCCAACGTAAAGCCGGCCTGTGGACTCAATCAATTATGGTGGTCTATGGGCCGCACACTTCTACCTCCAGAATGGCCTTCTGGATAGAACTAAGAGCGATTCAAGCACACTGGCCACACCCCTGGGTGGTAGGGACAATTTTAACATCACTAGATTCGCCTCAGAACACAGACGCAGAGGATCCAGTGACTCTGATAGGGAAGCGTTTAATGAGGTTATCACGGACCTGGAACTGGTTGACATTCCCATTCTGATAGGCTTTTCACCTGGTTAAACATGCAATCGTCGCCCATTCTAGCTAAATTAGATAGAATATTGGTCTCTATTGACTGGGAGTCCAAATTTCTGCTATCTTCGGCCAAGTCACTTTCTAAACCTACCTCGGATCATGTACCTATCGTCTTGTCTTCTGGAGAAGATCATCCTAGGAAATCACCAAAGTTTAGATTCGAAAGAGCATGGTTAGAAATCCAAGGCTTCCACCACATGGTCTACGAGAGTTGGTCTCGCCCTACTACGAGGACTGAGGCGACCGCAATATGGTATGAAAAAATTAGAAGACTTAGGGGCAAGCTTAGAAACTGGAACTGGACCAAATTTGTGCTGATTTGGAGGGCAAAAGACTCCCTTCTTGAAGGCATTGAGGAACTTGAGAAGACTGGAGAATCTAGAGATCTGCTACAGGATGAGCAAAATAAGTTGCTCCAATTTAGATAGGAAATTAAACAACTCTATAGGCTTGAGGACTATGGAATGATCCAAGGCGACAAGGACATCAGAATGGCATTCCAGTCCCATTTCAAGCTCCTCTTTGGACACAAAGCGGACTTAAGAGTCCCTCTTCACCACGAATTCTGGCAGGAACCGGCGGGCAACGCCGACCTTATGATGCGATCCCTAGAAGCACTCTTCACTGAGAAGGAAGTCTGGGAGGTAATCCAACAACTTAGAAACGACAAAGCCCCAGGTCCATATGGTTTCCCGATGCTCTTCTATCAGACATTCTGGGAGAAAATAAAAGGCGATTTGCTGAAGGTGTTCGCAGACTTCTACAACCATAAGCTCAAATTAAAGAGAATTAATTATACGGAGGTTGTGCTAATTCCTAAAAAGAAGACTCCCGGTGAGTGGGAGACTTCAGTCTTATTAGTCTCCTTAACTGCTCTGTCAAGATTATTACCAAGACTCTCGCTAATAGACTGGGAAAGGTGATGGATGGTCTCATTAGTCACGATCAGACCAGGTTTATTAAAGGACGATGTATTCAAGACAATATAGCCGCGACTGAAGAAATTATCCACTAATGCCACACATCGAATGCTAAGAGCTACCTCCTGAAACTGGATTTCGAGAAAGCTTATGATTCGGTTGAATGGGACTGTCTTCTGGAAGCGCTTGCGGGAAGAGGTTTTGGGGATAGATGGATCAGATGGATCCACACATGTCTTACCACCAGCAGAACTGCAATTTTGGTAAATGGGGTGTCGGGCCACCCTTTTTTGTGCAAACGGGGCCTCAGACAAGGAGATCCGCTCTCACCACTTCTCTTCACCATTATGGTAGACGTACTTCGGTCCGTGATGGCTAACTGTAGTAGATCAGGCTGAATCGTACCGGTGGCCAAGGGAGTCAATCGCCAAGGTTGCTCAATCCTACAATATGCAGATGATACTCTCCTATTTGATAATGGCAACCTCGGGGAAACAACCGCCTTCAAAAGAATACTATATAGTTTTGAAGCTTGGTCTAGCCTCAGGGTTAACTTCCACAAAGTGCTCTTATCCCCATTGCCCTGAAAACTGAGGAGGCAATTGAACATGCCAAAATTCTCAACTGCTCCACCGAGTTTCCCCATTCAGTACTTGGGATTGCCACTAAGACCCGGGAAACTCAAAAAGGCCGACTGGCTACCCATTATTGATCGGGTTGAGAACCGTCTAGCAGGTTGGAAAGGCAAAGCCCTTTCACTGGGAGGGAGAGTCACGCTTATTAATGTAGTCCTCTCAAATCTTCCGACCTATTATTTGTCCTTCTTTGAAATACCGAGATGGGTAATTCGGAGAATTGACCGGACTCGAAAATGCTTTTTATGGAAATGGGCATATTCGGATCGAGGCGGCTATCACCTTATCAGATGGGAGAAGGCATGCATGAAAAGGATACATGGAGGACTAGGTATTCTTGATCTTCAAGATATGAATCTTGCCCTACTGGGTGGAAGGTTTTCCACCCTAATGGAGAAGGGTAGCAAGATTTTGTTCAGGGATAACTGCATGGGAATGGAACGAGAAATTTGGGCTTCAGGATAGGCCCACGTGTTTCTGGGTTCTGGAAAGGCATCGCTAAGGCCTATGAACCCTTCATCAGCTGTGTGACATCTGTTATCGGTAATGGCAGACTCACCAGATTCTGGTGGGATAAGTGGTGTGGTGATTACACACTTAGAGCCCTGTTCCCCGATCTATATGATCATGTGTCCCAACCACACTGCACGGTGGTCGTGGCCTAGAAAAGAGGCGCTTGGAAACCATCCTTTAAACAATCGCTCGACCTGAGTTCTCAACTTAGACTCATGGAACTTTAGACCTATATCACCAACGCCAGAATTAGTTGCTTTCAGGGTCCAGATAAGAAATCTTGGGGATTGGAAAAGAATGGCAAGTTCACCGTTCACTCACTGTATAACTGCATTCACTTTAGGGGATGTACCCCAAAGTGGTCATACATCATTTGGAGGACGAAGGTCTCGCTGAAAATCAAAATTTTCTTATGGCTGGTGCTGAACGATGCGATTTTGACTAGAAAAAACCTCACTAAACACCAACTGAATGTAAATTCTAGCTGCGGGTTCTGCCACACTACCCTTGAGACTAGAGAACACCTCTTTCTACAATGTCCTAGGAGCAAAGCGTTACTCGTTGAGGTACTCAGTGCCCTGGGGACGAATCAGTACCCTACTGTGTACGAGGACCTGTGGGTAGGGTCAAAATTTGCTTCTAAGAGAAGAACTATGAGAGAAGCGTGGTATATCGCTATTGCTGCAACAACCTGGGTTCTTTGGCTAGACAAAAATAACCTTTATTTTCACAGAAATTGTAATAGTATTTCTGGTAATTTAACCCACATTATGCATTTTATTTTATTTTGGGCTAATGTGGCCGCAGCAGGTCCCAGGGAAGGATAGCGAGTGTATTCCAGGTTGAGGACTTTGATGATGATGAAGTCGAGATCGGTCCGACGATCGACTGATAGCCAGCATCACCTTTGACTGTTGATAGATTCCCACCGCTCCAGGGTTTGTGTAGCGCCCTGATTTCCAACACTGGGAAACCGTGACACGAGCCAAGACCTTTTTCTTCAATTAGTCACAATACACAGAAAAACAGGAAAATTTAAAACTTTTTATTCAATACACAATGTGTTACAAGTCTGAATATTGTACAACTGTAATACCTTACAATAGAGTTACAATATTACCTTTACATTTCCAAGTATTACAACCTTCAACATCTTACATCAGAGTACAAGGAATGAAGAATAACACTCGGTAACTCTCACTTGAGTACTTCTCAACTAATAGATAATCAATACATATACTGCAGCGGAACTAAACATAACACTGACTCCTTGTGTAACGCCCCGCCCCAATACTCAGACAATTTTAATATTTTTATGAAATACAAATTAGATACTATGTAGTACAACTGCCCACCACAGGCTGCCTCTCAAAAGGTGGTTAACAGAATTGGTGACTCTTGATCATAGGCAATTATATTTATACTCAAATTATCTTTGTATATTCCCGATATGGGACTATATTTCTCAAATCCTTTCACAAATCTCAATAGCAGTCGACTGCTAGGTATACCAGTCGACTGTTCGCTACCAGTCGACTGTTCGTTACAAATCTGGGGTATTACATACACCCCACCTTTAGAAATCAGCGTCCTCGCTGAGTACGGGACACACATCTAGTGTAGGACCGCCCTTTCTAGCACCCTGCCTACTTCCGTGAATACCCCACGAAGCAAATACCGGAGACTCATCTCCCTGCCGTGTATCAAATACACCAGGTGTGTCGAAAATCGGCTCTGATACCATTTGTAACGTCCCGCCCCAATACTCAGACAATTTTAATATTTTTATGAAATACAAATTAGATACTATGTAGTACAACTGCCCACCACAGGCTGCCTCTCAAAAGGTGGTTAACCGAATTGGTGACTCTTGATCATAGGCAATTATATTTATACTCAAATTATCTTTGTATATTCCCGATATGGGACTATATTTCTCAAATCCTTTCACAAATCTCAATAGCAGTCGACTGCTAGGTATACCCGTCGACTGTTCGCTACCAGTCGACTGCTAGGTATACCAGTCGACTGTTCGTTACAAATCTGGGGTATTACACCTTGCTTTCCTTGCCTTGAGTCCTCCTGAATCTCGCCTTTGTACTTCGGCGATCCAGTACCTATGGAAGTGGGGACGTCAGTATTCACTGACGCTTAAAGGCTGATCATATAGCAGCGAATCTCCCAAACAATATACAAAATATAGCAATGGTGTTGGTGTAGTTTAAGTGTTCGTGAGTGCTATGACTAGACTCTAATGCGATATTAAAATAGAACTAGGATGCTTCCTATTCTAATGTCAGCAAGTCTCTGAAAGCAACATGCATCCCATACTACATGCGCCCCATCTCAAGCCGTTTTCTCCATATATAGGGATTGAACCCGCGTTATGAATTCTAATTGTACACAACCTGTTCCTGACAGATACAACGTGAATGATGAGGTTGCAAACGTGGTCAAGTCCCACTAATGCAGTTCGCCAGTGGTGTCTTTATGTTGCCACTGCTATCCGGCTACCGGCCCTCACTCAAAAACCTGACGAACCGTCGGGGATACTGCTAACAGAGGAGCCCCCTGCTGCCCCCTGGTCGGACCGTAGTCCATGGCCTGTTCGCCCTCTTGGCATAGGACCTGACAGAGTTCCGGAGGTCCATCCCCCCTA
Source organism: Hemerocallis citrina (assembly GCA_017893485.1). Classification (NCBI taxonomy): domain Eukaryota; kingdom Viridiplantae; phylum Streptophyta; class Magnoliopsida; order Asparagales; family Asphodelaceae; genus Hemerocallis; species Hemerocallis citrina. The sequence continues at coordinate 279,316,615 of CM030359.1, forward strand.
GCTCCGCCCGCCTTATCATGGCACTTCGGGAATGAACAATTAGGATACGCAACCCATGTCCCCAACTAGTGAGAAGGCATCGTACGTATCCCTTTTGACAGGAAGGTACAACCCAATAACACCACCTATGATCTGCCTCAAGGGACGAGTTAGTGTAAGGGGCCCCCTACAACCGACTCCTCCCTCCCGGCAAAAGGGTTTAAGTAAAATGATCCTTGTAGTCACTACCCTAATGACGTCCCTGACTCGAACAATCCTAGGGATGACAATATTATAAACACGACATGCTAGGCAAAAAAACTTCGCAAGACAACTCTACTAGGCTGCTCAACCTAGACTTACCAGAATCCCTCAGGATCCGGTTCATGGCTCATCGATCCAAGACTTTGGCGGTGCAAATGTACATGCATGCCGCTACCCTAGACTTGGATTTCGTCTATACTCCTGTCCTCGATCAACCTACCCTGGTTGAGATTCGACGGTACACAAGGAGTGATTCCTCCACAGTTCCTTAGGGTAAGACAACATATGTCTTGATGGTCGATAGCCCTTACGGTGGTAATATCACCCTAAACGAGCACAACGAACTGTGTACTAGCTAACAAGCTATACACGAGTAACAACCACGTACGAGCCAATAAGCTACGTATGAAACAATAACTACCTACGAGCTAGGCGGGTCTCGTAGGAGATAACCACGTACATACTAGCCAAATAAGCCGCGTATGAGACCAACAGCTACGCACGGGCCGGTCGAGCTGCGTACGAGACAACAACCTTCATACGAGCCAAGTAAGCTACGTATGAGACCCACAACTACGTACGGGCTAGTCGAGCCACGTACGAGCACAACTATATGCAAACAACCATACAGGTAATCAATCTTAAAAGCAACCAAACGTGCTACTAGCAAACTTGATCTCCTATTATTAGAAGCAACAGAAGAGTCTACTAATATTCTATGGTCGGTATTCTACTAAGGAAGAATCCGAAGGCGACATAACAGCCTTTATCGAACTAACTATCACTAGTGGTCTTCCCAATCCTTATTACTTCAACCTATAGCGCCTTAGTATGGCATACAATTACAAACATCTTCCTACGACAATCTAATCATATAATACAACCACTCACCATGATACTCTTAAGTATGAATATGATTAATGCTTGTGCTTACATCGAGCTTAAGCATGAAAATCACTACGACCTAGACATGAAGTCCACTATAGTCAAGCATAGGTTATAATTTGAGCATGAAAGCTTACTACTTATCATGGTTAATCACCACCACCCAAGCATGGATACATACATGCAACATTCCAAGGCATAGTAGGTATTCTAACACTAACCCTACAACATTCTAAGCATGTATTTGAACTTTAGCATGGTATAGAACATAACATAAAATCACTACAACTAACCATGGGTAGTTTCTTTAATCTAAGCATGAATATCATAGTGTGGATACCATTAACTTAACATGATCAATAATTAGCATGACACCTACTTATTTAGCATGAATAATGATTAAGCATGATCATCTACTAATATAGCATGAACAAATACTTATCTAAGCATGGGTATCATGTAAACATGAGTATTCATTTAATCTAGCATGGTATACAACTTACTTACAATTTAAACTAGCATGGCATACAACTTACTTACAATTAAAATTAGCATGGCATACAACTTACTTGCAATTAAAACTAGCATGGCATACAACTTACTTGCAATTAAGCTAGCATGGCATAGATCTTACTTACAATTAAAACTAGCATGGTATATCACTTACCTACAATTAAACTAGCATGGTATATTACTTACCTACAATTAAACTAGCATGGTATACAACTTTTCTACCACTTATCTAGCATGGTATACAACTTACTTACAATTTAAACTAGCATAGCATACAACTTACTTGCAATTAAAACTAGCATGGTATATCACTTACCTACAATTAAACTAGCATGGTATATCACTTACCTACAATTAAACTAGCATGGTATACAACTTTTCTACCACTTATCTAGCATGGCATATGACTTCCCTACAATTAAACTAACATGGTATACAACTTTTCTACTATCATCCAAGCATGAATCTTTATTAAGCATGAATAACTACTAACCATGAATATCTTACTAAGCATGGGTAACTACTAGTATGAACATACAACATTCCTAAGTATATATGTATATATACTTTTAACATGGTAAGTAATTTTATCATGGATCCTACAACATTCTAAACATAAATAAATTAATCTAACATGATAGGTATTTTTAGAATGAATCCTACAACATTCTAAGCACAAATGAGTTGATCTAAACATGGTAGGAAATTCTTAGAATGAATCCTACAACATTCTAAGCATAATTAACACTCCTAAACATGGTAGGAATTTTAGAAAGAATCCTACAACATTCTAAGCATGAAATAGCATTCCTAAAACACGATAGGTAATTTTAGAAAGCATCCTACAACATTCTAAGCATAAAAACATGATAGGTAATTTTAGAAAGAAACCTACAACATGTATGTCATTCCTACATATGATAGGCAATTTTAGAATTAATCCTCCAACATTCTAAACATGAAATAGCACTCCTAAAACATGATAGGTAATTTTAGAAAGCATCCTACAACATTCTAAGCATAAAAACATGGTAGGATATTTTTAGAAAGAATCCTATAACATTCTAAGCATAAAGCATGATAGGAAAATTTAGAATGAATCCTACAACATGTATGTCATTCCTACATATGATAGGCAATTTTAGCATTAATCCTACAACATTCTAAATATCATTAAACATGCTAGGTATTTTTAGAAGAAGTCCTACAACATTCTAAGCATATCTAAATTATTCTAATATAATCTTAGCATGGTATTTATTTTATGAACATAAAATAAACATCTACAACTATCTACTACTACTACTATTCCATTTTAACATAACATGCAACTATCTACTACTACTACTACTTCATTTAAAGCAAGAACATAACACATAACTATCTACCACTACTACTACTTTATTTTAGTCAAGAACATAACACCCAACTATCTACTACTACTACTACTACTTCATTTTAATCAAGAACACAACATACAACTATCTACTACTACTACTTCATTTTAATCAAGAACACAACATACAACTATCTACTACTATTACTACTTTATGGATATAAAACATCTACAACTACTTACTATTTTATTTTAACAAGCTACTTCTTAATTGTCTACTAGTCTTTATTAGTCTTGATTTATTATCAGTAGTGATTATAAAAAAAAGGAAGATCTTTTTATTTTCTACAACTAGTGATTATAAAGAAAAGACCTTTTTATTTATTCTACAACTAGTGATAAAAGCAAAGATCTTTTTATTTATTCTACAACTAGTGATTAATAAAGAAAAGATCTTTTTATTTATTCTACAACTAGTGATTATAAAAGAAAAGATCTTTTTTTACTTATTCTACAACTAGTGATTATAAAAGAAAAGATCTTTTTTTTTACTTATTCTACAACTAGTGATTAATAAAGAAAAGATCTTTTTTTTATTTAAGAAAGAAAACTACAATAAAACATATGCTTATCATCATTATGTCCAAGTTCAATAAAAGTCCTACAACCCAAATGGTTGTATAAGAATGTTCATATGCTTGTGTATAGTTCATATCAAGTCCTACAAGTCCTACAACCCCCAATCGGTTGTATGTGCAAGTCATATGCATTATGCCATTTTAGTCCAACAACATACATAAACAACAACTACAATTTTAAAGATGTGATCTTTATGTGTTTAGTAGGTACTACTACTACTTTCTTTCTTTTATTCACCACCACATTCACAACAACAACCACACACTATCACAAGAACAACCCCAAAAAACAAAGAAAACAAAACAAGAAGGTAGGAGAAGAAGTCAAAACACAATACAAACAAACAAGCAAACAACCAAAGAAAAGTGGAGAACCCCCACCTTAGCCTCTATTGGAAGGACTTGCTAGCTAACCTTCTCCTTCCCCTAGCTCTTAGAATCTCCTAGGAAAAACCCTACAATAAAACTCTCTTGTTAGTATGAGATTCTCTCTTTCTTTTCCTTTCCTTTCTTTCTTTCTTTTTGTTTTCTAAAATGAGAGAAGGAGGAGAATGAGGGGGTATTTATAGGAGGGGATAGGAGGGGGTAAGTGCAAAATTGCACTCACATTTGCACAAAAACCCCAAGGAAAGGTTGAGGCCGGCCATGCCCAAGGAGGAGGAGGGGTAAGGTGTAGGCATGGTGAGGTGGAGGCATGGTGAAGGGATAAGGTTTCTAGAAGGGGTTTAATTCTTCTCATGCACACAAACCCTATTTTAAACCTCCTAATCAAACCCTAACTATCTTATTAAGTTGCCATAACAAGAATGAGTACATTGTCCAAAAGTACATATTACATACTTTGTATAATGTACTAAGTACCATACAATTGTATGTATGTGTATATATATGTGTATACTAAAAATTCCTTATATAATTCCCATAAAATAGTTTAATTTAGAAAATAATAGTAAAATAAATTCTATTATTAATTCGGAGGATCGCGCTATCAATTTGATGCGCTTCGGATGTACACCGACCGATATATGCGTGTAGACACTATTTGTGGGCAAACCGGCGAAAAATCACCAAAATAATTTGATTTTGGAATTAAAATGAAATAATAATAAAATAATAATGAAATAGTAATTTATACGAGGTAATATCCGTCCGGGATATTACAGTTTGTTAGGGGGATATGATGTATTTTGGTTAGATGCATGTATGTTGCGGCCATTCTGGTATTATTTTTTCCCACCCTCCATGTTTGGGGTGGAGTTTATGTACTTTTGCTATAATTGTAGGACCTTGTACTTGGCTCAGTACTCTGAGTTTGTTTTATTAACCCCTTATTAATGAAACAGGGTGGCCATACTCCACATTTTCTTCACAAATTTTTTTTTGCATAACTCACTATCCTATTTAAAAACTGGATATTTCACAGAAAATAAAAAAATTGAGATTAAAAAATCATACAAAATTTGAAATAAGATACGTTGATAGTAGACTAATAGAAAAAAACATATAACTGATAAGAAAATATTAAAATATTTAATACTAACAAGTAAGGTAACTCAAAACCTACTTAAAGAAATACAAAAGGAAATAGCATACAAAATATTAGATTATAGAAACGAAGAAACAAGTTGATATTACCAACATCTACTAGCATATAGAATATTAAGGTAAGCATGATTAAAAGTCCAAAAGTAGAAACATCAATAAGTAAATTAAATTCAAACATAGAATCAAAAATTTATATGATAAACATTCAAGAGTTGGAAGAATATTACAATGGCCCAGAATTTGAAGAAACTATAAGAAAAAATTTAAAAATCATAAATAAGAACATAAAAGAACTAAGTAGATACATAACCGAAGATACAAAAGAAGAATTAGACATAACGGAAGAAGGTATGAAGGAGTTAGAAGCCATAAAAAAACTTAATATAAATATTTTAGAAATAAAAGATTTAATGGCAAATCCCAATTTAAAGGAAGTAGAAGAAGCCTTAAAAATCTAGATATAACAAATGAAGAAATAAAAATGGATCAAGAGAAAGACATGATCATAACAAAACTTATAGAAAGTCCAACTAATATGTACGAATATTTAAGACCACCACCTAGTAAAAAAAACTTATAACCTACCATGAAAATGGAAAAATAAGAAAAGAAGTAAGCTAGAAAAAGAAAAAGGAACACCAAAATATGAGCCCACATAACACTATGAAAAAAGAATAGCAGGAAATGGAGAATTGCTAGAATTAGACTGTGTAAAAGATGTAGATAGAATAGTAAAATAATGGGTAAAAGCATCCCTAATAGTAGGATTTAGACCAAACCTCGTAGGCAATACATTTGAGAAGTTTATAGAAGCAACCTTTATAGGAGTAGTAGCAAAATGGTGGAATGGGTTAACAGAAAAAGAAAGAAGTAATATAAGTAATACAAAATTAATTGATGATAAAGGAACACAACGAATTTCAGCATAAAGAACCTTAAGATTAAAAGAAATAATCATAAATTGCGAGAAAGCAATAAGAACAGAATTTAGTGTCTACGAAAAAACAGAAAGACATAATATATATTAAAAAAACCAAGCAAGATGAAGACAAGCAATTTAGAAATTTGTGATATGTGCTATTTTTATAACTATGCATGTGAATTCAAAGAATATTTTCAAAATAGTTATTACACAAAAGAAGAGAATGGTCTAATCTTTGACCCATTTTTTCTAAAATTACCATATCCATGGAGCATGAACATATATAGTGCGTATGTAAATGAGAAAGTAAAACCATAAATAGATACTTTAGGGTATATGACACAATTTGTAAATGATTATAGAGATAAAGTATGTCAAGAAGATAAATCAACTATTAAATATTATTGAACATATAAACAAAGAATTTGTTGTGATGAAGTAAGACTAAATCATTAGGGATGTAATAATAACTATAACTATACAAAGAGACGTAAATAAAAATTCCAAAAATATAAACAAAAATATAGAAAAAACTTTTAAGAAATATAAAAAACTATATAAAAGATACTTCAGAAGAATAAATAAAAACAAACAATATCCAAAAAACCCAAAGAAATGTAATTATTATATATGTGGAGAAGTATGCCAAATATCACCAAATTGCCCTAAGAGAATGAATAAAGAAAATATAAATTACATAAAAGAAAGTGAAGAAATGAACAACATAAACTATGAACTCATTGAATATGAGAAAAACTGGTCAGAAATTAGAGAAGATGAGGAAATAATGGTAATGGAAGAAGATAGTGGAAGTAGTGAAAATGAAACAGAAGAATGTGAAATAAACATGATGACAGAAATAACAGAAATAAGAGAACAATTAGAAAGAGAAGATTATAATGAAAAAGTAAGGGAAAGAATGTGATTTGACATACAAAAATACGATAAAAGAAGAGCAACCAAATTGGACATAAACCTAAAAGAGATATTTAAACTTCCATTATTTGAAAAAAAAGGAATACCATCATAATAGCCAAAAATAATGAATAACCTATAGACAATGAACAAGCATAAGGAAAAATCATAATTTCATTAATAACGGAAAGAATAATAAGGCAATAAATGAAAAAATAAGTGAGAAAACCAGAAAAACATTAAGACGCATACATTTATGAACGGTACAAATAATAATAAAAGCTTATTTTAAGGAAGGAATAAATACATCCGTAGAAATATACCTAATGGATGATAGAATAATATCAAGTATACAAGATGCCTTAATAGGAATAGTACAAGGAAATCTAATGTATCAAGAAATAAAATTTACAACAAAACCTAATTTCTCTATAAGTATAGCAGATGAAAATAAGGACAAAAGTTAAGTCATGTACTACAGATTATAAAGAATACAAATGATAGAGAAAAGTAAATATTTATGTTTTCACTAGTAAGCATGAAGTAAAAAACTGATACCACATATCAGAGTTTCTTCAGCCCGGCATGGTGAATATTAATATTTACCAAATAAAACTAGAATACAACAAGTACAAGTAACAATTACACAAGAAATTTTACAAACACAACTAGAAGATCTCTGTGGAGAAGACCCTTTAGCAAAATAGCACTTGATATGGCTAAAAAACGGGGTTAAATCAGAACCGTCCAAATCAGGAACGAATCTTAAAGCTTAGGGGTAAAATGGTAATTTTACCTATTGTTGGGCCTAAAGCGGGTACTGGATCTCTCCCTCAAAGATCCAATAACCCACGAACGGGTCCACCCCAACTGGATGCGGGTTTCAACCCGCAGCGAACCTGGTCCATTAGGATAGAATTAGGGTTTCTGATTAATCCTAATCAACGGCCCTGATTCATATCTATCCTTTCACTGATAATTAGGGATTACATTCCTTATTTATACACAGGAATTACATGCCTAATTTAATCCCCTAAGATGCCTATAAATACTCCCCATCCATCTCCATTAAGAGGTAATCAATCTTTTGCCAGTTTTCATGCTCTTTCATAATCTTCTCTGATTACTGACTTGAGCGTCGGAGGGTGCGTCGCCGGGAAAAACCCCGGTGTCTCGCACTTTTTGCAGGTATACGGCGGGAGCGACTATCAAACTCTGACGGAACAGGTATACAGGTTTGCTATTCAGTTTTCCTAAGAATCCACAAATACTATCTGTTTGCCCCCACACCAAATTTAGCGGCAACAGATTGGCACCGTCTATGGGAAACTAACGAATAGCAACCTCTCCTCTTCCCGTTGGACAGATCTTCTCCAACCATGCCTCCTAGAAAAGTCAGACCCAGAGGGTCCAACCGAGGACCCAACCCCGATCAGCAACATGACATTCCCATCTAACCCGCTCCGCAGCAAGGGTAACTCCCTCCTCCAGCGGAAGACCCACTCCAACAGGACCTGCCTCCTCCGCAGAATCAGCAACCTTCTAAGGGTCCCAATCCGCAGAAGCAGCCTCTCCATCCGGACCACGTCTCCATCCACAACGCCTCTTCGAACTCTATGGCCTCTCATCATCCCCGAGCTTCCGGTCTCCACAACACCATCCTCAATCGGCAGAAGGATGAGGATCTTCGCCGCCATCTGGATGAAAAGCGGGCCCGTGAGGGAACCTTCCACCAACACCGTCCGGATGAGCGATCTCCTCATCGCCGAGAATACAGAAGGTCCCCTACCCAAAGGAGGCGGAGAGAGTCCCCCGAGCATTACAGAAGAAGACCACACTCCCCTGCAAGTCGGCAACAGCCTAGGAACGATCAGGCACCCATCACCCGTGCCGAGTTCCAGCAGTTCCAAGCGACCGTCCTACAAGCTCTCAATCTCTGTCCTAACACTAATGCTCCAAAGATTCCCTCTCCTCCTCCGGTTCGAAGTCCTCATCGACGGTCCCCATCTTCTCCTCCAGCTCCCAGCAACTCCCGGCATGTACAGAGTCCTCGCCGCTCCAGGAGCTACCATCGTCGTAGCCCCCGCTTTCCCTCGTACGAAGACGAGTCTAGAGGCTCGGCTGATTACCGTCGAAGGGATGACGCTGTATACCGCCGTCTCCACGAGATGGAGAGGCGCTTGGGTCAGTTAGACCGAGAAGAGGAGCTCAGAGGAAGGACCCTTCGTCCTAGCAGACCTCCTTTTTCCCGAACCATAATGGATGCACCTGTACCGGTCGGCTTCAAGCCTCCTCAATTTGAGACCTACTCCGGGGAGACTGACCCCATCGATCACATCGAAAGCTTCAAGACCCTAATGCTCATCCATCAAGCTTCCGATGCTCTACTCTGTAAAACCTTCCCCGCAACTCTCAAGGGTCCAGCTCGAGAATGGTACTCTCGCCTTGCCTCATCCTCAATATTCTCCTTCGAGCAATTCGAGACCCTCTTCGTCACCCATTTTGTAAGTAGCCGTCGAACTGAGAAGACCAGCATCTCGCTAATGTACCTCCACCAGAAGCAAGGTGAGAAGTTGAGAGACTATGTGAAGAGGTTCACAGCTGAAGCCAGGTCCATAGCATCCCTCGACCAGTCGGTCGCTGCAGCAGCATTTCAATCCAATGTCCTCAATTCCAACCTCCGCTCCTCCCTCGCCAAGAAGCCCCCACAGAACTTCTCTGACCTCCTCCTCCGAAGTGAAAAGTATATTCGGGCCGAAGAAGCCGAGCACCACCCCAACTTGGAGGGGTCTTTCTCTGGGTCTAAGAGAAAGGGAACAGAAGAGGAAGGAGCCAAGAAGCTCCAGAAGGATAATGGTGGCCAGCCCCGACCTCCCCCCAGATTCGAGAAATTTACTCCTCTCACCACCAATGTCTCCACGATTCTAATGGAAGTAGAGAAGGAAGGGATCATACCTCCTGCTCCGAGGATGAACACTCCTGCTAAGAAGAGGGATAAAGAGAAGTGGTGCCGTTATCACCGGGACCACGGGCACGACACCAATGATTGTGGGGCCTTGAAGAATGAGATAGAAGCCCTCATCCAGAGAGGGCAGCTGACCAGATTTGTGAGAAAGGACCAAGCCGACCTTCCTCCTCCGCCTCGGGGGGCTAATAAGCGTCCGGAACGCGATGAAACGCCTGACTTTGAAGAGGAGCGTGTCCTACACCTCATTCATGGGGGCCCAATGGAGGGCTCCTCAAACTCCTCTCGAAAGGCATTTATAAGAGAAGTCAATTCGGTCCGCTCCACCCCTCCTCCCAAAGGCCTCGGAGTGCCCGTCACATTCTCAGACGAAGATCTTGAAGGTGTCCGCACCCCTCACTGTGACGCGCTCGTCATCAACCTCCACATGGCAAATTTCAAAGTGGAGAGGATCCTAGTGGACAATGGCAGCTCCGTTAACATCCTCTTCCTCGCCGCTTTTAAAGGCCTCAAACTCTCCCAAGATAGACTCAAGACCGCCGGCTACACGCTCCATGGGTTCACGGAAGTGCCAGTGACTATCGAAGGGGTGATCACCCTCGACGTAACCGCTGGCAAAACTCCTACTACCCGAACGGAGCCCATGGATTTTATGGTCGTGGATGTCCCAGCAGCTTACAACGTCATTTTGGGTCGGCCCGGCCTCGCTGCCCTTGAAGCAGTCCCATCCGCCTATCACCTCAAGATGAAGTTTCCCACTCGGGCCAGAGTAGGGGAAGTAAGGGGCAACCAGGAAACGGCCTGCAAGTGCTACATGACCTCTATCCTCGGTCCAGTCCTCTCCTTAGAAACTCTGGAAATTCCCCAAGACGCTGCCCGACCGACGTCCGAGCCGGTGGATGAATTGGAGGAAGTGCTCTTCTCTGAGCAGGATCCAACTCGAAAGTTCTTTGTTAGCAAGACCCTCCCGTCCGCCCTATGCTCGGACATTGTACAGTGCATCCAAAGGAACCAAGACCTCTTTGCTTGGTCAGCTGCAGACATGTCCGGAATTTCCGAAGAGCTCTTGGTCCACCACCTCAGCGTTGTTCCAGGGTCCAAACCGGTTCAATAGAAAAGGCGCAAGTTCGCCCCCGAGCGCCAGCTAGCCATAAAAGAGGAGGTGGACAAGCTCCTGAGGGCCCGGTTCATACAAGAAGTGAACTATCCCGAGTGGTTGTTGAATGTAGTAATGGTGAAGAAGTCTAACGGGACTTGGAGGATTTGGATCGATTTTACCGATCTCAACAAGGCTTGCCCCAAGGATCCCTTCCCTCTTCCGAGTATTGATACTTTGATTGATGCCACCTCGGGACATGAACTCCTCAGATTCATGGACGCCTTCTCAGGCTACAACCAGATCCGGATGTTCACCCCGGATATCCTGAAGACATCATTTGTGACCGATCAGGGCCTCTATTGCTACAGGGTTATGCCCTTCGGTCTGAAGAATGCAGGCGCGACATATCAACGCCTCGTCAACAAGGTTTTCCAAGCTCAAATCGGCCGTAATATGGAGGTGTATGTTGACGACATGCTTGTAAAAAACATCTGAGGCGCCGATCATGTGACCGACCTCCAGGAGGCGTTTGACGTTCTGAGAAAGCACAACACGAGACTCAATCCAAAAAAGTGTGCATTCGGAATCTCGTCAGGGAAGTTCCTCGGCTTCATGGTCAGCCAACGAGGAATTGAAGCAAACCCTGAGAAAATCAAGGCCATATTAGACATGGCCCCTCCCAAGAATGTTAAGGAAGTTCAGAGGCTAACAGGCCGCCTAACCGCCATAGGGCATTTTCTCTCGAAGTCCGAGGAGAAATGCCTCCCCTTCTTCAAGGCCCTCAGTGGGGCTAAAGGTTTCGAATGGGATCAACAGCAACAGGAGTCGTTCGACCAGCTCAAGGCTTACCTCGTCAATCCTCCCCTCCCCAGCAAACCAATTTCTGGCGAACCCCTCTACCTCTATCTAGCAGCCTTCGAGCAGACCCTCAGTGCTGTTTTAGTAAGGGAAGAAGACCGGGCTCAAAAGCCCATCTACTATGTGAGCAAGGTACTTCGGGATGTCGAGCTCCGCTATCCGAGAATAGAAAAGATGGCTTATGCCCTGGTGATGGCCGCAAGAAAGCTTCGCCCGTATTTTCAGTCCTATTCGGTGGTCGTTCTGACCGACCAACCGCTGAAGCAAGTCCTCCACAAGCCAGAGACCTCGGGTCGCCTTATGAAGTAGTCTATCGAGTTGAGCCAGCATGATATAACCTACCAACCTCGGACTGCGATCAAGGCTCAGGCCCTAGCAGAATTCATAGTTGAAAGTACCATCCCCGAGTTCAGTCAGCGATGAAGGGACCACCTATCTGGTCGGTTTATGTGGACGGATCTTCCTGCAATGAGGGAAGCAGAACCGGGGTCATTCTGGCAGGCCCAGATGACTTCATCCTCCAATACTCCCTCTGTATCAACTTCAAGGCCTCGAACAACGAAGCAGAATACGAGGCACTCATAGCCGGCCTTGGAATGGCTCGAAATGCAGGGGCGCAATGCCTCCGGATCTTTAGCGACTCTTAGGTAGTCGTAAATCAGGTCCTCGGCGAGTATGAAGCACGCGATGACAGGATGGTCAAATACTTAGCCAAGGTCAGGAGCCTCATGGCACTGTTTGAAGAAGCCCTCATCCAACGAATACCACGAGAAGAAAATGCTCAGGCCGACGCCCTCTCCAAACTAGCCTCTTCCTCCCTTCAAGGTCTCGAGCAGACCGTCCTGATAGAGGTCCTCCTGAAGCCAAGTATAAAGGACGAAACTTCCGACTCTATAGAGTCGCTGCCTGTCCTGCTTGAAGATAACTGGATGAAACACCTCGTCGAATTCTTGAGGGACGGACTCCTCCCCGAGGATCCCAAAGAAGCTCGAAGAGTGAGAACCCGAGCTGAGCGTTACACACTAATCGGAGGTATCCTATATAAACGCTCTTTCACACAGGTAGACGGCAGGCCCTACCTGAGATGCCTCTCCCCCGGGCAAGCCGACTACGCCCTGCAAGAACTTCATGAGGGCATCGGCGGGGCACATTCGGGGTCCAGAGCTCTTGCCCGCAAAGTGTTGAATTACGGATATTTCTGGCCCACTCTTCTACAAGATGCCGAACGGCACATTCGGCAATGCAGCTCCTGTCAGAAGTACTCCGACATCCGACACCTCCCACAAACTTCACTCACTTCCCTATCAAGTCCAGTCCCCTTTGCAATGTGGGGGATGGATTTACTGGGGCCATTCCCACCAGCTCCCGGCCAGTTCAAATTCTTAGTCGTGGTAATCAACTACTTCTCAAAATGGATAGAGGCCGAGCCCTTGGCCACGATCACCGAGAACAAGGTTGTTCAGTTCTTTTGGAAGAGCGTGATCTGCCGATTCGGCGCCCTCGGGTCCTGATAACAGACAACGGAACCCAGTTCACCGGGGCTGCCTTCCGAGCTCTATGCGAAGACCTTGCCATCCAACACAGATTCTCCTCCGTTTCTCATCCCCAGTCGAATGGCCAAGCCGAAAATACTAACCGACAGATCCTCTCCGGCATTAAGAAGAGGTTGGATAAGTGTTCCAAAGGCTTATAGGTCGACCAGCTCCCCAACGTGCTGTGGAACTATCGCACCACAAAACGGACCCCCACAGGAGAGAGCCCATTTAATCTCACCTATGGGTCCGAGGCCATCATCCCCCCAGAAGTCGGAATACCCTCTCCTCGTCTAATAGCTTATGAAGAAGAGCAAAATGTCAGAGAACTCCGAGCAAACCTAGACGAGATCCGAGAAAGAGCCGCCATTCGTCAACAATGCTACCGAAGAAGGATGAGTTGGCATACAACAAGAAACTCCGTCCTACCAACCTCAAAGAAGGGGACCTTGTTCTCAGGAAGTTAGCCATCTCATTCCCAGGTCAGAAGAGCAAATTGGCTCCAAATTGGGAGGGACCCTATAAGATCGTCAAGGAAATTTGCCCCGGGACATACAGACTAGAAGACCTCGAGGGCAGAGAGATCCCCAGGACCTGGAATGCCGACCATCTTCTAAAATACCAAGAGAGAGCACCAACGCCTCTCTAAGTATTTTTAGGATGTCGAACCATTCCTCTCCTATCACTTGTACTATTTTTCTTTTATTTCTTTCTTGTAATAACGGCTTGCAACTTTAGAAGCAGCCGACCACTAGTTATCAATAAAGAAAGCTTTTACTTATTTTGCTATTGTGAAAATTGTTTACATCTCTCTGCTTTTACTCTTCACTCTATCGATGGTTCGGAGTCCAACACTTGGCTCGATTCTACTTGGCAAGTTCGCTCCTAAGCGAGCTAGAAGTAGTTCGCCATTCGGAATTGCTCCCACAACCGTTGAACTACTCTATCAATGGTTCGGAGTCCAACACTTGGCTCGATTCTACTTCGCAAGTTCGCTCCTAAGCGAGCTAGAAGTAGTTCGCCATTCGAAATTGCTCCCACAACCGTTGAACTACCCTAACGATGGTTCGAAGTCCAACACTTGGCTCGATTCTACTTCGCAAGTTCGCTCCTAAGCGAGCTGGAAGTAGTTCGCCATTCGGAATTGCTCCCACAACCGTTGAACTACTCTATCAATGGTTCGGAGACCAACACTTGGCTCGATTCTACTTTGCAAGTTCGCTCCTAAGCGAGCTAGAAGTAGATCGCCATTCAGAATTGCTCCCACAACCATTGAACTACCCTAACGATGGTTCGGAGTCCAACACTTGGCTCAATTCTACTTCGCAAGTTCGCTCCTAAGCGAGCTGGAAGTAGTTCGCCATTCAGAATTTCTCCCACAACCGTTGAACTAACCTGACGACAAGTTCGGAGTCCAAACGCATGGTTCAGCTCAGCTCCGCAAAGCTCGCTTTTAAACGAGCTAGGTGTAATACCCTGATTTTTCAATTAATGAAAAATTATTTATTTTGCACGTAGTGTGCACGTGCAATATTTTGGGTTGAATTATTTTTATAATGATGTGTATAAATATTTAATTATGTGTTCTCAAATTATTTTGTACATTCTTTAAAGCCTTATTTTGATTTAATTAAAAAGGCCTTTTCTTAAAAAGCCCAAATGTATTTTATTTTATTTATTTTTATAAACTATTTTGGCCCAAAAAGAAAGCCCATGAATTAATCTCTTTTAATTAGAACTTGTCATGTAGAAGACTTTTTTTTTACTAATTTATTTTTATACAAATTTAAAATGTACAAATTTGGCCTAGTTGCATGCACGTGCACTACACGTACACGTGCCATGCACACCCTTCTTCCAAGGCCGGATTGCTTCTTTTTTTTGGAGGGATTTTCAAAATTGATCATGGTGATCATGGTGGTAGTTTTATGGATGTGGGTAGTTTTTCTAACTCCTACTTTGATCTAGGCCCTTCATTCTACAACCAACCACTCAATCTTGGCCCTCCATTTCACCTATTCTCTAGTATAAATACCCCCCCCCCCTCTCATGGCTATTTTCATATGCAAATTATATTTCCAATCTATAGTATTATTGTTGTAATAGTGTGAGTTATAAAAGATAGAGAGTTGTGTGGGTTTTGCTTGCTTGGAGTGGCCGGCTATCACCAAGGGGAGCATTCGGTTGTGCTAGGAAGCATTCGGTTGGGCTTGAGTGGCTTGGAGCTTGTGCGTGCATTTGGCTAGGAGGAGGTGCTTTTATTTGAGGACTTGTTGCTTTTTGGGTTCTCTCCATTCAAGGTGGGTAAAACTTCCATATTTCTAATGTAGGAATCTATGCTAGTTTTAATTATCAAACACTATGCATGAAAAATACTAATAAGAACACACTTAAATTGAAAAGTTAGTGTATGAATGGATTGAAATGATGTGATTAATTTGTGTGTGAAATTCTAGCATGAAATTTAATTGTATGTAGAATTCTCCATGATTATTAATTTGAATGAATGATGGTGGAATATTGCTAGCATGATGCATGAAAATCTCCAATTAGATCGCTTGTAAAATGTATGGTTGAAGCATGAAATTGATTAAGAAAAGAGTACACTTTAATTTGAAAAGAATGATTTTTCTTGAATGATTGAGTTGCAATTATACTAATTAATGAGTAATAGTATACTTTGTGACGTAGATGAACTAATGAAATTATTTGTTATCATCAAAGAAGAACCACTCAAAAATTAGTAGTTTTGAGTTTTGCCTATTCATGTGCTAAATAGACATTCATGTTGATATGGGCATGGATGAATCCAAAATATATGTGTTGCTGAATATGAATTAATTGTCATAAGGAATTGGTGAATAAAAAGGGATTAGAAGACTAATTGATTATTCAATGTCGAAAATAAAAGATATGGTAGTCTTAATGAACAATTTATTAAATTGTGTGGAAAAATTATGTTTTAGTACAAAAAAAATTATTTTATACTTACTGTTATGAAGATCCAGTAAAGGAGATTAAATCTGGAATTTTTCAGTAGTTTGTATAAAGGCAATATGAACCAAAATTGACTTGAACATCGAGTTGTTTTAACAACTGTAGTAAAACGATTCATATGGATTTTTACTTGGTACTGTGACAACCTGAGCCAGTAGCTCAGGCGGTCACTGACCGCGGTTGGCTTCTCTGGAGCGGGCGGTTCGAACCCTGTGTTCACCACCTTTTTCCACCATTTGAATATATATATATATATATATAACTGCGACCCGAAGCACATATACTAAAATCGCCCCTTTCATACCGCTAGCACAGTTCGGCCATGTGGCGGGTGCTCTTGGCTCTCTTCCCGTTGTGCCTGGGTTCGATTCCTCCCATCGGCACTTATAAAAAAAAATATTTTTTTTGGGAGTTGTAGGTGTCCAAAAAATGTGGAAAAAATATGGTAATTCTCATAAAAATGCAAGGAATTTTATAAGATTGAATTGAGTATTATTTGAATAAAATACAATGTGGTTTGTGAACAAAAGGCACAATTAGAGCTATGGTTCTAAGATACACATTTATGAAAGTATAGTTTATAAAGATAAATTGAAATGGATTTATTAGAAAGCAATTGGCAAAAAGAACCTTGTTGTGTGACATGATATTATTAATTCTCACTTGAGAATATTGTGCAAAATATGAAGTATGAATGTTTATTAGCAATACGAATTCCAAATGTGAAATTATGAAGTGCATGAGTTCATGTATGATTATGGAATTAGAAATCATGTTGATGAAAGAAAAAGAAATTTGTTGGCTATGAATATGAATTTTATGAGTTGTAAGTACTCAAGTTGAAGATTGTGAAATGAAATTTGAAATAGAGTAGCTAAGTCTCCCCGGCATTAAGAATTGAATTGAAATGAAATTAGACCAAGGTTGGTCAAGTTGAAATAAATGAATAAGTCCGGTTGATGGAGAGGCTAACTCTAAAGATTATTTCTGTTCATGATTTTTAATAAAACTAAGGACTAGTGCATAGTGAAGATGTGATGAAAGTAAGAGAAAAATATTGAGTATGAGGGCCCTGGGTAGCGGCGAGAGCGTATCCCAGGAATTCCCATGACGAGTCTGGGTGAGGATACTGTTCCAGAGTACCGTCCCAGTGGCGACGCTCGTGGGATGTTTGAAGACTACGGGTGGTGTCATGTTTATGGTGAGAGCGTATCCCAAGAATTCCCATGATGCGTCTGGGTGAGGATACTACTCCAGAGTGCCTAAACATGAGTTCGTAGGTCAGATAACATCTAGGATACTTACCGTAATTACAGTAGTAGATTAAATCATAACGGGGGATTGAACCGTATAAAGATGAAGAACGAATAAGGGCTTGCCCTCGGACCTATGTAGTATGGGATGCATAGAATCCGAACAAGTGCGCATTAGTGTCATGTAACATAAATAAATGCATTAAGGATTAAGTGCACAATCACAACGCGACATCAATAGGGTAGTCCCTTTAGCTTGAATGTGACAAGTTTGTGTTTGCTAAATGTGAAAAGTTAAGTTATACTATTTCCGGCATAGAGAGGATGGCCGTGTATAATGTTCGTCGGTTGAATAAACTGACGTACCCACAGTCTTATATGCAGGTAAATGTTATGTTAAAGATTAAAGAGGATTGGATGCTTAAAGATTATATCAAGCTGTTGTACTTGTATTCAATTGTTGTATTTTACTTCCGCTGTGCAAAAGAAAGATGTAATTATGATGTAATCTCTGATGTATGATGAAAAGTTTTAATTTTCCTGTAAAATTGTACTAAAGAAAGTGAAAAGATCCTGTAGAACATCTCGAATTCAGTGTATTTGGGATTCGGGGCGTTACACTAGGAGTTGGTCACCCATATGAAGGAAGATTTGCCTCTGACTTTGAGTAGTTTTCAAAAGTTGGAAAAGTTATACTTAACAATTTGTCAACCATCACAGCACTCAAACATCGGGAACAAAACAAACTTTCTTATTAAGGGCCCGGACCGAGCCGACACTACAACGAGATTTTTTTTACAGTAATTTGAAAAGCATAATACAACTTATTCAATGCTTCTTCGGAAGGGGAACACTTCGGTTCAGAGACACACGAGGGCGACGTCGCGTCGCTTCTGAGCTCGACTCTAGTCCTACAAAGCGAGATCCCCCTTCGTCACTAGTTCTAGCGGTAGCCCCAACCGAGGCCCCGCTGGACGAAATAGCTACGGCACTCTGAGCATCTGCCGGGCTTCGCCTAACAGCAGGCAAGCGAGTCGCAGGTTCATAAAAAGTGATCCCTCTTTCGCTCTCCTCGCGAGTGCATGACGTGCTGCGAACATTTGGCCTTATAGGCTGAGGTTTTAGCGAAGCATTCTCCTCCTCCAGCTCGATGATCATATCTCTCAGGATCTCGTCCGCCTCCGATGTTTTGAGACGAGGGAGTTTAGACGAGCCAGCGACATTAGTATTATCAGCCACTACGCGACGAAGATGAGTCACTTCGATACCTCTATCGATCGTGATCCGCCTTAATTTGTCGATTCTGGCCAATAACTCGTCGCGCTCAGACATCAACATCCCCACCTTCGAAGCTAACTCCTCTTCTTCGGCTGAGTGTTCTTTTATTGTCACCTCCAATTGATGGATCTCCGCCAGCAGTTCACTATTTCTCGCTTCGACATCAGAGAGGCCCTTACGGACCAGCTCTACCTCGCCTTCGAGAGACGTCTTTCGCGACTGCTTTCGCAGTTGCTTTAACTCGCTTAAATACCCTCTCGCTGTTGCTTTGATTTCTTCCAAATTCAAGAAGTCATAAAACGCTTTGTTCCGATTGCGAGAAAGAGCCTTCTTCGTTTTCTCTAACTCAGTGCGGAGGTAGGAGACCTCAGTAATTGGACCAAACTCAACCTGAAAAGCGGAGAAATATCAAGAGAAATCTTCGACATTTGAGGACCCAATCCGAGCAAAAAGAGTTAAACATTTTTGTAAAAGTTTCATAATCATCAGCCAAAACCCCACCAAAGTTTTCATTGAAATCCAAGAGTTTACAAAAGGCGGTGGCCAGTCTGCGGTTAGGCGTTACAAAAAGAGGAAAAAGAGAACAGAAAAGAAGACGACAAAGTCAAGGGTCGACCTCGTCAACGTTCGGCACGGTTACAATTGCACGACCAGTATCACCCTCGTCCTCGGCATTTTCGCCCTCCGGCTTCGGCGCGATCACGGACAAGGGCATCTCTTCCTCGCCCTCCACAGAGTCATAGAAATAGTAGTCCAAGACGTCAAACTCGGGGTTCCGAGCGATGATGTGTTTCAGCGCTCGGCCATATGCCTCCTCCATATTCGTCAGCATGTGAGCCTCGGCCTCCTCCCGGACTGCCTTCTCCGCGGCTGCCACCTTCGAATCTAGCTCGGTCAGGGCCACTTCTGTCGCCTTCCATGCCTCCGCCAGCTCCCCTTCAAGCCGAGCTCTCTCCTTCTCCACAGCCTCGACCTTGGAGGCCTCGGCGGCCGAGCTCTTCAGTGCCTCGGCAAGCTGAGCTTTCAAACTGACGACCTCGGCCTCGAGCGAAGTAGAACGCAGCTGCTCGGCCTCCAGCTCCCTAACCGCTCTAGATCGCTCCGACCATTCACGGTCATTCAGAATTGTCATCTCCTTCTCCTTGCTCTCGAATTCCTCGAGCAAGTAGTTGAAGTGGCAGAGAGTCTACAAAACAGAAGAAACTGTCGAAACCGAGCACAAAAACTTAGAGAAATTATCAAGAAAGTGATTCACTACTTACCGACATAGTATTCCGAGCGATCTGCATCGCCGCGTCCCCAACCTCACGAGCCTTCAACGTCGCTCGGTCCTTAGGGGTCGGCAGGTGTTTCACCGCCTGCATACAAATATTTTCGTCCCCCAAGAACCCGTCAACCTTCATCACCCTCCAATCGGGGACGAAGATGCACTTGTGCTCCTCCGTCAAAATCCGATCGGCCTCGGCAGTGAGAGGCGGAACCTCGAGAGCCATCAGCGCGCCGATGTTGAACGCTCCGCTAGAAGATCCCGGAGCATCCGTCTGCGGAGGCAGGATCGGCACATCCGAAGCAGGTACGACGGTCGGCGTGATCGGGCCTTGTTCGGCCTCGGTCTCAGTAACCTCAATCGCCGGACGCTTGGGGGTCGGAGAAACCGAGGATACTTTAGGCGCTCGGCCGCCTTGAGGTCTGGACACGGTCCTCTTCCTCTTCCTCGTCTCCTCCTCCCTTGACGCTCGGCCCTTCGCCATCAGAGCTTTGTAATCCATGCCGGAGGATTCTGCACAAACCGAGCTGAAAAAGTTAGAAAAGTTTTCAAAAACTTCAAAAGCGAAAACAGAATAAAAGAATCGTACTGGGGTTGATCGGACTGAGACCCCTTCGGAACAACGCCTCCTCCGTAATATCCTTCCAACTAAGCATCGGAAGAGCGAGCAACTTCTCCACGATATCCGCCTCCTCATTGCTGAGCACGGGCTCTTTCTTCGCCCGCTTTGGTAGACCATCCTTCGACCACACCGTCGGTATCTCCCACGGCTTGGGAGCTCGGATGAGGAAGTACTTTTCCTTCCAATGCTTGATCGAATCCGGGTTTTCGATCAGCTTCACGTCCCTCCTCGGCGAGAGGTAATACCTTTGCTCGTTCTTGCTCGGTTGACAAGGTCGGTAGAGGCTCCGTAGAATGAACATATTCGGCTCGGTGCCGACCTCCTGACACTGGAGAACGAATGCCATCACATGCTGCCAAGTATTCGGCATCAGCTAAGCCGGACACAAGCCGTACCACTGCAGCGCCTCGACCATAAAGGGGTGCAGCGGCAAATGTAGTCCGGCATTCAGTGAGTCGGCGGGAAAAACACAAACATCAGCCGAGGACGAGGTGCACGCTCGGAAGTCAGGGCCAGGGAGCAGAAGTCCGTACTCTGCCGGGATTTGGAACCCGCTCCGGATCCGATGCAGATCTGCCTCGGTTAAGACCGAAGTGATATGGTCCACCTCGGATATCTCCCTCGGCTCGTTCTCTTCGACTGACTTTGCGGTGCCCTGTGTCACCTTCTCCAATAACTCTTCAGAATAGCTCCGCACACCGCCGACGCTCGACAAAACGATCGGCTGCCGACCCAGCTCCCCTGCCGTCTTCGGATGTTCAATGATCATCTCCATGCCCTTGCCCTTGGACGAACGGACCTCAACCTCCTGAAGAGGCTCGGCAATATCCTCGTCTTCGTTCGGTCGGCTCCACGACCCTCTTCCCTTTGTCTTTGCTCGGCCTGACTTCTCGGTTGGCGTGAGCGTCCGAGTAGGGGGTCTCGTTCGTGGAAGAAATCTTAACCATTTTTATAAAGATGGAGATAGATACTGACCTTGATGTGACAATTACGGCCGGAAAGATCACCGGAGATTAAAACGCCTGGCCGCGACAGCTAGCAGCGCCGCTCGAGAGCTAAAAACTTCGCTTGCGAGTAAAAATCAAGAGTGAGAAAGTGAAAGCGAGAAATGAGGTGAAGTGTTGGGGGAGGTAAAAACTTACAGTAAAAACGGCGCCTCTTGGGCTTTGAAACGTATGGGTGCGACTCTTGGGCCTTCCTTGAACCGTTACAAAAGCCCAAACGGCTAAGTAATGAAGAGACACGACTGATGGGAAAGGAAGCAACGTTTCGACATAAGTAAAGTAGCTCGGCACACGCATCCAACAGCTGAGATCGCCCCACGTCCCTCGGATCCAACAGCCGAGCGACAGACAATCCGAGCTATATCGCTCGGATTCCGAGCAAGTGCCAATCCGAGCTACGAAATGGAGAAAAACAACTTTCTCCCCAAGATTCGCGCTCGATTTCGATCAGACGGCTCAGATCTTGCCAGCGCCACTACACAACAAGATAGTGTTTTCTTGGAAACTGAGCCCGCATCGAGATCCGCGCCAAGATCAAACGGCTGAGATCGCTCCACGACGCTCGGCGTTCTGAACTGAGTGACGCGCGATCCGAGCCATTTGTCCGAGGGAAAATCCGAGCTATATCGCTCGGATTCCGAGCAGGTGCCAATCCGAGCCACGAAAGTGAAGAAAAATGCTCCCGAGCATCCCCGACCGTTGGACCATCACGAAATTTGCACCTCAGATGATCGACGATCCAGATTGCGCCACGTCCACTAAATGACAAGATAGTGTTTTCTTGGAAACTGCACCAGTCTCAAGATTTGCGTCGAGATCCAACGGCCCAGATTGCTCCACGTCGCTCGGTATTCCGATCCGAGCGACTGGCGATCCGAGCCACTTGCACGGAGGAAGAGTCGAGCCACTTCGCTCGGATTCCGAGCAAGTGCCCATCCGACCCACGAAAGCAAGAAAACTATAGCCGAGCGACTGCATCTGTCCGATCTTCCAGAGTTTCACGCTCGCTCAAGATCGACGGTTTAGATCGTGCCACGCAATAATTCGGTATTTTATTTATCAAAATCGTTTTATTTACTTAAAAAATTGCGGAAAAATGATTAAAAATTCGGGAAAATTAGTTAAAAATCCTAGGAAATAATTATAAAATCGGGGAAATATTTTTGAACCCCCGAGTGGATAATTATCGCCTAGGACCATTTATTAAGACCCCCGAACGACGAATCGACACTTCGCAAAAATTAAGTAAATATTACAAAAAGATAGATAAAAATCACCGAATCACCAGAAGCTCCAAATCAACTTGGAACGCAACCAACTCAAAAAATGACCATACTACTCCCTGCAAAGATTCAAAAACCTTCCATTTGGACTCCGATACAACTCCGCTAGCCATTAAAACAGTAAAACTAATCCTCAAAGGCTGATCAAGCTCAGTCTTCGGGAGTGAGGGGCTCGTGATATGGCTAAAAAAGGGGTTAAATCAGAACCGTCCAAATCAGGAACGAATCTTAAAGCTTAGGGGTAAAATGGTAATTTTACCTATTGTTGGGCCTAAAGCGGGTACTGGATCTCTCCCTCAAAGATCCAATAACCCACGAACGGGTCCACCCCAACTGGATGCGGGTTTCAACCCGCAGCGAACCCGGTCCATTAGGATAGAATTAGGGTTTCTGATTAATCCTAATCAACGGCCCTGATTCATATCTATCCTTTCACTGGGAATTAGGGATTACATTCCTTATCTATACACATGAATTACATACCTAATTTGATCCCCTAAGACGCCTATAAATACCCCCCATCCATCTTCATTAAGAGGTAATCAATCTTTTGCCAGTTTTCATGCTCTTTCATAATCTTCTCTGATTACTGACTTGAGCGTCGGAGGGTGCGTCGCTGGGAACAACCCCGGTGTCTCGTACTTTTTGCAGGTATACGGCGGGAGCGATGATCAAACTCCGACGGAACAGGTATACAGGTTTGCTATTCAGTTTTCCTAAGAATCCACAAATACTATCTGTTTGCCCCCACACCAAATTTAGCGGCAACAACACTTAAGTAAACCTACAGCTCATATAAAACTAATAAATAAGAAAAAAAATTTAAAACCCATTAGATATACTCCAACAGATTTAGAAGAATTTAAAATACATATAAAGGAACTAATGGAAAACAGTTACATAAGAAAATCATAAAGTCCACATTCATCACCAGCATTCATAGTAAGAAAATATTCAGAATAAAAGAGACGAAAATCTCGAATGGTAGTAAATTATAAGGAATTAAACAAAAATACTAAAAGATTTGGATATCCACTACTTGATATGTAGATACTGCTAAACACAGTAAGAACAAGAAAAATATATTTTACATTTGATTGCAAATCAGGATTTTATCACACAAAACTAACAGAATAGTCAAAACAATTAACAACATTTAGTACACAACAAGAATTTTATGAATGAAACGTATTACCATTTAGATATAAAAACAGTCCAGGAGTTTTTCAAGGATATATGAATAAAATATTTGAGAAGTACAATAATTTTATACTAGTATATATAGATGATATTCTAATAGGATCCGAAAACGAAGAACAATATAAATAGTATTTACTACAATTCATAGAAATAGTAAAAAAATGCAAGAATTATGTTATCAAAAAAAATGGAATTGTTCAAAACTGAGATAGAATTTTTAGGAACAAAATTATCAAATAAAGGAATAGAACTACAACCACATATAGCATAAAAGATAAAGACATTTTATAATGTCCTAAAAGAAAAAAAGAGAAGTACAAACGATAATTTGACTACTAAATCAAATAAGATGATACACACCAAATTTATCAGCAAAAATAAATTGGTTACAACAAAAATTCAAAAAGTTTAAGAAATGAGAATGGACCCCAGAAGATGACGAAAAACTTAAAATATTAAAACAATTAACTTCATAATTAAATAAGCTAAGATTACATATTAAAGAATGTTCATGGATAATAGAAACAGATGCATGTGAAAATAATTGGGGAGCAGTATCAAAATTCATTGAAATAGGTGAAAAGGATGAAAGATTAGCTAGATATACTAATGGATCATTCACACAGACCCAAAAAAATTACCACATAAATGAAAAAGAAATATTAGTAATACTAAAAGCTACAAAAAAGTTTGAATTATTCATAATATATACAAAATGCACAGTAAGGACAAACAATAAACAAGCAAAGAGTTAGATTAACAAAATAATAGACCTAACTATAGCAAATAAAAGATTGATAAGATGGAAAATGGAACTAGAAAATTATGATTTTACAATAGAAAGCATAAAAGGAAAGAATTACATTTTAGCTAATTTTTTTATCAAGAAATTTACTGTTTCATTCGTTGCAGAATGAAAACTAGAGTCCAACAAATAGAACAGGATATAATTTTCCTAAAGGGAACCATGGAGCATTTAATCAATTAGCTACAAATATGCAAGAATCCAAAGTATGTTCTACCAGAATGTAAGTCAGCATGTAACTACAGAAAATATGGTGGACAATACTAGCAAAAAAATGAGTTAACTGGGCGAACCTACTCATTCCTTAAAAGAAGATGCAACTACATCATCAAATAAGACTACATATAAGGAGACACTTCTTACTAAGAAATTTTCTACCAAAGTATCAAAGAAAATATTATTTTACAATATATTGAAAATTTATGCCAAGTAACCGAGGTGAACCAGTTCATCAAAATCATATCACAACAACATATGAACAAGTTCATCATCCTACCAGGAGCTAATCCAAGAACAATCAGGACACTGTTCGAAAGAGGACTTATTCATTGCATCTATCCATTAAGGGAATGTGAAGAACTTATTCACTTGCCAGTAGAAATTTATAAAGCAACCAAGAGCTATTTGGGCCTCACAAAGGCCTCAAAAATTTATGTCAGAATGTATTTAACAATTCCTGAATATCTTGAAGAAAATGAAGAACTTCCAGCAGAACTACCCAAGTAATTTATGGAGCATCTAACATCATATCATACAAAGCTGACAAATTTGAGAAACTAATCCCAGAAAGACGGGCAATGAGATTCGAAAACATGTATTGTGAATTAAAAGACATAAAGTCAAGAGATAGCAACATATGGATCTATGATAGTCCAGACCCAAAGAAGATAATAATGTATAGTATAGCAAAAATAAAACAACCACAAGATAAATGTGCACTATTTTAATAGCTGGTACCTTCTATTGTCTATAGGAGCAATGACAATGATACAATAGACAGCTGGATACTACTGTAGCTTGATGAAGACAGAGCATCAACACAAATGTGGAGCATGTGAAGATGTCGGTCAGGAGGAATCTTTTTTTTCTAGAATAGTCCACAATGTAATCACAAATTTGCTATTTTAAATCACAAATTTGCTATCCTTAGAAATCTCTCTCTACTCTTGATTTCTTACTTGATTTTAAATCACAAATTTGCTAAAAAAAAGGATAATAATAGTTTCAGTCTTGCTTCAGAAATTTATGAATTAATGACTAACTATCTAAGAAGTTATAGAATATTAGCTTTTTAAGTTTATTATCCTCATGGAATAACAAACATGAATGATTTTTATCAGTTCAAATTATTTTTCTTTAGTGTATAACGAGTAATAATTATAACAATAAATCAAATAAATTCTAGACAAACTAGCAATATAAAGTCCAAATAATTGATGATCTAACTTTTTTTGAAAGATCTTAATTATTTTATGAAAATGAACAATTTGATAGTTATATCTGGAATTCTACAGCAACATATAGACAATTTCTAAAAGAAAATGAATATATAGAGGATGAAAACGAACATATTGAGGAAGAAAATGAACATATGGAAGAACCCGAAGAACCGCCATATGATAGTGGTAGTGAAGTATCAGAGACAAAATCAGAAGTTGTAATATCCTGAATTTTCATCTAATTAAATATAAATTTTTCATTTGATTTAACGTGTTTCGCACGTGCAAATTGATGTGTGCATTGGCCTTAAAACTATTTTTTTAATGTCATGAACAAACATTTCATTTCTCTTTAAAAGCCTCTTCTTAATTATTATAGTCCTAGGCCTAATAACTTAATTTTAGCCCACCCAAAATAAATTAATTAAATTAATTAAAAGCCCGTAGAATTAGCCCACCTAGCTAGCCCACTAGTTAATTCATTTGTTAATTAAACAACTTGTATGGTAGACATTATCATGTAACAAATTAGTATAACAAACTAATGAACAAATAATTATAGGTGTGCATGTGGGGGCACGTGCATTGCACATGCACATGCAAATGGAGGGGAGAGGCCGGCCATTCATGGGTGAGTGAGAAGAGTGGATAGAGTGGGAAGGTGGTTGTATGCTAGTGGGTGGTTTTCTAACTCCCAAATCCATCTTAGCCATTCATCCAAACACATCTCAACCCTTCATTTGACCATGAATTGTGTATAACTAGGCCCCTTTGTCATTCTTTATCCTTTGCACTTAAGATTTTTAAAGAGAAAGAGAAGAGACTGTGTGATAAAAAGATTGAGTGTGTGTGTTCTTGCATTTGGAGGCCGGCTAGTCCAAGGAGGAGAGAAGTCCGGATTTTGCACAAGCTTGGAGGAGAAGGCTCGCGGCTAGGATCAAGGAGAAGGAAGGCAATCGTGCTTTCGAGGAGTTTTTCTTTAAAAATTCTCAATTCGTTCTTCAGGAGGTGGGCAATTTCTCTACTTCTAATCTAGATATCATGTTAGTAGGCTAAGTTTATGAATATGCTAGAGTAAATGATAAAATTTGTCATGTGATTGTTTAAAGAGACTAATAGGGAAAAAGAGAAAATCCTGATGGTCAATATAAGAAAATTCGTAGAATGGATTTGAGATTAGTGAATTAAAACTTATCATTGTGCCATATCAATATATTTCATGATAGAATATCTATTTTAATGAACCATGCTAATATGATAATTTTGCTTAGTGAATGGTTTGTGTAAAGAATTGTGTAGAATGTAAAATGAACCCATGAATTGTTGAATCAAAATGATTAAGTATAGAAAGT
This sequence comes from Hemerocallis citrina, assembly GCA_017893485.1. Lineage (NCBI taxonomy): Eukaryota > Viridiplantae > Streptophyta > Magnoliopsida > Asparagales > Asphodelaceae > Hemerocallis > Hemerocallis citrina. Next base: position 279,344,566 of record CM030359.1, read on the forward strand.
TGCAATAGATGTCGAATTTTATTTACATTGTATGAATAGTTCTATATCTACCTTATTGTCGAAATATGTTGCATTTGGAACTATAAGAGAATAATTAGTCTCATATAAAGGATAAAATTGATCTAAGAGAAATGTTTATGTTAGGAATGAAAATTGTGCAAAAACTATGTGAATAAATGTTGGGAACAAGTAGCTAAAAGATTTATTAAGAAAAGAAACTCTAATGTTAGTAAATGCATAAATTGTTCATTTCTAAAAAGAGATAAAAGGATTAATTTTTATTATATTGTTAAAAATAGGAATTTTGTAAATTTAAATACATGCACTATACTGTATTTTTGAAGAAAACATCCAGGAAAAGAATTAGATTTTCGAATGGTACAAACAAATTGAAAATCAAAATTTTGTAAAGGAAATTTCCAAATAAACAGAAAGTATAAAGTTATTTCAATTCCTCTTCGAAACAGAAAATGGGTTTGGGAGTATTGGCTTTCGGTGTGAGGTCAGGGTGCTGTGAACAGTGCTTGTTTTCATGAGTTCGAGTCTTAAAGAGGCTCTGTTTTTATTAAATTTATTTTTTACCAAATCACTGAAGACCAGTACATAAGACTTTTGAGTCTACCTTTAATCACTAGCCGCTGTTGGGCTTTCTGGTATTCGGGTGCACTTTGAGTTGGTCATTGTAGCACGGCGGGGGTCTTGGGTTCGAAACCCGGCAGCTCCTCTTTTTAATTCTTTTCGATTTTTTTGGTATTAAGAGTTTTTAAATAGCATAAAAAATTGGGAAAAATTATATTATTTCTCTAAAATTATTTAGACTTTATAAAAAAAATATTTCCACAATATTTTGACATATTTTGTGAGATTCTGAAGTGATTTATATAAAAAAACAATGGGATGAAGAACTTGATAATTCTTCTTAAAATATGACTTTTGTATAATTAAAGAAAGAAGAAATTTTGAATGTAAAGAGTTTTGTATAGAGATCAAATTATGAGATTTCGACGCGGAAGATAAGAGTAAGTCAATAAATGAAATTGGCGTTTTAATATATACAAGTGAGCATGGAAAATAAAATAAAAAGATCGTGATAGATTATGAAATTTGTGAGTATAAACACTCAAATTTTTCGGTGAACATGAAAAGAGATTAAAATCTAGAGTATAGCTAAATCCTTGCTCCAGCGTGAATAAATTCTTGAAGATAAATGTTGTAGAAAAGGGCAAGAAAGGGTCGTTGCAATTAATTGATGTTTAAGATTGGTGTAGAGGAAATGCTAACTCTAGGGTGTTAATTTACTCATGATTCAAATACCTGAGGACAACACCATAGTGAAGATGTGACGAAAGTAAGAGAAAAATACAAGTTGAGGGCCTTGGATCCACGGTGTGAGAGTTTTCACAGGCTGTCTATATGATGCGTCTTATCATGATGTGAATCCATCTCCGGAATTATCGGGATCGTGGTGACGCTTGTGGAGTGCTTGGTGATTACGTAGTGCCATCGTCCCATGATGGAGGTGAATTGTCCATAGGCTGTCTACATGATGCATCATGTCATGACGTGGGATTCCTCTCTAGCCTGTCTGGACATGGATTCGTAACTCATAAAACATATAAGAACTTACCGTAGTTACTGTAGTAGTTAAACTCATAACGAGGAATTCAACCCCAACCCTACAAGATAAAGTACGGTTAAGGGCTTGCCCGCGGATCTATGTAGAATGGGATACATAGGTTCGAACAAATGTGCATTAGTGTCATGAAATATAAATAACTGCATTAAGGCTAAGTGCATAAGCACACACGACATCAATAGGATAATCCCTCTTTAGCTTTATTTGTGATCAAGTTTGTGCTTTCCAAGTAAGAGAAATTGATGTATCATATCCTAACGTCAGTTGTATGCAACTGACGTGCCCACAGTCTCTATGCATGATAAAATGAATGAAAGGACTAAAGAAAGAATGTTGCTTAAAGAAATGTTTTAACTGTTATTTTATTCGTGTATTATCTTGTATTTTACTTCTGCTGCGTTGATGTAAACATTGTTATATAAAAGTTTTAAAATTCCTTGTAAAATTGTACGAAGTAAAGTGCAAAGATTCTGTGGAACTTCAAATTCAGGCTTATTTGGAATTCGGGGTGTTACAGAAGTTATGAGAGATCTTGAACTTATGCTTGATTACTTTAATATTTTTGAGATTGATAATGCACATTATTTCCAAGAATATTATTTTAGAGAAAACTATTATCTTTAAGGTTTTTTCGGTGAACATGAAAAGAGATTAAAATTTAGAGTATAGCTAAATCCTTGCACCGGCGTGAATGAATTCTTGAAGATAAATGTTGTAGAAAAAGGCCAAGAAAGGGTCGTTGCAATTAATTGATGTTTAAGATCGGTGTAGAGGAAATGCTAACTCTAGGGTGTTAATTTACTCATGATTCAAATACCTGAGGACAACACCATAGTGAAGATGTGACGAAAGTAAGAGAAAAACACATGTATGAGGGCCTTGGATCCACGGTGTGAGAGTTTTCACAGGCTGTCTACATGATGCATCTTATCATGACGTGAATCCATCTCCGGAATTATCGGGATCGTGGTGACGCTTGTGGGGTGCTTGGTGATTATGTAGTGTCATCGTCCCATGACGGAGGTGAATTATCCATAAGCTGTCGACATGATGCATCATGTCATGACGTGGGATTCCCCTCCAGCCTGTCTGGACATGGATTCGTAACTCATAAAACATCTAAGAACTTACCGTAGTTACCGTAGTAGTTAAACTCATAACGAGGAATTCAACCCCAACCCTACAAGATGAAGTACGGTTAAGGGCTTGCCCACGGATCTATGTAGAATGGGATGCATAGGTTCGAACAAATGTGCATTAGTGTCATGAAATATAAATAACAGTATTAAGGCTAAGTGCATAAGCACACACAAAATCAATAGGATAATCCCTCTTTAGCTTTATTTGTGATCAAGTTTGTGCTTTCCAAATAAGAGAAATTGATGTATCATATCCTAGCGTCAGTTGTATGCAACTGACGTACCCACAGTTTCTATACAGGATAAAATGAATGAAAGGACTAAAGAAAGAATGCTGCTTAAAGAAATGTTTCAACTGTTATTTTATTCGTGTATTATGTTGTATTTTACTTCTGCTGCGTTGATGTAAACATTGTTGTATAAAAGTTTTAACATTCCTTGTAAAATTGTCCGAAGTGAAGTGTAAAGATCCTGTAGAACTTGAAATTTAGGCTTATTTGGAATTCGAGGTGTTACAGAAGTTATGAGAGATCTTGAACTTATGCTTGATTACTTTAATATTTTTGAGATTGATAATGCACATTATTTCCAAGAATATTATTTTAGAGAAAACTATTTCTTTAAGGTTTTTTGATACTCTGTTTATTTATCTTTACATGTGTGATTTTACGCTTCGCATCCAGTTGGTATCAGAGCCTTGTTTCTAAGTAACTCTCTCCTGATTTTCTCAAAATATTTAGTACAATTTAAGTAGTTAAAAAATTGATTAGATAAGATAAATAGAAAATATTACAAAAATAAAATTTAAATTTGCAGAAAAATCACACATCCTATAGAAAATATTATAGAATAGAAAACATAGAATTATTTAAAAACTATCCCTTAATTGCAAATAGTTTGGTCATCGTCCCTTTTTTGCAAATAGTTTCAAAAAGTGTCGTAACAAAATAATTAACTCCATATTATCAACATGAATGAAATTAATTTTGGCTTAAACTCTAAGTAGTCAAATCTTAAATTAAATCAGTTAGAGATTAGGGTCTGACTTGGTTTAGGCGTTGAGTAAGATTTTCATTAGGCTAATGAAGTGATAATACTACCACATTATAGTGTACTCATTTAATAGTATATAAGGTTGTGAGTGTAGCAATCTATATAATAAAACACAAAGAAAGCTATCAAGTGGCTCTCCTTCAAACCCCCCAAAATCAAAGGCTTAGATCTAACCTCACGAAACACCTCCCCCCCATACACACACAAAAAAAACTCAAATTCAAATCCCCCAAAACAACTCCTTTATTTATTTAATTATTTCTCTCTCTCTCTCTCTCTCTCTCTCTCTCTCTCTCCCCCTCTATATATATACTCCCCCTCTATATATATATATTTATATACTAGATTTACCCGTGGGCACGTGCCTACGGTACGTCTTCGGAACGATACAACACACAAAAAGCCCTGTAAACAGTAAAACAACAATTATGTAGTTCAAGTTGAATAGTATGATAATAATTAGTTGTAAATAAATGTCCAAGTTTCTATTAGTATATGTTGAAAAATAATTATAAATGAGGGTGTAAAATTCAACTTCTTAGAACTTTAAGTGTGGAAAATGATGAAATTTAACTGTTGAAGAGATATTTGTTATTTTCAATATAACATGTGTAATAAAAAAAAGTATAAAATTCTGAAAATTTTACAAACCTAAAATCTTAAAATCTAAATTTCTAAGTAATAAAGAAAGAATGGGAGAGAGAGAGTGAGAGAGAGAGAGAGAGAAATATGAAAAAGTGAAGAGAGAAGAGATAGTAATAAAGTAATGAGTTTTTTAGTTTTGGGGGGAAATTTTAATTTTGGGGTTTGAAATTTGGACGGAAAAATATGTTTTGTGAGAATCAATCTAGGCCATTGGTTTTAGGGGAGACTGAATGAGAGTAATGAGTTTTTTAGTTTTGGGGGGAATAATTTAATTTTGGGGTTTGAAATTTTGGGCGGGAAGATATGTTTTGTAAGAATCAGCCTAGGCCATTGGTTTTAGGGGAGATTGAATGAGATCCACTTGATAGCTTTCTTTGTCAATTATTATTATTATTATTATTATTATTATATATATATATATATATATATATATATATATATATATATATATATATATATATATATATACTAGGTTTGCCTGTTGAGACGTATATATATATATATACTAGGTTTGCCTGTTGACACGTGTCTACGACACGTCTTCGAAACGGTGCACCTTGTTTGATCATATAAAATAGTTTTGGAGGTCCAGTAAATTAATTGAAGTAGCAAACATAGGGCAATAAACATATTATATGATTTTTTTGATTTTTTTGAATTATTTTTAAAGTTTTTAAATTTTTAGTTTTTAAAGTTTTTAAATTTTTTTATTTTAAAATTTTTTTAAATTTTTTATTTTCTTAATTTTTTGAATAGAAGAGGGAGGGAGAGAGAGAGAAAAAATAAAATAAAATAAATATAGGAGTTGTTTTGGGTGGGAGATTTGAATTTGAGTTTTGGGGGAAAACTTTTGGGAGAAAAATATGTTTTGTAAGGCTATATCTAGGCCTTTGATTTTTTGGGGATTGAAGGAGAGCCACTTGATAGCTTTCTTTGTGTTTTATTATATATATATATGGAAACATAGACTTTTATTTACAACTAACTAGTAATTTACACGTGCAATGTACGTCTTTATAAATATATATTTTTAATAAAAAAATCCAACGTTGTTTGGCATCAAACTTAAGACTTCCTTTATATTTGGTTATGCATGTGTATTGTACGTGTTTGTTTGGTTACAAATGAAGTTTGTTTGGTGACAAATTCTCCTATTAAAATAGTAGAGATTATTGTAATACTATAATTGTTGATTTACTGTTTACAAGGCTTTTCATGTACTGTATCGCTCTGAAGACGTATCGTAGGCACGTGCCCACGGGCAAATTTGGTACTTTAATAAAATAAAAAAATAAAACCAGTTGCTAAATTTTGAAAAATGTAAATTTCTTACTAAATTTATGCGAAATACCGTTGCTAAATTTATTGAAAGAAAAAATTCAGTCGCCAATTTTTAAAAAATGAATAGCATTTGTTGCCAAACTAAAAGAATAAATTTGGAAGGAAGGAGAAACAGTTGGGCACTATTTGTGCACAAACATTCATTTGAATTCAACAAATTTTAACTATTCACCTTGTGACCTTAAATATGGTGTGATTCTAATCTACATATAAAAACATCACAACCATGATAACGATTAAAACTTAAAACTCATCGAACACTTCTTTTTTCCCACACATAAATTTTATGATGTATGTTACATTAATGGTGTGGGTTTTTATTTTGAATGATTGAGATTTAAATTTTTAGATGTCTCCCTGGTTAAGTTGGCTAGGATGACAAACTAACCCCCCTTTCTCTCGCGAACAGATGCAGTTCTTACATTATGATAAAAATAATATGGCTCATTGTATGCGCTGAGAGTATCTGCAATCGTTGGCTAACAAGCCATTTTTTCCCCCCAAAAAATAAAAAAGAACGTTGTAGCCATTGGCTATATTCCTAAAATTTGGACTTTAGGGAAACAATGGTCTGCTATATTTGAAAAAAGATATGGGAATTTGGAAATTATGGCCGACGAAAGATCATCTTTCGTTTGTTCATTAAAAAAAAACCCGAAACGGACGAAAGATCATCTTTCGTCGTTTAAATTTTTTTATTTAAAATATCGGACAGGAAATGACTTCCCGTCCGATAATTTTTTTTATAAAAAATCAATCGAACGGGAAATCATTTCCCGTCCGATCGTTTTAAAAATAAAAAACAAAAAAAATTAATCTCAGATGATAAATGATCCATCGTCCAAGCATTTCTCTCCCAAAAAATTTCAAGGATGTTTCTATTGAATTATCTTACATAAATTATTATGCAATCTTGTAGCTATGAGATTTGTGTACATTTGGGGATCAAGGGCTGAGATGGAATGGGTCCATAGAAAATGTTATGCATACATTTGCGTACAATTTTTTTTGCTTTAATCTATCTCAGAAATCTTTTCCGACGGGATTTCATTTCCCCCATTTATTTTTTAAAAATATCGATAGGACGAAACATGATCGCTCGTCTGCTACAATTTTTTTTTTATAAAAATACCAAAAATTTTGACTTTTAACCACTAATCTCCGGCAAATCATAACTACATATGCTCTGAGAGACTATATTTCAAAATTTAATAGGGATTTGTCCTTTATCATATATGGATTGTATGAGTTGTACCTGTCCACAATAAGAGGATCTAAAGGAAGGATACCATAGATTTTTCAGTTGACCTGGAACTTTCCATCGCTTACCATAGTTGCAGCAGGCCTTGTGCTTTGGTAAAGAATGCTGTAGACGACTTAGTAAAGCCGACATGGCTACCGTTAACCAAGCACTATCTCTTCAACTTTAAAGAAGTTTGGTTGACTATAAAGAAGTTTTAGTAGAGGGACAATGAACAATATGATATGCTACTTCATTGAGTACAACAATTTAAAATCACAAGTAGAGAAGATAATGATAGGAGGGTGGCAATCATAAATAATAACAAAGCCTTTTCCCCAACTAGTTGGGGTCGGCTACATGAATTCTGATTTTCCATTCTGCTAGGTTTAACGCAATATCTTCTGTAAAGTCATAAGCTATCATATCTTTTTTCACCGTTTCCACACAAGTTAGTTTAAGTCTTCCTCTACCTCTAACTCTACCCTAAATACTACAAATCACTATTTGTAAGGGGGGCACTACTAAGTCTACGTATGACATGTCCAAACCACCAGAGACGATTCTCTTTTAACTTATCATGGATTGAAGTTACATTTAGCATGTCTTGTATATGCTCATTTCTAATTCTATCGTTTCTTTTTTTTTACTACATATCCATCTTAGTATTCTCATCTCCGCTACGCTCATTTTTTGGACATATTGTTTCTTTGTTGCCCAACACTCAACTCCATACATCATTGTTGGTCTAACAGTCGTCCTATAAAATTTTTCGTTTAACTTCAAAGGTATACGTTTGTCATACAAAACACCACTGACACTTCTCCACTTAAGCAATCATGCTTGGATCCTATGTATAACATCTTCACAAATCTCCCCATCTCTTTATATAATCAAGCCCAAATATCGGAACTGGTATCTCTTAGGTATCTCTTGGCTATCAAACTTCACTACTTCCTCAGTTGTGTTCCAAATATCACTAAAATTACACTCCATATACTTTGTTTTAGTTTTGCTTATCCTAAAGCCTTTAGCTTCCAAAGTTTCTCTCCATAATTCTAATTTAACATTGACTCTTGCTCTAATCTCGTCCACTAAGACAATGTTGTTAGGTTTCGATGGTAATCTCAAATCAAATACACAACAGAAAAATTACAAAGAAATATCGAAACCTAGCCATGGATCCATGCGAAAACCATAAATCGTGTTTAGAAGTTATACCTTGAAGATGGATCGGTTGTCTCCATAGTATGTCGATCACAACGCTACAATATTGTGGTGCCTCTACGGTATCTACAAGAATGGATCAAATCAAGCTTTCCCTCTCGCTGCGGTGCTAGCTGCGGGAAGGGGATGTTCCTCACGATCTCCCCCTCTCTCAATTTCTGTGGCGGCTAGGGTTTTCTCATGTAACACTTTTTTACAGATACGTATCATATATATAGCTGCAGAATATCAACCCTAAGAAAGTAATGAGGCTGTTGGACTCACAATCTGACCTGGTTCAGATTCATGTGTGGGTCTTTGAACTTTAGTCAGTTCATTTAATATAATTAAATGTCCAACCAATGTCAGGAGTCCAAGTCTTACTTGGATCCCCAACTAATTTCATCTTATGAATTTAAATTCCAATTTCGATTCATTCTATGTGTGTGACCTTGTAGGTTCCCGTTACATTGACAGTAATACTAAAATCATATTCTAGTATTACAAACAGTGAGCGGTATCTGGCAATACATATTTACAACTCAAGTAACGGGAATGTCAGTGATTAGACATAACCTATCTGCGATCAATATTACCATGTAGTCTAGTTCTTTGTCCAGATATCTTAATTGACCACAAGGCATAGAGCGTGTCACCCTTATATAGTTCAATCTTTGGTTTCTTGATATCCGAGTAGACTTACTAAAACAAAGGAGCTCAAAATCTTATATTGACTCATTTGAGTATGACCATGCATTTTACAGTCTCACTCAATTAAGGGGCCTATAGATATCGCTCATGTTATGTAAGAGGGACAAATCCTAGCTAAGTCACTCACATCCCTCCGCATGATTTGTAGTATATCAAATAGTCGACTTTATAATCACCTTATTATAGGCAACGTTTGACGACATTAAAACATATAACTTCTCATGTAGAAAACCATCGCGAGTTCAAGTCAAATGACTACATACACCATGGTCATTGTGAGAACCACTTAATACACTCACGTAACGATCCATGCAGTGTTCTCATGGTGGGTCAATCCATTACATTATTACTCTAATGTGAAGACTTGATATATCATATCCATGACCCGTGAGATACGGTCATCAGTCTACGCACATACTAGTATCTGTGCATTATTGTTCTCCAAATTCACAATAATACTTGACTAGAGACATTTAAGAATAGTATTCTGATTATAACCAATATGATCTCACAATCAAGTCATGCACTTGATATCCCATGGTATTGAACCTACTATTCCAAGGACTTTATTATATTTATTTAATCACAATAAACAACACAATAAATAAAATGCCTTATATATAAAATAAATATAATGATACAATGTAAACTAATAATGTTAATATACAACTGGCCTGTAGGGCATACACCAACAATGTCATCGGCAAAAAGCATGCACCAAGGCACCTCATCTTGTATTTCTCACGTCAATTCATCCATAACCAAAGTAAAAAGGTAGGGGCTTAAAGCCGAACCTTGGTGTAAACCTACTGTAATAGGAAAATGCTGGTATCTCCTGTGGTTGTTCTAATTGTGGGCGTTGCCCCTTCATACATATCCTTAATTACCTCAATATACTGGATAATTACTCTTTTATTATTTAACACCCACCATACAATATCTCTAGGGACTTTATCATATGCTTTTTTTAGATCTATAAAAACTATATGTAGATATTTCTTATTCTCCCTATATTTTTTCACAAGTCTCCTCAATACATAAATTGCTTCCATTGTTGACTTTTCTGGCATAAACTCAAACTGATTCTCAGACACTGTAGTTTCTAGTCTCAATCTATGTTCGATCACTCTCTCCCAAATTTTTATCGTATGACTCATTAATTTAATTTCTCGGTAGTTTAAGCAACTTTGTATATCTCCTTTATATTTATATATAGGTACTAAAATACTCTTTCTCCATTTATCGGGTATCTTCTCAGTCCTCAAAATTTTATTAAATAATTTTGTTATCCAACCCACTCCTACATCCCCAAGACACTTCCAAACTTCAATGGGTATATCATCTGGTCATAAAAATTTTCTTATTTTCATCCTTCCTAGAGCATTTCGAACCCCCAAGATCCTAATTCTACGGAAAAATATATGCAATCAACTCTCCCTCGAGTCCTTTATATTTAAGTTGCCTACAACATTTTCATTTAATAACTTCTCAAAGTAATTTCGCCATCTTTCTTTAATTTTCTCATCTTTTACTAAGACCCTTGAATCCTCGCTCTTAATACACCTAATTGTATCAAGTTCTTTTGTGTTTCTATCCTTTTATTTAGCAAGCTTATAAATGTTATATTCTCCTTCTTTTGTTTCTAATTTTGTGTATAAATCATCATAAGCTTTTTCGTTTGCATCTCTTACCGCTTTCTTAACTTCTTTTCTGACGGTATTATATCTCTCTAAATCCTCTTCATTTCTATTCTTTTGCCATATTTTGAAGGTTGATCTTTTTTCTCTCATAATATTTTGGAGGTCTTCTTGCCAGCACCATGTTTCTTTATATAGCAACCCTTTACCTTTAAATTCTCCAATTACCATCTTTGAAATTTCTCTTATGTGTGTAGTCATTTTAGTCCACATCATATTTGTCTCCCCTTCTCAATTTCATGATACTCCTTTAAGAGCTTTATCTCTAAAAACTTCTAGTTTATCTCCCTTTAAGTTCCACCACGTAATTCTTGTGTTCCTAGTCTCCTTCCTTGCACATATGTGTTTCCCAATCTTAACTTCCAATACCATTAATCTATGTTGTGAGACACTCTTTTGGTATAATTTTACAATATTTACATGTCAAGCGATCTACCATTCTAGTGATGAAAAATCAATCTGACTCCTATTTACCCCACTTTTAAAGATTATCAAATGTTACTCCATCTTCCTAAAATAAGTATTTGCTAGTATAAGACCATACAAAGCTGCAAAATCTAATAGTGCCTCTCCATCATCGTTCTTATTTCCAAATCCATGTTCTCTATGTACTATCCCATATCCCATGTTATCTTCTCTTACATATCCACTGAAATCTCATTCTATAAATAGTTTCTCACCTAAGGGTAATCCTTGAATTATCTCATCCATATAATCCCAAAATATATTTTTAGCTTATGCATCTAATCCTACTTGGGGTGCATAAGCACTAATGATATTAATTATGTTTCCCCTAATACAAGCTTAATTTGTATTATTCTATCCCCTTTCCTATTAACATCTACTACATCTCTTTTAAATTTCTTCTCAACAAAAATTCCTACTCCATTTCTATTTCTAATTTTACTGGTATAATATTGTTACCACTAAATCTGGTGTGGGGGCAAACAGATAGTATTTGCGGATTCTTGGAAAACCTGAATAGCAAACCTGAACCTGTTCTGTTGGAGTTTGACTACTGACTCCCGCCGTTCACCTGCAAAAAGTACGAGACACCGGGGTTGATTCCGGCGACGCACCCTCCGACGCTCAAGTCAGTAATCAGGAAAGATTATGAAAGAGCGTAAATTGGCAAAAGATTGATTACCTCTTAATGGAGATGGATGGCGGGTATTTATAGCCGCATTTGGGACCTAATTAGACATGTAATCCCTGTGTTTAGATAAGGAATGTAATCCCTAATTCTCAGTGAAATGATAGATATGAATCAGGGCCGTTGATTAGGATTAATCAGAAACCCTAATTCTATCCTGGTGGACCGGGTTTGCTGCGGGTTAAAACCCGCACCCAGCTGAAGTGGATCCGTTCGTGAGTTATTGGATTTTTGGGGAGGAGATCCAGTACCCATTTCAGACCCGTTAGTAAGTGAAATTACCATTTTACCCCTAGGCTTTAAGATTCGTTCCTGATTTGGACGGTTCCGATTTAACCCCATTTTTAGCCATATCACGAGCCCCCCACTCCCGATGACTGAGTTTGATCAGCCTTTGAGAAGTAGTTTTACTGTTTTAATGGCTGGTGGAGTTGTATCGGAGTCCGAATGGAAGGTTTCGAATCTTTGCAGGAGGCAGTATGGTGATTTTCTAAGTTAGTTGCGTGCTCTGAGTTGTTCTTGAGGTCTCCTGGTCATTTGGTGATTTTTATATATTTTTTCGAAATATTTACTTAATTTTGCGAAGTGGCGATTCGTCGTTCGGGGGTCTTAATAAATGGTCCTAGGCAATAATTATTCACCCGGGGGCTTAAAAATATTTCCCCGGCTTTATAATTATTTTCCAGGATTTTTAATCAATTTTCCCGAATTTTTAACCATTTTTCGCAATTTTTAAGTAAATAAAATGATTTTAATAAATAAAATACCAAATTATGGCCTGGCGCGATCTGGACCGTTGATCTTGTGCCGGTGCGAATTTCTGAAAGATCGGATGGACAAGGTCGCTCGGCAGCAATTTCTCTGCTTTTGTGGGTCGGATGGGCACTTGCTCGGAATCCGAGCGAAGTGGCTCGGATTGCTAGTCGCTCGGCTCGGAATTCCAAGCGATGTGGAGCGATCTACACCGTCGGATCTAGGCGCGGATCTCAAGGTGGACACAATTCTCAAGAAAACACTATCTTGCCGTTTAGTGGACGTGGCGTAATCTGGATCGTCCATCATCTCAAGCGCGATTTTTGCAATGATCCAACGGTTGGAGACACTCGGCGGCATTTTTCTTCACTTTCGAGGGTCGGATTGGCACTTGCCCGGAATTCGAGTGAAGTGGCTCGGTTTTCCGTTGTGCGAGTGGCTCGGATCGCTAGTCGCTCCGCTCAGAATTCCGAGCGACGTGGAGCGATTTGGACCGTCGAATCTTGGCGCGAATCTCGAGGCAAGCACAGTTTCCAAGAAAACACTATCTTGTCGCGTAATGGCACTGGCAAGATCTGAGCTGTCCGATTGAAATCTTACGCGAATTTTGAGGAGAAAGTCATTTTTCTCCAATTCGTAGCTCGGATTGGCACTTACTCGGAATCCGAGCTATCCTCTTGAATATTGAGGTTGGATCACCTGTCGCTTGAATTTTGGTTCCGAGGGACGTGGGGCAATCGGAGCCGTTGGATGATGGCACAGATCTCGATGCTGGCTTAGTTCCCAAGAAAACACTATCTTGTCGTGTAGTGGCGCTGGCAAGATCTGAGCCGTCCGATCGAAATCTTACGCAAATTTTGAGGAGAAAGTCATTTTTCTCCATTTCGTAGCTCGGATTGGCACTTGCTCGGAATCCGAGCTATCCTCTTGAATGTTGAGGTCGGATCGCCTGTCGCTCGGATTTTGGTTCTGAGGGACGTGGGGCGATCGGAGCCGTTGGATGATGGCACAGATCTCGATGCTGGCTCAGTTCCCAAGAAAACACTATCTTGTCGTGTAGTGGCGCTGGCAAGATCTGAGCCGTCCGATCGAAATCTTACGCGAATTTTGAGGAGAAAGTCATTTTTCTCCAATTTGTAGCTCGGATTGGCACTTGCTCGGAATCCGAGCTATCCTCTTGAATGTTGAGTTCGGATCGCCTGTCGCTCGGATTTTGGTTCCGAGGGACGTGGGGTGATCGGAGCCGTTGGATGATGGCACAGATCTTGATGCTGGCTCAGTTTCCAAGAAAACATTATCTTGTCGTGTAGTGGCGCTGGCAAGATCTGAGCCGTCCGATCGAAATCTTACGCGAATTTTGAGGAGAAAGTCATTTTCTCCAATTCGTAGCTCGGATTGGCACTTGCTCGGAATCCGAGCTATCCTCTTCGTTGTGGAGGTCGAATCTCTTGTAGCTCGGGTTCTGGGTCCGAGGCGCCGTGCGATTTTACTTGGATCGAAACGTCACTTCCTTTGCCAACAGTTGTGGCTCTTCGTCACTTAGCCGTTTGGGCTTTTGTAACGCTTCAATTGAGGCCCCCTCCTCGGACCTAGGCGTCAGCCGAGCGGTCAGGCCGAGCAAGGACAAGGGGAAGGAAGTCGTGGAGCCGACCGAAGAGACAACGGTTAGGCCAAGTACAGATGCGGAGGTTGCCGAGCCTCTCCAGGAGGTAATGGTCCGATCTAGCAAGGGCAAGGGTGTGGAAACGATAATTGAGCATCCGAAGACTGCACGGGAGCTGGGTCGGCTTCCGAGCATCCTGTCGAGCGTTGGCGGTGTGCGGAGCTACTCCGGAGACCTATTGGAGAAGGTGACGCAGGGCACCGCCAAGTCGATCGAGGAGAACGAGCCGAGGGAAATTTCTGAGGTGGATCAGATCTCTTCGGTCCTGACCGAGGCGGATTTGCATCGGATCCGAAGTGGGTTCCGAATCCCCGCGGAGTACGGGCGCCTTCTCCCCGACCCCGGCTTCCGGGCATGCACCTCGTCTTCGGCAGATATGTGCATTTTTCCCGCCGACTCTCTGGATGCCGGACTTCGGCTGCCTCTGCACCCTTTCGTGATCGAGGTACTGCAGTGGTACGACTTGTGTCCGGCTCAGCTAATGCCGAACACATGGCGGCACGTTATGGCATTTGTTCTTCAATGTCAGGAGGTCGGTGCTCTGCCCAACATGTTCATCCTTCGGAGTTTATACCGTCCTTGCCAACCGAACAAAAATGAGCAGAGGTATTACCTCTCGCCGAGGAAGGGAGTGAAGCTGATCGAGAACCCGGACTCGATCAAGCATTGGAAGGAAAAGTACTTCCTCGTCCGAGCTCCCAAGCCATGGGTGATCCCGACGGTGTGGTCGAGGGACGGCCTTCCGAAGAGGGCGAAGAAAGAGCCCGTGCTCAGCAACGAGGAGGCAGCAATCGTGGAGAAGTTGCTCGGGCTTCCGACCCTCAGTTGGAAAGACATCACCGAGGAGGCATTATTTCGAGGGGATCTCAGTCCGATCGACCCTAGTACGCTTCTCCTATTCTTGTTTTGTCTTTAAGGTTTGGAAAATTTTTCTAACTTTTTTCACTCGGTTTATGCAGAATCTCCCGGCATGGATTACAAAGGTCTGATGGCGAAGGCCCGAGTAGCTAAGGAGCAGGAGGTGAGGAATAGGAAGAGGACCATGTCTGGACCTCAAGGCGGCCGAGCGCCCAAGATCCCCTCGGTCTCTCCGACCCCCGAGCAACAGGTTGTCGAGGCTCCTTTGGTCGAGCCCGATCAAAGCCTCGTCGTGCCGTCCGCCCCACCTGCCTCGGATGCGCCGACCCCAATGGTGCGAACAGATGCTCCAGGATCTTCCGGTGGAGCGTTCAATATTAGTGCGGCGCTGGCTCTCGATGTCCCGCCCCTCACAGCCGAGGCGGAGAAGATTCTGACCGAGGAGCACAAGCGCATCTTCGTCCCGGACTGGCGGGTGATGAAGGCCGATGGGTTCTTAGGGGACGGTAACATTTGCATGCAGGCGGTGAAGCACCTGCTGACCCCTAAAGACCAAGCGGCGCTTAAGGCGGGCGAAGTCGGTGACGCCGCGATGCAGATCGCTTGGAACACCATGTCGGTAAGTGGTAGAAGACTTTCTTCAAAATTTTTCTAAGTTTCTGTGCTCGTGCTTGACTGTTTCTTGTATGGCTTGTAGACCCTCTGCCACTTCAACTATCTGCTCGAGGAGTTCGCGAGCAAGTAAAAGGAGATGACCGTTTTGAACGATCGGGAACGGTCGGAGCGGTCTAAGGCGGTGAAGCAGCTGGAGGCCGAACAGTTGCGTTCCGCTTTGCTCGAGGCCGAAGTTGCCGACCTGAAGGCTCAGCTTGCCGAGGCGCTTAGGAGCTCGGCCGCCGAGGCCTCCAAAGTCGAGAACCTAGAAAAGAAGGCGGCTCAACTCGAAGGGGAGCTGCCTCAGGCCCTAAAGGCGTCAGAGGAGGCCGCGAGCGATCACGCGTCGAAGGTGGCGGCCACAGAGAAGGCAGTTCGGGACGAGGTCGAGGCTCACATGTTGACCAACATGGAGGAAGCGTACGGCCGAGCGCTGAAGCATATCGTTGCTCGGAACCCCGGATTCGACGTCTCGTCCTACTACTTCTATGACCCCGTGGAGGGTGAGGAGGAGTTGCCCTTGGCCGAGCTCGCTCCGAGGCCTGAGGGCGAAGACTCCGAAGGCGAGGGTGGTGCCGATGGTGCGATTGTAGCCGTGCCGACCGATGATGAGGTCGACCTCTGACTTTGTCGCTTCTTCTCATTTCCTTATTCTCTTTTTTTTTCTTTTTTCTTTTGTAATGCCTAACTGTGGACTGGCCACCGCTTTTTGTAGCTCTTGAACTTTTAATGAAATGGTTTCTTTTTGGCTGAGTATTATAAAGTTTCGCAAAATTGTTCAACTCTTTTTGCTCGGATTGAGTCTTTAAGTATTGAAGACTTCTTTTGATATTCCTCAACCTTTCAGGTCGAGTTGGGCCCGATCACTGAGGTCTCCCATCTTCGTACTGAGCTGAAGAAAACGAAGCGGGCTCTGTCTCGCAGTCGGGATAAAGCATTTTACGACTTCTTGGAATTGGAGGATATCAAAGTAACTGCGAGAGGGTATTTTCGCGAGTTGAGGGAACTGCGGAAGCAACCTCGACAAACTCGTCTCGAAGGCGAGATAGAGTTGCTCCGTAAGGATCTCTTTGATGTCGACCAAAAGAATAGTGAACTACTGGTGGAGGTTCGTCATTTAGAGGTAACGGTGAAAGAGCATTCGGCGGAGGAAGAGGAGTTAGCTTCAAGGGTGGGGAAGTTGATGTCCGAGCGTGATGAGTTGACGGCCAGAATTGACAAACTGAGGAGGATCACCATCGACAGGGGTATCGAAGCGACTCACTTCTGTCGTATTGTGGCCGACAGTACTAACGTTGCAGGCTCGTCTAAACTTCCTCGTCTCAAAGCATCGGCGGAGAGCGATATTCTGAGAGATAGGATCGTCAAGCTAGAGGAGGAGATTGCATCGCTGAAACCTCAACTCGTAAGGATCAATGTTCGCAGTACTCGTGTACTCGCGAAGAGATCAAAAAAGGTATCTCGTTCTACGAACTTGCGACTCGTTCGCCTGCTGTTAGGCGAAGCCCAGCTGATGCTCAGAGTGGTGTAGCTGTTTCGTCTAGTGGCGCCTCGGTTGGGGCCACAGCTAGAATTAGCGGTGAAGGGGGTTCTCGCTTTGCTGGTTTAGAGTCGAGCTCAGAGGTAAGGCGACGCCGGCTTCGTGTGTCTTTGAACCGAAGCGTTCCCCTTCCAAAGAAGCGCTAAACAAGTTGTATTATGCTTTTCAAGTTATTGTAAAAATCCGTTGTATTGTCAGCCTTGTCCGGGCTCTTAATAAAAAAGTTTGTTTTGCTTCTGATGTTCGAATGTTGCGTTGGCTGGTATTAGTTTAAGTATTACTCCTCCAACTTTTGACCACTACTCAAAATTAGAAGCAAATCTTCCTTCTTGTGTGCGAATCACTTTTGGCCTGTTTAACAGTGATAGAGAAGTGGAGTCGAACCAAGTTTTGGACTCCGAACTCGTCGTTAGAGTTTGTCCAACGGTTGTGGGAGCAATTCCGAATGGCGAATCCCTTCTAGCCCGCTTAAGAGCGAGCTTGCGAAGAGGAGTCGAGCCAAGTGTTGGACTCCGAACTCGTCGTTAGAGTTTGTTCAATGGTTGTGGGAGCAATTCTGAATGGCGAACCCCTTCTAGCCCGCTTAAGAGCGAGCTTGCGAAGAGGAGTCGAACCAAGTGTTGGACTCCGAACTCGTCGTTAGAGTTTGTTCAACGGTTGTGGGAGCAATTCCGAATGGCGAACCCATTCTAGCCCGCTTAAGAGCGAGCTTGCGTAGAGGAGTCGAACCAAGTGTTAGACTCCGAACTCGTCGTTAGAGTTTGTTCAACGGTTGTGGGAGCAATTCCGAATGGTGAACCACTCCTAGCCCGCTTAAGAGCGAGCTTGTGGAGCAGAATTGAGCCAAGTGTTGGACTCCGAACTCGTCGTTAGAGTTTGTTCAACGGTTGTGGGAGCAATTCCGAATGGCGAACCCCTTCTAGCCCGCTTAAGAGCGAACTTGCGAAGCGGAATTGAGCCAAGTGTTGGACTCTGAACTCGTCGTTAGAGTTTGTTCAACGGTTGTAGGAGCAATTCCGAATGGCAAACCACTCCTAGCCCGCTTAAGAGCGAGCTTGCGGAGCGGAATCGAACCAAGTGTTGGACTCCGAACTCGTCGTTATGGTGAAGAGTAAAGGCAGAGAAGTACAAGCAATTTTACAAGTAAAATATGAAAAAACTTTCTTTATTGATAGCTAATAGTTGGCTGCTTCTAAGTTGCGAGCCGTTATTACATAGGAGAAATAAAGGAAAAAATACAAGTAAAAGGAGAGGAACGGTTCGACATTCCAGAATACTTAGAGAGGCGTTAATACTCTCTCTCTTGGTATTTCAAAAGATGGTCGGCATTCCAAGTCCTGGGGATCTCTCTGCCTTCGAGGCCTTCTAGTCGATATGTCCCGGGCCGAACTACTTTGGTGATCTTGTAAGGTCCCTCCCAATTTGGGGCTAGTTTACTCTTCTGACCAGAAAAAGAGATTGCTAACTTTCTGAGGACCAAGTCCCCTTCTTTGAGGTCGGTAGGACGGACTCTCTTATTGTACGCCAACTCGATCCTCCGCCGATAACCCTGTTGGCAGATTGACGCTCTTTCCCATAGCTCATCGACCAAGTCTAAGTTTGCCTGAAGTTCTCTGGCATTCTGTTCTTCTTCGTAGGCAAGGAGGCAAGAAGAAGGTATGCCGACTTCCAGTGGGATCACAGCCTCGGACCCATAGGTGAGGTTGAATGGCGACTCTCCTGTGGGGGTCCGTTTCGTGGTGCGGTAGTTCCACAGCAAGTTAGGGAACTGATCGACCCATAAGCCTTTAGAGCACTTATTCAGCCTTTTCTTAATACCCGAGAGGATCTGTCGGTTAGCATTCTCCACTTGACCATTCGACTTTGGGTGGGAGACGGAGGAGAAACGCTGTTGGATGGCGAGGTCTTCACATAGAGCTCGGAAGGCAGCCCCGGTAAACTGGGTTCCGTTGTCTGTTATGAGGACTCGAGGGACACCAAATCAGCAGATAACGTTCTTCCAGAAGAACTGAAGTACTTTGTTCTCGGTGATTGTGGCCAAGGGCTCGGCCTCTATCCACTTCGAGAAGTAGTCGATTGCCACGACTAAGAATTTGAGCTGGCCGGGAGCTGGTGGGAATGGCCCTAGTAAATCCATCCCCCACATTGCGAAAGGGATTGGACTTGATAGGGATGTGAGTGGAGCTTGTGGGAGGCAACAGACGTTGGAGTATTTCTGACAAAAGCTGCATTGCCGAACGTGTAGCTCGACGTCTTGAAGGAGAGTGGGTCAGAAATATCCATAATTCAACACTTTCCGGGCTAGGGATCTGGACCCTGAATGTGCCCCGCCGATGCCTTCATGGAGTTCTTGCAGGGCGTATTCAGCTTGCTCCGGGGAGAGGCATTTCAAATACGGCCTGCCGTCCACTTGTGTGAAGGAGCGCTTGTATAGGATGCCCTCGATAAGTGTGTATCGCTCTGCTCGGGTTCTTACTCGGCGAGCTTCTTTGGGGTCTTCGGGAAGGAGCCCATCCCTTAGGAATTCTACCAGGGGCTTCATCCAGTTATCTTGAAGCAAGACAGGTAGCGACTCCAACGAGTCGAAAGTTTCATCTTCTATACTTAGCTTCAGGAGCACCTCAATCAAGACGGTCTGCTCGAGACCTTGGAGGGAGGAGGAGGCTAGCTTGGAGAGGGCATCGGCTTGGGAATTCTCCTCTCGGGGAATTCGCTGGATGAGAGCTTCTTCAAATAGGGCCATGAGATTCCTGACCTTGGCTAGGTACTTAGCCCGGTCATCTCGTGCCTCGTACTCGCCTAGGACCTGATTCACGACCAGCTGAGAGTCGCTGAAGATCCGGAGGCGCTGCGCACCTGCATTGTGAGCCATTTTGAGGCCGGCTATGAGTGCTTCATATTCTGCTTCGTTGTTAGAGGCCTTGAAGTTGATCCGGAGGGAGTATTGGAGGATGAAATCATCTGGGCCGGCCAGAATGACCCCGGCTCCGCGTCCTTCGTGACAAGAGGATCCATCTACATAAACCGACCAGACAGGTGGTCCCTTCATTGCTTGGCTGAACTCGGGGATGGTACTTTCAACTATGAATTCTGCTAAGGCCTGAGCCTTGATCGCGGTCCGAGGCTAATATGTTATATCATGCTGGCTCAGCTCGATATACCACTTCATAAGGCGACCGGAGGTCTCTGGCTTGTGGAGAACTTGCTTCAGCGGTTGGTCGGTAAGAACGACCACCGAATAGGACTGAAAATATGGACGAAGCTTCCTTGCGGCCATGACTAGGGCATATGCCATCTTCTCTATCTTTGGGTAGCAGAGCTCGGCATCCCGAAGTACTTTGTTCACGTAATAGATGGGCTTTTGGGTCTCATCTTCTTCCCTCACGAGAACGGCGCTGCGGGTCTGCTCGGAGGCTGCTAGGTAGAGGTAGAGGGCTTCACCAGGAATTGGTTTGCTGAGGAGAGGAGGATTGACTAGGTAAGCCTTGAGCTGGTCGAATGAATTTTGTTGCTGCTGACCCCACTCGAAGCCTTTAGCCCCCCTGAGAGCCTTGAAGAAGGGAAGGCACTTCTCCCCTGACTTGGAAAGGAAACGCCCTATGGCTGCCAGGCGACCCGTTAGCTTTTGAACCTCTTTGACATTCTTTCGGGGGAGCCATGTCTAATATGGCCTTGATCTTCCTGGGGTTGGCCTCGATTCCTCTCTGGCTGACCATGAAGCCTAGGAATTTCCCCGACGAGACTCCGAACGCACACTTGTTTGGATTGAGCCTCATATCGTGCTTTCTGAGTACATCGAACGCCTCTTGTAGATCGGTCACATGATCGGCCCCGTGGATGCTCTTCACAAGCATATCGTCAACATATACCTCCATATTTTGGCCGATTTGTGCTTAAAAAATCTTGTTGACGAGGCGTTGATAAGTGGCACATGCATTCTTCAAACCGAAGGGCATTACCCTGTAGCAGTATAGGCCCTGATCGGTTACAAAGGAGGTCTTCGGGATATCCGGGGGAAACATACGAATCTGATTGTAGCCTGAGAAGGCGTCCATGAAACTGAGGAGTTCATGGCCCGAAGTGGAGTCAATCAAAGTATCGATACTTGGAAGAGAGAAGGGGTCTTTGGGGCATGCCTTGTTGAAATCGGTAAAATTGATACAAATCCTCCAGGTCCCATTGGACTTCTTCACCATTACTGCATTCGAGAGCCATTCGGGATAGTTTACCTCCTGTATGAACCGAGCCTTCAGGAGCTTGTCCACCTCCTCTTTTATAGCTTGCTGGCGCTCGGGAGCAAACTTGCACCTCTTTTGTTGGACCGGTTTGGACCCTGAAGCGACGCTGAGGTGGTGGACTAAAAGCTCTTCGAAAATTCCGGGCATGTCTGCAGCCGACCAAGCAAAGAGGTTGCAATTCCTTCGGATGCACTGGACTATGTCGGAGCATAGGGAAGATGGGAGGGTTTTGCTAACAAAGAACTTTCGGCTTGGATCCTGCTCAGAGAAGAGCACTTCCTCTAACTCATCCACCGGCTCGGACATTGGTCGGACTACATCTTGGGGGATTTCAAGAGTTTCAAGGGAGAGGACTGGACCCATGGTAGAGGTCATGTAGCATTTGCGGGCCGTTTCCTGATTGCCTTTTACTTCCCCTACTCCTGCCCGGGTGGGGAATTTCATCTTGAGGTGATAGGCGGAAGGGACGGCTTCGAGAGCGGCTAAGCCGGGCCGACCCAAAATGACATTGTAGGTTGCAGGGACATCCACGACCATAAAGTCCATCGACTCCGTTCGGATAGTAGGAGTTTTGCCAGCGGTTACGTCCAGGGTGATAACCCCTTCAATAGTCACTGGCACTCCCGTGAACCCATGGAGTGTGTAGCCAGCCGGCTTAAGTCTGTCCCGGGATAGTTTGAGGCCTCTGAAAGCAGTGAGGGAGAGGATGTTAACGGAGCTGCCATTGTCCACTAGGATCCTTTCCACTTTAAAGTTCGCCATATGGAGGTTGATGACGAGTGCGTCACAATGGGGCATTCGGACACCCTCAAGGTCTTCATCTGAGAATGTGACGGACACTCCAAGGCCTTTAGGAGGAGGTGTGGCGCGGACCGAATTAACTACCCTAATAAATGCCTTTCGAGAGGAGTTGGAGGAGCCCCCCATTGGGCCTCCATGAATGAGGTGCAGGACACACTCTTCTTCGAATTCAGGAGTTTCATCGCGTTCAGGACGCTTGTTAGCCCCCTGAGACGGGGGAGGAAGATCGGCTCGGTCATTTCTCACGAACTTGATTAGCTGACCCCTCTGGATGAGGGCTTCTATCTCGTTCTTTAGGGCCCGACAACCATTGGTATCGTGGCCATGGTCCCGGTGATAGCGGCACCACTTCTCTTTATCCCTCTTCTTGCCAGGGGTGTTCATTTTTGGTG
This sequence comes from Hemerocallis citrina, assembly GCA_017893485.1. Taxonomy (NCBI): domain Eukaryota; kingdom Viridiplantae; phylum Streptophyta; class Magnoliopsida; order Asparagales; family Asphodelaceae; genus Hemerocallis; species Hemerocallis citrina. The sequence goes on from CM030359.1 coordinate 279,367,286, forward strand.
CAGGAGGTATCACACCCTCCTTCTCCACTTCCATGAGAATTGTGGAGATGTTGGCGTTAAGGAGAGTAAACTTTTCAAATCTAGGGGGAGGTCGGTGCTGCCCGCCATTATCCTTCTGGAGCTTCTTGGCTCCTTCTTCTTCTGTTCCCTTTCTCTTGGACCCGGAGGAAGGCCCCTCAAAGTTGGGGCGGTGCTCAGCTTCCTCAGCCCGAATATATTTTTCGCTCCGGAGGAGGAGGTCAGAGAAGTTCTGCGGAGGCTTCTTGGCGAGGGAGGAGCGGAAGCTGGAGTTGAGGACATTGGATTAGAATGCTGCTGCAGCGACCGACTGGTCGAGGGATGCTATGGACCTGGCCTCCGCTGTGAACCTTTTCACATAGTCCCTTAGCTTCTCACCCTTCTACTGGTTGAGATAGAGTAGCGAAATGTTGATCTTCTCAGTTCGGCAGCTACTCACGAAGTGGGTAACGAAGAGGGTCTCAAATTGCTCGAAGGAGAATATCGAGGATGGGGCAAGGCGAGAATACCATTCTCGAGCTGGACCCTTGAGAGTAGCGGGGAAGGTGCTGCACAGCAGAGCATCGGAAGCTTGATGGATGAGCATGAGGGTCTTAAAGCTTTTGATGTGATCGACGGGGTCAGACTCCCCGGAATAAGTCTCGAATTGAGGGGGTTTAAAGACAATTGGTACGGGTGCCTCCATTATGGTTCGGGAAAAAAGAGGTCGACTCGGGCGAAGGGTCCTTCCTCTAAGCTCTTCTTCTCTGTCTAACTGACCCAAGCACCTCTCAATTTCGTGGAGACAGCAGTAGACAGCATCATCCCTCCGACGGTAATCAACCGAGCCTCTAGACTCGTCTTCGTACGAGGGAGAGCGGGGGCTACGACGGCGGTAGCTCCTGGAGCGGCGAGGACTAGGAATGTGCTGGGGGTTGCTAGGAGCTGGGGGAGGAGTTAAGGACCGTCGGCGAGGACTTCGGATTGGAGGAGGAGTGGGGATCCTTGGAGCATTGGTGTTGTTGGGTCGGAGGTTGAGAGCTTGTAGGATGGTTGCTTGGAATTGCTGGAACTCGGCACGAGTGATGGGTACCTCATCGTTCCTTGGATGTTGCCGACCGGCAGGGGAATGGGGTCTTCTCCTGTGATGCTCGAGAGACTCTCTCCGACCCCTTCGGGTAGGGGACCTTCTGTAGTCTCGGCGGTGAGGAGATCGCTCATCCGGACGTTGTTGGCAGGAGGCTCCCTCTCGGGCCCGCTTTTCATCCAGACGACGGCGAAGATCCTCATCCTTCTACCGATTGAGGATGGTATTGCGAAGGTCGGAAGTTCGGGGATTGTGGGAGGCCATAGAATCCGAAGAGGCATTGTGGATTGAGACGTGGTCCTGATGGAGGGGTTGTTTCAGAGGGTTGGGATGCGAGACCCCTGCTCCGGCATTTTGAGGACCGGGGGGACCTTTAGGAGGTTGTTGATTCTGAGGAGGCTGGTCATGTTGAAGAGGGTCCTCGGCTTGAGGCGGAAGTTGCCCCTGCTGCTGAGCGGGTTGGATGGGGACTTCCTGTTGCTGATCGGGGTTGGGTCCACGGTTGGACCCTCTGGATCTTACTTTTCTAGGAGGCATGGCTGGAGAAGATCTGACCAACTAGAAGAGGGGAGGCTGCTATTCTTGGTGTTTCCCACAGACGGTGCCAATCTGTTACCGCTAAATCTGGTGTGGGGGCAAACAGATAGTATTTGTGGATTCTTAGAAAACCTGAATAGCAAACCTGAACCTAATCTGTTGGAGTCTGACTGCTGACTCCCGCCGTTCACCTGCAAAAAGTGCGAGACACCGGGGTTGATCCCGGCGACGCACCCTCCGACGCTCAAGTCAGTAATCAGGAAAGATTATGAAAGGTGGCAAAAGATTGATTACCTCTTAATGGAGATGGATGTGGGGTATTTATAGCCGCCTTTGGGACCTAATTAGGCATGTAATCCCTGTGTTTAGATAAGGAATGTAATCCCTAATTCCCAATGAAAGGATAGATATGAATCAGGGCCGTTGATTAGGATTAATCAGAAACCCTAATTCTATCCGGGTGGACCGGGTTTGCTGCGGGTTAAAACCCGCACCCAGTTGAGGTGGATCCGTTCGCGGGTTAATGGATCTTTGAGGTGGAGAACCAGTATACGCTTTAGACCCACTGGTAGGTGAAATTACCATTTTACCCCTAGGCTTTAAGATTCGTTCCTGATTTGGACGGTTCCGATTTAACCCCATTTTTAGCCATATCAAATATAATTTAAAACTATCTCTCTTTTTAGCTTTCTCTCCTACCCCCTTTATTTCTTGTAAACAAGCTATATTAATATTCCTTCTAATCATGGTATCTACTAGTTCTATGCATTTTCCTGTCAATGTTCCTATATTGCAAGTCGCTAACCTAAGCCTATTTTTCTGGACTAACTTCTTTATCTGCACACGTCCAGATTGGTGCACGAATCCTTCCCCTTTTTTCATCTCACCCGGGCACCGGTGCGACGCCCTTTGCACATTTTTTGAAACACCCGGAGGTAGGCACAACGCATCGCTTCCAGGGAATGCCCTAACATTTACACGTATATTATTATGATTCATGTTTATAAGATTTGATAAAGTTTTATGCTGGCTGTCAACTGCCTAACGCAACCCTCCTCTTTACCCGGTTTGTGGCCGGATTCCTGGCTTGAGACAGGCAATGGCGGAGTTAGTGGCAATCATAAATGTTGACATTATTTGATTATGCACTCTTCTATTAGGAAAACAAGCGATACAACGACATCACTTATTAGAAAATTAGCAAAACTCTTCCGTTCCAAGGATCTTGTTGAGTTGTAAGATGCAATCAATACAAACTACCAAGCAAAACTAGATCACACCAAAACACACAAATTTGTCCTGGTTAGGGCTTTCGCCTTAATACGGAGGTGAAGAAACCCAAGATGTTATTCAACTAGAGAAGATATAAGAATATTACAGATCTTACATTATGAGAAAAATAATATGGCTCATTGTATGCGCTGAGAGCATCTGCAGTCGTTGGCTAACAAGCATTTTTTTCGAAAAAAAAAGAAAAAAGAAAAAAGAAAAAAGAATGATGTAGTCATTGGCTATATACCCAAAATTTGGGTTTTAGAGAAACAGTGGTCTACTATATTTGGAAGAATATATAAAAATTTGGAAATTATAGCCGACGAAAGATGATAGTTCGTTCGTTCATTATTTATTAAAAAAAATGAAACGGACGAAAGATCAACTTTCGTTGTTTATTTTTTTTATATTTAAAAATATCGGACGGCAAATAATTTCCCGTCCGATCATTTTTTTAATAAAAATTGATCAGATGGGAAATCATTTCCTGTTCGATCGTTTTAAAAATAAAAAATACAAAAATTTAATCTTGGACGGTAAATGATTTATCGTCCAAGCATTTCTCTCCCAAAAAATTCCAAGGATGTTCTATGGAATTATCCCTACAGAAATTATTATGCAATCTTGTAGCTTTGAGATTTGTGTACATTTGGGGATCAAGGGCTGAGATGGAATGAGTCTATAGAAAATGTTATGCATGCATTTGCGTACAGATATTTTTTGCTGTAATCTATCTCGAAAATCTTTTCAGACGGGATTTCATCTCCCATTCATCGATTTTTTTTTAAAATTTTTAATATCGATAGAACGAAACATGATCTCTCGGCCCTTTACTTTTTTTTTTTAAATAAAAAAATCTAAATTTGAGATTGAACGACAGATGCTCTGAGAGTCTTTTTCAAAATTTATTAGGGATTTGTCCTTTATCATATGGATTGTATGAGTTGTACCTGTCCACAATTAGAGGAACTAGAGGAAGGATACAATAGATTTTTTCAGTTGACCTGGAACTTTCCATCGCCTACCATAGTTGCAGCAGTCCTTGTGCTTTGGTAAAGAATGCTGTAGACGACTTAGTAAAGCCGACATGGCTACCGTTAACCAAGCACTATCTCTGCAACTTTAATTTGGTTGACTATAAAGAAGTCTTAGTAGAGGGACAACGAACATATGATATGCTAACAGCATCCACAGTGGTATTTCTCATATTTTATTACATGGCAGCTACAGTAATAGCATATAGGGAAGGATCGTGCAGTGGTGGTTTGTTAAATTTTTCTCATTTGCGTGTAAACATATTAAAAGACCAAATTACCCCCTCCTTTGATATTCAAAGAATATGGATTGAAGGGCAATTTGGAAAACAAAAAAACCCAAAAAAAATAAATAATAATAATAATAATAAATCCTTGGACGGGATAACATCTCCCGGACGGGAGATGTTCCCCGTCTGAGGATATTATAAAAAAAAATAATAAATAAAAGGGAAGGACGGGGTATGTTTCCCCGTCCGACCCTTTTAAAAACAAAAAAAATAAAAAAAAAATTTAGACAGTATATGTTTTCCCGTCTCAATCGATTAAAAAATCTTAAAATCGGAGCGACGGTATATGATATCCCGTCCTTTATAATTTGAGAATTGGTATTTCGTTTCTCATATATGAGAAATCAGTATAGCAAATTTGCTATAAAATGAGAAAATGAAAACCATTGCAGCGATCCGTTTCTTATAAAATAGCAATTTGCCATTTATAAAAAACCACTGTGGATGCTCTAATCATTGAGTACAACAATTTAAAATCACAAGTAGAGAAGATAATGATAGGAGAGCGGCAATCATAAATGTCGACATTATTTGATTATGCACTCTTTTGTTAGGAAAACAAACGGTACAACAATACCACTTGTTAGAAAATTAACGGAACTCTTTCCTTTGAAGGATCTTGTTGAGTTATGAAATACAATCAATACAAACTACCAAGTAAAATTACATCACACCAAAGCACACAAATTTATCTCAGTTGGAATTTTTGCCTTAATCCGGGGGAGAAGAAACCCGAAATGTTATTCAACTAGAGAAGATACAAAAATATTACAATTCTCACCATAACCCACTCTCAAGCATCACCAGCAAGTACTAGTTGTTTACAATTAAAGAATCACTCAATCTCTATTTCAATGAAGTACTCTCTCTCTCCTGGCTCTCAATAGAGGTTAATAACAACAATATATAGAGATCTAGAGGAACCATAATTTGATATCTTCATACAATAGTCATTGAATATTACCGAAGAGATAACCCAATGATAAGAGCCACACGATCTGACCTGAATATCAAGTTCGGGCTTTATCAAAATCACCCAGACCCGCACCCGAAATCTGCTTCAACCGCATTCGGTCAACCGTCCAACAAGACCGGTCAACTGTCCCCCTCACGAGAAAACTTGTACAGTTGAGCGGTCCATCGTCCTAAAGACCGGTCGACCACAACTCCTCATGTTGTTGTTGCTGCTGCTTTCTCTTGCTTTCACTCTGTCTCCAATCGTCTCAATCCCTCCATCGTCCTATCGTCTTCGTATCCAATATAGTATGCAAGACATAAACCCAACACCTTCAACAATGAAAGTTCGTTCTTGTACAAAGCGAAATAACTACCCTTAAACACACATGTAAAAGGCACCATATATACTTAATTTACATGGCTGGTCAAAAAAGGAAAATTATATAAGAGATTAGAAAATTTCACTATGTAGAATAGGAATACGACACTTCAAAGCTTCGACAAAGATGCTCTCAAACACTGATCTTCATTTGAAAAATTAATATATGGTAGAGCAGAGTGTTGTGATGGGAGAGAGTTAGATCCAGGGGTTCTCCCTTTCAACAAGTAGACCTCGGGATAGTCAACCGAGTTTCCTTGGTCGAGGCCAGTCAACTGAGGAAAAAATTAGTTGATGAGCCACCGGTCTCGGCCATCTCTTATTCATGGGATTTAGTTGACTGTCCTGTTCTGCTATACATAATTCCCAGATTTAACCTCTCTTTCCTAGTTTTGACACCTCCGGTCCTCTTCAACAAAGGCAGACATAATATCTGCAACAATACAAGAAACTTGTACTCTTAAAATATGCAAATTAAGGCTCATGAAGATTGGACAAATGCATCTAAGAGAACTTACAAATAAAATGTCATGATATAAAGATGAGAAGACTGAAAAATGTATCCCAGTAATTAGAAGTCAAGAAAATTAATTGGTTTCTCGTCATTTCTCTCATATAGCTTTCTTACCTTCTTCAATGAGCAGTTTAGCAAAAATCTAACACGAAAGAAATGATTAAGCTTTCAAAAGTCTTTCCGTGCGTATTATATCCTCCACTTGTATGTGTAGATACAGAAAATAGACATGGTATGTGTGTAGATAGAATATGTTCCGAAGGTAAGGTCAATAACCAAATGATCTGGCCTTGTCTCAATACTAAATTAAGGAAGAATCTTATCGATGGGGTCTGTGTCAGTCTTGTATAGGCCCTGGATTTTTAAATTTTCATGGGTAATTATATATGCATTTTCAGATTATTCAAATATAACATTGTGAGTTGCACTTGTGATTTCAGTTAATTTATGTTTTATTTGATGGTGGGTTCTTCAGGCAATGGAAGCAATACTTCAGAACGATTTGTAAGAGTCAAGATCGTGGTACTAAAAAGATTTTCAAACAATTTACAAAGTTGCAATGCATCATGTAAATTATGATGCATGAATTAGATCAAGAGGACATCACCTACTGCCACTACCAACCTTTTGAAACTTTATACAACAAGGCTCTCTTCCTTGAAATGAGCAAATGCCATTGACCTCATACGAATCTAAATGGAAGCTAAATATCTCTCTTACAGCTACATAAACTTACTGATTGTATGACTTAGTTGGACCACACAAGACAGTTGAATAACTATGTCAGCTCCATCACTCGATCTTATATCATTTTTGTCCTATTTCAGTTGAAACTTTTTATTCAATAAGAAAGTAGAATATGCATTAGCTCTGTCTTTTTCAACGTGGATGTTAAGCTTTCTTTGTGCATTAGGCTAGTAGATAATTACCATCTTTCCTCTCTTTCTCATTTCCTTCTTTCCCCTATTTTTCTAAACTTCTCCTAGGACAAGCATTTGCACATTCTCTATTTTGTAGTATATATACCACTTGCCAATAAGGAAAAATCATTGTGGATCTCATAAGATATAAAAAGAGCAAGTATGCATATGGACAAAATAAGACAACGAAATCATTTAGATAGATCAGTCACAAACAATCAAACTTTATTTTATATAATAAAACAATAAAGGCATATTGAACATACTTGATACAATCTAAAAATATTACATTTGTGTGTGTATACATCTAGAACACCCATATCACAACAGTAAAATTTCTTAGTTCAGGAACAGTGTATTTGATTTTAGTTAAGCAATGTAATCAAGCCAAATTCGTCAAAAGAAAATCTGATCGAACCCACTTAGCAGATCATTCTTCACTTTTAGAAGGATCGTGCAGTAAAAATAGAGTTACAATTATCGAATGAAAGAACTATCATGACAACAAACACTCAAACAAAAATAAGAGCTGGAGCATGCGACGACATTAAGATATCCATACCTGCTCACCAATAATCGCCACATGTGCAAGATCCATCCTTCATATGATGAAACCGAACTGAATCCCTCAAGATTATGTCCCTGAATGTTACCTTGGATACATATTTTGCAAAGGCATGGCAGTCTTCACAAATCCGAAGATTCTTCATGATTCTAATGGGTTTCCCAGGAGTTGCTCTCAACAACCCATAGGCTATGGCTAGCTTCTCGCTGTGACCCTTCAGTACATTTTCCTTTATATCCCCCTCAACATCATGCAACACTGCCTTATAATTCGGCACATAACCAATCTTCCTAATCTTCTCCATTAACTCCTCAAGCTTGTGATATATCTTGCAAGTATCAGAGTGACTCGTATCCCCTGAAACAAAGTAACTTAACCTGCTTCCCATCTCAATTGAACTCCATCCTGGTGATTTCCTCAAATCCCGTTCTCTCATCAGACTCCTCACTTGTCGTACTTGTGACCACATTCCAACAGTTGCATAAATGTTTGACAGCAAAACATAGAACCCAGGATCAGAAGGATTAAGCTCAAAAAGTCTGTCAGCTGCATATTTACCTAATTCAACATTTTGATGAATTCTACATCCACCCAGCAAAGCTCCCCAGATTCCTGCAGTGAGTTCGATTGGCATTTCATTGATAAGATCCATTGCCTCATCAAAAAGGCCTGCTCGAGCCAAGAGGTCAACCATGCATGTAAAATGTTGTGCACTTGGAGCAATTCTATGGTCTTGATGCATCCGTTGAAAGTATTTGCGGCCCTCGTCAACAAATCCTGAATGAGCACAGGCAGACAACACACCGATATATGTAATGTGATTTGGTTCTAAATTACTAGCTAACATCTTTTCAAACAAAGAAAGAGCCTTCGCACCATATCCATGAGTGCCATATCCAGCAATTATTGCACTCCAAGCAACTACACTTTTATTTAGCATTGCGTCAAACAATTTCTGTGCAATAATTAAATCTCCAGATTTTGCATAAGAATCCATCAAAGCAGTGAGGACGACCTCATCAGACTCAAAACGATTTCGGAGAATGAAGCTGTGACAGGATTTACTCAGATATAGTATACCACAGCGTGCCACTGCTGGAAGAATGCCAGCTAAGCTTGAACCATTAGGCTTCAGTCCAGAATTCATCATATCTATAAAATGTTCAAAGGCTTCCTCAATTAATCCATATTGGGCACAACAGGATATCAAACAATTCCAAGCTATCAAATCCTTAGTATGCATTTCTTCAAAGACTTGATTAGCCAATCTCAAGTCACCACAATTTGCATACATGTCGAGAAGTGCTGTTGAAATAACTGTATCTGATAGTAATCCACTCTTTACCACCCATGTATGGATCCATTTACCTGATTAAAGAAAAGCAAAAGTTGTGTAAAACTAACCAATACTGACTACAGTCTCTTATTATTGACCATCAAGATGGACCAAAAGGAGAGAAAAGTTCCTAGAGTAGATGAATGCGCTGGTCTGTTTGAACCTTTTTCAGACAGTCTCTCAACCCAAAAGTTGAGATAACTGGAGTTATCTAAACTCTACTCAGAACTAAAATCTTATCTTATCGTGCGCTGCCAAACACTTAATTAAAGATATCTGAAGTTATTTTTAAGTTGGACGTGGAGATATGATAACAAAGCTAGCATACCACTGTAAAAATAACTTTGGTTATCCTAATTTGTTGCAACCCATATGAATCTAATTACCTTGGTGGAGGAGCTGTAGCTGCGAGCAAGCCGCAACAACGGAAGCAACCGCCACATAATTAACCTCCACGCCTTCCCTCCTCATCCGATCAAACACCAACAGAGCATCCTCCGCCATCCCATTCCTCGCATACCCTGTCACCAATGCATTCCAAGCCACCACATCTCTCTCAGCCATTCCGTCAAACACCCTCTCCGCATTCCCAACCTCCCCATTCTTCAAGTACATGTCCATCACCCCACAACCCACAAACAAGTTCTCAGCATACCCCAGCTTGAAGACATGCCCCTGCAACTGAACCCCACACGACAGCTGTAACGACGACGAACAAGCCTTGAACAGGAGAGGGAATGTGTATTGGTTGGGTAGGAGGGGAAAACAGAGCATGGAGATATAAGTTTGGAGGGAAGGGAGGAAGAGGGAGTTGGCATTGTAGGATCGGATGAGGGAGTTGAAGTGGAATGCATTTGGGGGGTGAGGGGAGTGGTGGAAGGCCAAAATGGCGGAACCCAGATCGCCGAGTTTGGCGTAGGTGGCGATGAGGTTGGGGAAGAGGGCGGGGTTGGGGCATTTTAGGAGATGGGCATGAGACTGCTTGAGAGAGGAGAGGGAGGTGCAAGAGTTGATGGATTTTGGAGTGAGAGGTTGGGGATGAATTGGGGGATTTGAACAGAGGATGTTGTCCATTTTCGGGTTTTAGTTGTGGATAATTTGATGAAGATTTATAGTTCGGGTGATGTAATAAGTTAGGAAAAAGAGAGGGAAGTTTTGAAACCTATTTTTTTATATAAACAAATTAAACTTTTTAAGAAGAAGAAAAAGAAAAGGTGGAATATAGTTGGGGTGGCAACAGGTCCGGGCCAACCCGGGACCGGCCCGGCCTCCCCCCCCCCCCCCCCCCCCCCCCCCCCCTCCCTTTTGCGGGCTCAACCCTGGACCAGCCCCCCATCCCTTGGGGCTGGTCCGGTTCAGGTTTTTGGGAAAAAGCCCGACTCGGCCCGGCCCGGTTGAGGACCGGGATCGACTGAACCGGCCTGCCCGGGCTCAGGTCGGGTCCGGGCCGATCGTTGCTACAGTGTTTTTTTTCTTTCAGAAATCAAAAAAAAAATAAAATTACCAAAGTGCCCCCCAACGGATCTATACTGGCTAGTTTTGGGGTGTACTTTAGGAAATCAAAATTTACATATTCTATATATACCACATCATTTCTTTCATTTCTCTTCACTAATTCACTCAAATCTCTCATTCTCTCTACTTTCTCTCAATACTACTAGTCTACAACAACAATCAAGTGATCAACAACAACAATCAATACTACTAGTCTACTACAAGCTCTCAAGTCTCAACTCTCTCAACATTCATTCTTCAAACTTCAAAAACTCATACGGTATTTTAGTATATGTTTAATTTGTAGATTTAACATAGTTGATTATTCTCATCTATATCTCTTAATTAGTTTGGGTTTTCTTGAACTTCTTCCTCTCATTTTTTTAGATTTTATTTATAAATTTGGTAAAGTGGAAAAACATACATACACAACTCATTCACTAGTTCTTGTTATTATTGTTATTTTTAGTTGAGATAAATTGTTGTTCTTTTTAATTTTTAAAACATACATACACTTGCTTTCTCTCTAACTATACATACACTGGTTTTTAATATTTAAATGGCCTCTAATCGATCACGCGGTGGTAGACATAATAGTCAAGAGTCCACTAGTCATCACATTCCTTCCATTCCAAATCCATATATAGATAGTGAAGAAACATTCATGAATTATGATAGTTTTCCCCATTTGAATGAAACACACTCAAATCCTATAGAAATAGAAGATCATGTAGAACCACAACCATCGGAATAAGGTCCTTCTCTATCCCTTAAAACAAGAGGGACTACTTCTGAAGTACACAATTTTTTCAATTTTGTCCTTTCACAAAATGATAAGAGTGTAGGACTAAAAATATGTAAGAAGTGTCAAACACCATATAAGTTTAAATTAGGATCGGACACGAGTACACTTCAACATCACTTAAGCAAATATCAACCACAATTTTCGAAAGACAATCTCACACAACAAAAAATACATCATAGAACCGGTCAAGTAGATAGTCATAGCTACGATCACGATCTCATTTGTAGGGAAATGGTTAAGTTAGTAATTAGGGGTGAATTACCATATTCGTTGGGTGAAAGTAGGTATGCAGAGACTTTTGCACAAACCTCCTTAAACCCCCATTATAAAAAGATTGCTAGGAATGTAGTTAAAGGTGATTGTAAATTAGTTTGCAATGAGATTAATGATTTTTTGATAGCAACACTAACATCACTAAACAATAGAGTTTCTTTGACATCGGATGGGTGGGTAGGAGTAAACGGTGTTCCAATGATGTGTGTAACATGTCATTGGATATATTTGGATTTGGTACTTCAAAAGAGGATAATTTCATTTGGATATGTTAGGTACCCACATAAGGGTGAAATTACAGCCACACACATTATGGAAGCATGTAATAATTTTGGTATTTATGATAAAGTATTTGCTATTGGTTTTGATAACGCCTCTAATAATACTAAGGCAATTGATAGTTTAAAATTTACTTTAGATCCTATAGAACCCGAAATTTTTCATGTTAGTTGTGCTTGTCATATTTTAAATCTTTGTGTGCAAGATGCACTAAAATATGAAAATGATAAACTTGATGCAATGAGAGATTGTGTTCATTATATTACATTGAGTGGTCCAATATATCAAGCTTTTCATGATTGGTGTAAACTTAGGAAAATTGTATATAAACGTTTTCCTAAAGATGTTAGACATCGTTGGAATTCTACATTGGATTTATTAGGTGTTGTTCTTCATTATCGTTTTAATCTTAGAGATTTTTGTGTCACAATGGGTATGCAAAATTGTATGTTAGATGATGATTTTTGGTTTTTTGCCGATAGTTTGTATAAGTTTTTGGAACCTTTTAACGATGCTACTTTGCAATTTTCAAAAATATATGCATCTACATCTAGTAGTATTTTACTTGAAATTGTCACTATGATGACAACAATTAAAGATTTGTAAAATAACCCTTTTATTGGAGATATGGTTAATGCGGCATATATTAAATTTTTAAAATATTTTCATCCACTTCCTATGTTATATTGTGCAGCTAGTGTAATGAATCCTATGATTAAATTAGATGGCACAAAAAATTTAATTGAGATTTTTTACACTTATGCCCCTCACGATACAATACAAGATTTTGATCATGTTGTTTTTACTCGTCAATTTGAGCATATTTTGACTAGGTTATATGATACTTATGATAGACTTTATTCATCTAATACTACACAAACACAAACAAAAAAATGTTGATTCTACTTCTTCTTCTTCCCACATATTAGCAAAAGGAAAGATTCATGCAACTAGTAGTGTTTTAAATCTTATTAAATCAAAAAACCAAGAACCAATTCACCAAATGAGTTGAATTGGTATAATGCACAAAGTTTGATTGAAGATGTAGTAGATGTATTACAGTTTTAGAAGAGCAATGAAGCAATTTTTAATATTCTTTCTCGTATGGCTAGAGATTTGCTAACAACACCAATGTCAACCACTGCATCGGAAAGTGCTTTTTCTCTTGGTGGCAGGATAATGAGCCCAAACAGGAATCAATTGACAGCGAAAAATTTGGAGATGCTCGTATGCGCTGAAGATTGGATGAAAGCGGAAGAGATGACTCAAGACTTACTTGAAGCACAAGCTGGATCAACAAGTAGCGATGAATGAACAATTAGATTTAGTCGATTTATATTAAAATGATGTACAATATATTGCAATTAATTGGGAAATTTAGGGGGATGAGATTCTATATTTAGGTTAAGTAGAAGTACACAACAATAGTTCAATGTCTTCTCTTCAATCTAAATACAGGCTATCTCGATCTCTAAATTCAAGTAATTCCCTTGTTTTGTAATTTGATCTGAAATTTTATTCATGTACTTCATTTTATTTAAGAATTTCAAATTTATTAAATCAATTTAATACTTGGTTCTTTGCAATTGTTATGAAATTACAATTTAATACTTGATCTTTAATATATTAAAAAAAATCCCTTAAAAAAATGGCCCGGCTCGCGAACCGGCCCGGCCCAACCCGACCCCTAACATTGGGGCTGGGGGCCAGGTCCGAGCCAGGGTTTTCCCCCCCAGCCCGGCCCGGCCCGGCCCGCGATGTCATCGAGCCCGGCATGGCCTGAGTGGTCCGAATGCCATCCCTAGAATATAGCTAGGAGGGGAAACCGGGCCGGACTAGCCCGAAATCTGTCTAGAACGGTCTAGGTCGGGCTTGAATTGGAACCAAACCGCCCTTAGATGGTCCGAGTTCAAAAAACCCCAAAGTGACCTAGTTTTGAACCGGACCACTTAGGGACCAGGCCCATCCGGGCTCGACTTGGACCATACCGGACCGACCAGGTTCGGGCCAACCCGACAGGCTCAACAATCGGGCCGACCATTGGTTTTTTTTATTTTAATCCTAGATTAATAAAATACCTCCATAACGGCTAGTTCTTGGGTGGTAAATTAGGAATACCAAAAAAGGTAAAAAATGAAATTATATAAATAGTCACCCATTCCATACCATTTTCTTCATACCAAAACATCCAAACAATTCTCTCAAGTCTCAGCTCTCTCAAATTATTCCAAACAATTTTTACAAGTCTCAACTCGCTCAATTTACTCTTGCAATTTGTGGAAGAACTAGTGAAGAAGCATTCAAGAAGGGGTCTCAAATTATTCTTGCCATTCTTCTAGTGCAGTATCTTTTTTATAGTTCAATATATGTTAATTATTAATTTCTTATATGCTTTTTTCATTGCAATATTTGATTGATCACAATTCTGTATATTCCATTTACTATAGAGGTTCCCAGGGAATTCATTAGAGGGATGTTTCCAATATAAACGGTTTGTTGTTGCATATCTCTACCCGTTTTCAGCTTCTTTTCTTTTCCCGAAGAGGTTTGACACAAAGCTGTTGAAAGGACTAGGCTTTTTCTCAAACAAGTAGCCCAATTTTATAATTTTCAAACACTAATAACATCATCAAGTTCACGTAGCCAAAATGGACAAGAATCCACCAATACATCTCGCATTAGTTATGTTCCACAATTAGATACTGATAGTATTGCCGATGAAATTCTTGTTGAAGATTCCCAAACACAAAACACCGAGAACACACTTTCTTCCCGAAAATATAGAGAATAAACTTCCGACGTCCACAAATATTTTACACATATTCCATCTCAATCCAATTCGAAAGAGGGGAGTAAAGTATGTAAAAAGCATAAAACTGCTTACAAATGAAAAGTGGGTATAGGGACGGGTACACTTAAGCGCTGCTTACCAAGATCACACCTGAACCTAGAAGATCATCTTACCCAACAAAAATCAACCCTATGATCGGTCGTGTAGATAGTTATAGTTATGATCATGATTTCATATGTAGGGAAATTGGCTAGACTAGCAATTAAGGATGAGTTACTATTTTCTTATTCCGACAGTAGGAAACTACAGACATTTAACTAAACCACCCTAAACCCCCATTACAAACGAAATCCTAGAAATACTATTAAATTCGATCATTTTAAAATCTATAAAGTGCTTAGAGATTTTTTATTGCTACTTTGTTTTCTTTAACTTGTAAGGTTGCATTAAATAGTGATTGTTATAAAGGTTATAACGATATTGGATTGATGTTGATTGGATTATTCAAAAGAGGATCATACAATTTGGATATTTGATAGGGCAAAAACCAAAGTTTCCCCCCAATATTTGGTCTGAGTACAAAATGCCCATATAACGTTTGAAAAAATACATTATACCCAATCCTCCGTTAACTTAACACATTCCGTTAACTTTGAATTATTAAATTACATTTCTACCCTTATACTTTCGTATCTTAATCTCTTTTTTCCTTTCTCAATCTCTCCATACAGCATTCACATTGCAATTTGATATAATCTTCTGCTTTGGGTCGGGAGAGCAACGAGCATCTTTCGGTTTTCGGTATCAGTTGATGAGGCTGCTGAAGAGGTGTGCAGGAGGAGGAGCTCATCCTGCATTTCTGACTGTTCAGCATCTGATTTGGAGTGCGGGAATTCTGAGATTGAGGTGAACTCAAAGAGGGATTGTAGGATTTGCCACCAGGGTTTGGCGAGCAATGCATCGGAATCTGGGGCCGAGATTGCACTGGGTTGTTCCACAAGGATGATTTGGCTGCTGCACACAAGCAGAGTGTGCTGAGACCTGGTTCAAAATCAAAGGCGACAAGTGAGAAATTCTGCATCCCTTTTTCTCCCTAATGTTTATTGTTTTTTTTTTTTTTGAGGTGAAAGGTGGAATAAAGCCACCCTGTTTCATAATAAGTAGTTAATAAAACAACCCCGTGAACCTGGGGAGAAACAAAAGTACAGTGCGGAAAAAAGACAGTGCAGGAAATAAAACATAAACCCCCACCAAAACCCTGGGGGTGGGTCTAAACCTCCAAACCTCAAAACAGCCAAAAATACAGTAGGTGAAAAACAGACTAGCATGGGCTGCATCTATAGAGACTCTGATGAGCATGGATGGTGCCGCCCCTCAGTCCAAAGTCGGCCCAAATTCTATCTCCTCATCATCAAACTCCTCCACCGGGAAAACTCTGGCAATCCTCCCTCTCGCTCCTGTAGCAGCAGCTGTAGCCCAAAAAGAAATAAGATACATGATATGAGTAAGGTTACCAGAAATAGTACTACATGAAGCTCGAAAATAAAAATTATTTCTGTCTAGCCATAACACCCATGTGGTTGCCGCAATGGCGATGTACCACGCATCCTTCATAGCGTGGCGACTCGATGCGAATTTGGGACCGATCCACAAATCCTCATACTCGTTGGGGTAGTCGAATGTGCCTAGGGCTCTTAAAACCTCTACCATAGTCGCCTTACCCCTCGGGTAGTGAATAAAAAGGTGATTCAAAGTCTCTGTATGCATGTTACAGAACCCGCAGTCAGTCCCAATCTGAGGTAGTCTTTTGGCCAGGTTCTCTCTCATTAGGATTGCATTATTGAGCACTAGCCAGAGGAAGACTCTGACTTTTAACGGTGTTTTCGCCTTCCATAACACCTGTGCACAGCTTGGTCTGCATCCCCGGAAGTGAATTCGATGGTACAGGGATCTGACTGTGAAAGCTCCTTTGGGCTCTAATCCCCATCGCATCTGGTCTGGACCTTAGGTACAAATCGTTCCGGTCCGCGTGATGTGTGCTTGCAGATTGAGCAATTGCTGATGTAATCCTGGGGTAAGAGTTCCTTGGAATGACGGCCTCCAATTTCCCATCTTCCAAGTTTCTCCCACAGAGATATTGGGTCGATTTGTTCTGGCAAATAGCTCTGGGAAAGTATCCCTAAGCGCGTGGGCACCACACCACTTATCCCACCAAAATCTGGTGGACCGTCCATTACCGATAGTCGACGTGACTGCTGAATTGAACGGTCCACTGGCTTTGGTGATTCCTTTCCAAAATCTGGAGGCCTTCATCCCTACTCGAAAACCTAGGCTTCTCGTACCTTTTCCCTTTAGGTATGGTTGGATGAAATCTTGCCATCCTTCCCCACTGTGGTGAAAAACCTTCCACCACCATTTTCCCAAAAGGGCAAGGTTCATATCTCTAAGGTCGATGATGCCTAGTCCTCCATGCTTCTTCTTCATGCAAGCAATACTCCATTTGATCAGGTGATACCCACCCTTAGTCGAATCTGTCCCTTTCCAAAGGAATCCTTTTCGGATTCGGTCAATCCTTTGGATAACCCACTTTGGAGGCTCAAAAAAGGACATGTAGTAGATGGGCAGATTAGACAAAACTGAGTTAATGAGTATCACTCTGCCCCCTAATGACAACGACTTGCCTTTCCAACCAGACAGTCTCTCCTCCACCCTATCTATTATCGGTAGCCAGTCCGACTTAGAGAGTCTCCCTGGTCTGAGTGAGAGCCCTAAGTATTTGATTGGGAACTCATTCATCATACAGCTTAGGATAGTTGCATGTTCCCAAGCTTCTTCATCAGGGAGAGTAATGGGAATCAGTGCACTCTTGTGGAAATTAATCCTCAGACCTAACCAGGCTTCAAAACAGTAGAGGGCCCCTTTAAAGCAAACTGTTTCTGATCTGGAGCCATTCCCAAACAGAAGGGTGTCATCAGCGTATTGGAGGATCGTGCATCCTTGATTGGAGGAGCTGCCGGCCACATGCGTAATCCAGCCTTTTCTCCGACAATTTTCTAGCATTCCCTTCAGCACATCTGCTACAACAGTGAAAAGAAGTGGAGATAATGGGTCCCCTTGCCGGAGTCCCCTCTTGCAAGAAAATGCTGGACCTGGCCGCCCATTCACCGAAATTGCCGTTTTACTAGTTTGTAGGCATTGTTTGATCCATCTAACCCATTTGTCCCCAAATCCTCTCCCTCTGAGCGCTTCCAGCAGACACTCCCAGTCAACTGAGTCATATGCTTTCTCGAAATCTAGTTTTAGAAGGTAGTTCTTAGAATTGCTCTTATGGCAGTAGTGGAGAACTTGTTCAGCAGTGGCCACACAGTCTAGGATACATCTGCCCTTGATAAAACCCGTCTGAGTTTTACTGATAATATTATCCATAATATTCCCCAGACGGATGGCCAGGACCTTTGTGATGATCTTTGCGGAGCAATTAATTAGGCTAATCGGTCTGAAATCCCCCACGCGCTTAGACTCCTCCCGTTTGGGTATCAGGACAACCTCCGCAAAATTGAACATGCCCAATTTGAGGTTGTGATGAAAAAATTCCTCCATCAATGCCATGATGTCCCCTTTAATTTCTTTCCAGAACACTTGGATGAACATCATTGGAAAGCCATCTGGCCCAGGTGACTTGTCTGCTCCCATTTGGCTGATGGCCTTTTTCACATCCATTTCTGAGAAAGGTTCCTCTAAATTAGAGAGAGTTTGCCCAGAATCAATCTGGTATGCCTGCCAAGAATCTCCCCTTAAGGGAATCCTGAAGTTATTCTTCTTTCCAAAGAGGCCTTTATAGTAATTTTGGAAAGTTGTGGAAATCACCTTTTCATCCTGCGATGTTCCCGTGTCCGTCTGTATTGAAAGGATGAGATTCGATCTGCGTCTTGCGCTTGCCACTCTATGAAAGTAGGCCGTATTCGCGTCTCCCTCTTTGAGCCACGAAATCCGTGATCTTTGTTGCCATTTGATCTCTTCTAACTTATAAAGATTGGCGACATTTCCCCGGAGCTCTAAAAGTCTGTTTCTTTCATCTTGTGACAAGACTCTTGTCTCTTCCTCCCTCTCAAGCTCATCGATTCCTTCAAAAAGCAATCTTTTGTACGCCAGATGGCCGAGAACCTAGACCGGTTCCATCTGCGCAACCGCTTTCTGAGTCTGCAGATTTTTTCACACCACCGAGATGCTGCATCTCTGCCAGCGATAGGGAGCGCCCAATTTTCCATCACCATGTGGTGGAACCCTTGAATTTCCAGCCAGGCCTTTTCAAACCTGGATTTTTGTGGCCTCTTCGCTCCACGTCCCCCTACATCGAGCAAGATTGGGGGTATGATCAGATGTTGGTCTAAGGATCGACCTTGCTGAAGCCAATGGGAATTTAGCTTCCCATTCCATAGATACTAGTATCCTATCCAGCTTGGCCATCACCGGAGCCTCTTGCATGTTAGACCATGTGAATAGTCTGTCATTAATAGGGATATCAATCATCTCTAGCTCCGTAATCACCCTGTTGAACTCTTCTCTGTGTCTGTCGCTAGACCCTCTACCCTTGTGCTCGAAAGCAAACCTGGTGATATTGAAATCCCCCCCCCACAATCCAAGCTCCAGACCAGCGCTGTCGGATATCGACCAGCTCTTGCCAGAAGGCATCTCGCTGTGTAGCCACATTTGGTCCGTAGACGACAGTCACTGTCTGCATCTAGTCATCGGACCAGCATTTCAGTCGGGCAGTCAGGGAATACGTTCCACTGAATACTTTAGTGCAGGATAGAGTCTCTGAGTTGAAACCAATAGCGATCCCTCCTGAGGCTCCTGCGGATGGGCGTAAAACCCATTCCTTGATTCTGTGACCCCCTAGTCTATTGAGCTTGAGCCCGTGCTAGAGTTTGGTTTCCTGCAGCCCTACCACTTCCGCCTTGGAGTTGTTAATAATGTCTCTTACCATATCCATCTTCCCCCTATCCCCCAGGCCCCTGACGTTCCAAAATAGTGTATTCATTGGGGGACTATGTCTAGGGTGAACGTTGGTGTGGGTGTGGGGCCGACAACATCCTCGGGGATGTCTGTCGACCCAGCGCTATCTCCTAGAGCGTTATCGCCACAGGTCTTAACTCTTTCGGTTTCCCAACCCCGAATTTTATTGAGGAGTAAAGCAATACGTTCTGTGTCCCAAACCTCTAACCTACATGTTATAGCTAGACACAAAACTTCAGAGTCTGACATGAAATTAAAAATAGAAGCTAAA
The DNA here is from genome assembly GCA_017893485.1 of Hemerocallis citrina. Classification (NCBI taxonomy): domain Eukaryota; kingdom Viridiplantae; phylum Streptophyta; class Magnoliopsida; order Asparagales; family Asphodelaceae; genus Hemerocallis; species Hemerocallis citrina. The sequence goes on from CM030359.1 coordinate 279,387,103, forward strand.
TAACTTGTCGTACCTCCGTTGTCGAATTTAGCGGCCTTGGCTACCGTGGCAACCTCATGATAGTCGTCCAAGGACTCCACATGAGCCCTCTTAGGCGACCGCTGAAATCGGAATCCAACCCCCCTTCGATACTGACCAGAACTCTCTCCCAGAGCTGAGTCTGGAATTGTGGACAGGACCATCTCCGACGAGATCTCCCTCTGGGTGTTAGCAATGAACTCGAACTCCTCTGACTCCTCATCAGAAAAGGAAAATTCTTCATCTAGATTAAACCGCCCTTCTAGATCCTCATCACTATCTGTGAGTAGGGTCTCCCCTTGTAGAGTAGGCACTCTCAAAGCGGACTCCTCATTGAGCCCGTCGCTTGGAGACTCACTAATAATACACATGTTCTCCGTTGCGGTCCCCTCATTGGGCCCGCTCCCAGACTGACATTGTGTCTAATTGTTCGAAACCCACATGTTACTAGACCCAGAGACAATAAAAGGCTCTTTGGACCCATCTTTGGGCCCATTAGCCCCTATAAGAAGTCCAACTACAGGGCCCAACCTAACACAATCCATATTGGGTGAAGCAAAAGTGTTCCCGCGGCACATCACACCGGTTGCCTCGAAAATAGCGGGGGGCAGTTGTGTACAGGGGGCGGTGAGATTATCCCCCCTGCCAGCTGGCTTCGTTTGATTGGGTGACTTTTCGGTAGGCTCAGAGAGCGAGGAGTCCAAAGATGGCTTCGATAATAACGTTACATTGGCTTTTCCCCTTCCCTTCTCTACCAACTCAGACTGCGCTTCGGCTCTGTCTTCTTTCCCCCTTTTACCAGTCTCCTTCGCTCCAAAACCCCTGTCTTCTTTCCCAAAATCGCCAACCTCCAAACTCTTATCTATCTCACTCACTCCTTCAGTGCCAAACTCGTGCTTCTTCGAGTTCTTTTTGCTGAGGTTGGGCAGGCCTGCGTTCGTCTCTTTTCCCAGAGAGATCTCTGACTCTTGTCGCACCTGCTCCACCGTGGCTGCTTTTTCAGTTACTGGTGTGAACCAGCATTTTGTGATCCACTCCTTAGTCGAAAGCGTCCTTTCGCCTGTCACCTTCCCCAAACTGGTGGTCTCTCCCACCAACCCCTGCCTCAGAAGCTGCATGTTGTTGCAGACTGAAGATTTGCCCTTAATGGGGTCTGTCAGTCCTGTCCCTTCCCTCTGAGCCTCTGTGCGCACCTTCGAAGTAGGGTTGTCGAGCGGGGTCACCGTTCGGTCCAACGAGTTGAGGGTCCTAGGGGACTTTTGACCGTTGGATCTGACAGGACGGTCCCTGCATCGAACGTCTCCGTTCTTTGGGTCATGTTCTGGCCGTGGTCTCTCTGTCGGAGACCTCTCCACTTCGTCTGACCCTCCCAGATCTGGGGTTGGTGGTGAGTGTACCTGTAACCTTTCATCTGGATCGTTGGATCCCATGGTCAAGCCTCTGCGTTGACCACCAGAGATCGACCTCTGGAGTTGGAGTTCTGATGCCTTCGCCGCTGATGCTGGGCAGCCCTCCATCCCTCTAGCGGCGTTGAGCATCTCTCTGTGAGCTCGTTCCACTTCATGCGCTCCGTCAATGGTGAGAGCTCCCACCCTGGTGCAACCACTTCTCTGACAGAACGTCCGTCTCTGGTAGAGGGAGGAGATTTGTGGGAAATGATGGCATCTTGCTTCGGCTCCGCTCGCTTATCAAGAACAAAGCGAATGAGATAGGCCTCTTCGAAAGAAAAAACCTTTGCGAATCTGGGCATGAGGCAAATGTCTGCACTTCTGATCAGCAACCTCGCCGAGACTATCTCTGAGCGGCGAATTGTCGTCTCATCGATGGATTCCACCGTGCTGAACTCAGATACAATCTCTTGAAGGGCCTTTTTTTTTCCAAAAATGCAACAATAGGTTGTGAATCCAAATATAGTATTTGTCCCATTGTGGCATTTCCGCACCGAAATTGGGTGACCAAGCTGTGAAGTCCACTTTGAAGAAGCCAAAATCTACTGTACCCATTTCAGTCACCTCCGTCATTTTTGTCGGCGATGGGAACGACACTAGAAATTGTAGATGGCATAGTTTCTTAGCGACCCAGTCCCGGTGCGGTCGCATTGGCCACTTGAGGTTCAAAGCCTGGAGGAGGTGTGATTCTGAGGGGCATCCCGACCTTACTCTCGCTACCGCACACCATTGTCGGAGCCAAGCTTCTTCTGTCTTGATCGTTCCGAGGTTGTGAGCCAGTTTGATCAGTGCTGGGCTTTCTGGGGATTTACCTCTGAATACTTCCCTTTCCTCGTCATGGTTGGAGTTTGTGACATTCGTACATGTGTACGACATATGGCCCCATTTCATGCATCTCAGGCATCGAACCTCCTTCGTACACTCCGTGCGGTAATGGCCTAAATCTCCACAATTGAAACACGGCACTGGTCTTCTTTTTCCTTTTCTCATTCTTTTTCTGTTCTCATTTTGAGCTGTTGGTGGTGGGGGGCTGTGATATTTGTTGTTGATTTGTTGGTTTGGTGGAGGCATGGAGCTAAGTTTCCTCTTGCCCCCCCTGGCCACCAGATGCCACTCTTCCACTTTCTCCACAGCCGGCGCTTGTTCCACTTTCCCTGGTTCGTCATCGTTTGGATCCCCTCGTTGGGCCCAAACGACGACGGACTTGCGGTGGTCGGGATCGTGCACATTTGGTCGTGGAGAGAGTCGCTGAGTTGGATTTGTTGTGGTAGGGGGTGATGTGTGAGAAGAAGGAGGCCTCATGGCTTGTTTCACTGTTTCATTGGATGACCTGTGGTGTTGTATGTCGGGGAGCTCCCTGCGATTGTGGTGGCCCCTCTCAAAGTGTTGTTTTTGCTTTTGCTGCTAGTGCTTAGCACTCTGAGTAGCCTCTGATCGCTTATGGTGATTGTGGTGTTCTCTATGTCCCCTGTCCCTCTGATCGACATGCATCCGCTGAGGGCGCTGTTGGATCATGGGGGGGAGCCTCTACGCTCGTCGAAGCGAGTGGGAGGACCCCCCCTGTGGGCCCTAATGTTTATTGTTAGTGAACTACGTAAGTGCTTATTTTGTTTGTTGCATAGTTTGACTATGGGCTAGAATTATATCATGCTTGTGGTAATGCCTTCTGCTTTGTAGGTTGGGAGAAATTTGCAATGGTTCATTTGCGAATATGGAGGCATGTCTTTGCTTGTTCATTGTTTGTCGGACGTAAATTTGGGAGGGTTGATGTCAGGTCCACAGTTGGCCATAAACTTTTTCAAACTCTTTCACCAAGACTTGTGCTCCATAGGCTAGCCAATCCCATTTTGGTTGTAAGAGGCTTGTGTGATGATTTCGATTCTTAGATGCATTTTCGTCGATTAGGATTTTTTTAAGGTAATGTCAGGAAGAGTAGGACCGAGAGGCGTTAGAAAAATATATTTAAGGAGCTGTTTTTTCCAGCTATGACCTGTATGGAGCACATGATAGTTGAAGCTTCTATGAGAAGCATGTTCTTATTTACGGAGCAAAGAAAAGCAGAGCAAATTGTGTATTCATTATAGCAAAAGAAAGGAATCAATGTGGTAAAGCAAGGTAGGAGGAGACAGTTTTTTTTGTGTGTGTTGTTTTTTTGGTTTTGAAAGTAAGCTGGTGTTATGCAGAATTTTGAGAAAAATTGTTGTTAGTCATTTGATTTCGTGAGAGGTAGTATGTTGAAACATTGTCAATATCCAAAATTCAGTGTTGAAATCTATCCAGGGGAATCTGAAAAAGTAGAAGATTATATCAAATTGCAATGTGAATGCTATATGGAGAGATTGGGAAAGGAAAAGGAGATTAAGATATGAAAAGGTAAGGGTGAAAATGTAATTTAATAATTCTTAACGAAGAAATGAGTATAATGTATTTTTTCAAACGTTATATAGGCATTTTGTACTGAGGCCAAACGTTGGGAGGTACTTTGGTTTTTGCCCTATTTGATATATCCTCATAATGGTGCGGCTATCACATCACAAATCATACAAGCATGCACTACTTATGGTATTCATGATATTAAAAAGATTCTATTAGTCTTGATAATGCCGCCAATAATTAAAAAGGTGGTTTCTTCATTAATTCAAGCATTTAATCCTCTAGAGCCTGAAATATTTCATGTCAAATGTCAATGTCATATCTTCAACTTGTGTGTGCAAGATGCATTTAATCTCCAAATTTTTTGCAAGTTGCGTGCAATAAGAGATTGTGTGCATTTCATAGATTTGACTGATCATATTCATGAAAAATTCCAACATTGGTGTAAGATTCAGGGAATAAAATTTTAAAAATTCCCTACGAATGTTAAACACAGATGGAATCATACTTACGACCTACTTGTTATTGTTAGTAAATACAAAACGGTTATAAATGATTTTTGTATTGCAAAAAAAAAAAGGCATGAATGAACAATCTTGGAAATTTTTTTACAACCTTTTGAAAACACAACCCTTAAATTTTCAAGATCTTATCATTCCACTTCTAGTTATATTTTTTTTACAATAGTTACTATGATAAAAAAAATTCAACAAATGATGTATGGCCCTTACATTAGATCAACTGTTGTGCCCGCTTATGATAAATTTATGAAATATTTTCATCATCTTCCCATGTTGTATTGTGTTGCTAGTGTAACAGATCCTCATATCAAGTTAGATGGTACAAAAAATTTGATTGGTTTGTTTTATAGTATGGTTGGAGATGTTTCTTATGATTATGATGAATTTATAGTTAAAATTGAGTCAGTATTAAATAATTTATATGAAAGTTATGATATAAAATTTGTATCTACTTCTCAAATACAAAATACAACGAGTACAACATCATCTTCAGAAGTAAGGACACTGCATTTGAAGATTCAGCAGTTGATGTATGGAATCTTATTCAATCTAAAATACCTAGGACTAATGCATTTAATGAATTACATTGGTATAATGCACAACCTTCACTGTCGTTGAACACAAGATTGATGTGTTAACATGGTGGAAAAACAATTGATATGGCTAAAAATAGGATTAAATCGGGACCGTTCACATCGGAGACGAATCTTAAAGCTCAGGGGTAAAACGGTAATTTCACCTACTAACGGGTCTGAAGCGGGTACTGGGTCTCCTCCTCACAGATCCAACAACCCGCGAACGGATCCACCTCAACTGGGTACGGGTCCCGACCCGATACAAACCCAGACCAGCAAGAGGAGATCAGGGTCACTGATTTGACTAAATCAACGGGCCTGATTTGCAGTTATCCTCTCACCGGGAATTAAGGGATTACATTCCTAATCTGATTACGAGGATTGTATGCCTTATCAGATCACAGGAATCACATTCCTAATCTGATCCCAACGGCGACTATAAATACCTCCCACCTACCACTGTTACAGGTTAATCACTCTTTTACCTGCTTAAGCTCTTTCTTAATCTCTTCTGGTTACTGACAAGAGCGTCGGAGGGTGCATCGCCAGGATCAACCCCGGTGTCTCGTACTTCCTTGCAGGTGAACGGCAGGAGCTAGCAGTCCGTCTCCAGCGAAACAGGTTCAGATCTGCTATTCAGGTTTCTTACGAACTCACAAATTCTATCTGTTTACCCCCACACCAAAATCAGCGGTAACAGATTGGCACCGTCTGTGGAAAACCATACGAATAGCCTCCGCCTCTTCCTCGTCGACTAGCTCTTCCCCAGCCATGCCTCCCAGAAAGGTCAGATCTAGAGGGTCCAATCGTGCACCCAACCCCGCGGACCAGCAAGAAGTCCCTGTCAACCCCTCTCAACAACTGGGGCGGCTCCCTCCGCCCACCGAGGACCGTGTCCAGCAGGACCCACCTCCTCTTCTGAACCAGCAACCCCCAAACGGTCCCTATCCACGGAAGCAAAAATAACCTCTCCATCAAGACCACATATCGGTACACAACGCCTCTACAGACTCTTACGCCTCCCATAGTCCTCAGGCCCCTGACCTTCGAAATACTATCCTCAACCGGCAGAAGGATGAGGATCTCCGCCACCGTCTGGACGAAAAGCGGTCCCGAGAGGGAGCCTCCCGCCTACAACGTCCAGATGAGCGGAATCCTCACCACCGCGAGCGTAGAAGGTCTCCTACCAGGAGAGGGCGGAGAGAGTCACCCGGGCATTACAGGAGGAGGCGCCACTCTCCTACCGGTCGGCATCAGCCGAGGAACAATAAGGCGCCCATCACTCGCGCCGAGTTCCTGCAGTTTCAAGCAACGGTGTTGCAGGCTCTTAACCTCCGACCCAACAACAATGAGGCCCAAAAGGTTCCTTCGCCCCAATGGGTTCCCAGTCCTCGCCGTAGGTCCGCCTCTCCTCCGCTAGCTCCTAACCACCGGCAGCATGATCTTAGCCCTCGCCGCTCCCAGGACGACCATCATCGTAGTCCCGGCTCTCCCTCCTACGAAGACGAGTCCAGAGGCTCGTTCGACTATCGCGGGATGGACGATGCCCTATACCGCCGTCTCCATGAGGTGGAGAGGCGAATCGGTCGGATGGACGAGGCGGAGGGGTCGAACAGCAGAACCATCCGTCCGAGCAGACCCCCTTTCTCCCGAACCATCGTGGAAGCTCCTATCCCAAGAGGTTTCGAACCCCCAAAGTTCGAAACTTACTCGGGGGAGTCGGACCCCGTGGACCACATCAAAAGCTTTAAGACCCTCATGCTAATCCACCAAGCTTCCGATGCTTTGCTGTGCAAAACCTTCCCCGCCACTCTCAAGGGTTCGGCTCAGGAGTGGTACTCCCGCCTCGCCCCGTCTTCCATATTCTCCTTTGAGCAATTCAAAAGCCTCTTCATCACTCATTTTGTGAGTAGTAGACGCACGGAGAAGACTAACATCTCGTTACTCCAGCTCCGCCAGGAGAAGGGAGAGAAGTTGAGAGACTATGTGAAGAGGTTCATTGCGGAGGTCAGGTCCATAGCCTCCCTCGACCAATCCGTTGCAACAGCCGCCTTCCAATCCAACGTCTTCAATTCCAGCCTCCGCTCCTCTCTTGCTAAGAAGCCTCCACAGAACTTTGCCGACCTTCTTCTCAGGTGTGACAAGTACATTCGTGCCGAAGAGGCCGCCTACCTTCCAAGCTTCGGAGGGTCTACCTCAGGGATGAAACGAAGGCTGACCGAAGAAGAAGATGCTAAGAAGCTTCAGAAGGACGACAATGGCCAGCGCCGCCTGACTTCTCGGTTTGAGAAGTTCACCCCCCTCGTTGCCAATATATCAGAAGTTCTTATAGAAGTGGACAAGGAAGGGCTACTCCGTGCTCCCCCTAGAATGAACACACCTGGAAAGAAGAGGAACAAAGATAAGTGGTGCCGCTTTCACAGGGACCACGGCTACGACACGGATGATTGTCGGGCTCTCAAGGAGGAGATTGAAGAACTTATACAGCGGGGGCACCTGACCAAGTTCGTCCGAAAAGAGGGGGCCGAGCTTCCCCACTGAGGAGCCAACAAACGAACCGAAGGGCCCGCCGAGCTTTAAGACTCAGAACCTCCCAGCTCTTCCTAAGAGGTCTTCACCTTATCATAGAAGCAGGATCTTGATTTTTAATAAGGCCGATGCTTGTAATTCGGCCAATAGCATGTAATAAGGGCTCGCCATATTGAAGCAGCCACTTAGTTTATTTCAATAAAACTTTACGTTTTTTCATTGGAAATTGTTGCTCTTGCTTCATCTCTACCTCTCCAAGCCGTGACTCGCTGAAGGGTGAGTTCGGAGTCCAGCCTCTTCTACATGGATGCTCCTGCAACTTACTAAGCTCTTCCCAACGAGTTCGGAGTCCAACACTTGGCTCGATTCCTCTTCAAGTAACCTGCTCTTCAGCGGGTTAGAAGTGGTTCGCCATTCGGAATTGCTCCCACAACCGTTGACTACCTCTACCGATGATTCGGAGTCCAACACTTGGCTCGATTCCTCTTCAAATAACCTGCTTTTCAGCGGGTTAGAAGTGGTTCGCCATTCGGAATTGCTCCCACAACCGTTGACTACCTCTACCGATGGTTTGGAGTCCAACACTTGGCTCGATTCCTCTTCAAATAACCTGCTCTTCAGTGGGTTAGAAGTGGTTCGCCATTCGGAATTGCTCCCACAACCGTTGACTACCTCTACCGATGGTTCGGAGTCCAACACTTGGCTCGATTCCTCTTCAAATAACCTGCTCTTCAGCGGGTTAGAAGTGGTTCGCCATTCGGAATTGCTCCCACAACCGTTGACTACCTCTACCGATGGTTCGGAGTCCAACACTTGGCTCGATTCCTCTTCAAATAACCTGCTCTTCAGTGGGTTAGAAGTGGTTCGCCATTCGGAATTGCTCCCACAATCGTTGACTCTCTCACATAAGCAGCGAGTTCGGAGCTACAGCTCTCCCCTAGAGTTGCTCCTCACACTTGCCTCACAAATGGTTCTCTTCCAGAGCCGAGCTCTTCACTCCGCTCGCCTCCGAAGCGGACCTCTTCTCAACGAGTTCGGAGCTCAAAACTCTCTCCAAGAGTTGCTCCTCAAACTCATCTCACAAATGGCTCTCTTCCAGAGCCGAGCTCTTCCCTCCGCTCGCCGCCGAAGCGGACCTCTTCTCCACGAGTTTGCAGCACAACTCTCTCATAGAGTCCCTCCTCACACTCGTCTCACAAATAGCTCTCTTCCAGGGCTGAGCTCTTCGCTCCGCTCATCCCTGAAGCGAACCTCTTCTCAACGAGTTCGGAGCTCAAAACTCTCTCCAAGAGTTGCTCCTCAAACTCATCTCACAAATAGCTCTCTTCCAGAGCCGAGCTCTTCACTCCGCTCGCCTCCGAAGCGGACCTCTTCTCCACGAGTTTGGAGCACAACTCTCTCATAGAGTCCCTCCTTACACTCGTCTCACAAATAGCTCTCTTCCAGAGCTGAGCTCTTCGCTCCGCTCATCCCCGAAGCGGACCTCTTCTCAACGAGTTCGGAGCTCAAAACTCTCTCCAAGAGTTGCTCCTCAAACTCATCTCACAAATAGCTCTCTTCTAGAGCCGAGCTCTTCACTCCGCTCGCCTCCGAAGCGGACCTCTTCTCAACGAGTTTGGAGCAAAACTCTCTCATAGAGTCCCTCCTCACACTCGTCTCACAAATAGCTCTCTTCCAGAGCTGAACTCTTCGCTCCGCTCATCCCCGAAGCGGACCTCTTCTCAACAAGTTCGGAGCTCAAAACTCTCTCCAAGAGTTGCTCCTCAAACTCATCTCACAAATGGCTCTCTTCCAGAGCCGAGCTTTTCCCTCCGCTCGCCGCCGAAGCGGACCTCTTCTCAATGAGTTCGGAGCTCACAACTCTCTCCTAGAGTTGCTCCTCAAACTCATCTCCCAAATGGCTCTCTTCCAGAGCCGAGCTCTTCGCTCCGCTCGGACCTCCTCTCAATGAGTTCGGAGCTCACAACTCTCTCCTAGAGTTGCTCCTCAAACTAGTCTCCCAAATGGCTCTCTTCCAGAGCCGAGCTCTTCAATCCGCTCGAATGCCGAGCAAGTGCCGATCCGACCCCAACATCAAAGAGCCCGGTCGGCTGCCGAGCAAGTGCCTTTCCGATCCTGCAAACGGAGAAAACTCACTTTCTCCTCAACATTCGTGCAAGATCTCGATCAGACGGCCCAGATCTTGCCAGCGTCGCTAAACGACAAGATAGCGTTTTCTTGGGAACTGAGCCGTCTCGAGATTCGTGCCATCATCCAACGGCCCAGATCTTGCCAGCGTCGCTAAACGACAAGATAGTGTTTTCTTGGAAACTGTGCCCGCCTCGAGATCCGCGCTGAGATCCGACGGCTCAGATCGCTCCACGTCGCTCGGTATTCCGAGCCGAGCGACTAGCGATCCGACCCACTCGCGCCTCTTCCTAGCCCAAGGGTCTTCCTAGCACAAGGATCTTCCTAGCACATCTTACAAGGGTCTTCCTAGCACAAGGGTCTTCCTGGCACATCTTCTCCACCCCTAGGAGTGGAACTCCTCTTCTAAAATCCCCAAGACCAAAGTACTTATCAACTTCATGAAGACAAGCACGTTGCGGGGCTATTTTGACCATGAAGGAGGGTGAATCTTCATCCCACTCCTAAAGAGAAGTTTTAGATCTTCGAACTAGCTTCGAAACGAGGGGTCGCACTCCCCGATCGGACCTCCGTAGCACCGGGAAAGTGGATCTCAATGCAGCAGCGCCGAATAGCTCGGGAATCCGAGCCGAGCCACTCGCGCGAGGGAGAAATCCGAGCCGAACCCGAGCAAGAATCCGAGCTCTTCCCATCCGAGCCCCAACATCAAAGAGCCCGATCGGCTAACCGAGCAAGTGCCTTTCCGAGCCTGCAAACGGAGAAAACTCACTTTCTCCTCAACATTCGTGTAAGATCTCGATCAGACGGCCCAGATCTTGCCAGCGACGCTAAACGACAAGATAGCATTTTCTTGGGAATTGAGCCCGTCTCGAGATTCGTGCCACCATTCAACGGCCCAGATCAAGCCACATAGTTCGGATCTCCAATCCGAGCTACTGCCATACCGAGCTGCAAAATGGCCAAAAATTTACCTCAAAATCCGTGCTCGGATTCGCCGTTAATGGGATCCAAACCCGAAGCCCTTCCTTATCTCTTCGTCTCCGAATTTCCCGAAAAAAAAAAAAGGAGGCAAAAGCCCACTGCCACGTCACCCGTCACCTTCTTCTCCAACACCCCTGGTGCCAAAACAAGAAACCAAAAAAGAAGAAAGCTTTCTTCTTCAAGCTCCGAGCTCTCCAAAGCTCCGCCATGGCCTCGCCGACCTCCATCACCTCAGTCATCGCCGAGCTCCCCATCCCGAACTCAAGCCCGTCACCACAGCTCCGACGAACTCCATCCTCTTCATCACCGAGCTCACAAAGCTCCGAAACTCCATCAACCGACCGAGCTCGGTCTCCTTCGTCGACAAACCTACCGCCGAGCTCCACCTCCGACGCCTCCGCAGCGCCGACTCCATGGCCAAGCTTCGAGCTCCCACCCTCGCCGATCTTCTCTAATGTCGAGCCTCATTCAAAGCTTCGTTGCCGAGCCCTCCACTTCGCGTGCTCGCCATGCCGAGCTCACACTCCGGAGCACTGAGCTCCGAGCACCTTCCTCGACGAACTCCTCCTTCCACAAGCTCCCAAGTGCCCGCCATGGCCGAAGCTCGGTCATCAAGCCACGATGTAGAGCTCGAACATCTCGAGCTTCCCCTTCGATGAGCTCCCTCGCCATGGCGGTGACGAGCTCCCTCTGTCTCGACAACGCAGCTTCGCCGAGCTTCCCTCCGTCGCCGAAGCTCCTCTCCGTCGTCGCTCCCGAGCAGAGCTCCTCTCTACTGAGTCGCCGAGTTCCGAGCTCGAACCGCCTCGAGCGAAACCGTCACAGGCCCCTTCTTCCTCTGGCTTCGTCCCAAGCTCGAGCGACGACTCGTCATCTTCAACCTCCAATGCCGAGCTCTCAAAGCTTCAACTCCTCGCCGCATCCTCCTCGTCGCTCAACTCCTCCATTGGCGAACGAGCTCCTCTTCTTCATCGAGCGTCGCCGAGCCCATCGCCGAACGACCCTCGCCTTTCGTTCGCCGAGCTCCTCTCCAAGTGCCGACCACAGTCTCCACCGTCAACCTAAACGCCGCGAGCTCCGGCTCCTTCGTCGAACGCCTCCGAGCTCCTCTCTCCCCTCCGCCGAGCTCCGAGCTCCAGCACGTAGACGCGAAGAGGAAGAGTCGAAGCAGAGGAAAGAAAGAAACAAGGAGAAGCAGAGGAAAGAAAGAAGCAGAGCAGACGAAGAAGAAGAGAAAGAGCAGCGGAAGAAAAAAGAGAAAAAAAAAAATTTGCCACGTGGCGACACCTCAGTGGCTGGCTCTGGGTCGGATCCGAGCTGCGCGAAATTGGGCGTCACCCCCGGTTGGCAGCCGAACAAGTCCCTTTCCGATCCTGCAAACGGAGAAAAAATCAGCCGAGCAACAACAACCGCTGGTCTTCCAGAAAATCGCGCAAAAGTTGATGAACGGTCCAGATTGCGCCACGTGCGCTAAACGACAAAAAAATGATTTTTTTGGGAACTGCGCCTCCTCGAGATTCGTGCCGGGATCCGACGGTGCAGATCGCGCCACGTGTCAGGTATTATTTAATTTAATTAATTAATTTATTTATTTGTTTTTTTTATTTAAAAAATCCGAAAAAATATTTAAAAAATCGAAAAAATTAATTAAAAATTCTAAAAATAATTATTAATTCAGAAAAATTATTTTAAAATTCTGGAAAAATAATTATTAAATTAGAATAATTAATTAAAATTTTCGATAATTAATTATTTAATTCGGAAAATGAATAAAAAATTCAAAAAAATGAGAAAAAATTCAGAAAAATCTGGAAAAATCACCAAAAATCCAGAAAATTCTGAGAATATTTTTGGGCATTTTACAAGCCCAGAATAACACTGTTAAACCCCAAGCTAGATCCAAAACTCCCTTAAGAATGCCGATAAAATCCCGTACGCCATTAGAACAGTAAAACTACTCCTCAAAGACTGAAAGACTCAGTCTCTAGGAGTGGGGGGCTCGTGATATGGCTAAAAATAGGATTAAATCGGGACCGTTCACATCGGAGACGAATCTTAAAGCTCAGGGGTAAAACGGTAATTTCACCTACTGACGGGTCCGAAGCAGGTACTGGGTCTCCTCCTCACAGATCCAACAACCCGCGAACGGATCCACCTCAACTGGGTATGGGTCCCGACCCGATACAAACCCAGACCAGCAAGAGGAGATCAGGGTCACTGATTTGACTAAATCAACGGGCCTGATTTGCAGTTATCCTCTCACCGGGAATTAAGGGATTACATTCCTAATCTGATTACGAGGATTTTATGCCTTATCAGATCACAGGAATCACATTCCTAATCTGATCCCAACGGCGACTATAAATACCCCCCACCTACCACTGTTACAGGTTAATCACTCTTTTACCTGCTTAAGATCTTTCTTAATCTCTTCTGGTTACTGACAAGAGCGTCGGAGGGTGCGTCGCCGGGATCAACCCCGGTGTCTCGCACTTCCTTGCAGGTGAACGGCGGGAGCTAGCAGTCCGTCTCCAGCGAAACAGGTTCGCATCTGCTATTCAGGTTTCTTACGAACTCACAAATTCTATCTGTTTACCCCCACATCAGAATCAGCGGTAACAACAATGAAGGTTCATATCATTTTTTTTATTGCTTGGCAAAATATCTACCAAACCCCCCCTCCCCGCACTGTCCATTGTCGCATCGAAAAGTATTTTTTTCCTTGGTGGCAGGATATTGAGCAAAAAAATGAATCGCTTGATACCGAAGACGTTGGAGATGCTGGTGTGCTTGAAAGATTGGATGAAAGCATAGCAGAGAACCCAAGGAATACATAATGGATCAAGTGGTAGTATCATTCCAGAAGACGTAGAATGAAAATGAGCTCTCGAAGAATGATGACATAATCTCACTGACTCCTGAAGATGAAGATTGAAGATTGAAGATTATTGCAGTGGAAGCTCACTAGGGAATTTGGGGCGATAGATTTAAGTTAAGTTGAGGTGTACAACAGTAGTCCAATTCCCTTTCTTGAATCTAACCATAGGTTATCTCAAACTCTAGATCACCCCCTTACCATGTATATTGTAGTTTGTATGTATTACAAGTTTTTTTTTACCCCTGTAAATCATTCCAGACTTTAAGACTTGAGAAAAATAATACATGCTTTTTTTTAATGATCCATGCACGTCGGAATTGTTAGGGTTTTCAACCGAAAACCCCGCTTATCTAGGATCTTGTTGAGTTATTCGATGCAATCAACACAAACCACCAAGCACATATGAGATCATACCAAACACACCAAAGCACACACAAGTTTGTTACGGTTGGGGCTTTCGCCTTAATCCGGGAGAGAAGAAACCCAAGATGTTATTCAACTAGATAAGATACAAGAATACTACAATCCTCACCATGACCCTCTCTTAAGCCTTACCAGCAAGTACTAGTTGTTTACAATTAGAGAATCACTCAATCTCTCCTTCAATGAAGTACTCTCTCTCTTGGCTCTCAATAGAGGCCAATAACAACAATATATAGAGATATAAAGAAAACCTAGTTTGATATATTGATACAATAGCCTTTGGATAATACTGAAGAGATAACCCTACGATAAGAGCAGTTAGATATGACTTGAAGAGCAAGTTGGGCTTCTCACGAATCACCAAGACTCGACACAAATTATCCATCAGCGCCACGTTCGGACGACCGAACCATAAGGTCGGTCGACCGTCCCCCTCTCGGAAACTTCTAAGAGTTGGACAGTTGACCGCACCCCATGTACGGTCGATCGCGTGGTCGACCGCGCAGTCGACCGCAACTCCACCTGCTGCTGCTGCTGACTGTTTCCCTTGCTTTCACTCCGTCTCCAATTGTCTCGATTCCTCCATCGTCTCATCGTCTTCTTATCCAACATAGTATGCAAGACATAAACCCAACAATCGCCACCTTGGATTGCATTCTCATGAATCCACACCTGTGTGATTTAAAACCTTCTAGACTCTTTTCCTTCTCTTCTTGAAAACAACTCGTTTCAATGGCTTTTTCTGCTAGTTGAATCTATCTCCACCTGTTTTTCTCCCGATGTATGCCCCCTCAAGGGCACACCAGTAGATGTAATCATGGAGGTGCCACCCTCCACACGAACCCCACCTACCTCAAGGCTCTCTCCACCTTCCGACGATATTCGAACGTCGCAGTCTCGCTCGGATGATTCTAGTATCGGTATACTAGATAGTGCTTTAGGAACAACGGGCTTCGAAACACTTGCGCAAGTTTTTCTGTTCCTCTAAAGCTTGATGTTGATATTTGCAAGTGTACAAAATCGCACAAGTAATATAGATAGATGAGTAGAGTGTCGAACCCACAGGGACTAGATATTTTACTGAGTACCGATATCGCTAGATGAATCACTATTTGGAAGATCTAATTTAATTATGATAAAGCAACTAAATTAAATTAATCTAACTAAATCTAACTAAATTGGTGAAGAGGGAGAGGGCTGTGAAACTTTGAAGCTCTTGTAATTTGTTAAGGGTAAAATTTGTTCTAGGGCTCTTGGTTCACCTCGTTTATCACACACACAAATTATAATTCCTTATAAATAAAAAATATTATCTTTCCTAATTGTCGACCAAAATCCTAAAGATATTAACCACTCTATCAACGTAGTCTAAAAATTATTCTCAATTAATCATTCGTCTATCCACCAAATTATTAATTGAAAAATTGGATTTCTTAACGGTCACGTCCTCCAATATACGGTCTTTAATTTTTATTAATCACAAATCACCTGTTCGGTCTCTTTATGATTTGAAAAATCATACAAATGTCTATCCACCATGTTGTACGCATAAATAATAAAAACTAAAACACAATCAGGAAAAATAGAGAAATAAGAAGGAATTAAAATTTGTGTTCTACAAAACTCGGCTACACCTTAGCCTCTAGACCAATAAATTCAGTTCATGTTTGTTTGATATTACATCTAAAAATATAGAGAAGAAACGGTACAAAAAGAAATACAAAAATTAATTCAAACCAGTCCTTTCTCTCTTATCTGCCTCGAAAACCGAACCCAAGTAGCAGCCGCAGTCCAAATCAGCCGACCTGTCACGTCGGGATCTGGAACAGCAGCCGTCGCCAGGTGGAAAGCACGTGGGCCCCGCTTGGTCTGACCCTGCTGCGCCGCACGTGCTGCTGTCGCCTCTGTCACGTGTGGGACCCTCTGCCTGCGTCAGAGTCCTCGAAGTCTGCTGTCGTTTCGTCTCGTTCGTCTTGTGCAAACCAAAGGAGAAGAAACCAGTCAAGCAGCGCCTGCTGCTTCTCTCTTCTTTTTTTTTTCTTTTCGTTCAGCACGCAAGAAAGAGAGAGGACGAAGGAGTCGCCAGGTCAAATCGCTTTGTTGGGTGCACTTCGAATACTGCGCCAAAGAAGACAGCAGCCCTACTGCCCACACGCTGTTGTTTCGCCTTGGAACTCGCACACGCCTTCTCTCTCTCTTACTTTTTCTTTTTTTTCTTTTGTGTTATTGTACAGCCATCACCTCCTGAGTTTGTACCCTCTCTTTGGTTTGTATTTATAGGGAAACGGAGAGAAGCTTTAGGGTTTGCACTTTTGCAGAAAAGTCCACATTCTTCCTTTATTTCCTTCCTTTTATAATGCAGAATTTTATTTGTTTCTCTTTCCTTCTTTTCTGCCTTTTCTGCCAACCACGTGCTTCTGCATACACAAAATAATACCAAAAATTAGGATTTTTAAATAAAATAAAATTAATTAGTTTAAAATTAATTAAACTAACTACATATCATTTTAGCTTATAAAAATCCTTTTACAAATTATTTGTCACACTTTTAAGTCAACAAAACAATAAAAATTGATAAATCAATTATTTTACTTTGTTTGTTGATTTTCTTTCACAAATTTTTACTTTTTGCATCAAAAATATTATTTCTTCAAAAATAATTAATTAAATCAAATCATAAAGAAATAAGATGAATTATAGATAATATCAGCGAAAACAAGCCATTTTTATTGATAAATGAGTACAAATATTTGTATATAAATTCGACACATCAAATACCCCCAAACTTAAGATTTTGCTTGTCCTCGAGCAAAAAGTAGAATAATAAACAAGGGAATAATAATAGTAGACTCAACCCATCACACCAAAAGATCTCATCATGCAAGCATCAAAATTTCAATTAAAAGTATAAACAATTGCAAATAAAGTAAAACTAAGCATACCCACTTTCTCCAGTGCAATTATTTATTCATAATTCCCAAAAAAAAATCGCATTTGTCATGCAATTAATGTAATTATAGTATGCAACAACTCAATCTGTGATTATCCCTTCTCTCTACTACAAACCGAGTAGCAAACTAGAGTTTTTTTTTTTTTTTTTTTTTTTAGTCTCTTCTTTAAGTTGTCACTTGCCTTTTTACGCGAATGCAAATCATTTGTGATGAATTCACCCGGTTACTCAACAAGTCACAAACTTAAAGTACTTTGCATACTCATATTTCAAGTTGCTGTTCTACGTAAGTGTAGACATTTGTGATGAATACCCCTAGTTACTAAGCAACTCAAAACATTGGAGTAGATTGACTTTATACAAATTTTTTTTTTTCATTATTACTCTATTTACTTAAACTCTGTTTAGGACTAGATTAAAGGGGATAATCACAAGAAAAAGCATCACATTTGTCTTTTATGTATAATAGCATGACCCACACAATTTTGTAAGGAATTTTGAAACTCAATAATCCTAAAGTAAATAAGTATGCTTAATATTGCTTTATAAAAAAAATTGTTTATACCAAAAAAAATTGTCTTTTATGCTTATCACCATAAAGAACTCCAAAGTGTAATGGTGAGCCCAATTATAATCCTTTTGTTTTGTTTTTCTTTTTCAAAAATAATAAAAATAAAAATAAATTTGTAAACCTTCTCCCCAAACTTAAATATCACATTGTCCTCAATGGGAAAGAAAAAGAAAAACAAAAAGAATGCAAAAAGTTTAGAATATCTCCCCTGATTCGTCTTTAAATTTCTGCGCGCGCAGCCTTCAGTATTTTGGCGATATCTGGAGCTGTAGTTGTCGAAATGGGCTGATTTTTTTTTTGCTGGAAAGCTAAGACAATTGTCTACAACTTCTCTTTGAATCAGTTTTCCAGATTTTGACTCTAAACTGCTCGAAAACAGCCATCAATGCAGGTGTTCAAAACAGCTCCGCCTGGCGACTTTCAAAATTGATGCAATCCTACAAAATAAAATCAAAAATTAAAATAAAATAAATTAAAAGATAAATGAAAACTGAATGCAATAAAAGAAAACATGGGTTTCCTCCCACGAAGCGCTAAGTTTTAAGTCTTCAGCCAGACATGGGGGTGAGATGGTTAAGTAACGCCAAGATCCAACAACATTAACACATCCTTTCTAATTTTTCTCTTCAGATGTGGATCAGGTTCAAGTTCTAATTTGAGGCGTTTCCTTCGTAATGATGATGTCTTTGATTCCCCCACCTTTTTGAATTTATGCTGAAAAAATGAATAAATAGAAGGTTCAGCATCCAAATACATGACATGATCAAAAATAGTTTCTTTTTCAGGTTCAAAATTTGTTGAATTTGTTGGACATACTTCTATAGGTGATTTTTCAAATTTAGCCTTTTCTTTTTCGCCCACAATTAAATCAGTTTTACTTACTTGAATGGATGACTGTTCTTTAGGAGGAAAATTTGTGGAATTAAAAACATTATACATTACTTGTTCATGCTGAATTTGTTCCTCCACACTTTGTTTAATCTCACTTTGCCTTTCAACCACATTCTGTTCACCATTTTCTTTTTGTGGTTGCTCAATTGTCCTCCTGCTTTCTAGTGTTATAGCCTCGACATGCTCCGTGGAGTTGACAATTGTGTCGCTTGGGAATGTTCCTACAGTTTTGTCATTAATAATATTTAAAAATTGACTAATTTGTACCTCAAGATTGTGAATGGAAGCCGAAGTTGAATTTGTAACATTTTGTATTGCCAAATTTGTCTTTTGCATGTAGTGCATAAACATGTCTTCAAGTGTCGGCGTCTTTTCTTCCTGTGGAAAAATTTGAGGTGATATAACTGCTTCTTGATTGTAGTTCCATGGATAATTTGGGGTGTTTCTCCATCCTGGATTGTATGTGTTTGCATAATAATTGTTTTGCATTTGAAAGTTTGACACAAAATTTTCTTGTACGGCATTTGATGGAGCAAAAGGGTTCCCCACTTGACAATCTGAACTTGAATGATTTCCTGCACAAAGATCACAAATAATATTAGATTGAAAAATATTAAAATTCATATTTTCTACTTGTTTATATAAAATATCATTTTTTGCATTCAAAGTAGAAAAAGGATCAAGTTCAAAAACTCCAGCCACTTTTCTTGGCATCGTTCTCTCTGAAGACCACTGGTAATGATTTGATGCCATCTCCTCTAAAAGATCATAAGCTGCTTGGTAAGTTTTGCTCATCAGTGCACCACCAGCTGCTGCGTCAACCATAGATCTATGTGTAACTCCCAAACCATTATAGAATGTTTGCATTTGCAGCCATTTTGGTAGTTCATGATGAGGACACTTTCTTAATAACTCCTTGTACCTTTTCCATACATCATACAAAGACTCAGTCTCAAATTGAATAAATGTGACAATATCATTCCTTAGTTTTGCTGTCTTTGCTGGAGGAAAATACTTGGCTAGAAATTTTTGTACAAGTCCCTCCCAAGTAGTAATACTACCGGGTGGTAAATAATGTAGCCAAGCCTTCGCCTTATCTCGTAGGGAAAAAGAAAAGAGTCCCAGTCTAATTGCATCGTCTGATACACCGTTGTGCTTGAAAGTGTCACAAATTTCTAAAAAATCTGCAATGTGAGCGTAAGGATCTTCGTGTGGTAGTCCCCAAAATTGAACAGTCTGTTGAATCATTAGAATCATCGCCGGTCTAATTTCAAAATCGTTAATTTCAATAATCGGCTTCTTTATGCTTGACTCATAAATTGAGGGCATGGCATAGTCTCTCAAAGGCCTATTTTCATCGTTCGCCATGATAATGTACGTGTATGTCCTGCAATATAAGTATCGAAAAAGAAAGAAAAAAAAATAGAAAAACTAAAAAAAAACTAAAATAAGAAAAATAAAAAAAAGTTAAAGTTAGTCAAAAGAAAATAAAGATGTAAAATGATAATAAAATAAAAATAATTACAAAAAATCCAAATTAGCAATAATCAAGCAATTTTCAATATCAGTAAAAGAATAACTAGTCCCCGGCAACGGCGCCAAAAACTTGATGTTGATATTTGCAAGTGTACAAAATCGCACAAGTAATATAGATAGATGAGTAGAGTGTCCAACCCACAGGGACTAGATATTTTACTGAGTACCGATATCGCTAGATGAATCACTATTTGGAAGATCGAATTTAATTATGATAAAGCAACTAAATTAAATTAATCTAACTAAATCTAACTAAATTGGTGAAGAGGGAGAGGGCTGTGAAACTTTGAAGCTCTTGTAATTTGTTAAGGGTAAAATTTGTTCTAGGGCTCTTGGTTCACCTCGTTTATCACACACACAAATTATAATTCCTTATAAATAAAAAATATTATCTTTCCTAATTGTCGACCAAAATCCTAAAGATATTAACCACTCTATCAACGTAGTCTAAAAATTATTCTCAATTAATCATTCGTCTATCCACCAAATTATTAATTGAAAAATTGGATTTCTTAACGGTCACGTCCTCCAATATACGGTCTTTAATTTTTATTAATCACAAATCACCTGTTCGGTCTCTTTATGATTTGAAAAATCATACAAATGTCTATCCACCATGTTGTACGCATAAATAATAAAAACTAAAACACAATCAGGAAAAATAGAGAAATAAGAAGGAATTAAAATTTGTGTTCTACAAAACTCGGCTACACCTTAGCCTCTAGACCAATAAATTCAGTTCATGTTTGTTTGATATTACATCTAAAAATATAGAGAAGAAACGGTACAAAAAGAAATACAAAAATTAATTCAAACCAGTCCTTTCTCTCTTATCTGCCTCGAAAACCGAACCCAAGTAGCAGCCGCAGTCCAAATCAGCCGACCTGTCACGTCGGGATCTGGAACAGCAGCCGTCGCCAGGTGGAAAGCACGTGGGCCCCGCTTGGTCTGACCCTGCTGCGCCGCACGTGCTGCTGTCGCCTCTGTCACGTGTGGGACCCTCTGCCTGCGTCAGAGTCCTCGAAGTCTGCTGTCGTTTCGTCTCGTTCGTCTTGTGCAAACCAAAGGAGAAGAAACCAGTCAAGCAGTGCCTGCTGCTTCTCTTTTTTTTTTTTTTTTCTTTTCGTTCAGCACGCAAGACAGAGAGAGGACGAAGGAGTCGCCAGGTCAAATCGCTTCGTTGGGTGCACTTCGAATACTGCGCCAAAGAAGACAGCAGCCCTACTGCCCACACGCTGCTGTTTCGCCTTGGAACTCGCACACGCCTTCTCTCTCTCTTACTTTTTCTTTTTTTTCTTTTGTGTTATTGTACAGCCGTCACCTCCTGAGTTTGTACCCTCTCTTTGGTTTGTATTTATAGGGAAACGGAGAGAAGCTTTAGGGTTTGCACTTTTGCAGAAAAGTCCACATTCTTCCTTTATTTCCTTCCTTTTATAATGCAGAATTTTATTTGTTTCTCTTTCCTTCTTTTCTGCCTTTTCTGCCAACCACGTGCTTCTGCATACACAAAATAATACCAAAAATTAGGATTTTTAAATAAAATAAAATTAATTAGTTTAAAATTAATTAAACTAACTACATATCATTTTAGCTTATAAAAATCCTTTTACAAATTATTTGTCACACTTTTAAGTCAACAAAACAATAAAAATTGATAAATCAATTATTTTACTTTGTTTGTTGATTTTCTTTCACAAATTTTTACTTTTTGCATCAAAAATATTATTTCTTCAAAAATAATTAATTAAATCAAATCATAAAGAAATAAGATGAATTATAGATAATATCAGCGAAAACAAGCCATTTTTATTGGTAAATGAGTACAAATATTTGTATATAAATTCGACACATCAGTATGCCCCCTCAAGGGCACACCAGTAGATGTAATCATGGAGGTGCCACCCTCCACACGAACCCCACCTACCTCAAGGCTCTCTCCACCTTCCGACGATATTCGAACGTCGCAGTCTCGCTCGGATGATTCTAGTAACGGTATACTAGATAGTGCTTTAGGAACAACGGGCTTCGAAACACTTGCGCAAGTTTTTCTGTTCCTCTAAAGCTGGTAGAGGTTGTGCTGATTCTGCTCAATCCCCCTCTCACCCTTCATCACCTCACGAAAACTTTCCCACAATGATCGAACTCCACCTGGATCTATGTACCTGCAGTCCCGAGCTTCTAGAGTTCTCATGGATATAAGGCTTCGCTTCATCAAAGGAATATACATGCCCTCCTCTAGTGTGTATCTCCTTCCGTCTGTCATCTTCGACTAATTTGTTTTCTCACCCCTTACTTCACAAGTCTTGTCAATCTTCGTTTCCACACAACGACATGAGACAAACTTGTAAGTAGAAACCATTACTTCACAAATCTTATCAACCTTCGTTTCCACACAACAATATGATGCAAATTTGTAAGTAGAAACCATCTCCTTCTCGGAGCAAACTTGAGAAGAACTAACCGAATCAAAAGAATAACCAAAATTCACATCTAAATAACTTGAAACAAAAGTACTGTTTAAGCCATCACCTGATTTAGCGGCACTTGATTTGGCACCCCTCTGACTCAACCGCTTGCAATAGTCTCTCATATAATGCTTAATTCCTTTGCACTGGTGGCCATGGACCTTACTCCTACATACACTTTCCCTTCCAATCAATGTACAATCCACTTCCAAGCAACTCACAGAAGTTGACGCCGGTTTCTGACTCTTCTTCCTAAGTGCATCCTCCTCTAACCCCTTGATCATACCTGCTATGAAAAACTTCTCCTTGGTAGATTTCTCATCTAGCACGGTTATCATGTTGGATGAGTTTGGTGATGAATATATCGAGTTGGAAACCCTTAGATCATCTGCGTTGAACGCCCTCAGTTCAGATAACTCCATATTGAACTCCACTTCATGATCTAGAAGAGCGGTACTTTTCTTCATTGAGAAACCCCACAACTTTCTTTGCTGGTACATCCAATCCTGTGATGACGATCCCGAGTAGTCAGTTTTGAATTTTGCCCAAAGACTCGCCGCGCTTCTCCTATATCTGACTTCGTTCGTCGATGACAACCGGATTAAACCCAAGGCTTTTGAACATATCTCCTTCTACTTTTCCTGCTTTGTGCTGATTGGTCTCCCTTTATCTCCTTCTAAGACTAGATCCAAGTCCTGTTGAACCGAAGCTTCATGCACATCCACCTTCAAGAGATCAAAGTTGACCTTGCCTTTGAACCGCTTGATCTTTGTGATTTTATCTGCCATCATCTATAAGGAACTCGAACAAACCCTTTGAACCTGGCTCTAATACCAATTGTTAGGGATTATAACCGAAAACCCCCCTTATCTAGAATCTTGTTGAGTTATTCGATGCAATCAACACAAACCACCAAGCACATATGAGATCATACCAAATACACCAAAGCACACATAAGTTTGTCCCGGTTGGGGCTTTCGCCTTAATCCCGAGGAGAAGAAACCCAAGATATTATTCAACTAGAGAAGATACAAGAATATTACAATTCTCATCACTACCCTCTTTCAAGCCTTACCAGCAAGTACTAGTTTTTTACAATTAGAGAACCACTCAATCTCTCCTTCAATAAAGTACTCTCTCTCTCTTGGCTCTCAATGGAGGCCAATAACAACAATATATATAGATCTAGAGAAAACCTAGTTTGATATCTTGAAACAATAGCCTTTGGATATTACTGAAGAGATAACCCTACGATAAGAACCGTCAGATCTGACTTGAAGAGCAAGTTGGGCTTCTCACGAATCACCAAGACCCGACCCAAATTATCCATCAGTGTCGTGTTTGGACGACCGCACCACAAGGTCGGTCGAACGTCCCCCTCTCGGGAACTTCTGAAGAGTTGGGCGGTCGACCGCGCAGTCGACTGCAACTCCACCTGCTGCTGCTGCTGACTGTTTCCCTTGCTTCCACTCCATCTCCGATCGTCTCGATTCCTCCATCGTCCCATCGTCTTCTTATCCAACATAGTATGCAAGACATAAACCCAACATGAATTTCCTACAATATTATATATTTGTTATCTATTTTATATGTTAAGAGAAAGCAAGGGAAAAAATTAAACAAGTAAAAAAAATTAAAAATTGGCCCGGCCTGCCGCGCCGCGCCCGGACTGGTTGCCACCCCTAAATATAGCCATATGTTTTATTGATAATATAATAAGATGATAACGAATTAAATCTAGTAAACTCTTATGATTGAATAAGAATAACTTTTATTTTCGTGGGACAAGTAACAATTAGATTTCTGGTAAATTAACTCATATTATGCATCATATATTTTTTTTGGGCTACAACAGCTACTTCAAGGTAACAATTAGATTTCATGAGAACCTCTACAACAATTACTTATATTATGCATCTTATATCTCACCCTCAGGGGCGAAGGGAGTAAGAGGGTAGGGGGGACATTTGGGACCCCCAAAATTTTGTAAAACCCCCTAATATAGACCAAAATTTTTATTTAGCCCTCCCAGTTAAAAAATTTTTGGGACCCCTAAGTCTAATCCACCTCTTGTTAAAGGCTCAAAATAGTGGTATGAGCTTTGGGCTAAAAATTAACAGTGATACTTATTATTTAATCTTTATAATCATTGGATAAAATTTTGAATAAGAAACTAGTGTGTACACAAATTACATTAATTTTTCAAAACAAAAGTAAAGTAAGAGAACTTCGGCAACAATTATGTCGATGTCGGGAGAAAAAAAAATTTAGGACCCCATTTTGATTTGTCTGGCTCCGTCACTGCTCACCCTCTAGGGTTGTTAGAGGGATTGATATTTGATGTATCGAGCCTTTTTATTGTTGTTTGCTTGCTTTTTCTTTATTTGGTTCTCACCCTCCTAGGAATATAGAGGCGTACTGTTTGATTTCTTGCTTGTAGTATTCTGTAGGGTCTTGTACTCACTGCCTACTCCTAGGAATATAAAGGCTGAAAGAAGGTGATGGTAACACCACTTTCTTTCATCACTATGCCTCCCATCGCAGGCGCTGCAACCATATTTCGGCGATTCAAGATCAGGGGGCGGATCTGCACTCTGATCCTGATATTCACCATGCTTTCCTATCTTTCTACAAAAACCTAATTGGTTGCTCTAAACCTCGCTTGATCTCTCTTGACTGGCAGCAACTCTATGGGCCTCCCTCCATAGATCTGTCCTCTCTTGAGGCTCCTTTCTCGATGGAGGAGATTAAGTCTGCGGTCTTTGCTCTGAAAAGTGATTCGGCGCCTGGTCCGGACGGTTTCCCGACTTTCTTCTTCCAAAAATTCTGGTCTTGGATCAAGGCTGATCTTTTTGACCTATTCCAAGATCTGCATCGAGGTTCTTTTTCCTTCGATCGCATCAATTATGCCCATATAGTTCTTATCCCTAAACTGGCCGGTGCCAAGTCTGTGGCAGATTTTAGACCCATTAGCCTTATCAATACTTCGTTCAAAATTATCATGAAAGTTCTTGCGGCCAGACTCAGTGCGATAATCCCACCTCTGATTGATCCTGCCCAATCTGGTTTTATCAAAGAGAGATTTATTCTTGACAGCGTTGCGGCCGCTCAAGAGATTATCTCTCTTAGCCACCATCACAAGTTAGAGGGTATCCTTCTTAAGCTTGACTTTCAAAAAGCGTACGATAATGTTAATTGGGACTTTCTTTTAGATATCATGACTCATCGTGGCTTTGGTCCGAAATGGATCGGATGGATTAAATCCAGCTTGAATGCTGGTACCTCTTCCATCCTTATCAACGGGTCTGAGGGTCACAAATTTAAAGTCAAACGAGGTCTCCGACAAGGAGACCCACTTTCTTCCCTTCTCTTCTCTCTGGTAGCGGACGTTTTCAGCAGGCTGCTTCGCAACGCTCGCGAAGTTCATGCCATTGAGGGTATTGGTCGATCCCGTCACTTCGACGGTATCCTCAACCTGCAATACGCAGATGATACCATTATTTTCACCAAACCGGAGCGCGCTTCATTGCGCAATCTTAAACTTTTGCTTTATTGCTTTGAACAGGCTTCCGGTCTGGCCATCAACTTCAACAAATCCGCGGTTTATTGGCTCGGTGGTAATGATCATTGCCATATTGAGATCTCTCAATTTTTTAACTGCCGTATCGCTTCCTTCCCCATCTCTTACCTGGGGATCCCCCTGAGATGGGGTAAGCTCCACAGAGCTGACTGGTTCCCCATCATCGATAAAATTGAGTCCAGGCTGAATGTCTGGACAGGCAAATTACTTTCCCGAGGAGGAAGATTAATTCTTCTCAACTCGGTTCTTTCTGCTATCCCCTTATATATGATGTCTTTCTATTATCTCCCGCCATGGGTCCTCAAAAGAATTGATCAAATTCGTAGCAATTTCTTTTGGTCTGGCAATGCTCTTTATAAACAGGGCTCGCATCTGTGCAATTGGAACATCATCCGTTCATCCAAGGCGAGCGGGGGATTGGGTGTATTGAACCTTTGTGATCATAATCTGGCCCTCTTAG
Source organism: Hemerocallis citrina (assembly GCA_017893485.1). Taxonomy (NCBI): domain Eukaryota; kingdom Viridiplantae; phylum Streptophyta; class Magnoliopsida; order Asparagales; family Asphodelaceae; genus Hemerocallis; species Hemerocallis citrina. Next base: position 279,413,429 of record CM030359.1, read on the forward strand.
GTAAATGGCTATGGAGATTCCATAAACCTCCTCAGTTATCGTGGGTTCAATGCATTAAAGAGTTTTATTTTGGCTCCTGGCAGTTCAGTTCCTCTATCCATCGTTTTGCTTCTCCTTTCTGGAAAGGAGTCTGGAAAATTGCCCCGGCCTTCCAGTCCAGTATTTTTAGACATTGCGCGGATGGATCGAGAACCAAACTCTGGACCGATCTTTGGCTAGGCAACACCACCATTGCCTCAGCTTACCCCTCTCTTTTCAGTTTGGCTGCCTATCCAGACGCTTCCGTAGAGGAATCTTTCGTCTGGATCAATTCTTCCAGAGTTTGGAGAATTCCTTTCTCTATCCAATTACCTTCTTATCTCATATCGGATCTGCAACATCTGCTAGAGTCTCTCTCCCTCTTCGAGTGGAAACACTCGGAGGACATAGCTTGGCGATGGAATGCCTCTGGATCCTTCACGGTCAAATCTTTCTACAAGTTCCTCAATTTCAGAGGCATTGTATCCCCTGCTGCGGATTTCATCTGGAAATCCTGTGCCCCCCTCAAGGTTAAGATTAACTCTTGGTTGGCCCTCAATAACAAGCTCCTCAACGTCCAAGTGCTGAACAAAAGAAACTTAGCGTGGGGGCAACTCTGCCCATTATGTCTTGCAGCCTCGGAAGATGTTGATCATCTTTTCGTTGGCTGCAATTACGTCCGCCCCCTTTGGAAATTAGTGTCGCTAGCTTGGGTCAACCCAGCTATTCCAATTAACCTCCCCTCCTGCTGGAATTCTCCCTCGTATCTCCCGAGATCCAGTAAGGGATGGAACCTTTCCGTCCACATTATTATTTGGATTGTCTGGATGGAAAGGAATCGCATAGTCTTCACGCTTAAAGCCTCCTCTTGCTCTTCTCTCATTGAAGATCTCTTATTCTTTTATAAATTTTGGTCTTCTCAGATTAACAATGATAATCGTCAGTATTATTATTATCACCGTTTAGATGAGTCCCTTACTGTTCTTTCCAGACTCCAAGCTCTGTGATTCTTTCTTGAGGTTAAGCGTCACTATTATTACTATCTCCGCTTAGACGTATCCCTTCATATTTCTTTCCAGAACCTATGCTCAGTGAATATTTCTTGCTTTATTTTCTGTGTTGCTTTTTTTATTCCAGCTTTGTTTAATTTAGTCCCCACTTCTTTGCTTTGTAGTCGATATGATTGTATCACTATTACTAATCTCTTTATCCTTTCCCGATTTCTTCTCAGCAATGTTTGTAGATTGCTACATTTTCGGTGTTGCTTCTTTATTTTTTCATTGCTTATTTTTTTCCCCGCTTCTCTGCAATGCAGTTGTATGGATTGATTCACTCATCTTCTCACTTTGCTTCTTTTCTGCTGTTCCGTGTTTCTGGCAGGACTGATCGTTTTGATTTTGGACCCCTCACGGTGGTCTTCTTTTACATTTTGATGCTGGCGTTATTCGGATGAGTCGCTGACTCATCTTTTTTGGCTTGAAGACTTGGTCTTGGTCGGGTTTCCTCCTTGGCGCTGTCCGCTGTTAGCTGGGCTGCTACTTTATAAAGCTTCTATGGTCTCTCTTTGGGTGGTTTTTTCTTTTGATGGTTTCCAGTGGTAACAAGTTAGGTGGGTGAGCGTGAGTTTGTAACTATTTGCGTTCTAGCTCCTTGACTTGTAATCCGTACTGTTGATAACACTCTCTGGGATCTCTCTGATATGTTTTATTTTGTATGATATTGGGAGCAAGCTCCTTCTCTCCTCTTTTGCTGTTTGATGCTCTGTTACTGGTTTTGCGAAGGGTATTATGCTCTTGGTTCGGTGATGTTCTTATGTTTGATTTCTTTGAGCTTGCAAGTGCCCCTCTAGGTTGCTGTACTATTGTTTGGTTATCCTGCTGTGGTTTTCACTTAACATGCTGACTGTTTGGTTGGTTCGTTTCTTGCGTTACTATGCCTTAGTGGCGGTGCGCCTGTGGTCTGATCCTGGAGCGAGTCCCTGTTTGCCTTGTATTCTCGAGGCTCCGTGTAACTTGGCCCAATTCCAACGTTGTCTCGCCGTCTCCCTGGCCCCAGCCTAGCCGGGAGCGACCCCCTTCCCCTTGTCAGTCGCGAGTGGAGTTGGTTCTCCGTCTATCAGAGAGCGTTACCACTGTCCCATGCTTTGGAGTCTCGAGCCTTCTTGTAGTTGCTTGCGTTCCTGAGTCCCGACCTGACCGCCTTCAAAGCTGCTCTATTTGTTGTCTCTTTCTGTATTGTATCATTATTTCTCGCTAGTTTTATTACCTTAGTTTGGCTTCAGCGATTGTTAGGCTGTCGATTTTGTTTTACCCCTTGTAAAACCATCGATGTTTATCTTGTACAGTTATTAGCTTGTGATCTATATATTTTTTGATCGGGCTGGAGTCGGTTGACTCTATCCGCTTACATCAAAATAAAGGCGTACTGTAGTTTTGTTTCCTACTTGTAGTATTTCGTAGGGTCTTGTACTTGTTATCTAGGTTTTTATGTTTTGTTACTTGCTTAGTAATTTAATATGGTGGCTATACTATACCTCCCCTCCTATATATACAAAATAATAATAATAAATAAATAAATAAATAAATAAATAAATAAATAATAATAATAATAATACGACAGGCAGAAAATAAAGGTACAATCTCCTTCAATATCCCTAGGTTGGTGGGAAGGGAAACCTACTTGCAACTTGTTATATAGTATCCACGTTAAAAAAATGATCGAGGTTTTGTACATTTTTGTATTTGCATGTTAAATTGGACATGTGTCTTTCCTTCGCTTCTTTAAAAATCCTCTGAGGACTCATAAACACCGCTCCATTCAATTGGACTGGTCCCAATTGTACGGCCAGCATTCTCATGATCTATCTAGCATGGAAGATCCTTTTACTTTAGAAGAGATTAAATCTGCGGTGTTTTCGTTGAAGAGTGATTTCGCCCCAGGGCCGGACGAGTTTCCAGCTATTTTCTTCCAACATTTTTGGGACTGTCTCAAAGACAACCTTCTCAAAATCTTCTCTGATCTTCACCAAGGGTCTTTCTCCTTTGACAGGATCAATTACCTCATATCGTTCTCATCCCCAAAATCTTGGGAGCCAACACGGTCTCTAACTTTCGACCGATTAGCCTTCTCAATACGACCATCAAGATCATTATGAAACTTTTTTCGATCCGTCTCAGTGCGATTATCTCTCCCTTGATTGACCCCGTTCAAATGGGTTTTATTAAAGATCACGTTATCTTAGAAGCGTGGCTTCGGCCAAAGAAATCATTACCGAATGCCATCGATCCAATTCTGAGGGTATTCTGTCAAAATTAGATTTCCAAAAAACTTATGATAACGTAAGTTGGGAGTTCCTCTTTGAAATCCTTCTGTACCGTGGCTTTGGTCCTAAATGGATCGCATGGATTAAGTCCAGCCTGTTCGCTGGTACATCGTCCATTATTATTAATGGTTCGGAAGGCCACAAATTCAGGTGTAAGTGTGGCCTTCGCCAGGGTGATCCGATTTCCTCCCTTCTGTTCTCTCTAGTGGCGATGTATTTAGCAAGTTGCTCCGTAATGCCTGGGAGGCTGGAGTTATCGAAGGTCTTGGGGGTTCTCAAAGTTACCGTGGAGTGCTGAACCTCCAATACGCCGATGACACTATTATTTTTGCGAAACCCAACGGCAGCACCCTTCGGAACCTTAAGTTATTCCTTTATATTTTTTAGAATGCCTCCGGTTATCTATCAATTTTCAAAAATCTTCGGTTCTTTGGCTAGGAGCGTGTCTCAACCGACAAGTTGAGATTGCCCATTACTTTAACGGTGCTTCGGCCGCTTTCCCTATCCAATATCTTGGTATTCCCTTGAGATGGGGGAAACTCCATAAATTGGATTGGATGCTGATGATTGAAAAAATGGAATCTAGACTTAACTCTTGGTCTGGTAAGCACCTTTCGCGCGGAGGCAGACTTATTTTTGTCAACTCTGTCCTCTCTTCTATTCCTCTTTATATGATGTCTTTCTATTACGTCCCGTATTGGGTTATTAAGAGGATTGACCAAATCAGAAGGAACTTCTTCTGGTCTAGTGCGGATTTTTATAGAGTGAGATCTCACCTCTGCAACTGGAGGTTGATCTGTACTTCCAAAGCAGCTGGAGGCCTTGGGGTGCTTGATCTTAGGCACCAAAATTTAGCTCTTCTGGACAACTGGCTATGGCGGATTCTCAAATATGATCAATTGCCCTGGGCTCGCCTTATCTCCTCTAAATGTTTTTCCCGCAGTAAGATATGGAAATTTCCTTCAGCCCTTTCTCGCAAGTCCTCTCCCCTTTGGAAGGGGGTATGGAAAGCGGTCGGCCCCTTCCACTATGGTATATCCCATGTTTGCGCTGATGGTTCTAAGACCAAGTTCTGGAACGATTTATGGTTCGGTAATATTAGGCTTGCCTTGGCCTATCCTTCACTAAACCAACTGGCCTCCAACTCTTCGGCCACAGTGGCGGATTATGTTGCTATCATTAATAACCAAAAGTTCTGGTCTATTCATTTTAGTTGCGTTCTGCCCCCGTCGCTTGAATTCGAGCTTCAAGAACTTTTCGTTAAACTCAACCTTTATTCCTGACATTCCACAAAAGACTTCATATGGTGATGGACCAGGTCCGGTATTTACTCGGTTAAATCGTTCTACAATTTTCTTAATTTCGGAGGTACCCTTTCCCCGCTTGCTAAGCCCTTATGGAGTAGTTGCGCTCCTTTGAAAGTTAAGATCCTTACCTGGCTTGCTCTTAACAACAAACTTCTCACCGTAGAGATCCTAAATAATTTGAACCTGGCCTTAGGCCAATTATGCTTGCTGTGCTCCTCCAATCACGAGGACGCCAACCACCTTTTTCTTCAATGCAAATTTACTAAACCGTTGTGGAGGATCACTACTCTGGCTTGGAATGCCCCCACTATCCCCAACGTGTTTTCCTCGTGTTGGATGTCGCCATCTCTCAGGAAAGAGTTTCATAAATCTTGGTTTCTTTCTCTGATGACTATCATTTGGGTGATTTGGTCGGAACGGAACAAACGTATTTTTACACACTCCTTTTCTTCGATCGATACCATTACCGATGAATTCTTATTCTTCACCAAATTTTGGTCATCCATTTTATCACCTGATAAAGTGGAAGCATTGCATCTTGGTCGCCTTGATGAGGAGATCATCTTTTATCGTTCTACTAACACTAATTCTCATTAGATTTCTTTAGTTCTAATCTATCTCCCATTCTCCTTCTCTTTGCAAATATGAAGTGGGTGTTGCTTGCTTTTCTTCCGTTCTGGAGGTTTTTTGGCTTATTTTGGTTTTGATCTGACTGTCTGGGATGGCATTTTGCCTCCCTACCAAGCTAGATTTGCTTATCTGTATCTTTTGGGTTGTGCGTTCTGATATCTTTGGTTCATGTTCTTATTTCTGTTCTAATGGATGGCTGGTGTTGGCTGAGTTGATTTTGGCACTAGTTTAGGATGATTTTGGTAGCCACGATCTTGATTTTGTTCCTGGCCTTTACTTTGGATATAGTTCTGTCTTTCTGCTGTCTTTGTGTATTACATTTGTTATTGTTGCGCTGTGAATGTTATTTTTGCCTGGGCTTGTGTTGGCTTTGTTTCGTTTTGTTCTGTGCTACAAAGCTGGCTTCTTTTTGGCCGACCTTGATTGTGTTTGCAGTCACTGGAGGAGTTTCGATCGTAGCTTATCGCCTATAGAAAGCTATTCTTTGTGCGTTGCTCTTTATTTTTTAGAGCTGAGATGCTCCCGTTTGTTTTCTTTTAGGCGGTGAGCCTTTTTGTTTGGTGCTTCCTTAGCACGATGTGGGTGTTTCTATGGTTTTGCCCCTCTTTGATGTGGCTTTTTAGGCTGTTTAGGGGCTCTTGCGCTTAGCATTTCCGGCCTCGTAGCAAATTCAAGTTGTAGGCGTTTTCTTTTCGTCCAGCCTGGGTTTGCTCTTTGTTCTATTGTTAGGTTTCCCTATCGGGGTTGCCTGTGTCTTTCTCCTTTTGGCTTGGATGCTTCTCTATGCTCCTGTTGTTTTCTCTGCGTCTTGGGCTTCAGATGTTGCATTCCCTGCTCTGTGCTCCTGTTGCATCTTCTGCGTCTTGGCCTAGGTTGGGGATATCCAGGGTTGGGCTTCAGATGAGCCGCGATTGCGTCGGTTGGCCAGTCTATGGGGTTCAGTGTTGAGCATGCCTTCGCCCCTTTTCCTAGTCATCCCTGCTGCTGCCTGGAGTTGTTTCCTACCTTTTTGTATTTTTGTGCCTTACTGGCAATTTACTCAATTTCTACTGGTTTCTTTTTAGGTTGTGTTGTAGTTTGCTTCTAGTTTTACTTCCGGTAAAATTGTACTTCGTTGTAATTCCTCTTTTTTTTAATATATTTCTTGGCCTGAAATCTAACGATTCTATCATCGTTATCAAAAAAAAAATGTATATTTGTGTCTACAGCCCAAAGCCATGAATTTTAAAAGAAACTAAAGAATCATTCATTATAAATTGTTTTGGCAGCTCTTCTTCTTCCTCCAAAAGAGCTGGGGAGAAAAGCACTCCGACTGCCAACCTTATCCTCGTCCACAATATAACCAAGTTCAAAACTCCGGTCACTCTCTCTTGTGGGATTGTGTTCAAATACTGAAACCTCATCATTTGCAAATCTGACTTGATCCCCATAACTGATCAAACACAAGCTATGAACGAGCATGAATTGCTGGAACTCTTTGAGTTGTACTTCAGAGATGAAACAATGTCATGTCACTGATTCAGAGATGCAAGCTCTGAATGAGAAGGATCGTAATGCATTGGACAAGAGTTATGAACCTGAGCCTTTCATCACGGACTTTAAGCAGGACCGTCCTATGCAGAGGCGAGAGAGGCGGCCGACTTGGACCCCCGTTTTTTGCCATTTTTAGAGCACAAAAAAATTGTTATCTATACATGTCGGTTTTTTTAAGAATTTTACTGACAGTGCACATTTAATATATCGGTGGGAATGTTTATAAACAACATAAAAGAGTAAAAATTCAGCCCTACCCTCGGTGCTAGGAGCTCAGAACACGGTTACAAACTTAAAATAAACATAATTTTAAAAGCCAATTAATGTGTTTAATTATTTGCAAATAATGAACGAGACATTCCCAAATACATGGATCGTATATAGGATATTGTTGACCATATCGACTACTGTTGCTTCTCCAAAAAGAAGTTTTTCAAAGTTGAAATTAGTTAAGTCTTACCTTTGTTCAACTATGTCTCAATGGAGATTGAATTGATTAGACCTACTATGTATTAAAAAGAGGATAGTAGGAAAGATTGATTATAAATAGTTAATTAGTGAGTTTACTTCAACAATTGCGAGAGGAAGTCATTTTAAGAGATACATTATTAAAATAATAAAATATTTTTTCTTTGCCATGAACAGTATGCAATTATATATATATATATATATATATATATATATATATATATATATATATATATATATATATATATATATATATATGATTCATTTAATTTTTTCTCACATTATATATGAAAGCCCACCCATTTTAAGAGTTTGCCTTGGGCCCCCATGAGCTCAGGCCGTCTCTGACTTCAAGTTGTATAGAAGATCAAGAGGATCCTAAAAATAATGGAAGCAAGAAGATAAAAGTTAAATTTTTGATTGCCCACCCATTTTAAGAGTTTGCCTTGGGCCCCCATGAGCTCAGGCCGTCTCTGACTTCAAGTTGTATAGAAGATCAAGAGGATCCTAAAAATAATGGAAACAAGAAGATAAAAGTTAAAATTTTGATTTGTATAGTTTAGGAAAGGGGAAGGAGTTAGTGATAACGATTTATTTATCAAAACAGGTTTAAATTACTTCTTATATATACTCTGTAATTTATATCTTAATTCTAACGTAGTATTGTTGAACAATCTACCACAACTCGTAGTGCTAATAGCGGAACCACACCACAAGCAATAGAAACTCCCAAAACATAGATGAACCAAGAACAAGCCAGCACAATATATGCAAGATCTATAAAAAACACAATCAATATGCAGAGATAACCAATACTTCTTATTCTCCAAGAAATACAAAGATTACAAAAGAGATTACAACTCTCAATCTCTCTCTCTCACCTTCGAAACACTCGGCACAATCCCCCCTTGAAGTTGGACAATGATAACGGCTCACCAAATCTCTCTAATCTGATATTATAAACCCTAGAGTCTACAGCCATATATATAGTCTCCAAGTAAACCCTAAAATATAAACACAAATCCAACTATTGGGCCTTAAACTCGTAAACCCAAAAACAATCAGCGCCGAAGTCGGTCGACCGCAACGTGTAGAGCCAAACCCGAGATACGACCGGTCGAATGCAAGGTCGACCGTCCCCTCCTCTGTTGGACCTATACACTCGAAGAACACTCAGTAGATTGGGTCGGTCGACCGCACCCCCGGTCGGTCGATCGCGCGATCGACCACAACTCTCCAGACTACATTCTTCTACTCGCTGTTTATCTTCTCTTGCTTTTTTGTCTCCTCCTTTTCTACTCCAACTTCAAGTACTCAGTGCCTACATGTATTTGAGGCCAAAACCATAACAATCTCCCACTTGGACCAAAAACACACGCTTCAAAGTTATTGCAATCTTTACCTCACATTATCTCTGTCAATCTCCCATTTTTCATGGAAGACCCAAATACTCCCCACTCTCATGAAAAGCACTTCTGTCACTCCACCACGTGGAGTGCACCAACCACCCTTCATCGCCTCATGAAGGATGTGCTCCACCAATCGCATAGAGCACAAATACGGGAGAAACAATCTTCCGTGTCGGATTCGGTGTTACAAGACTCCCCAAATTGCAGAATCTCCATCAATACAAAACATATTTCAAAACCTCTCAATGCACCCTCTGCACTAGAAACCTCCGTGGACGACACCTCCACAAACTCCGCAGATTGTTCAACCCCTACAGTCCCAATTCGGTTACCCTCATCGATATCACCCCCCATGTCGATAACACTGCTCTCTATCACACAAGAGCGACTTGAAGCTTCAACTGTCAATTTGCAAAATACACTCACTGTAACCCCTGATTTCCATTTTATGTTTTTTGATTGTATTTTCTTTTTCCTTGTATTTGATTCAGCTTGTACCTCTTTTTGGACCATATTCGGATCTTCTATTTTCTATATATTCATTTTTATTTGTTTTGTCGTTTTTATTGATCTTCTTGCTTCTTTTTATCCGTCTATTGTTTCGTTCCATTTGATCGGGCCATTATTTCGATTTTCATTTTTTTAATTTTCTTTTATTATTGTTCATGCCCTATTTTGAGTTATTTTATTCAACCCTGTGCTATACCCATATCCTAGTTAATCCTACACTCTAATACCCATTAAAACCATACCCTATAATTACCCAAAATACCCTATAACCTGTGCTCCATCTAAACCAACTCTGCATATATTAAACCCATTCATCCTATTAAACTCCAACCCATTATACTAACACCCGAAACCTATTACTACCCCCAACCCGAACCATATACTGTGCCGCCTCCCCTACTCCCTAACCCTAAACTTAGCCAATATATATTAAACCCATGCAGACCTACCGACTGTTCACCTTCCCTTTAAGAAGCCCATGTAGGGAAAGATCTAATAGTGGATAATACAGAAACGTGTAATCAGAAGGGGATTCACATATCCTACGTGATTACTTGATACATGATACTTGACAGGTGATTACTTGACACTTGCACACAAGACACGTGATTACTTGCCACTTGCACAACTTGACACGTGATACATGATACATGGTACTTAGAGCTTGGAGCTTGATCACTTGATACTTGTCCCTGAGTACACTATCATCTATGGTCCACTATGAAATACAAAGCAAAACTGTTTGATGTAGCAACCATATAGTAAAAACCGGGATGCATGAAGTGCTACCTAGATAGTAATAACTATAAGACTTGAACATGATACTTGATACTTGACTACATGATACATGATACTTTGTTGCAGGGTTTTCGAGCTGAGGTTGAGTCTGGTTCCAGAACGGACATGGTTATTCAAGTTGATGGATCACTTCGTTTTGGGTCCAGGTTATGTGTCCCGAAGGGTGAAGTTTGTCAAAGGTTGCTTGAGGAAGCCCACCAGTCATCCTATTCTATCCATCCTGGTGGTACTAAGATGTATCGGGATTTGAAGCTTCATTTCTGGTGGCATGATATGAAGGGATCTGTGGCTCGGTTTGTTGCTCAGTGTTAGATCTGCCAGCAGGTTAAGGCAGAGCATCAAAGGACCGCTGGACTTCTTCAGCCGCTTCTTATTCTGGAGTGGAAGTGGGAACATATCACTATGGACTTTGTGACCGCTTTGTCGAGAAGTTCTAAGGGTCATAATGTCATTTGGGTGATTGTCGACCGTTTGACGAAGAGTGCTCACTTCATTCCTTTTCATGTCGGGCAGTCTACTGAGAGCCTAGCTGAGAGGTACATGCAAGAGATTATTAGACTTCATGGGGTTCTAGAAAGTATTGTATCCGACCGGAATAGGAGATTCAGATCTCAGTGTTGGGAGAGTCTTCAGAACAGTTTGGAAAGTAAATTAAAGTACAGTACAGCTTTTCATCCCCAGACTGATGGACAATAAGAGAGGACCATCCAAATTCTTGAGGACATATTGAGGTCTTGTATGCTTCAGTTCGGTGGATCATGGGAGGACCATTTGCATCTCGTAGAGTTCTCGTACAATAACAGCTTTCAAGCCAGTATTAAAGCTGCACCGTTCGAGGCACTCTATGGGCGGAAGTGCAGATCACTAGTGTGTTGGGATGACATTGGTGAGAGGAAGTTGTGGGGTCCAGAGTTGATCACCAGGATATTTGATGCGGTGGTTCAGATCAGGAAGCATTTGTAGGCAGCTCAGGATAGGCAGAAGCGATTGGCCGATGTCCATCGGAGAGCTTTGGAGTTTGAAGTTGGTGACCATGTTTTCCTAAAGGTATCACCTTGGCAGGGTGTCATTCGGTTCGGTGGTGGGGGGCAAGCTTAGCCCTAGGTTTATTGGACCGTTGATATTGTAGAGCGAGTAGGCAAGGTGGCCTATCATCTTGCATTGCCGCCAGCTTTATCAGGAGTGCACGATGTTTTCCATGTCTCACAACTCAGGAGACATATCCGAGCTGAGAGCCACGTGATCGACTATTCTGAGTTGACTGTTCGGCCGAATTTGATTTTTAAGATTCTGCTAGTTGCTATTGTAGATCGGCGGGAGAAAGTGCTTAAGAACATGGTCATCAGGCTGGTTCGGGTTTCTTGGAATCCTCACTCGTCAGGTGAGTCGACTTGGGAGCTGGAGGAGGAGATTCAGCAGAAGTTTCCTCATTTGTTTGAGTAAATTTTGTTTTGTTTTTTTTTGTTTGTTTTCGGGGTAACCCTATGTATCTTCTTGTTGAATTTCGAGGACGAAATTCTTCTTGTTAGGTGGGTAGGATTTGTAACCCCTATTTTCCATTTTATGTATTTTGACTGTATTTTCTTTTCCCTTATATTTGATTCAGCTTGTACCTGTTTTTGGACCATATTCGGATCTTCTATTTTCTATATATTCTTTTTTATTTGTTTTGTCGTCTTTATTGATCTTCTTGCTTCTTTTTATCCGTCTATTGTTTCGTTCCATTTGATCGGGCCATTATTTCGATTTTCATTTTTTTAATTTTCTTATATTATTGTTCATGCCCTATTTTGAGTTATTTTATTCAACCCTGTGCTATACCCATATCCTAGTTAATCCTACACTCTAATACCCATTAAAACCATACCCTATAATTACCCAAAATACCCTATAACCTGTGCTCCATCTAAACCAACTCTGCATATATTAAACCCATTCATCCTATTAAACTCCAACCCATTATACTAACACCCGAAACCTGTTACTACCCCCAACCTGAACTATATATTGTGCCGCCTCCCTACTCCCTAACCCTAAACTCAGCCCATATATATTAAACCCATGCAGACCTACCGACTGTTCACCTTCCATTCAAGAAACCCTAGCCGCCAGCCTTCACCATCCCGATCCTTCCGCTCTCCTCCTACCCCTTCCCGGTGTGCCACCATCTACTCGCGACCACCTCGCAGTGCACCGCTCCCGCATCTCCTCCTCTCCATCCTTCCCCTGTGTTGTGTTGCTCTCCCGACCACAGCATAGCCCGTGTTGTCCCCCATGCGCGACGCCAGCAAAGCACTAGACGTAGCAGTCTTTCCCCCCGGTGCCCGCTGTCCATTGCTCTCCATCTTGCGGTGATCGTCTTTCGCCGCTGCCTTGGTCCTTGGGTGTGTGTGTTTGGTTCCCGAGTACACCCCGGCTATCTCTTCTTCTCTTGTGTGCATGTTGATTGTGGACTTGTTCGTGGTTAGTGAGTTGTGCTCATGGGTCGTTATTCGTGATTCATGTGGTTTGCTCGTTCCTTCGTTCGTTCATTGTGTTTGTGCCCCGGGAATCCGTTCCCGTTATTCTTGATCTTTGCACTGTTTCGTCGTCGGTTACAAGGCAAGTAACTTGTATTTTAATTTGTGTAATACAAGTACTAAATACCGCCTGTAGTGTAGTTGGGTTCTAGAGACAATTTGTGTGTTAATCCTCTTGTTGAAATTGTCTCTATAGTGATGATTTGACCATAGTTGTCTCACGACATATGTGACATGAAATAACCTAGGATTGACCACTTCTTGTTGTAAATGTGCGTGTTATTCATATGATATCATGTGCTCGTTTGTGTTATTCATGGAAGACTTGTTGTGGACTTGTGAATTACCCTATATCATGTGGTTTGGACATCTAGTACACTATATTGCATGTTTGGTTGTGTTTTGGATGAGTTTCGGATAAACTAGTTGATTTTGTGCATGAAGATATTTTCAGTTTTGCTGACTTTTCCGTTTTGATCAGTATTTTAAACCCTATTAAGGTCAGTATTTGAAAATATTTTGTGAACATGATTTGTAGATAATTATGTCTACTTTCTAACCCTTTAGATGGATCTCAGTTTTGATTTACGAGTTGTGAGTTATGTCTATTTTACTACAGTGGTGTCGAAAGATTTTCAGATTATGTTTTCTATGAATTCTGAAGAGTAATCTATTTTTATCATGATGTTAAAAGTATTATTTTGACCCAATATTTTGCACAGTACAACTATACTTGATTGGGATTAACCCTGAATTTTTGTGGATTTATTTGATGAGTTTTACAAACCGTTCTATGTTTCCAAACAATTACTATGCTAGCAGATTTTTCATACTGTTCAGTAAAGAACTTGATTTTTGTCCGAATTCTACTTGTTGTATCTAAAATATTTGTGAATATAAAAGTTAGCCTTCTGTATCTATTTTATTACCCTTTTGGCATATTTGGATTTCGGTTTGTGGTTTGTAAGATATTGTTGTTTTCGTACTGCAGTGTTTGTGATTCCAGATTTGCAAAACTACTGTATCTTGATGTTTTCTGATTTTACCTGACTATATTTTTTTTTGGAAAATTATGAAACTTGATTTTCTGTTACTATACACATAGGGAATAACCCTGATTTTTCGTGGATTTAATTAATGAGTTTTCATGCTGTTTTCCTGACTTTGAATACGATCTTCTGATTTCTGGCTAAACATGTTTTGTGGTTTCAATTCAGTTTTGAGCTTTGTTTTTGTGAAATACTATATGACTTATATATATTTGCTGGATTCGGCCGGGAGTCTATTTTGTAGACCTATCAACAGATTCAGGTTTGCATGTTTGTAGCAACGCGAATTCCTATTTTAGTACAGTACTGTCTTGCTGTCCTAAACTAGAAGTCTCGTTGTTCTATTCTTCTATGAGTTATCTTTCACCTATACATGTTTATTCTTCATCATGTACTTGTTACTTGATCATGTCATGTTATTCTTGCTATGTTTTGTATTCACACATGCCTGTTTAATAATAATAATAAATAACCAAGCCAGGGTTTAAGGGAAAGATCTAATAGTGGATAATACAGAAACGTGTACTTGGAAGGGGATCAAAGATCCTATGTGATTACTTGATACATGATACTTGACACGTGATTACTTGACACTTGCAAGCAAGACACGTGATTACTTGCCACTTGCACAACTTGACACGTAATACATGATACATGATACTTGGAGCTTGGAGCTCGATTACTTGATACTTGTTCCTGAGTACACTGTCGTCTATGGTCTACTATGAAATCTAAAGCCAAACTGTTTGATGTAGCAACCATGTAGTAAAAAACGGGATGCATGAAGTGCTACCTAGATAGTAATAACTACAAGACTTGAACATGATACTTGATACTTGACTAGATGATACATGATACTTGATACATGACACTTGATACTTGTTTACATGATACTTGATGCTTGATACTTGTTTACTTGATACTTGACACTTGTTACTTGTTCACATGATGCTTGTTTACTTGACACTTGATACATGCTACTTACACTTGTTCACCTTGCCATGCTAGTTGTTATATCTTATTATCATGCCTATTCCATGCTATTTGTTTATTTTTTTCCATGTACTTGTATCCTGCACTGCAAGCGGCCCGTAACATGTATTAACGGGAGTTTGTTTTCTTTTTCCTATTCCTGCAATTTATCTAATTGCAGACCAGGATGATCAATTGCTAGATGGAGTTGGTGATATGAGATACTAGTGCTGAAATTTTGCTATTATTATTTCTTGTTGCTTATTTGAACAATTATACTTGATTACTTGGATTTATTTGTATTTGGGCAATGTGATCCATGATATTGACTTATTCAGATCTGGATTATTTGAGATTATAATATTTTGGTTTTAAGTATTCTTTTTGGTGTTTTGGTTCATATATGCATGCTTGGTCAATTCTTTTGCTTCCGACTCTGAATATTCCTGTGAAATATTGTAAAGATTCTGAACAGCTTATGGATGATAAAAATCATTCGCTGGGCTTAGTCACGTATCCGTATTCCGTATTCTTTTTTGGGAAGCGGGGCGTGACACTCACCGCAACAACGTCTTGCCCTTTGGGATCACTTCCATGGCCAGTAGCTCCTACTAAATTAGTAACCTCACCTCGAGAACTGAAAGACCTCGGTTGCACCCCACACAACCCACTACTCAATTCCGATTGAGAGTCAACTACAGGAGAAATGCCCCTCACGTACAACGTTCCCTCACGCTTCCCTTTTGAAATCACCCTTGAACTTGCAGCTATACACCACTCCCCTTTACCAACTGTAGTAGACAACCCATCTTTTCTATCCTTTTAATTAAGATAAAATTTTCCTTCAAGCCTGGAACATGCCTTGTCTTCTGCAAGACAACACTTTGATCATCATTGGTTTTCACGTGAACAGTACCAACCCCGCGTACATGACACCGGTGATCATTCCCCATGATCACATCTCCAAAAGAACATTCCTTGTAGTCATCAAACACCTCTCCTCGGAATGCAACAAAAAGAAGCTCTTGAATCAGTACACCAATCTTGAGTGCCCAACTCCTCCCAAACTGATAAGCATAAATCCTTAACAAGCCCCACTTGAGCTTCCTTTGGGGGTATCTCTCTTCGGTTTCTCCTACTTTTTCTTCATATAAGCCTTACAACTGCACATCATGTGACCCTTCTTGTGACAATACCAGCACTCAGGTCCATGTCCCCCATCGCTGTCTTCAGACCCACTCTCAGATGAACTACTCTGATCCTTTCTTCTTCGACTGCTCTTAGAACTCCCACGTCTCTTCTCAACATACATTGCGGAATCTCTAGAAGATGATCATGAATATCCCTTGTTTCTCACCCTTCTCGCCTCCTCGTTCAGAATGCTACTCACCACATCCTGTAGAGTTGTCGAATCTGTCATAGTGCCTGTAATAATCTGTTCTACCGTACCATAACTATCGGGTAAAGTAGAAAGAAGTAACAATAACTGCTCCCTCTCTGAAAACTTTAAATCTGCAGCCTCCATCTGGTTATAAACCATACAGTAATTGTTCACATGCTCTTCTACTGAACCCCTTTCCCTCAACTTCATATTAACCAATTTCTTCAGATGAAGAATTTGATTAGATGCCGATAGTTTCTCATACATATCCGTGAGAATCTCCATAGCCTCCTTTGTGGTATTTGCCTTCGAGATATGAAATAACGCCTTCCTACTCAGCCCTAACTGAATCTGCCCCAGTACCTTCTGATCCAAACGATTCCAATCTGCCAAGACCTTCGCATCCTTGTCTGCAACTATCGGTTTCTCATCAAACAACAGACCATCAAGATCTTTCTGATGAAGATGTGATATCATCTGAATCTTCCACATCGCGAAGTCACTCCCATCAAATCTCTCGATCTTCGTCTTGCTATCAGCCATCTCAAACCTAGTTGCTCTGATACCACTTGTTGAACAATCCACCACAACTAGTAGTGCTAATAGCGGAAACACACCACAAGCAATAGAAACTCCCAAGACTTAGATGAACCAAGAACAAGTCACCACAATATATGCAAGATCTCACAAGAACACAATCAATATGCAGAGATAACTAATACTTCTTATTCTTTAAGAAATACAAAGATTACAAAAGAGATTACAACTCTCAATCTCTCTCTCTCACCTTTGAAACACTCGGCACAATCCCCTCTTGAAGTTGAACAATGATAACGGCTCACCAAATCTCTCTAATTTGATGTTATAAACCCTAGAGCTTACAGCCATATATATAGCCCCCAAGTAAACCCTAAAAGATAAACACAAATTCAACTATTGGACCTTAAACTCGTAAACCCAAAAACAATCAGCGCCGAAGTCGGTCGATCGCACCCCCAAGGTCGGTCGGCCGCAACGTGTAGAGCCAAACCCGAGACACGACCGGTCGACTGTACGGTCGACCGTCCCCTCCTCTGTTGGACCTGTACACTCGAAGAACTCTCAGTAGATTGGGTCGGTCGACCGCAACTCTCCAAACTGTATTCTTCTACTCGTTGTTTGTCTTGTCTTGCTTCTTTGTCTCCTTCTCTTCTTTTCCAACTTCAAGTACTCAGTGTCTACGTGTATTTGAGGCCAAAACCCTAACAAGTATTACTCTTTAATCATATATATTTTTTCCTTATGCATTTTGATATTAATTTACTTTTTGTTTTATCACCTCATCTCCAAACAAATTGCTTTACAATAGTATTTCTTTGGTTACATATTACATGGCCACATCCTAGGCAAAGATTTGTTATCTGTATTGGTTGCCTAAATGGGATTAAGAAAACGAGATGTAAAAAGATAATGATAAAAAGTGCATGTCAAACTGTACTTTCCTGGTAAATTAATTAAAGAAATACCTAGTGTATCTTTGTCACTTGCCACAATAGAAAGAGGTTGTTGGGTGTACCACTCTTCAAACCCATGGTTCTAAGAAGAAAACATCACCTAATAGGCCAAGGTTAAGAATTGGGTTGAGCTACAAGAGGCACAACCCGAGGACTACCTAGAAGTAGGGCCGGCCCTCACCTTGAGGCAGATGAGACGGCCGCTTCAGGTTTCCAATTTTTCACAATTTTAGGGATCCTTAAAATTATATTCTTGTTGTAAATATAGGTACCAATTTTATGCATCAAAAAAATTATATTGTAATTAGGGATCTCAAAAATAATTATTTAGGTCTTTTGTCTTGGGCCCCCAGGAACTTAGAACCGGCCCTGCCTAGAAGTTACCCATTTTAGTACTACTATTGTCCAAACTTGATTAATTTCAAAGTTTTGATGGAATCCGGTGCTTTAGAGCTGATATGATCGTATTTCATAATATGAATCCATCTTTCACAATGGAAGGAAGTTGAGCCTCATAGTTCAAGATGACCTTTTTTTCCTTTTCTTTTTTTATATTTAATTTTCCATTTTTGAAGTAAAGAGGACCTTGTTGGATTCGAAATCAATGAAGAACGCATATGCTGATTTTGTTATTTGCAATTAATGAATAGAAGATAGGGTTAATGAGGAATTTACTAAAACAGTTTTTAATTGATTATTTAGTACTCAAAATTAAATCTACAGAGGATGGAGCTCATAATCTTTCTTTTCCAATTGTTTTAGGTATTGTATTCAATTACGACTCTAGAGAGTATTTTTTTTGTAATTTAAAACTCTAAAGTCTTTTAAAATGTTGATGTATTCAATCAGAATTTTAAATTATCCATCTAAATCTAATGGTATTCAACAATTGAACAATATTCAAGGATTTAATTAGATGGCTGATTTCAGAGAATTTTAAGGGGCTAGGTATAAATATCAAAACCAATGAGAAATCAGTTCTTTAGCCTAGAAATTTTTACGAATTATTCTAACATACCATGATAGGAATATGAATAGACCTTCGATTTTTTTTGTTTTTGTTTTTTTTTTAACTCCCAAAAAAGAGAATAAATGTACAACAAGTATAAGAGTGAAACAAAATTGTATATATTATTCATTTCAACTTGGAATAAAATTTTTACAACAATCAAATTACATGCAATAAAAACTAAAAAGTCATACAAAGTTATTGAATTACATGTTTACTTAAGGAGATAATCTAGAGTTTGAGAGAGCCTAGAGTTAGATTAAAGAGTTTGGTAGTTCGACTGTGGAATTTCTTTGTTTCAATATTTCCAGAATATGAGCTGTCATACAAAGTATCTCCAATGAATTCGGCTTCAAGCGATTCCTGTAATCGGTCAATACCCTGCCACTTGAAGAAAAAGCACAATCTGTTGCAACTGTAGATACAGGAGGGGTTAGTAGATCTCTAGCCATGCGTGAAAGAATTGAAAATATAGTTTCATGCTCTTTCCACCATTGTAACTCCTTAATCATAGCATTAGAACTCTCATTATCTTGTGAATTATACCAGTTTAATTCATTAGGTGCCTTAGTCCTAGAATTTTTAGACTAAATACGAGCAAGCAAATCTGCAGTGGCATCTTCAAATGTACTTTTACCCATACCTCTAGAAGAAGAAAAAGAAGTTGATACACTAGTTTGTCTGTTGGATCCTGTAGGCAAGGCAAGAAACACTAGAGGGGGGATGAATAGTGTTTTATAAAGAATAATTGCGGAATTGAACTTTTCTTCTGCCAGTCGACTTGAAAAAAGAAACCAGTCGACTGGGGCGACAGTTAAGAAGAGTATTTTAAGACGAGTCTGATCAGTCGACTTATAAAAGAACCAGTCGACTTACCAGATAAGTTTTCAGAGAGTATGTAGTACAAGTCTGACTAGTCGACTTAAAGGAGATGCAGTCGACTGTCCAGACAAGTTTCATAGAGAACTTAAAAAACAAGTAAATGAAATGCAAGTTCAAAGAGATACAACCACAGAGTACACACGATATATCTTGGTTCGGTCCTCCCGACTTACATCCAGTCCCCAAGCAACCCACTTGAGATTTTCTACTATTCTTGAAAAAAGTACAAGAATACCCTACGGCGTTAGACAACAACCTTGTCCAACCCGTAGTCCTCTCTCACCACTAGAGAGAGCAACCCACTCTTCCACCAAGAGTGAAAACCTGACTCTACACCCTAGAGCCCTACTCTCCAACCGAGAGGAAAAGAAAACAATAAAATTGTTTACAATCAACCTATAGCCTTGTTGTGATTGTGATTTTGTACGTGGCTATTTGGTCGACTACTGAATTCAATCCAAAACGAAATCGACGTTATACTAGACTGAAAACAGAGAATCAAGACTTAGTGAATTTGAAAACTTTTCTTTCTTGAAAGCAAAATACTTAAACTTTCCATTGTGATTCTAAGGCTCTATTTATAGAGTAGAATCTTTGGAACATTGTAGAAACAGTTCCTACAACTGATTAAAAATGGATATATCTTTTTGAATTCGAAAATACAAGTTTTGAAATGAGTAAACTGTCGAAACGACTTGAACAGTCGACTGGATTGCCGTTATGAGTCGACTAGTCAGAGTTTGAAGAAGATCAGACAGTTTTGTACAGATTCAGTCGACTGAACTTTAACGGCAGTCGACTGGTACTCAACAGCTGATCTAGTTCAAGCTGTTTCGACCTTTAGATTTTGTAAAACACACAGTTATAAAATTATGTGTGAGTGTGTGTGTGTGACAAGGCTGTACATCAATCTAAGACTCAACAAAGAGAAAAATTACATTTTACAAGACACACAAACTATAAGACATTGAAGCTTTGGTCTTGACTTGAGTCTTGAGTCTTGAGTGAAGCTTTAGCCATTGTCTTTGTATGAAGTTTTGCTTGATCATTCTTCAGCTTTAGAACATTGTGACTTGCTTGATCAATTTGCTTTGAGGCCTTTGTATATCATACATGATAAACTTTGATACAACCTGCAATATATGAGAAATAGCACAACAAACTTTGTATTGTGCTGTAATCATCAAAATTAAGAATCAATATTCTCTCCCTTTTTGATGATAACAACACAATAGTTTACAATAATGGAAATAGATATTACACATGCTCTCCCTATCAAATGTACAACATGCATAGGTTTAAAAAATATGCACAAAGATATGTTACTCAAAACATGCACAAACTAACACAAAGCAATACAAAGCTTATAGCTATATTTCTCCCCCTTTGTCATCAACAAAAAAATGGAGGAAAAAAAGTAAACCACAAAAAGTACATAGCAAAATGACAAACAAAGACAAATTTATACATAGAAAGGAAATATTCTTAGTTCAAACGGTTACATAACAAATAGAAAATGCAACAATAAGTAGGAAATACATAGAAAAAATATAAAAACAGTAGCTCATCAATCTTCATCATCTTCATCTTGGCCACCATGAGAGGGAGGAGGAAACTGAGTGGTGAACAGGTGGGTAAGATGAGAAATATTTGACTCAAGAATATCTTGACGATCCATTATATAATTGACAGCATGATAAATACTACGAGGATCATCAAAATCTGCTCGAGGACGAGAGGAACTAGAGGCTGAAGACGGACGGGCTGAAGTAGCTAAAGGAACATGAGGGGAAGTCCTAAAGGAGACCTAGGTGGAGAAAAGAGAAGCTTCATGCGTGATAAACTTGCATGATCAAAAGAGTCATAGTGCTTTACTACATTTGTCTCAGTATCGAGGTCAACGCCATAAGCACAAAAGACTTGAGTAAGAAAGGCACCAAAAGGAAGAAATGAAGTATGAGCCTTATGAAGCCTAGAGAAAATGACACGACCCCAATTGATATTAATTTTGCCGAATATTGCATAAACGGCTTGTTGCAACTCTATGGAATACTGATCATAACTCCCTGTTTTGGGAATGATATTGTATGATAGTATACGTGCAACAAGTTTTACAACAGGGGTAATGGACCTACTGGACATAGGGGGTCCATAATTCGACAAATAAATTTTAGATAAAGTGGTGGCATCATCCATCTCAATTTCTCCTAAGTCAAACCCTTCATCATCTAAACCCAAAATAAGATTGATTCTTTTGGAGGTGAGTTTCATCTTCTTATTTTTGACAGAAGTATAGATAAAATCTCACTACCATCATCCGATTGAACAACCTTCATATTTGTATAAAACAAATAGAAGAGTTGAGGGTAGTAGTATGGTTGATTTGCTAAGGACAAAAACTCATAAAGACCACATTGTTGAAACAATGGTATGAGATTAAACCTTTCAAGATCGGAAAAATTCACAAACCGACCCGGAAAAATCATAATGGAACACATTATGTACCATTTTTCAACAAGGTCGGGACTTCTAAGATATTGGAGATAGTCTCGGGAAGATTGCTCACCCTCTACAAGAGAGGTTTTAGATCTCTTTGGAGCCATGAATAAAGACTACACAAACAAAAAGAGGGAAAGAAGTATACCAACAAAGAGACTCTAGAAGAATCAAAAGAGCTTCAAGTGGACTTGAACACCACAAGAAATCAGAGGAGTTGGAGCTTCAAATGACTGGAAATTGACAGCAACAGCAACAGCAGCAGCACCACCGTCGACTTATCTTCTTCAGATCTGGGAGACAAGGATAAGGTAAAAGTGAAAGAAAGGGGGTAGGTTTAGGGGTTTTACACAGAAATGTATGGCTGAGATCAAGGAGAGGGATAGCAACGGCTCAGATATGGTCAAAGAACAGTAAAAAAAGTGAACAGTCACCTCAAAAGATGTGCCAAAATTCGAATTTGATGAAAACTGATTCGCGACAGTCGACTGGTATTAAGGGGCAGTCGACTTAGTCGAGAGTCAAAATAGAAAATCGAACATAGCATTAATACAACTGGTCAGTCGACTGGGTACTGTGCACAGTCGACTATCCAGAGCATAAAACTCAGACAAAAATTTAGAAACATAAAGATACTTGGCAGTCGACTGAACAATACTTGTAAGTCGACTTAGCAGAGAAAAATTCAAGAAATATCATGAAAACTAAAAATTCCTAGTTCTCTTCGTAAGGTGATAAAGGTGTCTTCCTTAAGAGGTTTGGTAAAAATGTCAGCTACCTATTTATCAGTAAAAATAAAGTCTAAAGAAATGTCTCCCTTTAAAACATTATCACGTAAAAAATGATGTCGAATATCAATATGTTTCGTACGTGAGTGTTGAACCGGATTTTTAGATAAGTTAATGACATTGGTATTATCACAAATTATTGAAGGTTTTTCAAATGAAATACCATAGTCTAATAGGGTTTGTTTCATCCACAAAATTTGGGCACAAGCCAAACTTGCAGCGATATATCCAGCCTCTGTATTAGATAGGGATACCGAATTTTGCTTCTTACTGCACCAAGAGACTAGTGAATGTCCTAAATAGTGATATGTCCCACTAGTGCTCTTACGGTCAGTTTTACTACCGGTAAAATTCGCATCACTATATGACAAAAGTTGAAAGTTATCGGTGTGTGGATAAAATAGACCATATTCAGTCGTGCCTTTAAGGTATCTTAAAATATGTTTCACAGCTTTTAAGTGAGACTCTTTAGGACTTGACTGATATCTAGCACACAAACATACACTAAACATAATGTTCGGTCTACTAGCAGTTATATATAAGAGTGAGCCAATCATACCTCGATAGAGTTTCTAATCGACACTTTTACCTAATTCATCTTTGTCAAGGGTAGTGGTAGTAGCCATAGGTGTGGTCTTACTACACGTGCTATCCATGTTAAACCGTTTGAGTAATTTCTTAGCATATTTTTCTTGATTAATAAATATGCCATTATGTGACTGCCTAATTTGTAGTCGAAGGAAATAATTGAGTTCACCCATGTGACTCTTCTCAAACTCGTTTTTCATAGTGTTAGCAAACTCTTGACATAGATTACTATTAGTAGATTCAAAAATTATGTCATCAATATATATTTGTATGATTAAAATATTATTCTTAATTCTTCTAATAAACAAAGTATTATCTACTTTACCTATTTCAAAACCTGTTTCTAAAAGAAAAGTCTTCAATCGATCATACCAAGCACGAGGTGCTTGTTTAAGACCGTATAAAGCCTTTTTCAATTTAAAAACGTGGTTTGGGAATTGTTCATGTTCGAAACCTGGTGGTTGTTTAACATAAATATCTTCCTTTATAAAACCATTAAGGAACGCACTTTTAACATCCATTTGAAAGAGTGTAAAATTCATAAAACAAGCAAAAGATAATAAGATATGAATTGATTCTAATCTAGCAACAGGAGCATATGTTTCATCAAAATCTGCCTTCTTCTTGATTATACCCTTGAGCAACTAGTCTAGCTTTGTTCCTAACAACTTGTCCTGATTCTTCTAACTTATTCTTGAATACTCATTTGGTACCAATTATAGTATGATCAGGAGGTCGTGGAACTAAATCGCATACATCATTCCTTATGAATTGGTTTAACTCATCTTGCATGGCATTCATCCAAAATTCATTCTCACACGCTTCTTGTATATTCTTCGGTTCAAAATCCGATAAGAAGGTTGTGTGAGATATCATGTTAACATGTGATCTCGTCTGAATACCATGTTAAATGTCACCAATTATTAAGTCATGAGGATGATCTCTAACTTCAACAAAAGACTTTGGTAAAGTTGGAGACATCACAACAGGATCAGTCGACTTGACCAGTCCATCAGTCGACTGATTTACAACAGTCGACTTGACTTCCTTATCGGTCGACTTATCCACAAGGCTAGTTTGCTCTAAAGATGTAATTACTTTATTTAAAGGCGATGAATCAGTTTTATCATCTTCAATTAAAGTCGATGAAGACAGAGATTCATCAAATGCAACATGCATGGATTCTTCAATAGTCATTGTTGACTTGTTGAAGATTCTATATGCCTTACTCCTATTTGAGTATCCTACGAAGATACTCTCATTAGATCTAGGATCAAACTTATCTAAATTATCCTTAGTGTTCAGAATAAAATACTTACATCCAAATATTTTAAAGTAAGAGACCTTAGGAATTCTATAAAAAAATAGCTCATAATATGTTTTCTTTAGCTTAGGCCTAATCAAAATTCTATTTAAAACATAACAAGCTGTAGCAACGGCTTCAGCCCAAAAATACTTAGGTAAATTGCTTTCAACAAGCATGGTACGTGCACATTCTTGCAAAGTCCTATTCTTCCTTTCAACCACTCTATTTTGTGGTGAAGCTCTAGGAAATGCAAACGAATGAGTTATACCATTCTTGTTGCAATATTCTACAAACGTTTCATTTTCAAATTCTCTACCATGATCACTTCTAATAGTGACTATGGTTAGAGACTTTTGATTTTGAATTTGTTTACAAAAATTAGCAAATTCTCCAAAAGCATCATTCTTATATTTTAAAAAGAAAGTCCAAGTGAATCGTGAAAAATCTTCTACTAAAACAAATACATACCTACTTTTATTTAAAGAAGCAACTCTAGTAGGGCCAAATAAATCCATGTGAATTAATTCAAGCGGCCTACTAGTAGAAATTACTTCTTTTGTTTTAAAAATAGATTTAATTTATTTACCTAGTTGACATGCATCACATAACTTATCCTTTTTAAAGGATAGTCTTGGCAGCCCTTTAACTAGGTTGTACTTAGATAATTTAGAGAGATTTTTTATATTCACATGGCCAAAATGTCTATGCCAAAGCCAAGAATCATTATTAGAAGCTACTAAGCAAAATTATTCGAAAACTCATATGCTTTTAAACACAATTCATAAATGTTATTTTTCCTAAAACCTTGAAAATTTATATTTTGCATGGTAGAATCATAAATTAAACATGCATCTTTTTCATACATGATTTTATAACACTTATCACATAGTTGGCTAATACTTAACAGGTTATGCTTAAGTCTACTTACTAATAAGACATCTTCTATAGAGGGGTTAGTGTGCTTACCGACCATACCAATTCCTATGACCTTTCCTTTATTGTTGTCACCAAATGTGACTGTTCCTCCATCAATGTCTTGTATGGAAGATAGGAGGTTGGCATGACCAGTCATGTGCTTCGAGTATCCGCTGTCAAGTATTCAACGATCTCTCTTAGATACCTATAAAATATTCAATGTGAATATGGTACCCTTTTCATTGGGTCCAAAAAGAT
Organism: Hemerocallis citrina; assembly: GCA_017893485.1. Classification (NCBI taxonomy): domain Eukaryota; kingdom Viridiplantae; phylum Streptophyta; class Magnoliopsida; order Asparagales; family Asphodelaceae; genus Hemerocallis; species Hemerocallis citrina. The sequence continues at coordinate 279,439,080 of CM030359.1, forward strand.
TAGTTTGTGGGAAACCAAACCCATGATGAGTTTGATTTTCCACCACAAGCAGAAATATAATTAGCAGAATTACATACAGTAAGCATATATGAATTAATATAAGCTATTCTATCTTTTCAACTCAGGTTGACTGGAACCCATACATATTTTCTCTGTCCAGTCGACTTTACAACACCTTTCAGTCGACTTTACAGCACCTTTCAGTCGACTGGGAGGTAGTATTGGTCGACTTATCTGAGGTATTTGTCTAGTTGAATGAGACTCAGTACCTCTGGATAGGCGACTGATGGCTGGGTGCAATCGACTGGTCTGAACTTTAGATTTGCCTTTATCATGAAAACTTACAGTTTTAGGCTTTTCAAAAAACTCATAAAGTTTATGCTTTAACACTAGAACTAGATACAGGTTTATTTACACTAGTGTTCTTAGAAAAATGAAATTTTTCAAGGGACTTTTTAAAACCAAGTTCAAACTTTTGATTAGATTGCACTTGATTTTGAAGAACATCATTTAAATTCTCTTTTTCTTTATTAAATTTAGATACGTTCTTGGATATCTCTTCATAATTTTTCTATAGAGATTCACGATCCAAATCTAAACTCGAAAGATGAGAATTTAAGGATTTTACTTCTTTATCAAGGTTAAGATTCTCTTGAGAAAGTGTTTGATTAACTTTCTCTAAGTTCTTAACTCTAATCTTTTATTTTTTAAGTTCTTGAAAATTTTCGTTGAAAGCATCAAGTAAATCATTAGAATCATAGTCATTACTTACTTGATTTTGAGACGTCATAAAACACACGTTTGCAACCTCGTTGATCTCATCAATTTCTTCTTTCGACGAAGAATTGCTGTCATCCCAAATTGCTTGGTATGCCTTTTTGTTCTTCACGAACTTGTTCTTTGTGTACTTGTCCTTTTTGAAGTTGGACGTCTTTCCCTTAGATTTTGCGTTCTCTAGTGGGCAATCCTTCTTCATATGGCCTGTCTTGTTACACCTGAAACAAGTTGGAGGTTCATTAGATTCCTTAAATTTTGAATTAAACTTAACTTTTCTTAGGAACTTTTTGAACTTTCTCGTGAACATGGCAATCTCTTTCTCATCTTCTTCTTCATCCTCGGAGTCCGACATGGCTTTGAATGCTAATGTCTTCTTCTTTGATTGTTGTGGTTCGGCATCCTTCTTGCGCTCTTCAAGTTGTACCTCATAAGCCATAAGATTTTCCATAAGATTCTCAAGAGAAAGTTGTGTTAAATCATTGGCCTCTTCTATGGCGGTGGTCTTCTTCTTCCATTCGGGGGTTAGTGCACAAAGTACCTTCCTCACCATCTCGGCTTGAGTGTACGTCTTTCCAAGTGCCACAAGTGAATTGGTAATGTCTGTGAACCTTGTAATCATCTCGGACACATTCTCATTCTCCTTCATTCGGAACATTTCAAACCTGTGAACAAAAACAGACATTTAAGATTCTTTTACTTTATTTGTTCCTTCATGAGTTACCTCGAGTGTGTGCCAAATTTGATGTGTGGTTGTTGCATTGGACACATGGTTGAACTCCTCCTTTGTAAGGGCACAAAATAGTGCGTTCATCGCCTTTGCATTGTTCATTGTTTGGTTCTTCATGTCGTCGTTCCATTGTGCATATAGAATGGTAGGAGCGGTGTACTCGGTCTCCGTCATGTTCCATATTTCATAGTTAATGGACTGAAGGTAGATCTTCATTCTACACTTCCAATAGTTTTAATTGGTTCCATCAAAGAGGGGTGGCCTTTGTGTAGATTGGCCTTTATGGTATTGATTTTCATTAGAAGTAGTTGTCATTGCACTCAACCAGGCTCTGATACTAAGTGTTGGATCCTGTAGGCAAGGCAAGAAACACTAGAGGGAGAGTGAATAGTGTTTTATAAAGAATAATTGCAGAATTGAACTTTTCTTCTGCCAGTCGACTTGAAATGAGAAACCAGTCGACTGGGGCGACAATTAAGAAGAGTATTTTAAGACGAATCTGATTAGTCGACTTATAGAAGAACCAGTTGACTTACCAAACAAGTTTTCAGAGAGTATGTAGTACAAGTCTGACCAGTCGACTTAAAGGAGATGCAGTCGACAGTCCAGACAAGTTTCACAGAGAACTTAAAAAACAAGTAAATAAAATGCAAGTTCAAAGAGATACAACCACAGAGTATACACGATGTATCCTGGTTCGATCCTCCCGACCTACATCCAGTCCCTAAGCAACCCACTTGAGATTTTTTACTATTCTTCAAAAAAGTATAAGAATACCCTACGGCGTTAGACAACAACCTTGTCCAATCTGTAGTCCTCTCTCACCACTAGAGAGAGCAACCCAATCTTCCACCAAGAGTGAAAACCTAACGCTACACCCTAGAACCCTACTCTCCAACCGAGAGGAAAAGAAAACAATAAAATTGTTTACAATCAACCTATAGCCTTGTTGTGATTGTGATTTTGTACGTGGCTATTTGGTCTACTTCTGAATTCAGTCCAAAATGAAATCGATGTTATGCTGGACTGAAAACAGAGAACCAAGACTTAGTGAATTTGAAAACTTTTCCTTCTTGAAAGCAAAATACTTAAAATTTTTCTCAAAAATGCTTGGAAGCTTTCCATTGTGATTCAAAGGCTCTATTTATTGAGTAGAATCTTTGGAACGTTGTAGAAACAGTTCCTACAACTGATTAAAAATGGATATATCTTTTTGAATTCAAAAATACAAGTTTTGAAATTAGTAAAATGTCGAAACGACTTGAACAGTCGACTGGGTTGCCGTTATGAGTCAACTGACCAGAGTTTGAAGAAGATCAGACAGTTTTGTACAGATTCAGTCGACTGATCTTTAACGGCAGTCGACTGGTACTCAACAGCTAATCTAGTTCAAGCTGTTTCGACCTTTAGATTTTGTAAAACACACAGTTATAAAATTATGTGTGAGTGTGTGTGAGTGTGTGTGTGTGTGTGTGTGATAAGGCTGTACATCAATCTAAGACTCAACAAAGAGAAAAATTACATTTTACAAGACACACAAACTATAAGACATTGAAGCTTTGGTCTTGACTTGAGTCTTGAGTCTTGAGTGAAGTTTTAGCCATTGTCTTTGTATTAAGCTTTGCTTGATCATTCTTCAGCTTTAGAACATTGTGACTTGCTTGATCAATTTTCTTTGAGGTCTTTGTGTATCGTACATGATAAACTTTGATACAACCTGCAATATATGAGAAATAGCACAACAAACTTTTCATTGTGTTGTAATCATCAAAATCAAGAATCAACATGTCGTGTCGTACAACTAAATGCGTAAGTTCTATCATACAAATCATACAAATTATTCAATGTCAACTCAGATCTAGCTAAATAATCATTATATTCATATTGAGATTCTTCTCCAAGTAAAGCGAAATATATTTCAATCCAACTCTTCGTACCCGTTTATTTGATACGACAGTAGCAATACAATACAACATAGGAGGAGAATTAGAATACTTAATTTTTTTATCATAAGCAGAAATAACAATATGGCCAATATAAGGATCTGAATTCATTTCTTGAAAAGTTTGTTTCATAGTAATTATTGAAATAAAAATACTACTAGAATTGGAATCATAAGATTTTAAAATTTTCACAATTGCAGTCTAAAAAGGTTTCAAAAATTTTAACAAACTTTTGGCAAAATACCAAGAATCAGGAGTCATTTTTAAAAAAATCACAATTTTGCGATACAAAAATCATTTATAACTGTTTTGTATTTAGTAACAACAATCAGTAAGTTGAAAGTGGAATTTCAGCGGTGTTTAACATCTCTAGGAAATTTTGTAAAATGTACTCCCTTAGGATACATCATTCCTTGAATTATTGAAGTATAGTACCACTTAAAGCGATGAAATGCACACAATTTTTAATTACATTCACATATGGATCGGTTACTTTCAATGCATCTTGTACACATAAGTTAAGAATATGACATGCACACTGAACATAAAAAATTTCAAGACATGGAGAAGCTAAATGTTGATCTAATGTGGTAATCACACTAGTGTTGTTGGAGACATTATCAAACTAATCGAATTTTTTTATCTCAGATATGAAATAAATCGCATACTTCTAAAATACGTGTTGCGATAACCGAACCACTATGGAGGTACGGCAAAAAGGCAAGTGAAATGATTCTCGTTTGAATGAGTCAGTCACTATCAATCCAATGACAGGTTATGCCCATCATCGGAATATCGTTACAACCTTTCAACCATCGGTTGTTAACGATACTCTACAAATTAAAGCATACAAAAATGCAATTAAAGTGGCTCTCATTTCAAAATAGAGTTTAAAATAATCGGCCTTAATTGTGTTTCAAGAAATTCTTTTGAATTGTGGATTTAGTGCATTTTGGCTAAAGGCGTCTAGATTCCTACTCTCGGAATAGGAAAATGGTAACTCTTCATTAATAATTAGTCTAGCCATTTTCCGACGAACGATTTCAGGATCATAGCTATGGCTATCTAGCCATTTCTCTATCTATTAAAATTTTTGGATTTTCGCTAGTTGGCCTATATTTTTTTTTGAAGAAGTGGGTTGTGTAGGTTTGGTGTCTTGTGTTTGCGTGTCACTAGCTAAGATTATCATGTTGTGTGTCGGGATCATAATCGTGAGGAGGAACAATTTCATAATCTATATTAAGATTATGATTATAATCGATCTATAATTGTGGGATTATTGGAGGGCGACGAGATGAACTAGTAGATTCTTATCTACTTTGGCTACAGCCGCTACCGCGTGATCGTGGTATTATACAACTAGTGTAGTAGTAGTGTATGTGAAGAAACAAGAAAACAAAATAGGAGGGTTGAACGAGTTGAGTTAGTAGTAGTGTATGTCAAAATAAAATCTAAAAAAAGATATGAGGGTTGAGAGAGTAGTGAAAAAACAACAAACAGTAAACTAAATATAAAATAAAAAAGCGTTGATAATAATAAAGAGTTGAGAGAGTTGAGAAATTTTGATACCGTACTTAACGAATATATAGTTGAAAGAGTTGAAAATTATAAAGAGAGTTGGGTAGACAACGAGAATTTGAGATTGAGCTTCTTCACTTGATCACCTATGTAGCAGAGAGTGAGTTTCTTCACTTGATCAACTATGCAGTAGATAGAATTTGAGATTGAGCTTCTTCACGAACATGAGTAGTAGAGAGAGTTGGGTAGTAGAGAGAGCTTCTTCAATTCTTTGTTGTTTCCTCCTTATATAGATTGAGAGTAGTAGTAGTAGTAGAGAATTGAGAGGGTTGAAAGATAGAGAATGAGTGAATTAGTGAACAAGAATGAGTGAGTTTAGTGGAGTTTTATAAGAAACCCCCCCCCCCCACACACACACACAGACACATACACACACAAAGCAATGGGTGGCCTGCCCGAGCCACCCGTTGGACCTGGCGGGCGCGGGTCGGGTTTGGGTCGGGTTGGTGCGGGTTACGAGTTAAACGGGTCGGGACGAGCAAGTTTTAACCCATAATTTTTCGACCCAGTCTGACCCAGAAATGAGAGCGGGTTTGGCCCGGGCTCGGACCGGGTCATTCGGGTTCGGGTCGGTGGCGAGCAGGCCCGGCCCGTATGCCACCCCTACATACGGCCTCCAAATCATAGCAACAAGAAGTAGAGGACAGGAGACAACACAGCAGCCACCTACCCCCACCTACCTCGGTTTGTGTGCACCACCCGATGCTGACCACTTCAAACCCAGCCATCTTCCCCACCTTCAGTACACAACACTTCATCATATATATATATACTAGGTTTGTCCGTCAACACGTGCCTACGGCACGTTTCCGTGAACGATGCAGTATATAAAAAGTTATGTAAAGTTAAATATATACACGTCATCATGAAGAATGATTTATATAGATGTGTATTTGGCAGTGGACATTGATGTATTTTGAATTAAGTTGTTTATTGGTTTATATCTTGCAGGATCATTTGTCAGGATCTCGGGATTGAAAAAGAGTATTGTGAATCTACAACAATAGTAGATCGAAATCACTTGCTATGTGTGACTTCAACATAAGAGATTTCATATTTGATTTGTAGTCTGTCATAAATAGCAATTCAGTTGGTAATGCAGTTATCGCCTCAAACTGCATGAGTTAATTCCCCATCGTCATATTTTCATGTAGTTAACCATGTATGATTTTAAAAGAGGTTAAGAGAGAGAGAGAGAGATAGAAAGAGATAGAGAGAGAGAGAAAGAGAGAAATCCTGTAGTGAAGTACATGCGAAGATCTTTTGTTAAATGTGATCAAGTACAATTACATCTCCATATTAATATATTTAGTATCCATATACTGGAGAGTCTACTGCAAATTTGATCTGAAACAGGCTTGTTGGTCCCAATTTTTGATAAATCTCAGTGTATGAGATATTTTACATTATTGGGCTTATGTGTTTTGTGTGAGAGATGATGTAAGTTATAGATTAAAAAAAATGATATACATGCAGGTCGAATTAATAACAGAAACGACAACATTAGCCCCAACTCCCCAAAATAATTACAAAATGATTCACACAAAACCTGTAAGCCCAACTATCAAGCATTTCAAACATTATGAGAACATGAAGATTATTGACTAACGACTAAACCCGCCAAAAATCACGATCAAGGTTGAAAAATCATTATAATGAAAAAGTAATCAATCAAGTCAAAACCAATGGTCATTTCTATTCTAGAATACTAATAGAAATTTTAGTAAAAATTTCGACAAAACCTCCCCTAAAATATTAGCCATTTTACAGCAATTCCCTACGAATTCTGCTAACAATTAAAAATATAACATCACAGGCAGTTAATATCAATCCTCCTCATGCCAATCCAAACAACATCACACAGGCATCATATATATAAGGCTTTGGGGGCAACAATCTTCATATGATGCAAAATAAAAAATAAAAACTAAGATTTCGTTTGAAAACATAATGGATTTTTAGAAAAAACATTTGAAAAACCACACACAGAACCCAATACACCACAACTTTGCGGGTACGGGTTTTAAGATCACTATATTATATCATCATCATATACAGATACTTACATCATCTCCCAAAATACTAAATATTACAAAGATTTACATAATCCCTCATTCTACATAACTTAAGTTAACAAAATATACAACAAATACATCATCCACCAACCCTACTACAAAAAAAAATATTACATAATTGTTACAACAGGGATCAAACACAATGCTTCGAGTCTTCAATATGGGACGAAACAATGAGCCTAAACAAACAGTAAGAGTTTTTCAAGAATCAATTAAAACCAATTTAACGAAACAAACCATAAGAGTCTGTAGGAAAATTTATTTTCAAACCAATACCTTTCAAATTGGATGATGTACAAAAGAGATTGCCTTCAAACTCGATAGTTTCAGCCCAACATGTTCTTCATCACTCTACTAAAAGTTAAAGTATTAATATGTACATAACGATTCTGAGTGTAGACGACAACCTGGCCATCGATAAGAAGTATTAAATTAGCGGCAAATATAGGATGTAGTTGCAGTAAATATCAATTTACCTTATTGCAACCCCATTTGATCAATGTAGTTGCATTTATAAATTTGAAGTTCATGTGAGCTTCATCCGAGTCTTATTATAGTTCAAATACGATTTTCCTCTCATAATTTGAATTATCTCATTCATCATGTTCTCATCCTTCTGATTATAAATTTGTACAAATTTTGATTATAAATTTGTACAAATTTTGAAGCTTTCTCTCCATCTTTCCACTTTCGGAATTTCCATCTAGCATTTTCAACTTAAATCTAAAACCTAATATAGGCATCTTTTTATATGACCACTAATGGGTATGGTCATCTGGTTCATTATTTCTCCAAAGTGAATACATTTCATTTATTCCTCAAAAGTATCCATTGTTCTTCTACAGAAATTCTTCCTGGTAGTTTCTTGTTATGTTCTCTCCTTTTATATATGCATTTAGATTTCTATTGTACAAATTTCTTATATTGAATAACTGTGGTAAGAAAATAAATTTGGTGTCATTTTCCATACTTATTTCATATTTATAATGCAGTTGTCAGAGCCTTTCAGTTTCATCTTCACATGGTTTGCTGCATTGCCTCTAATATTTTGGTCATCACAGGCATTCACTAATACCAACCTCAACAGACTTTTTGATCTTAAAGGTGTGATCTCAATCAAGATTATAGTTAATAATTTAGGTATCTGTAGTAATGACAATCTGACATTATATTTGATACCTAGGGTCCTTGCCCAAACTGTGTACAAAAAATGTCTCCTTCTTTGGGACTATATTGACAGTGCCAAGTGGAGGTTCTCAGAATACTATTAAATGCTCTACATAAGATCCTATGTGCTCATAATCACTGTAGTCAATTATACCTTGATACCTGGATTTAGATTACATCGACCATGCAATTTGTTTTGCAGTTGTGAGACTCCATTAGTATATGACTCAGGATCACGCTTAATTACACTCCCAGAAGCATGAGGAATGATAGCTAATTTCACAACTCTTGCAGCTCATTTACTGAAGGTATGTATATCAACTCCACTGATCTTTCTTTAAAATTTCTTTAAAATAGGTCCGAAATGGATAAAAGTTTAGATTACTGTAGAGACACCTCTACTGATCTCTAACTTCACTGATCTCCAGTTACCTTACCTAACTTCCTTATCCAAACATGGCTGAAACTTGTTTGAATACTAACATATATATGGACAACTAATTCAAAGTAGTGTAATTTCCTTTGTTTTGATTTTCATTTTGATAATGTAATGTTTTTTTTTCTTTTTTTCTTTTTGTAGGAATAAGCGGCCAGAGTTTATGGCCTGGTTAATAGAAGTGAAACAGGTACTGCCTCAAGCAATTAACCTATTGTATAATTAGTTATGTAGTGAATGTACTGGAAATTATGCAAAGGTTTATTTTTTCATGCTCCTATTGAACCATGTTAAGTTGGCATTTAGCATTTAGCATCTTTATTTGAATGTATAATACCATTACCTGGAGGAGTTTAGTGTAAGAGATTTTAAAGGATACTCATTTGGTCAATTGGTCGTCCTCATTCTAGTGCAATGCATATATCTAATGTATGTTCTTGTGGTTTTTCACTTTGTTGGACCTTTTATTCAGAAACCTTTCATTCTTCATATGAGGAAAATGTTAAAATTAATTTTCTTGTTACTAATTAGTTACTCATTGATGGATATAATTGTTAAAATTGGTTTATGCATATTAGAAAGATAATAGAAATATGTGAACTGATCAATTTTAGGCTGATGTCACTTAAAAGCACACAAATTGACAAACTTTGTTTACTCCATTATTTGCCCAAGACTTGGCAAAATACTTGACTTATAAGAAGTACAGAATGAGATGCTGATCCATTATTTGCCGAGTTTACTCCATAATAAGAAATACTGTATTCTAAACATGGAGGCATCGGGAATTCAGGATTGATTTTGAAAGCAAAGTCATTCAGCCTCATATAACTATTGAATATTGAAATGGTTCAATTTGTTTATATACTGTTATTGTTATTCTTAATTAATTTATGTGCTTATATTGGTTGACATGATGTTCAAAACTCAAAACCTAATAAAAGACTTCTATTTAATGACATGGTCCTTTCAGCCTCGTTATGAATGTTGTGATAGTTAAATTGTTAGCTACATGGTCCTTTCAGTGGTTTATCTTTGAAGATGACAGTAGACCGTGTAACATGCATGTTCTATTTAATGTAGTATTATGGATGTTGTGATGGTTATATTGTTAGCTACATGATTCATTTACTGGTTTGTCTTTAAAGATAATTTATACATGTTTGAACTTATCTTTCCAGCTCAACAATGACATTGTCACTGTAATCAATATCTCCATACGCTGCATCTTAGCGGTTTTGATGTAGCAGCTACTTCTACGGCGTTAGCACCGGTGAACTGATATAATCAACATTTCTCCATGCTCCATTCACCCGAAGAAGAGCTGTGCTGGTGAAAACCAGCCTCTGATCACATACATTAATGACACGGTCTGAGTCTGAGGTCTGAGAACACAAATCTAGGACAAATGAGGCCCGTTGAAGGATCAAATGTTTAAACAAAGGAAGTAATGTCTTACTCATAATTCTTTTATACATATTGTATTGTAACTGTTGATATTCTAAGATACCGAATGGAAAATTAGAGTGCTTATTGATAGCATTAATTCTTCAATGACACATCACTTGTTCATAATCTTCACACCGATTAAGTTTCAGGTTCTTCTTGAACATGTACTGTGATAAAAATTAGTTCTCATCCTGATATGAATTACCGTCTATTACATTTTACACTAAAGAATGATGCAAGATATTACTGATCTTTGTATAGTTTTTTTTCTTACTATCTATTAAATTTGTCATTCAATCAAGTATAATACCTCGATAGATATGCCGAAACCTCCACTCCGTCCCGTGCAAATCCTTGGTAACCAGCTCTTGCGACGGCCTCTGCTGCTCCTACACTACATATTCCATCACTCAAAATCAATCATCCCCCAAAACCCAACAATTTTCAAACATCAACAAACAAACAAACAAACAGAGACATTAATACCAGTGGCGGAAAACAATCCTCAGCCGCGCGCCTCAGCACCGAAAACCCCCCATGAGTGCTCGTATCCGACGTAGTCAACGTCGTGCAGAACATATGCGACATCAATACTACAACGATAAAACACTATACAAATAAAATGAGTATAATTGTTGCATTATCAACATTTGGCAAGACTAATAGTGAAATTAGCCTAGACTAACATACCTGACAATAATAGCATCCAACTTGTCATCCGCAATGGAAGGACATATGGATCCATAATCGGCTCGACTTGCAGGATCAACCCTGGTTTAATGGACTGTTTTTTGTTCCAAAAAGTGTTACAGATAGCTCAAATGCATTACAGAAATAACCAAATACAATTGTTGAATTTTACAAAACCACAATTTGAATAAAATGTTCATTCGAAAGGAACAGAGTTCTATAAAAAAGTTCCTGCTTAAGCTTACAGAAAGAAAATTAGTGTACAACGCAGCAGATATTCTACCTCAATAATTTGAAGAAGAGGCATCTTGCTATAGACGAAAAATGTACTATGTGAAGAAATGGTAATGAAACAGCATATCATTTAATTCTCAAATGCTCATTTGCTAAGCAATTATGGGTTCTTGTTAAGATGGCCTGGAAATTTATAGGATGCCCATCTACTATTAAATCAGTCCAAGGCAGTTAAAATCGGTTTTCGAAACTAATTAGTGTAAGTCTAATTATCGATTAATCACCGATTAATCGATAATTTTTCCGATCAATCGCCTTAAGAACTAATCGGACCTAAACCGATTACCGATTAAATTGGATTTAACTGCAGTGAATCAGTCAATCCATGCATTGCATCTCTCAACAATCTTGCAAATCTCAAATGAGCACTAATCAAATACCCAAATGAACATTTCTATTTCAGACTCTAGTTCATAAACATTCAGAGAAATTGAACACCAACATAAAAGATAACTGATAATTCATTTACCTTGATGTAATCCTCAAAAGCCTTCATCCTTATACTCACAGGCTCAATCAACTCAGGTAACTGCATTAACACCATCTATCTATTAACAACTAAATTCAAAACCAAACCTAAATCAAACCAACACCAAAATTAACCCCAAATCCACCTCCTACATAACCCCCAATCCATCAAAAATCAGCAAAAACCCTAACACTAAATCTTGCATTTCATCTGCATAAAAATTATTTAACCATGAAATCCGCATCCAAAACCTACAAAATAAAAAACCCAAAGTATAACTAACCAATGAACATAAAAATTCATCATAATAATAAAGTTGAAAATTATTCTCAACCTGTTGCCAATTGGGGAAATTGGTTTTGAGATTGAAGAAAGCCCTAGCAGAGTTGGCGTCGGTGGTGTTCTGAGACAGTAGAGGGCCGATCAAACCATCAAGAACTGTTGGATTAAGAAGAAAAAAATGATTGCGAACTTTGGGCACAAAACAGAAAATTTTGATCATACCTGAGATGGTGAAATCGGTGAAGGTGAGGGGGTCGGTGGTTGGATGGGGTCGCAGTGGCGCTGGTTGCAAAGAGAGCAAAAGGGAGGAGCGGGGGGGGGGGGGTCGGCGTCTGGCTTGGTTTGGTGCGAGGTCGCGACTGGAGGTGGGGGGTGGGGAGAGAGAGGGGTCGCGACTGGAGGTGGGGAGCGGGAGCGGGGAGAGTGGTGGTAATTTTGGGCGAGAGAGAGCGGGGAGAGAGAGAGAGAGACAGTGAGAGAGAGAGGTCGAGTGAGCGGGAAAGATAGACAGTGAGAAAGAGAGAGAAGGGGGGGTTATTTTGGGAAAGAGAAAGTGTGTGCGTGTGAATTTTGAAATGTGTGGAGTTTGAAATTTTAAGCGGGAAAATATGTTTTCTGAGGTTAAATCTGGGCCATTGATTTTAGAGGAGATTGAAGCATAGCCACTTGATAGCTTTCTTTGTGTTTTATTATGTATGTATATATATATATATATATATATATATATATATATATATATATATATATATATATATATATGAATGGTGAAGATGTTGATTACTGGTTTGGGTTTGTATGAATAACAGAACATATACATATGATGATGGATACTTGAGATGATTGGAAGGTTTTGATTTTTATAATTGTGAGTTTAATTTGTGATGATCAAAATTCGATTTTTATTGAAAAAGTAAAAACGTCTCAATGCATGTTTAATGTTTGTGCTTGATACGAAGAATCAAGTTGAGACTTTGCTTAGTTTGTGACTGATGGGTTCTTTTGTATGTGTGGAAAGTTGTAGACAACACACGTAAGCACGTGTGTGTGACTTTTCATGTATCTGGTTAAGTTGTGTGTGCTTGATATTTATAAAATAAAATTCTTCTTTTTATAGAAAATTAACTTTTTCCTGTAAACCCTAGTTGACCGATATCTAAAAAAAGATTACTTTCCTTGAAAGATTATATCCATCCATAAAAAGAAACAAATTGTTTAAATGAAGTTAGTATCTTCTTCAAGATTGTGATGACATTTCAATGAGTATCTCAGACCTCAAAATGATTTTTCTAGAATTAGAACTGCTATCTTTGATTTATTGTTCTAATGATTGCTATCTATGAATGTGACTGTGGAAAGCTCAAAAGCAGAATGATTTGGCTTGCACCAATCTTGTTATCCATAAATACCATTAAATTCACAAAGTTTGGAAACTTCATCCCATTATCTCTTTCTTGGCCTCTCCGTTCTGAAAAGGGGTTTGGAAAGTGGCTAAACCTTTTAAATGCGGGTTGCACAAAGGTTGTGGTAATGAATCTTCGGTTAAATTTTGGACTGATTTCTGAATTCATAATAACAAAATTGCATCTAATTTCCATCAATTATTTTTACTCACCGTCAATCTCCATTCTATGGTGGACACATATCTTGTATCCCACAACAACTTTAGGGAATGGCATATCACATTCAAGAGGGCTCTCCCTATCTCTCTTTTCTCTCTATATCATAGCTTAATTATGTTATTACTGTTGGAATTTAGTTCAATCCTATTTCCAAGATCACAATGATCTAATTTCTAATCTAATCTCAAATAAAATAATAAGAATATAAATCAATAAATTTTACCTTCTTTGATTTCTTGTTTCTTTTTCTCCTTCAATTCTAACTCTAATTCCACCTCTCCTTTTCGTTTATATCTTGGTGAGAGGCACAAGAGAGACAACTGGATTTTACCCTTATTCTCATATTTAGAGGAGATGAAAGCCTAAGGTTAATTAGGAACTTTAGGAAATCCTAGTTTGGATAAAATTACAATACTGTCCATTATGTATTTGTATTTTTCTTCCCAACTAAAATCTAATTTATTATTAGACCCCTGTCATAATATAGTTCTACAAGACACCCCTCCTTAACCGATATTCACAAACGCACCCTTGAAATTCGTGATACCACCTCTATGGGTCAATTTGTAACTTAAACCTTATTTTCACATTTAACCTTTTATAAAATATGACAATGAATCTAAAATTTAGTTTTTTTTTTAATTGTATATAATAAAATATTTTTTCTATAAAATATACCCATGGATTTTACTATCAGATTATAACCTTCGTTAAATGAATAAGGGAATATCTTCTCTTTTTGATATATGATTCCGTATTGAAAATACATGTTCTCATATTTCTAATAAGACACATCCAATGCATCGAGGTATTGGTCTAGAAGGCCCCACTCTTTGACTTATCAAAATGCGCGATATTAAAAATAGGAGTTCACTATATGCTCAGGATTTAGAGGTTATGTTTATATTGCCTTTGACGATAACACTATCTTGTATTTACAAGTGGAATCATTCTTTGTTCCATCAATTCGTATTAAATGAACTAGCACAATAAGTTCGAGTCGACCTTCTCACTTATTGTGCTACAGTCTGCCAAATAGAATGCCCAGTTCTATTATAGACTATGAATATGTTCTTTGTGCATAGACTTAATTACTATGCAGCATGGACCTTGTTGATGCAGAATATCAATATTTGTGAATAAACTAAAAATTTATCTATTAATAAAATGACAAATTAATAAATTTATTTCTGTCTAATCCTATAACCCTACAACTCCCATTTGCACTCACAATTTAAAGATAAACTTTGAGGGCATCTAACAAGCACTCAAAAAATAGCAATCTGATCCCTCTTAAGAGCATCTGTAGTCGTTTACTGTCAAAATATCCATATATGGATAAATAGAAATAGGATTCTCAATTTTGCTGCACTCGTGCAAAGCTATTTTATAGCAATTTATAATAAAATATTAAGCGACAGCACATGAAGTGCCGTCGGAGTGGAACGGAACTGTCGTTCGGAAAAGGAAAAAAAAATTCAAAGCACTGGGACGGACGGCACATGAAGTGCCGTCCAAGCCCTTGTGCTCATCTTCCATTTTTAGTAAATTAAAAAAACAATTCATTAATTACAAAAAAAAATTAAAAAATTACGAAAACATTTCAGAAATTGCAAAAACAATTAAAAAATTGCAAAAATATTTTCAAAAATTGCAAAAAAAAATTAAAAAATACAAAAACCTCCGGACGGCACTTCAAGTGCCGTCCGAGGATTTCGGGATGGCCAGATCATTTTTTTCAAACGGACGGCACTTGAAGTGTCGTCCGACGAATAAAAAATTATTTTTTTTCGTGGGACGGCACTTCGAATGCCGTCCCTCACTTATCGATAAAAGCTATATCGATTCTCATTTATAGCAATCGACTCAAGCGATTTATCGATAAAATGGATATTTGGCAAATGAGTGCAGCACGTTCGTTTGCCAAATATCCATTTTATCGATATTTGGCAAACGACTACAGATGCTCTAAGACCCATGCTGCCCAGATGAGACTCAAAACTCTTTTGCGACAATGTCTTTTTAAAATGATCTGCGACATTATTAGTTGTTGGTATCTTAGTTATAGTGATTTCTCCAGTGTTGAAAAAATCTCTGATAATGTAATACTTCCGCTTAATGTGTTTTGCCTTCTTGTGGTTTCTTGATTTTTTGGATTGTGCAATTGCACCAGTGTTGTCACAATATAAAATCATAGGTGACAATGCCAATGGTACAACTTCAAGATCTGAAAGAAACTGTCCGAGCCATACTGCTTCTTCAGCTACTTCAGACGCAGCTACATACTCAGCTTCCATGGTGGAATCAGCAATACAAGAATGCTTCACACTCCTCCAACTGATGGCCCCTCCACCCAAGGTGAAAACATATCCAAAAGTAGACTTACTAGCATATTTGTCTGATTGGAAATCAGAATCGGTGTAACCTCTTGGTGACAATTCGGAACTGCTGTATACTAACACATAATCTTTTGTAACATTGAGATACTTTAATATGTTTTTAACAACTAACCAATGTTGGAAGCCTGGATCTGATTGATACCTGCTAACCATGCCAACTGCGTAACAGATGTCGGGTCTGCAAAGCATAGCGTATATGAGACTTCCTACTGCTGATGCATAAGGAACTGATCTTATTTTCTCTCTTTCCTCAGCTATTTTTTGACACTGTTCCTTGGAAAGAGGTATTCCATGTCTAAAAGGTAAAAGACCTTTATTCAAATTTTGCATGCCAAAACGAACCAGTATTTTATCTATATACGCAGCTTGGGAAAGTCCAAATTTTCTTTTCTAGCGATCTCAAAAGAGCTTAATACCAAGAATATAACTGGCTTCTCCCAAGTTCTTCATATCAAACTATTTTGACAACCAAATCTTGATCGTTGTCATGACTCCTACATCATTACCAATGAGCAGAATGTCATCAACATAAAGAATTAAAAATACCATTACTTTGCAAACATCTTTTTGTACACACAATGTTCATCTTCGTTTTGATCGAAACCATAGGACTTTATCTTTTGATCAAATCACATGTTTTAACTCTTAGATGCTTGTTTTAGTCCATAATGGATCTATCCAACTTGCATACTTTATCCTCTTGGCCCTTAACTATGAAACCATCTGGTTGAGACATGTAAATCTCTTCCTCAAGATGACCATTCAAGAATGTGGTCTTGACATCCATTTGCCAAATTTCATAATCGAAATGAGCTGCAGTGGATAAGAGAGTTCGAACAGATCAACATAGCTACTGGCGAAAAAGTTTCTTCATAATCAATGCCTTCCTTTTGATTAAAACTCTTTGCCACTGATCGTGCTTTGAAGGTTTCAACCTTCCCATTTACTCCTCTCTTTCTCTTGTATACCCACTTGCAACCAATAGGTTTAATATTTGCAAGTGGTTCTACAAGATTCCAGACTTTGTTAGAGTACATAGACTCCATTTCTGATTTCATGGCCTTTTACCAGGATTCTAAGTCAACGTCTTTAAGTGTCTAGGATCTGAGTCATGCTCATCAGGGATGGGCCCGAAGGCTTTCCCCAAAAGCATGTATCTGCCAGGTAGTCTGGTTTCTCTCCCACTACGACGAAGTACCGCTGCAATATTAAAATTTTTGTGGTAACTAAAGTAGTATCAGGTAAATTTGCATCTATACTATCAGGACTTGGTGTCGGATTATCTGACAACTCATGCAAAATCAAGTCACTTCGTAAAATATGTTTCATCACATAATCTTCCTCTAGATAAACAGCATATATTGAAACAAATACTTTCTGTTCACTAGAACTATAGAACATGCCTCCACGAGTTCCTTTTGGATACACAATGAACAGACAAGCTTTTGATCTTGTTTCCAGCTTATCTGGTTGTTGCTTCCGCACATATGCCGTATAACCCCATATATGCAAATGTTGTATACTTGGTTGTCTCCCACTCCATAACTGAGTAGGTGTGTTATCAATAGCCTTAGATGGAACCAAGTTCAAAAAATAAACTACTGTAAGTAGGGCATATCCCCAAAAAATATATAGGTAATGTAGCGTAACTCATCATAGATCTAACCATATCAAGTAAATTCTTATTCCTCCTCTCAGCCACACCATTCTGTTGAGGACAGTTAGGTACAGATAACTGTGGTACAATCCCACACTGTGTAAGATAATCCCGAAACTCACTAGAGAGGTACTCTCCTCTTCAATCTGATCGAAGAATCTTCATGTTTTTACCTAGTTGTTTTTCACTTTCTGTCTTAAACTCCTTGAATTTATCAATAGTTTCAGACTTGTGATGCATTAGGTATACATAGCCATATCTTGAGTAATCATCTGTGAAAGTCACAAAATACTCATAGCCTCCCCTTGCACTAGTGCTCATAGGTCCACATACATCTATGTGTACCAATTCTAAAGGTTCTTTGGCTCTATTTTCTTTTCCAGAATATGGTCTTTTAGTTATTTTTTTTTTGCAAACAAGATTCACAAACTGGCATAGGTTCCTCTGCCAAAGGACCCAAAGATCCACTTTTTACCAATTTGTCAATCCTATCAGGGTTGATATGTCCTAGACGTAAATGCCAAAAAGCCTTAGAATTACTAGAATGTGTTTTTCTTTTGTTTGATATAGTACTAGTGTAACCCCTGTTTTCCATTTTCTGTATTTTTTGATGTACTTTTCTTTTTGAGCATTTATTCATCTTTTATTCTCCGACTCTTTTTGAACCGTGTATTTGATCTTCATTACCTATATATTCATCCATTTGATTTGTCATATTTTTTATTTGATCTTCTGGATTCAATTGTCAGCCTATTGTTTCGTCTCTGATTGATCGAGCTTTTATTTTTTTTATTCTCATTTTAAATTGTTCATGCCCTATTTTAATTATTCATTTTTGTTCCCATCTCATTATTTTGGATCTAATTATACCCAAAATCATGTTTAAAACCCTACCCTATAATTCTATTGGACCCATTAACTCCTACCCCGTTACCCATATCAACCCAAAACCCATATACACCTAAACTCTAATTCTACCTCATATATATACATATGTACACCCTGTTCATCTTCTAACCCTACAGCCGCTCTTCTCTAACTCATCCCCTACCTGTGAAACCCTAGCCAGATCCTATTGCACCTCCTGATCTTCAGTCCCTAGCCCGATCCTCTGGCTCCCCCTTCAACCCTACCCCGGTGCTGTCATCTCCTTGACAGCAACCCCAAGCCGTCACCCCTACTACAGCGCTCCCTGCACCCCCTTGCACCTCCTGACTTACCTGGCATTGTGCTCCCGACCGCAACCCCAGATCAGTGCCTCCTTGTTCCCCTCTCCCCATCGCGACGCAACCCCACAACAGAAACAACATCAGCAGCATTCGACAGCAAGCATTGTCATCGTCTCGCCGCTTGCCATCATCGTTTCTTTCGACGAGCGCACACCCATCCGCTGCCCTCTCTTGTGTACGTGTGTTGGATCTCGTGGGTTCGTTGTTCATGAGTCGTTCGTTCGTTGAGTTCGTGCCCAGGAATTCGGTTCCGTTACTCTCGCTCTTTGCATCGTTTCTGTCGTCGACTATAAGGCAAGTAACTTGTATTCCTTTTTTGTTGTATAATACAAGTACTAAATACCGCCTGTAGTGTAGTGTGTCAAAATCCATTCTCATGAAACCCTTGTTAGATCTTGTCTCTATTTGTTGATCCACCCGTAGGCGTCTTTGGTTACACACACGACATGAAATAATCTAGAATTAATTAATTCTTGTTGCATGTATGCGTGTTGTTCGTGATCCATGATGTGTTGTATGATCTTATATGGATGATGTGTTAGTCGTAGTATATCTTGTTGTAGACCTATTAAACACCCCATACCATGTTGCTTGGACATCTATTATACCATGCTTGTGTTTTGTTTTGATATGGATTTGTTGCACATGAACTAGTTGATTTTTATGCATAAAGAAGAATTCTATTTTTGCTGTTATCCCGTTTTTGTTCAGTAATTTAGACCCTATTAAAGTCAGTATATGAAAATTATTTGTGAATACGAATTATAAAAAATTCTGTCTAATTTCCAGAATTTCTGACAGATCTTAGTTTCGATTTGTGAGTTGCAAGTTATTGGTGTTTTACTACAGAGGTATAGAAAAATCCAGATTCTATTTTATATGAATTCTGTATGATTATTTATTTTTATACTGATGTTAAAGATAATATTTGATCCAATATTTTGCTGAGTACAACTAGACTTTATTGAGATTAATCCCTAATTTTTGTGGATTTAATTAATAACTTTTACAAACTATTCTATGCTTGCTAACAACTACTATACTTGCAGAATTTTCATGCTGTTCAGTAAAGAACCTAAATTTTGACTTGATTCTATTTGATGTTTATAAAAACTTTATAAATATGAAATGGAGCCTACTGTATCTATTTTATCACCCTTTTGACGGATCTGGATTTCTATTTATACTTTGTAATCTAATGCTGTTTTAGTATTGCTGTGTTCAGAGTTTCAAATTTTCAAATTTGTCGTATCTTGCTATTTTCTTATTTTATTTGACTATACTATCTATGTTGGAATATTATGAAATTATATTTTCTGATACTAGACATACTAGGGAATACCCCAGATTTTTCTTGAATTTAATCAGTAAGTTTTTATGTCGTTTTCCTGTTTATGAATACAAACTTCTGATTTCTGGCTGAACATGTTTTCTAGATACAATTCTGTTTTGAGTCATGTTTTTTGTGAAAGACTATATGACTTA
Source organism: Hemerocallis citrina (assembly GCA_017893485.1). NCBI lineage: Eukaryota > Viridiplantae > Streptophyta > Magnoliopsida > Asparagales > Asphodelaceae > Hemerocallis > Hemerocallis citrina. Next base: position 279,459,356 of record CM030359.1, read on the forward strand.
TATATATTTGCAGGATTCGGAAGAGAGTCTATTTTTTAGATTTTTTGACGAATCTAGATTTGCATGTCCATGGCAACGGGAATCCCATATTTGGTGCATTGCTGTCTTGCTGTCCAGAACTAGAATTTTCGTTGTCTTAGTCTATTTTGAGTCTTTCATCACCCGTTCGTGTCCTTTGTTCAACATGTACTTGTTCCTTGTCATCTTACCATGTTTCTTGACTTGTTTGTGCACGTCCATACTTGCTTGAATAATAATAACAAGAAACTAAGTCGGGGTTTAAAGGGAAAGATCTAATAGTGGAAAATTCAGAAACGTGTACTCGAAAGGAGATCTATAGATCCTACGTGATTACTTGATACTTGATACTTGGATCTTGACACGTGATTACTTGACACTTGCACACTTGACACGTGATACTTGGTACTTGGAGCTTGATACTTGATACTTGATACTTGATACTTGATACTTGATACTTGTCCCTGAGTACACTGCCCTCTATGATCCACTATGAAATATAAAACGTAATTTGTTTGAATGTAGAAACCATGTGGTAAAAATTTGGGACGCATAAAGTGCTACCTAGATAGGACTAGACACAAGACTTGAACATTATCACTTGAACTTGCTACTTGTACATGATACTTAATCACTTGACACTTGTTACTCGTTACTCGTTTACATGATACTTGCTTACTTGACACTTGTTACATACCACTTGCATCCGTTCATCTTGCCATGCTAGTTGTTCCTGTCCTTGACTAGAGTTAGTTGCTCTATTTTGTTGTTACATCCTTTCCATGCTATACTTGCTTCCGTTGTTATTCTATACTTGTCTAGTTGTTTCCTTCTGTACTTTTTGCCTGCACTACAAGCGGCCCGTAACTTGCATTGATGAGCGTTTTTGTTTCTCTTTTCTTTTATCTGCAATTTGTTAAATTGCAGATTATGGTGATCCGCTGCCGATGGAGTAGGTAATCTAAGATTCTAGTTGGCTGGAGTTCTTTCTATATTTATTTATTTCTTGTTGCTTATCTTGAATAAATGTAATTTCTACATGGATTATTTGTATATGGTGTTTTGTCCCAAACTTGTGTTTTTTCCCAGACATGATTATTCGAAATTAAGTATTCTTACTTCTTGTTTCGAGTAATCTTGTTGACTATATTGATTCAGTTATGCATGCATGGTTGACTATTTCTCTTGTATATCTCTTGTTTATACTTGTACTCGTTGTAAAGATCCTGACAGCTTATGTATGGTGAAAGTCATTCGCTGAATTTAGTCACGTATCCGTATTCCGTATCTCCTTTTTGGAAAGCAAGGCGTGACAACTAGATAAGGCATTAGTTTCATTAATATGCAGTTTGGAAGAAATAGTGTGAAGCAAATATAATTCATCTTTTATTATACCAGAGCAAATAAACTTGCCATTCTTACGAACTATGGCTTTGTCCTCAAATAAAGTAGAATATCCATGTTTCCATAAGGATTTAACTGAAATTAAATTTCTCTTCATATCTGGAACAAAAAGAACATTATTCAAAACTAAAGATCTTCCATTACTAAACTGCAAATCAACTGATCATACTGTTACTGCTTTAACTCGATGTTGTGATCCTAGATAAATGTCAACTTCGCCATCACTTAGTTCCCTTGTTATCTTGAACCCCTGCATGGAATTACAAACATGATCAGCGGCACCTAAGTCAAAACACCAAGTGTCTATAAACTTCTTCACAAAACATGTTTCAACAACTAGTGATTCAGGCATACCTGAGTTGGCATTTTTCTTTGTCAGATACTTCACGCAATTTCCTTTCCAATGCCCTTTGATACCGCAGTAGAAACATTTTCCCTTTGGTTTATTCTCCTGATTTACAAGCTTTGTTGGTTTCCCAGAACCATATTTACCTTTAAATTTTTTGCCATGCTTCTTCTTTCCTATCTTACCTTTTGGTTTGATAGAAGAAGTTTCACCAATGAAAACACTACTTTTTGGCTTAACGATACCTTCAACCGCAATCAACTCATTCATCAATTCGGAAAGGGACAGATTCATTTTGCTCATATTGTAATTGAGCGTGAACTGATTGAATGAGTGTGGTAGCGTCTGAAGGATCATGTCGACTTGGGTTTCCTTATCGATTACTGCACCAAGAATCTGAAGTTCAATAAGGAACCCCATCATTTTCAAGACATGCTCACAAATAGGAGTACCCTCAGCCATCTCAGCATTCATTATCGCTTTCATTTCAACTTGCAATGCAGCTCGCGATTGACTAGCAAACATCTCTTTTAAGCTTGTTATCATATCTAAAGCATGAGGTACTTTATTGTGTTGGTGTTGAAGCACATTTGACATGGACATCAAAATATAACATTTAGCCATGTCATCAGCCTTAACCCATGCTTCATGATAATCAAAATCTTCCTGGGAAGTTTCGTTTGTGGGCTCATCAGGTTCCTTTTATAGAAGTACAAATTTGTAATTCTGAGAAGTAATGACAATGTCAAGGTTGCGTTTCCAGTCAACATAATTAGGTCATTCTAACTTATTGTCTTTAAGAATCATAAAGAGTGGGGTCATGCCGGAAGACATCTGAAATAATTTAAAATAATATAAGAACTAAAGCAAAATTGGTTTAAACTAAACTTTTTAAATTCTCATCATAATTAATATGGGTTTCCTCAAACCATAAACTTATAGAGAAAAAAAATCGAATGACTAGTCCTATGGTTACAAATTTTTGTTGGGAAAATTTGCTCCCACTAATTAGCGGGAAACCCATTAATTATCTTAGACATGATATGTCAAATTAACATCCGATTTCTTTGGCCTCTAATACTTAACGATAAACATCCGTTGGGGAGTTTACCATTATTTATTGGTCGAGTGTGCACCATTATCAAGAATCTAAAATTGATTGCATGAATTAAGTCCTCGATGGGGGAATCCCTTTTTATGCTACCACTTCATATTCTAACTTAAAAAAATTCACACTTATAGTCCATGTTAAGTACCCTCCGTTATGGAGCTTCATAAAGGAAGACAAGGTATCGTTTCAATACTATTGTGAATAGATAATGGAAGGTCGTGGGTTTCATTAAGAACCCTCTCCCACTCAATACTTTTAAATAAGGAAATTAAAGGACATATCTGTTTTAACTCAATTAACATTCAATACAATTTAAAACATAAATAGCAACAACAAAAATTGCATTCATTCCCCAACCAAACACATGGCCAGAACAATATTTAGATGTATCCCTGCAATAGAGAACCTAGAGATCAAGTCTTAATGTCCTCCTTCTTTACTTTGTCTTTGCTCCATCGAAATTTACAAAATTTAAACTACCACAACTGTAACACCCCGCAAAATTGGAAATGACAATTTTGTCCTTGTGTGTTACGCACGTGTATTTTATACTGCAACTGGTAATATTTGTAACGTGTTTTCATTACGTATTGTAATTTCTGACTATTTATGCATTCTCCGTATATTTTATCCTTTTTAAATCAACTAAGATATTAAATTTCAATCTCTGCATTTTACGTGTTTTTTACGTGTTTTTGATGCACGTATCGATTATGTGTTTTCACTGCTCATGTAATATTTTTTATGTGTTTAAATTATTTACTTTAGGTATTCAAATCTATTTTATAAAATGGAAATTCATTTTTCTCGCATTTTTTATCTAAATACTTTTGTACGTGTAATGCACGTATTTTCTATATACATAGCAATTACGTCGTGGAATATATAAAATTAATAAATATATTTTTCTTATGTTTTTTTCAAATATATTTCAATATTTTTCCATTAATAAAGTTGATTTCGTATTTTTGATATTTTACGTGCGACACACGTATTTATTTCGGTGTGCGTATTTGAGCGTATCCGTTTTCAAAATAAACTTTGGAGAGTGCTTATGTTTATTTTAATTTTTTCATAAAACATTATTAAACTAACTTTTACGTATATATTATGTATATATATAGTTTATGTTTTTAAATAATTAAATTGTGAAGTGTGTGCTAGTGCACAACACGTGCACATGTGGGAAGAGAGAAAGTTTGAGGCCGGTTATAGGAAGAGAGAGAGAGAGGGAGTTAGGAATTGGAAAGGTGGAGAGTGGGTGAGTGGAGTTATGGAGAGTAGTTATTACTCTATTATAGCTAATCTATTAAGACCCTATACATACCCCTAATACCCATTCATTTGCTCTTGATCTCTCCATCTCTCTTTCTCTGTCTACTGCCGAATCAAGTCACAATCAAGCCAAAATCCATCATTGTCATTTGCTTCTCCATTTATCTACCAAACAATGAGTGTATATATATATATATATATGTCTACTGCCGAATCAAGGCACAATCAAGCCAAAATCCAGCATTCTCATTTGCTTCTCCATTTATCTACCAAACAATGAGTGTGTGTGTGTGTGTGTGTATATATATATATATAGGGTAAAAGGGATATGAGCAACTTGCTCATTTAGAAAATAAGCAAGTGATGAGGTGGCATGCATATGATACATTGAGTATCTAACCACTTTTAGGATTTTCCAATCATATGCATGCCACCTCATCACTTGCTCATTTACTAAATGAGCAAGTTGCTCATATCCCTTTTATCCATATATATATATATATATATATATATATATATATACCTATTCATTTCTTTCTCTCCCTCTTTCCTTTTCCTTGCTCTGTCATGTCTGAAAGCAAGCCCCACATCTAGCAAGCCACTGTTTCCTACTACTCCTATGCACACCTATATCATGTTCCATCATGTGTATACATACATATATTATATATAATTCTATATATATATATATATATATATATATATATATATATATATATATATATATATATATATATATATATATACAAATATATGAAGGGGTTATTTTTCCTGTTGCTTGGCCAAAAATGGGAGGAGGTTGGGCTCTTGCTGTTGCTTGGCCGAATGGAAAATTTGGGGAGTTTTCTTGTGCGCGGAATTCGAGGAGGCGAAGCGGAGTTTCTAGGAGCTCTCACTCTAGGAGTGCAAATTGCAAGAAATTAACATTTCTTGGGTGCGTGATCCTTTATACTTTCTAATATATTGAGTAGTTGCATGTGCAGATACCGTAAAATTTAAATTGCTAATGTAGAATTGTTAGTTGCTCTCATGATTTGTAATGTGTGAGATAGAAGATACTCTAAAATTTTAAGTAAAGTGCATGTTGATTAAAATAGACTTGAGGAAATTAAAGTTTAGAATTTGCGTAAACTAGCATGTGAAGTATTCATTTGTGTTCGCTTTAGAAGAGCAAATGTTTTAATAAAATACGAATTTATTTTTCCACGAGAAAAATTCTCTTATTGCTAATGGACATGAAAGAGTATATATATTGGAGTAAAATTGACATTTCAAAAATTATAGCAAAAATTGGGTTACTTTCATACGGTAGAAATTTTCATTTGTGTGAACTTATTGTTGCCCTAGAATTTAGAATACTGTTCTCGGATCATTTTTAGAGTGCGTGGGTTGATCGTACTTGATCGATGGAACCATAAAAATTGAATGCGTGTATTTTTTTTAAAAGAGATGAAATCAGTCGATGGTAAATAGTGAGGGTTTAAACTTCATATAGGTTGTGATCTGAGCAATGGCTCAGTGGATAGGCGTTCGGATGCCTCTTAGTCGGCGTGGGTTCGAGTATTGGTGTCGTTGAGTTGGCTTTCAGAAAACTTTTCCTAAACAGACTGAAGTATGGGAGTTTGGGGTATTTAAAACCCCAAGTGTACTTCTCCCACGTGGGCGGACTTGTCCCCTTGGTTTGGCGTTGGGCCTTCTTCTTGCTGGCGTGAGTTCGAACCTTTGTGGAGGTTCTGACGTGCTTCTAAACCCCTTTTTCCAATCGGTGGAGGTTCTGATTTGTTTCTAAAACATTTTTTTTTTCAATATGTGGGGCTCTGACTATTTCTATAAAAAAAATTTATATGTGAAGGCCCTGACTTTAATTCTAAAACCATTTTATTTTTATATATGTCTCATTGGGTATTTTTTAGAAGCACTGGGAGTGTGAGAAGAACATAATTAAAAGTGAAATTGATAAGTTGATGAATTTGAAAATTTATTCAAGAGCATGACCTTGATTATAAGAAGATTAAATTTGGCAATGCAATTGATTTTTCTCTTAATGAGATTCTAAAATTATTTTTGGTTGATTAAGAATACTGGATGAGATTAAAATCTATTATGAGTTCATATAAAGCTTTTGAAAGAATTGCTATATTACTTGATTTCCTTTGATGAGACTATATGAATATGCTTGATTGTGGTTAAGAACTTTTATGTGATTAAGTTCCCAAATGAGATATGAATCTATGCTATGAGTTCATGAAAAGAATTATTGCTTTTGAAAGATAGTGAATGAATTGAATGAATGGTGCTAAAATAAGACATTGATTAAATTATGAATAAGTTGGAGATAAGAATACATTGAGTTTAATACATGATTATTGAAGGGTATGAGTACCCGTGGATTCTTGTACATGAAAGGTTGTGATCTAGAGGTTTAGTGAGACCCCGGGTACCGGCAATGTTGAATTAAAAGATTTGAATTATATTTTTGAGATATGGCCATGGAGCTATCTCGGTATTTGTGATTAAGTCCAGTAGGGGGTAAAGACTAACTCTAGGTATGATAATTTATTCATGTCTTGAACTTAAGAACTAGGCACGTAAGAGAAGATGTAGTAAAACTTGGCAAACGTAAGTGGGGCACTCTATATAGTCGGGCGGTGTACTCCGGGACTATAGACCCAGTCGGGCGGTGTACTCCGGGACTGAGGTTGCTTCGATAGAGACGAACTTTTATTTTAAATCTGGGACTATGCGTAGTTGCGCGGTTAGTTTGCCGTAATCCAGTGTATATATGTATACCGGGACTAAAGGGGCACTTGCGGGAGGTTCGCACGACGATGAGTCTGTATAACAGTCGGGCGGTGTACTCCGAGACTGGGATTCGTACTCGTGGAATGTCTAAACCTTGTTATTATTACTGAGTAGTTTTCATAGCGGGGGATCGAACTCTATAATGTGGAGTACGTAAGTGCTTGCCCTCGGACCTATGTAGTATGGGATGCATAGAATCCGAACAAGTATGCATTAGTGTCATCTTAGTGTAAAATATCTGTATTAGTTATTAAGGCATTGCATACACTTACATGTTTAGTGTAGTCACATTTAACACTTTATTTGCATTCAAGTTTTGTGGTTTGTTAAAGTATTGAGATCGTTATATTTCTGGCATAGAGAGGATGGCCGTGTATAACATTTTTCGTCGGTTGTAAGCAACTGACGTGCCCACAGTTTATATGCAGGAAATGGATTTTCATGAAGATATAAAGTTGATATGATGTTGTTGATTAATTACATGTTAAAGATGTTGCAAGTTGTATATTATATTCATTGTTGTACTTCTTTATACCTTCCGCTGTGTAAACAAATTGTAAATAACTCTGATGTATGATGAAAAGTTTTAATTTTCTTGTAAAATTGTACGAAATGAAGTGTAAAGATCATGTGGAATCTCGAATTCGGTCTTATTTAGAATTCGGGGCGTTACAACAACATAAGGAGGTTTACATTAAATTACAATAAAACTACCTCAACATAAGGAGGTTTACATCAATGAACAACAAAATAAAAAATAACAAATTTTGACTATGGGGGAATTCTTACAAACATACACATACATCTACAGGCAGTATAATAATGCAAGGCAGAGGAAAACAAAAATTGTACAATCCTATAATTATAACTGTTTCTACCAATATCATCTAAGATCTCAAATTATCAAGTTAATACCAATAAGTAAAAAATACTATCAATTATAAATAATTATTAGATCTAAACTTATATTTTAAAAAAATGAGATCTAGATTATTAATATAGTTAATAATATTTTTAAAAAATTGATCCAAAAAAAATTGAATCATAAATACATTAAAAAAAGGGATCATAAAGTTTTGTTTATGAACTGGCATCCGGCATCCCCCAACCATAATTACTATGCAGCATCCCCAAATCATAATTTTCTATGAGGACCTAATTATTGGTATAGTCTGATTTTTATTATTATTTTATTTTTATATATATACTGATCTCAAATATTGATCAAATAAAATAGAAAATAAGGGTTATGAGCAACTCATTTAGTAAATAAGCAATTGATGATGTGACATGTATGTAAATGAAAAAATTTTAAATTAGTTGTCCAATATATTACATGCATGCCATATAATCACTTTCTCATTTACTAAATGAGCAAGTTGCTCATATCCCTTTTACCCAATAAAATATTGATCTCAAATATTGATCAACTAATGGTGGGGCCACTAATACTGATCTCACAATTAGTAGTGATGCATCGAAATCATTACAACATCAAGGTAGTGGGCTAGATGCCAATATATGGATCAAGTGCTGTTGATTTTTTTTTATTTATATATACTGATATATTTCCTCGACACATCCAAACAGTATATGATCTGCCATGATTTACTTTGAGCCCAATTTATTGTCTCAAAAAAAATTTTAAAAACTAAAAACTAATAAGAATCAATATGATGATTGATTAAAATTAGATCAAAGTAGCTCTGATACCACTGTTGGAATTTAGTTCAATCCTATTTCCAAGATCGCAATGATCTAATATCTAATCTAATCTCAAATAAAATAATAAGAACAAATTTCAATAAATTTTACCTTCAAGCTTTGATTTCTTTTTTTTTTCCCCTTCAATTCTAACTCTAGTTCTTCCACTGTTTTTCTTCTATATTCTGGTGGGAGGCACAAGAGAGACAACTGAGTTTTATCCTTATTCTCATATTTATAGATGAGATGAAAGCCTAGGTTAGGAACTTTAGGAAATCCTAATTGGGATAAAATTACAATACTATCCACTATGTATTTTTATTTTGCTCCCCAACTAAAATCTAAATTATTATTAGACCTTTGTCACAATATAGTTCTACACGACACCCCTCCTTTACCGATATTCACAAACGCACCCTTAGAATTCGTGATACCACCTCCATGGGTTAACTTAAATCTTGTTTTCACATTTAACATTTTATACAATCTGACAATGACTCTAAAATATTTTTTTTACAAAAAATAAAAAATTAAATTAAATTTGTATATAATAAAATATTTTTCTGTAAATATACCCACGGGATTTTACAGTCAGATTATAATCTTCGTTAAATGAACAAGGAAATATATTCTCCTTTAGAGATAGGATTCTGTATTGCAAATACATGTTCCCATATTTCTAATAATACACATCCAATGCATCGAGGTATTGGTCTAGAATGCCTCGCTCTTTGATTTATCAAAATGCGCAAAATTAAAAAAACGAGTTCACTATATGCTCAGGATTTAGAGGTCATGTTTATATTGCCTTTAACGATAACACTGTCTTGTGGTTATTTACAAGTGTAATCATTCTTTATTCCATCAATTTGTATTAAACGAACTAGCACAACAAGTTCGAGTTGACCCTCTCACTTGTTGTGCTACACAGTCTACCAAATAGAATGCACAGTTCTATTATAGACTGTGAATATGTTCTTTGTGCATAGACTTAATTACTATGCAGTATGGATCTTGTTGATGCACAATATCAATATTTGTGAATAAACCAAAAATTGCTCTATTAATAAAATGAAAAATAAATAAATTTATTTCTGTCTAATCATATACCACTACAATTACGCTCCTATAGTTGGCAGCCCCAAGATGACATTTCATGGTGTTGGACTAATTCAGGTTCTTATACGGCTAAGTCTTGCTACGGGTTCTTATACAACTAAGTCTTGCTACAATTTCTCCAATTCTGGAGGTGTCATATCTCCTTTCTCCAAGATTGTGTGGAAGTGTGTTGCCCTCATTAAAGTCAAAATCCTTACATGGCTGATTATTCACAATAAAATTCTTACGGTTGAAATCCTCAACAAAAAGAATCTGGGGTTAGGTCAGAAATGCCCATTTTGTCTTACACACAACGAGAACACAAGGCACTTATCCATTAATTGTTCTTTCATTATTCCGTTATGGGTCATCTGTAAGAAGGCATCGCATGTTCTTGGTAAGCCGAGTTCCATCCCCTCGTGGTGAGGTAGATGGAGGTCTCATCATGTTAAGCGTCCTTATCAGGCGTCGTGGGACTTATCCACGATGCCTTTGATTTGGATCGTTTGGAAGGAACATAATAACATGATCTTCTCTAATACTTCGCGTTCTATTAACTCCTTAATCGATGATCTTCTATTTTTTTACTAAATTTTGGCTTCTATCCTTGATCATTTTAAAGTTTCTAAGCTTTGTCTAACGTATCTTGATAACACTACTGCTTATTTTACAGATCATGGTTTTCCACCTTCTTTGATCTAATTTCCTGTTCAATCTTATCTAACATGTTTTTTTTCACTCTTTCTTGCAGAGCTGACGTGCAACAGCATTTGGGGTATTCCTTTCGCATTATTTCCTTCTCTTTTGCTTTTTGGTGTGCAGGTTTTAGTTTCTTAATTTGGTGCCAGGTTTACTTCATGTCAAGGTAGATGTTTTTGTTTGCGGTTCGCAACTCATCTGGACTCTCTGGGGCTTTCTCTTATTGCTTGTTTATTCACTCTTCTTCCGCAGCCTTGTGTGTTTCCTTTTTCATGCTTATCATGTACTGTTCTATGTTTTGTTTTGCACTTTGCCCTTTGTCTCGTCGTGTTGCCCCGTGCATGCTGTGTCCCGCTCCTGGTTTGTTGTGTGTTATCTTTTCTGCAATGGCCTGCTGATGGAAGGTTTCTGACTGCATCAATTTAGGATTTGAAGATTTGGTGTTACGAGTTGTTTCGTTGTGGATGTTGCACTTTTTAATGCTTGTTGTGGTTATGTTCTTTCGTTGTTTTGTCCACTGGTGAAAGCTCAAGTTGTGTGTGTTATTCTGCTGAGCGGTTCTTCTTAACTGTTTTGCTGCAAGGAGTTCAGTTCTGATCATTGTAGTTGATGTTGCCTGAAGCTACATTCTTTCCAGCATTCTTTGTTTTGAATTTGTTAGCTTTACTGATTTTGCTTATCACAGTTTGTCTTCTTGTAAACTGACTCTATGTATGTTACTCTTATTTTTTTTATTTATATATTTTTCTGGGTTGGAGACTTGGAGTCGTTTGACTCTATCTTTTATATCAAAAAAAAAAAAAAATGATTGCTATCTATTGTTTTCCATGTTTGATATCAATGCTAAACTTTAGTGATCACTGATTTGTTGGTCTATTCATTTATTGATTTCATCATCTGTATGCTTTGATTTCATCGTCTTTGTCATTGTTATATAAATAGAAAAGTCTACATACATACATTGTGGTGCTTTATTTGCTTTTGTGAATTTTATTCTCTTTAATTTGGTTACAAATAGGTAAATCTGTAATTGAAACAAAAGCCTATAAACATATACTAATATGCATTTTACTATGTACAATATGGTAATATCATCATAGGTGATCCACAAGAAGATGCCCAAAAGGAAGAAATTATGAGCAATGGACCATGGAAGAGGGTATTTTTTTGTTAGAGCTCATGGTTGATGTCACTAGTCAGGATGGCATGACACTAGTGGCATCAACAAACAATGGAAAACATATATTTCCCCCATTTAGCGCAAAACTTGGAGATCGCAAAACTTGGAGATCACAAAACCTACACGCATTATCAAAGTCGTTTGAGTTTGTTTACAGGCTGATGGACCTCTTATTCAAAACTTATGCATTTTAGCTCCAGTTTTGGTTTTGACTCAACTACATAAAAATTCACTACTCCTGATGAAGTATGGGATGAATACTTTAAGGTGAGTTTCCTAGACATACGAAAATTTTATAATAAACTTATTTTGAAGAAGTAATGCAATAACGATTTTTAAAAAATTACGTTCTGCTTGGCACATCCAAAGGATACCGAGTTATGCTATGGGACATATAAAGAATATGAGGGATATGGAAATTGCTATTGGGAATGGTGTAGCTATTTGGAAAAAAGTCAATCGAGTTGGGTAGTGTTACCGATGCAAAGAACATTTGTTGGAGATAGTAGAAATGTGTACATAGAATACTTCGATTATGATATAGAATGAGGCATTTGTAGCACCAACTCAGAATAATTCATCACTTCACTCCACATCACCCCTCCAAATCCCTGAATTTTTAGAGGTTCTCATGCCAAGAACAAAACAAAAAAAAAGAGGGGTGGAAATGAGTACGAAGGAGGTGCTTAGTGGAAAAGCTTGATTTTGATTTTGCTCTAGGATTGTATAGGTGCTATTGATGGCACCTATATTCCAACAACGGTTAAAGGCTGTGATGTATGCAGCTATCGTAATCGTTATGGAATTAATTTCAAAAATATTTTTGTATCGTGCAACTTTGATTTGGAATTATTATATGTGCTTAGTGCATGGGAATTGGGCACATATTTCAAAAGTATTAAATGATGCCTTATCATGGACTGGAAGTGTCTCAAGGTAAATAATTATTTTTAGGGATATTTTAGCAAATTGCCCCATTCAAAATGTGAAAACTAACATATACTTCCCCTATTTTTAAAAACTAAAAGATACCCTCAGTTTAGATGGAACTATTTTTCTGAAAACAGTTTTGTGAAAATATTTTGTGAAAATTGTTTTGTGAAAATTGTTTTCTGAAAATGAGAGTGTAAAAGTTGTCTGGAATAGTTTTCTGAAAACTGTTTTCTGAAAATGAGATTGTAAAACCTGTTTGAGTAAAAAAAATAGTCTGAATGCTGTTTTCTTAAAACTAGACGGTAAAATGCTGTTTGGTAATAATATATTTCGAAATCCCTTTTTTTCTTCCGTTTTTTCCCAGTTTGACAAGATTTTTTTTTCAGTTTTCTTGAAAAGGAGCTTATGCAGGGTGTATGTTTAATGAATTTGCATTAGTTTTCTTATCATTTTTTTTTATTTTTTTGCAGATACAGACCCAAGTTCTACCAATATACGAACAAGCCTTCGACTTTGTAATATTTTATTTGAATTGTGTAAGAGTCGGCTAATACAGCAATTGGACACAATATGCAAATTTTCAATAAATGTACAAAATATCCATTACAAATTTGTGTTTTGTTACATTCATTTCACAATCTGGGATAGCCATCTAATGTGAATTCTACACTTAAACCTCTTACAAAGCTTAAAAAAAAAAAATATTCCAATCCATCAGTGTCCATCACATGCCTTTAGCAGCATCAGAACTCATCATAGGAAGGTAATTGTACACTCTATCGACAGCGTACAAATTGAAACTGACAAAAAAATTACAAAGAAGCCCAAAGCAGCCATTACATAAGTCCGTCAGCAGCCATCAAATCCTTCACAAGTATCAGAAGCCAACACAAGTATCAGAATCCATCAATACCAGCATGCAGCGAGAAGCAGTCATCACAAACAGCCAGAAACAACCAGCTACCATCAGCAGCATCAAAACTATCAGTAGGTGATAATCTCCCACCATGCTGAGCATCAAAACTCATCACAGCATTGTATTAGTTTGTGTGCAGTATAAACCATCCGAATGTAATAATCTCCCACCATGTTGTTAATAATATATAAACCATCAGTAGGTGCTCACCTCCCACCATGATGGGCACCCAATACTCAGCACAGCACTGTATTAGTTTGTGTACAGTATAAACCATCCGAATGTGATAAATCTCCCACCATGATTGTTACTAATATATAAACCATCAGTAGGTGCTAAGCTCCCACCATGATGGGCACCCAATACTCAGCACAGCACTGTATTAGACTGTGTAAATTATAAACCATCAGTATGTGATAGTCTCCCACCATGATTGTTACTAATATATAAACCATCAGCAGGTGCTAAGTTCCCACCATGATGGGCACCCAATACTCAGCACAGCACTGTATTAGATTGTGTACATTATAAACCATCAGTATGTGATAATATCCCACCATTATTGTTACTAATATATAAACCATCAGCAGGTGATAATCCCCCCACCATGATGGCCACCCAATACTCAGCACAGCACTGTATTAGATTGTGTACATTATAAACCATCAGTATGTGATAATATCCCACCATTATTGTTACTAATATATAAACCATCAGTAGGTGCTCACCTCCCACCATGATGGGCACCCAATACTCAGCACAACACTGTATTAGTTTGTGTACAGTATAAACCATCCGAATGTAATAAATCTCCCACCATGTTGTTAATAATATATAAACCATCAGTAGGTGCTAAGCTCCCACCATGATGGGCACCAAATACTCAGCACAGCACTGTATTAGACTGTGTAAATTATAAACCATCAGTATGTGATAGTCTCCCACCATGATTGTTACTAATATATAAACCATCAGCAGGTGCTAACCTCCCACCATGATGGCCACCCAATACTCAGCACAGCACTGTATTAGATTGTGTACATTATAAACCATCAGTATGTGATAATATCCCACCATTATTGTTACTAATATATAAACCATCAGCAGGTGATAATCCCCCCACCATGATGGCCACCCAATACTCAGCACAGCACTGTATTAGATTGTGTACATTATAAACCATCAGTATGTGATAATATCCCACCATTATTGTCACTAATATACAAACCATCAGTAGGTGCTCACCTCCCACCATGATGGACACCAATACTCAGCACAGCACTGTATTAGACTGTGTAAATTATAAACCATCAGTTTATGGTAATCTCCCACCATGATTGTTACTAATATATAAACCATCAGCAGGTGCTAAGTTCCCACCATGGTGGGCACCCAATACTCAGCACAGCACTGTATTAGATTGTGTACATTATAAACCATCAGTATGTGATAATCTCCCACCATGATTGTTACTAATATATAAACCATCAAATGGTGATAATCTCCAACCATGATGGGCACCAATACTCAGCACAGCATTGTATTGGTTTGTGTACAGTATGGAAATTAAACCCAGTTAAAATCACGCTGCTTTCTCATATCACAGAAGAAGTCATCACAAACTGATATAAAATGCAGGCCTTACTTTCGTTTAAAGCAAACAACAATAATAACTCCAAAGAGTATTAAAGGATCAGAATAAAGCACCATCACTTCCAAATTTTGAAAGTGGGTAGTATCCATTACAAAATTCATCATATCCATTGTTTGCCTTATTTGTCAAATTCCAACATATTCTGATGGCTTCATCAAATCTGTGATGAATTCTTCTGGTTTTGAGGAAGGTATCAGTTTAACTGGGTTTAGTTTTCATTACTGTACACAAACCAATACAATGTTGTGATGAGTATTGCTGCCCATCATGATGGGAGATTATTACCTACTGATGGTTTATATATTAGTAACAATCATGGTGGGAGATTATCACATACTGATGGTTTATAATTTACACAATCTAATACAGTGTTGTGCTGAGTATTGGGTGCCCATCATGGTGGGAACCTAGCACCTACTGATGGTTTATATATTAGTGACAATAATGGTGATGTTGAAAGTTGTCAGAAACTCCAAATATAAGATAACATGTGTAGGTCCAGAACAACGAATCAACAAGGTTGTCATTATCCCAAATAAGAACTGCAGGATCAGAATATATCATCATCATATCCATATTTTGAATTCTAGTAATCAATCACAAAAGCCTAAAAAATAATGTTATATAGGATCAGAATATATATTCATCATATCCATATTTTGAATGCTAGTAATCAATCAGAAAGGTCTCACAAATTATATTATATAGGATCAGAATATAACATCATCATATCCATATTTTGAATACTAGCAATCAATCACAAGTGTCTCCCAAATAATGTTATATAGGATCAGAATATATCATCATCACATCCCTAATTGGCTGTATCTTCAAAACATATTGTCATAGAACAATTGTTCAAGCAAATCATAATTATTAGTGTAGAGCTGCAATTTTTAAAATTGCCATGCCAGCTACTACTAATGTCTTGTGCCCACCCCATCCATCACCCATAGTTGAGTACATCATTCATTGAGTCAGTATAATGGGAATATAAGATCATTAGATTGTTGTCTTCTAACGTAAAAAATTAAAATAAATTCTGGATCAGAATATACCATATCCATCATTTCCAGAAACTCAGTGACACATGATGGTCCCCCAACCTGCATGCATACAAATATTTCATCATATATCGCCTGCTTAATACATTAATATACGTGATCATCAAATAGATGGGCTACAAATGAAAGGAAAGAACTTACAACCATATATTACAAGAATAGAAAGTAACCATGAACAAGTACATGCTAATGCTTACATCAATGTCTAGCATTCCACATTGCCATAGCTATTTGATCTCTTTTATTATTCATGCAATTCAACTGAGAAGATGACATATCCAAAGGCTGAGATGTGGAAGCATTCTCTTGATTGTGTAGGTGATTATTTTGTTCTTCTTCTATGTCTGAAAACAATGAATCATCGGCAGAATACTTACGTATAAAATTATGAACTGCACAACATGCTGGTACCATCATAACTTGCCTTGTGTAGAAGTAATTGGGCATAGACTTGAATATGGCAAACCTTTTTTTAAATACACCAAAGGTTCGTTCTATTACATTTCGTAGCCTAGCATGTTGTTTGTTGAAAAATTGCTTATATTGGGTGGGTGCATGGTTAGGACCTTGGAAATCCTGCAAATGATATGGCTCCCCGCGGTAGGAAGCTAAAAACCCTGGCATGTTTGTGTACCCACAATCTACTAAGTAGTACTTATCTTCGGGCGGGATTGGCAACAATCTTTTTGTTAATGCACTATGTATTACGCAGGAGTCATTAGCGCTTCCTTCCCAATCCGCATAAACAAAAGTGAACATCATGTCAAAATCACAAATTGCCAGCACATTTTGACATATATCACCTTTTCGACCACGATAACTGTTTTGTCGGCTAGCAGGTACGGTAGCAGGTATTAAGGTACCATCGGCAGCACCAATAGCTCCCTACATTATTGAGGTAGAAAGCTACTACTTTATTGAACACATTTGAATCATTAGAATAAACGGTTTTAAACATGAAATGCACAAATAACCTTAAACCATGGATAGAAATCTGGGGAACCCCTGATCTTATCATGTACATGTTCTGGGTCTGGGTGTTTAATAAGAAGTGCTGATGCTCTTACCAAACCTTTCAACACCTCAGTGAAATGTCTTTCAATTGTTTCCAACGAATGATCAAACCGACCACAGGCAAGCCTCATTCTATTACTATGAGCGACAATGAACAAAAAAATAGCAACACTTTCATGATGAGATATACGCCTTCTTTGTATTTGCTCGGGCATTTCCTGAAGGTAGTTGTCATTTATTATAAATTGGCACAAAGCCAAAAAATAGTCCTTATTCATGCGAAACACCCAAAAGAATTTGGCATCTGGACCGTCTAAGAGTTCTTGTAGGTATTCACGACCTGATAGTTTGGACGTGGAATTGGGACTTTTATTATTATAAAACTGTTCCATCTCTTGAAGAAACAACAAGTCCTCAAGATCGGATTCATCAGAACTTGACGACGTGTTACTTGAAGAGTCCATCAGTATGGTGGCAAGTGCAGTAGTACAGAACACTGTAACAATTAGAATACATTTGCATAAAGAATACTTCTAATTTTAAATACTCTACGACCATAATGGATGTCATATAAATAATAACAGCAACCCATAGAATTGAAACATAAGAAATCATAACAAACAGCAAGAATGTAGGAAAACGAGTGCAAATGAAATTAAAACTGATATATTAGCAAAGCGAACTCATCATGCCATTACATATAATCACCCAACCACTAATACAGAAATATGTCAATAAACTGCTACATTTAAATAATACATAATGAATTTTTATCGAATTTAATAAATTACAATTATTTTTTCGCAAGTCTACGTAACCACCCTACTCTCCACTCCGGTTTCATTAGAACAAAGGTTCTACGCCAATTTGGGTCATGAATTATGTTCTCCAGTGCCAAATTGATCATATCATCATCAAGCCCATCCAAACCATTTAGTATTAACATGGCATTGTCAATGGACGACTGATCGTCTGGGACGGAGCGATCAAGATTGCTGGCCTTCTTCTTATAATATTCTGCTTTAGCAATGGACTTTTCAGCATTGGCATGAACAGCAACATCCATTCTTGAGCTTTTTGTTGCTCGGCCACTAGACCCACTAGAGCGTCTCTTATGAGACCCCGACCCCGTAAACATTGGTTCGTAATCATCATCATCATCCAAATTTACATGTGGTGCATTGGGGGGAGTGGGGTGGGCGAACTCAAACATGACCCTTTGTTCCTCATCGAGGTCATACACCCTTTGGGATGAAGCCCTAGATAGTAGACCCTCAGCGGTAGAATCAGCAAAAATTTTGGTCAACACATCATAGTTGGCCAAACCCTTCGTTTTGAATTCGGAAGCTTTAGGGTGTGCCTATTTATAAGTTATTGTGTTGTTAGTTTACAACTATAAAAGTCAATAAAAAGTATATTACGATCATAATCCCACATTAGCATAAAAAAAAATTCATATCAGAACCTTGATATATGCCTGCCAAACAACGGGATCGCAAGTCACTGTCTGATTCTCTTCATCCCAACCCATACCGCTTTGGTTCTTCAAATCGTGAAAAGCTTTCCACTGCATCTTAAGTCGTCCATATTTTTCTTTTATTTGTTTAAGCGTGTATGCACGATTACATTGTTGGTTCAAAGAAGCCATCAATTGAGACCATTGTCTTGCATCAAATTTTGCACTTTTCAAACTATTCCGATCAACCTCGGCCTCCATCATCTCAATAAATGTACGCACATTAATTGCTGGCCAAAGCCCAAGATCACTCTCCATCACAATCTCCTTTCCCTTAACGATCAGTATTAAATAACAGTCATTAATTGGTGAACATTAACAGTGAACAGTGTTAATTTGAGGTTACTATAGAAATTGTAGATGATGTGTACTATCCATAAACAAATCAGTACTCAAGATCAGTACTCAAGATCTCCAAATCAGTACTCAAGATCTCCATAAACAAATCAGTACTCAAGATTTCGAAATCACAGCAAACCCATAAAAAGATAACAATTTTGGACCCTCAATTCTTCAGTACGTCCATTAAATTAACCCTAAAAAAGGGATTTTTTATGAAGCAAATGTGGAAATATAGACCAAATACCATAACAGAATCAAAAAAATTGGGCATAGATATGAAACATAACCCTGGATTGCTGGTTTTCAAACCTGAAGAAGTTGTCTCCGACAGGTTCCCTCGACCGGCGTCGGATTCTAGAGCTACGATTTCGAAGACACCTTCTAACAAAAGCAGATCTGATCTCACAGACCATGAATCGAGCTCCGTGCGGGTTGAGGAGGGGCCCGAAGAGAGACACGGTATCGTGCGGGGTGAGAGGGGGTGAAAGAGGGCGTTAGGGTTTTCAGATCTGACGAGGGAGTTAGGGATTTCAGATCTAACGTCGCCTGTCAGCGAAGAAAGAGGAAGGGGGAAAACTTCGCTAGAGGAAGGGTGGCGAAGAGGGTGAAGAGAGAGGGATCGAAGTATGGGTGACGAGAGAGGAGAAGATGGTGAATAGGGTTTTTTTTTCGATAGTAAGATGGGGATGGAAGAAAGGGAAGCGGCCAAAAGGGGAAAACAGCTCAAAGCCAATTTTGTGAAAAGATGCCGTTTGGAAAATGAAACCAAACGCATTTTTAGAAAAAATAATTCTGAAAATATTTCCAAAAAATGAAACCAAACGCACAAAATTTCGGTAAGTGAACTTGCGTGCATCACACGTGATACATTAAAATTACCTAAATACCCACGATAAAAAGTATTTTAGCAAATACCCCCATTCAAAATCTGGAAACTAGCATATGCCCCCACTATTTTAAAAAACTAAGATATACCCTCAGTTTTGACAATTTTTTGGGTATGTATCTTGCTTGTTAGTTTCTTACTTATAATAGCTATGGTTTTTGTGTTTTTTGGTCAAAATCTGACTTTGAATCTCTTTGTTAGTTTCTTATGGAGGATATGTTGCGGTAATTTGTGGTCATGTGACTTGTTATGTGTACCACTTCTAATGCTGAAAAGAACTTAGTAGCTACAAAATTTAATATTTCTCATTAGTTCTGCTTCAAATTTTACTTAGCAGCAATTTCATATTGATTAGGCTAAGTGTTTTCAGTATATGATTGTATATTGATTAAGCTAAGTGTTGTATTGTTAGATCGTTTTGTTGTTCGAATCTAAACATTGAGTATCGAATATTGCAGTTTAATGTGTGTTTTGTTATTTTCATACTTTAATATTGATATGGCATCTGATATTCTCAATTTGTTTACTTCCAATGTTTCATTTACTGCATGTTGATTACATAGTATACATCATTTAGTCACATGTAAAGCAGTTTATTTGGAAACATACTGAAACTTGCTTGAAAAATTTTCAACTACCTTTTGTAATTAATTTCCATTGATGCATACCAAAAAAATTGCCCAAACTGAGAGTATATCTTAGTTTTTCTAAATAGTGGGAGTATATGCTAGTTTCCATATTTTGAATGGGGGCATTTGCTAAAATACTTTTTATCGTGAGTATTTAGGTCATTTAACTGTGTCATGTGTTATGCACGTAAGTTCACTTAACGAAATTTTAACAGTTCTGTTCAAACTGAGGGTATTTCTTAGTTTTCAAAAATAGTGGAGGGTATATGCTAGTTTCCACATTTTAAATGAGGACATTTTCTAAAATATCCCTTATTTTTATCTTTTTATGAACTTTCAATATATAAAACAATCTCATTTTCTATGACTTGGAAGTTTCTCATTTTATCTTATTAATTTTATGTTAACTATATAATGATTTTATATTTATGACATGCTAATAATTGCACATGTATTTTTAAGAAAATATTTTCCTAGTGGATTGTGGATTTGCTAATCAACACCAACTCTTAGCTCCATTACGAGGTGTTCGATGTCATCTCAAAGAATTGGGTCATGAAGGCCGTCACCCCCGAGATGCACGCGAGTTGTTCAATCTTTGCCATGCATTACTGAGGAATGTGATTGAGAAGATATTTGATATCTTCAAATCTCAATTCACAATTTTCAAAATTGCACCTCCATTCCCATTTGAGACACAAGTAAAGATAGTGCTAGCTTGTGTTGGATTATAGAACTTTCTTGACAAAGAGTGCCGTTCTGACGAATTTTCAATTGAAGAAGATGATTTGTTATCACATCTAGTAGAAGAAGAAAATCTAGAAGTACTTTCCCAAACTCGAATGGAAGCTAATGCTTGGAGACTTAGCATTGCTGAAGCAATGTGGCGTGATAGACCGCGTGGTGGTGATGATGATGATGATGATGAGGATAATGAGAATCAAGACAATGAAAATGAGAATAATGAGGATCGAAGAGATGATAAGAATGAAGATGGTTATAATGATAATGATATTGGAATGGATGAATAATTTTTTTTATGATGTATTTCTTTAATTGTCTTTGCGTATTCGATAATGTACTTATTTAATCGTTATTGCATTTTAGGTAGTATAATTTGACACATCAAAAAAAAAATGGATTTGATAAAATTTTGTTTAACTTTTTAATATATTATGGTTACTGGAACAATCTATACAAAAGAATATGTCAGTCCATTATATCTATATATTATACTAATAGAAGAGAGAGTGCCAACCCCTCTCTCTTTCTTCTATTTTAAAATAAAGAAATGAGAGAAAAAGTAGGAATTCATATTTAACTAATACGTGCATTAAGCACCATTTTATTAAAAATCAAAATAAAATAAAAAACTCAACCCTCAAACACAATCTCTTCCCCTCCCAATTTCTCAATCTCACAAAATCTCACATTTCAGTTCTATTTTGCTTCTTATCCTTAACCAAAAATAGTATTAAAAAAAATCCAAAATACTAACTTCTACTCCAGTCCTTTATATCTTAAATTTCTTTCTTTGATAGTTGGAAAAATTATAGGTAGATGATGCTAAGTGAATGGAGTTAGTAGAAAGTAAAAAAATGAAACAGAAATAACAGAGCTTAAGGTAACACTAGAAGGCGTATCAGTTACCACACAGTAGCATATCGCTGCATGTATGGATACCAGGAACAAATAGAATTGGTTAAAGCACTGTGTCAAACTTTCCAGTCTCAAGGTGAAGCAGGCCAGTAGAAATCTAAGGTTTGTCTTTGAAATATTCTGAAATGTAACATGAAATTATGCGTTGTCAATCGCACAAACTCCATTCTTTTTCTGCTACCAAAGAAGCAGATATTCCACTTCAAATTTCTGAACATTTTGATTGATCCAGTCAACCGTCAGTAATTACATAACTAGTTAAACAATAGGATCAGATCATGGTTCCAGTTAATAAATGAATGATGCCATCTAATAATAGGTATTTGCAAAGTCAACAAGAAGCTAGGAGGAGAAAAGAAAAGGGAAGGATACTATAAGATTGCTTTGTAGCACAACCACTCAATGCAATAATTGACAAATTTTAGCTACTCTGCTATAATTTGTTACTTGCTAGAAACTTGGTACAAACATAGGAAGATCACAGAGAGAATTTAAGCATACGACAAGTTGTTAGGACTGAGGTTTTCTTTCTTCTATAAATCCCCTCTAAAATCGAGGGATAAAAAAAATTTGACCAAAAATGGGTGGCTGACCAAAGCCTGATCCTGTGCAGTAAGCCTATGCCTAAATTGACAATAACCAAAAAAAAAAAAAAAATCGAAAACAACAACAAAAAAAAAATCGAAAACCAAAACACTGAAGAACTGAGAGGACCAAAACATGGAGCAGGTGATTGAAAGACTTCGAAACTAGGAGCCAGATCATACAACATATCAGCAGCTTAAGGCTCTCGCATTACATTATCAACCTGCAAAATTGCAAATATCACTGTCAAAATAAATAAAGTATCAAATGCTTGCCAATAACTACCATTGAGAATTCTTTTGCATGTATATGAAGATGCATAAAGTGCACTTTACTCTTACTGCAGTATCCGAAACAGGCCTTTATCTTTCAATTTTTAACTTGATAGAAAGAAAGAAAAAATATTCGAAATGGGAATCTAGTACACAGCGTAGAGACTCCACAAGTGACTGGGTTTATTACTGTCAGTTTGACATTAACTCGCTACATGCTGGTCCCACAAAACCTGAAAAGAAGAAGAAAAAATTCCTCGAACCATTGGCTACAGAGGGGGTAGTTTGGGATAGACACCCCTACTTGAACTCCTTGAATTTTAAGAATTCATGAAAGGGACGCTTTGGGACACACGCTCACACTTGCAAAACACTATAGCAGTCTGGACCACTTGCTTACAGGAATCAATGGACAATAGGTCAGAAGTTGATAGATCAACCAAGCAGCAACTTTCCGTAGGAACTAAAAAGCCCATAGAGAAATTAGGTACTGTATATATATGCTATGACTTCATGCAGACAGTTTAAATATCAATGCAGAACTGGCAGGCAGAGGCATTTCCCTCCACCGCCACCAGTGACTGCTAGCAGAACAGAAGGCTGATTTACCTCGAGTCCTTGGGGATCAATCTCTTCTTAGAGCATCCACAGTGGTGTTTCTCATTTTCTATAATATGGCATCTACAGTAATAGCAAATAGGGAGCGATCGTGCAGTGGTCATTTTCTATATCTTTCTCATTTATACGAGAGACGGGATATGATATCCCGTCTCTCTTTTTTTATTTTAAAAAAAGCGTGAGACGGTATATGATGTACCGTTTGTCAACTTTTAGAAATTAATTACTTATTAACTATTAAACCTAATAAATTAACTAAATTAAATAATTTAATAATAACTAAACTTAATTAAACAAATAACTAAACCTAATTATTATACCCCAACCCACCTAATTAAGAGCATCCACGTTGACTATTTGACTTCTTTGGGAACAAACGGGGAATCATTCCCCGTTTGACCCTTTTAATATTTTTTTTTTCGGACCAATCAGGGACGTTCATTTATAAAAAAAAAAAAAATTACAAACGGCACAGACGGGATATCATTCCCCGTCTGACCCTTTTCTAAAAAAAATAAAATAAAATATTACAGACAGGATATCAT
This sequence comes from Hemerocallis citrina, assembly GCA_017893485.1. NCBI lineage: Eukaryota > Viridiplantae > Streptophyta > Magnoliopsida > Asparagales > Asphodelaceae > Hemerocallis > Hemerocallis citrina. The sequence continues at coordinate 279,483,626 of CM030359.1, forward strand.
TCCCCGTCTGACCCTTTTTTTAAAAAAAAAATAATAATAAAATATTACAGACGGGATATCATTCCCCGTCTGTATACAATAAACTATATTAAAATTTGTGAGACGGGGAATCATTCCCCGTCCTCTATAATTTAAGAATTCTCAAATCGTTTCTCAGATTTGAGAAACAGAATTGAGACGTTTGCTAAAAAATGGCAAATATGAGAAATTTAGCAAACCATTGTGGATGCTCTTAACAGTTCTTTTCTTTATTTATAGCGGGTAGTCAGTTGCATTCAGAAATATAAATAGATCTGCTATTGTAAGGAATCACAAAAACAATCCCATGAAATTTACAGGGCAAAATGTCCAAATGGCAAATGGTCACTGATGGCAGAAGACCTAGGAAGCACCGATACGGATACGGCGATACGCGTACGGGGACACGGGTACGGGGGATACGGCAATTTTCAAAAAATTAGGATACGGGATACGGCAGGGATACGGCTATATATATATATATATATATATATATATATCTTGTTAATAAGAAAACAAGAAAATGGTAAATATCTTTAATTAAACATAAATAAGATAATCCATAAAGGTTACAATAATAAGCATAAGTAATAACATGACTATATAAGTAAACAAAACAAGTTTATAAGCAACATAGTTTGACAAGTCTGAAAATATAGCAAAAGCTCATCCATCACTCCATGTCTATCCAAGTTGGATAGTATCATTATCATCACCCTTGTCTCCCAATTTTTCTAACTTGGTAACATAATTCCAAAGTGGATGAGTATCAGATTCGGAATTTCGTTGGGTTCTACCGATTGAGCTCGTACTATCCATCAATGATCAACCTAAATTAGTAAGCATCCAATCAGTGAGCAATTTAGCAATTATAAGAATTCATCATTGAATTGAATAAAACCTAGGAAGTTTCCTCTATTCATTTCATAGTTCTCTTTTTCAAGAAATTTCCTTTATTCATCAATTTTTCTTTATTCTATTTTTTTTTGTCAGGAATGCTCGATGGAAGAAGAGGCAAAAGCACCAAGCACCAAGCACAAAGCAAAAATAACAGCAAGCAAGCAAGCATATTATGTATAATGTGAAGAGATTTATGTTATGTTAAAAGATGAAATGAACTATTTTTGTGAAAATTAATACTGTTTATACGATAATGACTGCAGACTAAGTATGATGGAAGTTGGAAGGTATGTAAAAGCTAAAAAAAAGACAACAATGAAGGTATGTATAAGATACTGACTGCAGACAGCAAGCAAGCAAGCAAAAATAACATGATTTATTCGGAATAACATGATTAGTATGTCAAACAGGAAGCTAAAAAAAAGTAAGCAGTAAAAGAAATTAAAAGAAAAAAAAAACAGGAAGCATTTAAAAACGGAAGCATTTAAGCAGCATTAAAAAAAGGAAGCATTAAGCAGCATTAAAAAAAACAGGAAGCATTTAAAAAAAAGGAAGCATTAAGCATTAAGCAGCATAAACAGGAAGCACTAAAAGAAAAAAAAAAGAAAAAAAAACAGGAAGCATTAAAAAAAAGGAAGCAGCATAAAAAAAGAGTGGAGAGAGAGAGAGAGAGAGAGATTACCGGAGAGAGAGATTACCGGCTGATAGAGAGGAGGCGTCAATTTTTGATCGGGATTGATCGGGATTTAGGGCTAGGGTTTTTTTGATAGGGAGAGAGGGAGAAGGTCGGCTGTGAGAAGATGAGAAGAGGGCTAGGTTTTTTTTTTGATAGGGAGAGAGAGAGAAGGTCGGCTGTGAGAAGATGAGAAGGGGATGGAAATGTTGGGTTTTTTTTATTCCAAACCCGGCCCAATTGATAAGAAAAGGCCCAATTTTTTTTTTTAAATGAAGGACGTATCTCCCAAGTATCCCGCCGTATCCCATAAATTAAAAAAAAATAAAAATAATAATAGGACACGTTTAGCCGTATCGGGGACGTATCCCGCCGTATCCCGCCGTATCCCGTATCCGATACGTCCAGGATACGGGGACGGCACCATCCGTGGAGTATCCGTGCTTCCTAGCAGAAGACTCAAGGCACGTGCCAAAAAATAATTATGAATAATTGCATAAATGACTACATATGGCAGTTTCCAACTTTCCCTCAGTTTTTTGGACATAATCGTTCTTTTTCCTCAAATAAATAGTCATTGTTCACAGACATTAGTTTTACACTTGCAATATTTCCTTCTCACAGAACACTTGAACAACATAGTCAGCAGGATGGGTCAAGTAAAATTTGTGAGTCTGGTGCCTAGTGTTCAAACAGTGCTACAGGAAGTACTTAAAATATGAAAAGAAAAACCCCTGAGACTTATGTATTCAACCCGAGACTTGTGTACTTAAAAGCTGAGTACGAAGTCAAGCGGCAAAATAAGTTCAACCGCCTAGGCGCCGCCTAGGCACCCTAGGCGCTAGGCACCCCTTGACCGAACCGCCACCGCCTGACGCCGTTTATAACCTTGGACCTGATTCACCACGAGCTGAGTCACTGAATATTCGGACACGTTGCGCTCCTGCCTTGCAAGCCATGCCCAAGCCTGCTATTAGAACTTCGTACTCAGCTTCGTTGTTGGAAGCTTTGAAATTGATGCGGAGGGAATATTGGAGAATGAAGTCATCTAGGCCTGCCAGAATAACCACAGCTCCGCTCCCTTCGGCGCAAGAAGAGCCATCTACGTACACCGTCCAGATGGGTGGCCCATTTGCCGCTTGACTTACTTCCGGGATCGTGCTTTCCACTATAAACTCGGCTAGGACTTGCGCCTTGATAGCAGTCCGAGGCTGATAAGATATGTCGTATTGACTTAGCTCGATTGACCACTTCATTAGACGCCCGGAGTTCTCGGCTTATGCAGGACCTGCTTGAGCTGCTAGTCGGTAAGGACGCCCACCGAATGGGATTGAAAATAAGGACAAAGCTTCCTGACTGCCATAACCAAGGCGTAGGCTATCTTTTCCAACCTCGGATAGCGGAGCTCGGCGTCTCTAAGGACCTTGCTCACATAATAGATAGGCTTCTGAGTCTTGTCTTCTTCCCTCACTAGGACAGCGCTGAGGGTTTGCTCGGAGGCAGCGAGGTAAAGGTAAAGGATTTCCCTGGGTGTCGGCTTGCTGAGGAGTGGGGGGTTGACCAAGTAGGTTTTGAATTGGTCGAACGACTCTTGCTGCTGCTAGCCCCACTCGAAGCCTTTAGTCCCCCCTGAGGGCTTTGAAGGGGACACTTTTCCGCGAACTTGGAGAGTAAGCGCCCTATCGCCGCAAGGCGCCCTATGAGCCTTTGCACTTCTTTCACATTTGTAGGAGGAGCCATATTAAGTATGGCCTTTATCTTCTCAGGGTTGGCTTCAATCCCCCACTAACTAACCATAAAGCCCAGGAATTTTCCCGATGAGACCCCGAATGCACATTTATTCGGGTTTAGTCTCATGTTATGCTTCCTTAGGACGTCGAAGGCTTCTTGGAGGTCAGCGACATGGTCGGACCCATAGATGCTTTTTACTAGCATATCATCGACGTAAACCTCCATGTTCCGCCCGATCTGATTGTTGAAGACCTTATTGACGAGGCATTGGTAGGTGGCGCCAGCATTTTTTTGCCCGAAGGGCATTACCCTATAACAGTAGAGGCCTTGATCTGTGACGAAGGACGTCTTTGGGATATCTGGAGGGAACATTCGGATTTGGTTGTATCCGGAGAAGGCGTCCATGAAGCTCAGCAGCTCATGGCCCGAAGTAGCGTCGATCAATGTGTCGATACTGGGAAGTGGGAAAGGATCCTTGGGGCATACTTTGTTCAAATCTGTGAAGTCGATGCAAATCCTCCAACTTCCATTGGCTTTTTTACGATTACGACATTAGAGAGCCACTCCGAATAGTTGGCTTCTTGTATGAACCGGGCTTTTAGGAGCTTCTCCACCTCTTCCTTTATGGCATGTTGGCGTTCGGGGGCGAACTTTCGCCTCTTCTGCTGAAGCGGTTTGGACCCCGCAGCGACACTTAGATGGTGGACGAGGAGCTCTTCTGAAATCCCCGGCATGTCGGCAGCTGTCCATGTAAAGAGGTCGCGGTTCTTCTTTATGCACTGGACTATGTCGGAACAGAGGGCAGAGGAAAGGGTTTTGCTGATGAAGAATTTGCGGGTCGGATATTGCTCCGAGAAGAGCACTTCCTCCAGCTCGTCTACCGGTTCTGACATAAGCTGGGTGTTTCCCTGGAAAATTTCAAAGGTCTCGAGAGAAAGGACGGGTCCTCCGGTCGAGGTCATATAGCATTTGCGGGCCATCTCCTGACTTTCCCTTACTTCCCCTACGCCCGCCTTGGTGGGAAACTTCATTTTTAGATGATAAGCTGATGGGACGGCTTCTAAAGCAGCTAGGCCAGGTCGACCTAGAATCACATTGTAGGCATCTGGGACGTCAACAACCATGAAGTCCATTGGCTCCGTTCGGATAGCAGGAGTTTTGCCAGCGGTTACGTCGAGGGTTATAACACCTTCGATCATCACTGGCACTTCCATGAACCCATGGGGGTATAACCGGCGGGCTTGAGCCTGTCCCGCGATAATTTGACCCCTCAGAAGGTCTCTAGGAAGAGGATGTTGACAGAACTGCCATTATCCACTAAAAACCTTTCCACTTTGAAGTTAACCATTTGGAGGTTAATCACCAGTGCATCACAATGAGGGGTTCGGACACCCTCTAGATCTTCATTCGAGAAAGTTACCGGGACTCCAAGACCTTTGGGAGGGGGTAGGCTGTGCACCGAATTGACGTCCCTGATGAAAGCCTTTCGAGATGAGTTAGAGGTACCCCCCATTGGACCTCCGTGGATGAGGTGCAAGATGCGCTCTTCTTCGAATTCGGGAGTCTCGTTACGCCTCTCGGGCCGCTTGTTAGCCCCCGTAAGGGGTGGAGGAGGATCGACCCAGTCCTTCCTTATAAACTTGGTCAGCTGCCCTTTCTGAATGAGGGCTTCGATCTCATTCTTCAGAGCCCGACAGTCATTAGTGTCGTGGCCGTGGTCTCGATGATAGCGGCACTTCTCCTTTCCCTCTTCTTCCCAGAAGTATTCATCTTTGGGGCAGGAGGTAGGATCCCTTCTTTCTCTACCTCTATTAGAATGGTTGAAACATTGGCGTTGAGAGGGGTAAACTTTTCAAATCTGGGAGGTGGACGACGCTGACCCCCGTTGTCCTTCTGGAGCTTTTTAGCTCCCTCATCTTCAGCGGCCTTCCTCTTATTTCCAGAAGATCCCTCGAATGTGGGGCGATGTTCATCTTCCTCCGCCCGGATGTACTTCTCACTTCTGAGAAGAAGGTCGGAGAAGTCTTGCGGGAGCTTTTTGTCTAGGGAGGACCGGAGGTTCGAGTTGAGGACATTGGACTGGAAGGCGACTGTAGCGACCGATTGATCGATGGAGGCGATGGACCTGGCTTCCGCAGTAAATCTCTTGACATAGTCTCTCAGTTTCTCGCCCTTCTTCTGATTAAGGAAGAGTAGTGAAATACTCATTTTTTCGGAGCGGCGGCTGCTCACGAAATGGGTTATGAAGAGGGTCTCGAACTGTTCAAAGGAGAAGATAGAGGACGGGGCAAGGCGAGAGTACTATTAACGAGCCGGGCCTCTGAAAGTGGCTGGGAAAGTCTTGCATAGGAGGGCATCGGAGGCCTAATGGATCATCATGAGAGTTTTGAAACTCTCGATGTGATCCATGGGGTCTGATTCCCCCATGTATGTCTCGAACTGTGGGGGCTTGAAATTTGCTGGAACGGGAGCCTCCATGATGGTTCGGGATAACGGAGATCTGCTTGGACGGAGGGTCCTCCCTCTTAGCTCCTCATCCCTATCTAGTTGACCGAGGCGTCTCTCCATCTCGTGGAGACGGCGGTAGACAGCATCATCCCTTCGACGGTATCCTAGTGAGCCTCTGGACTCGTCTTCGTACGAAGGGGAGCGTGGGCTACGGCGACGGTAGCTCGGAGACTGGTGAGGACTAGGAATGTGATGGCAGTGGCTCGGAGCTTGAGAAGGACTTAAGGACCGATGGCGAGGGCTTCGAACCGGCTCAGGACCCTCTAAACATTATTGTTGTTGTTTGGCGAGATATTGAGGGCCTGCAAGATTGTTGCCTGGAACTCTTGGAATTCTGCTCGGGTGATAGGTCTGTTCTGGTCCCTCTGGGACTGTCGACCAGCGGGAGAACGGTGCCTTCTTCGACGGTACTCCGGGGACTCCCTCCGCCTCCTATGAAGAGAGGACCTCCTGTGGTCGCGGCGGCGAGATTGAGCATTTGGATGTTCTGAGCAGGAGGCTCCCTCTCGGGCTCGCCTTTCATCCAAACGGTGGCGAAGGTCTTGCTCTTTCTGCCGGTTGATTATAATGTTGCGGAGGTCTTCTGAAGACCGAGGGTTATAGAATGTCATGGAGTCGGTGGAAGGGTTATGTACGGAGATATAGTTGCGGTGAAGAGGTTGCTTCTGAGGATGAGGACGGGAGGTCCCTATACCAGCGTTTTGGGGCCCGAGTTGAGCCCGCTGGGGTTGAGGGTTCTGAAGGGGAGGCTGCTCCTACTGCTGGGGCGGATCGGACTGAGGGAGTTGTCCCTGCTGCTGGACAGGTTGGAGGGGAGCCTCCGGTTGCGGTTGAGGTGGAATGGGAGTGGGCCCACGGTTGGACCCTCTGGATCTTACTTTCCATGGTGGCATGGCTGGAGGCGGTATTGACCAGCGGAAGAGGTTGGATTGCTATTCGTGTTCCCACAGATGGCGCCAATCTGTTGCCGCTGAAATCGGTGTGGGGGCAAATAGATAGATTTGTGGATTCGAGAAAAGTTGAATAGTCAAACCTGAACGACTTCAACGGAGTTTGACCGAGATCCGTTCGCCGTTGACCTGCAAAAAGTGCGAGACACCGGGGTTCATCCCTCCGACGCTCTTGTCAGTAATCTGAATGATTAAGAAAAGAGCTCTAATTGGAAAAAGATTGATTACCTGGTAACAGTGGGGAATGGGGGGTATTTATAGCCGCCTTAGGAATCAGTTTCAGGATAAGATTAAATCCCTACTTCCCAATGTAAATGGATAGAAGTGGTTAAGACTGCTGATTAAGGATAATTATAAATCTGAATCCTCTCCTATCCGGTTGGACTAGGTTTCTTACGGGTTGGGACCCGTACCCATTAAGACAGATCCATTTATGGGTTATTGGGCTTTGAAGAAAGGCCCAGTTCCCATTTCAGACCCGTTTATAGGTGAAACTACCATTTTACCCCTGAACTTTAAGATTCGTGCCTGATTTGAACGGTTCCGATTTAACCCTATCTTTAGCCATATCACTATTGTATCAATGTTATCACCAATTCAACATGGATGATTAAAGTACAACATAAATAATCAAAGTCACAGACAAGTAATTACCACATCTCTATAATGATTATAAGCAGGCAATTTATCATTGGACACGATGAATTCATAGTACCCTAATGAATCTTTAAACCTATACAAATTCGAGCATTCCCAACAGTGCATGAGCAGGTTAATAACCTTAAAAGGTACTAAGTTCTAATCAGTGATGGACAGCATATTGGCTCTCCACAAGCAGTTTATAATTAGATGTTGCTATGGATTTCAATATTGCCAAAAAATGAATGTGAAACTAGGCTGGGGGGTAGGGTTCAGGCTTTTAAGGCATTAGCAGAAAAAGGCACCAACACAATTTTAAACTAAAAATATAAGAACAGAATTTTTTTAAAAAATAAATCATAAAGAAGAGAAAACAGGATAAAAAGTGTCACCCTAAAAAATCCTACCCTCTCATCCCGAATGCACGATCCACGCCGTTCAAAGTGTTCCAACATGTCATAAAACATAAGAGGATAAAATGTTATCAAAGTTGAATATGTTCTCCCCATGCATTAAGTTCCCCATGCATTAAGTGATCGCAATTATTTTATTGCTGAAAAACCGTTCATTTTGCAATCTCGTGACGATGGCCAAAACAAGTCAAAAATTAGTGGTTTCACTTCATTCAATGTTTTATGGTATGATGATCCACCTGAATGGGCCGGATAGTGTATTTTGGCTGCGGACATTGGCTTTTAATGCCGCCATAGGAGGAAATTTTCTCCTATGCCATAGGACCCTCCATATGCTCCAAAAAGAATTTTGAAGAAAGTGCACAACATATAAAGAAATTCACAGGATTAACACAAAAGGTTATAATATGACTACAAAAAGCAACCTTTTTACTATAAATATTAAAGTTGGGCTGTTTTACAACTTTGGCTGTAATGAGATTCTATTATATGCAAAGGACTTCTAGATCCCTCATATAATATACAGAGAAGTTGGATGAGCACAATTCCACAATATTCTAGTGCATAAAGCACAAATAATACGACGGAGAAAGATGAAGTTGCTGAACATCCAAATGATTGGATGTATTATTAGTTGATTGTGGCTTTAAAATATATTTTCAAAATCTAATCAAACTGCCACAAAGTACAGATCCAGAGAATAAAAGTCTGGCAGGTGGTTCATCCAAAGAGAACGTGATATTAATAGGTAATATAACCAAAAAAATTGAGACGTTGCATATTCTTCATTCCTCTGTATGCAAATTTATTCATTATGGAGAGAACCAACTTAGAATAACACAAAAAATTAGTCAAATAAAAAATCTAAAGAGATGATGATTGGCATATAACTTACATCAACAACCTGGAACGACCTACTGATGCACGATTTGAGTTGGGGGGAACAGGTGCCTGATGTCGACCCTTTAACATAGCCAAAATTTCTTCTGTCAACCTACAATGAAAAATGAGAAATTACAATTATTTTACTACCTTTATGAATCCTACTCATGAAATTTGAAGACTGGAAAATTACTGATAATCGCTCACATGCACTACTCACCTTGTATTTTTAGCTTCTTCTAATTTAAGGAAGGGGTACTGGAGAACTTTATGACTAACAGAAGCAGCAAAAAAAAAAAAGGGAAGGAAAAGAAACTTACCGTCCAGACCTCGAGAAGGCATTAGAAGTACAGACTGTAAATTTGGAAATCATTTGATTTAAAATCTAAATCTTTTGAAATTGTCACACATTAAAAAAATAAAAAATATTTTTTTAAAAAATAATAATAATAATAATAATAATAGTAATAATAATAATAATAATAATAAAGAGGAAGGTACAATTTAGTATCGTCCATTTAAAAAACATGGAGATACACACAGTTGGTAATAAACGCTATCTACATTCTGACACAGTCGAAAAATGGATCTGAATATACCAAAAAATGTTCCAATGCATAAAGATGAAAATCTATTCTACATTCTGACTAGGGATGCTACTTAAACCTCATACCTTGACTCGAAATTGAATCACAAAATACCTGCTTTAAAGCAGGTATATTCTGGGTCCTAAAACTTTCACTATGTAGGGAAAGGGTACCATTGTAAAAGACCCAACCCTATACAAATCTGTCCACTTCTGGTATTGTACTCTACCCACCAAGCAGACATTCTTTAACCCATTAAGGAATATTGATTGATTTTCCTTACAAATATTTCATGCTTGTCGCTCTTTGATACAGTAAAAACTTAATGAATAATAGTTCTATGACATTCTTTGTTTACTTGAATTTCACCTACAATGGTAAGTGTTACTCGAGAACATAGCATTTCTAATTAAAGCACCCTTTAAAATAAATTTTGGTTCTTTTATGCTAATAGCAAGATGTTTTCTTCTATTCATGAATAGCAAAATCAAGTTTCATTAAACATCTTTTTGTTTCATTTGTCCATATTGTACTACATGTCCATATAGAAGATTTTTTCCCATTAATTGACTAAAGAGTAAAAAGCTAGGACTCAACCTGGACCAAAAGTTGTGTCTATAAGCTATATAAACACAACCAAGACCAGAACCCATATTCACTGCCTGCAATGCCTTTGGGTCTGATCCATGTCTAGTAGAACCTAGGTTGCATGCACACGAATATGCGGGATATGGATACAGGGACAACAATTCCCAAGAAAACAAGACAAACACATACACTGACAAAGGCTTTTAGTGACAGTAGAAACTAGGTTGCACAGACACAAACCCGGGATAGCGGTAGAGGGACACAACAATTCCCAAGAAAACATACACATTCTCATTCTGATCACATAAGCATGCAGTGCACACACAGGCACGTCCTCATTCTACAAGGCTGATCACGTAAGCTTTCGCTGATACACACGGAGTCTTGGATACTCGGATATACATACAATTACTGAAAGTTATATCATATAAAATTATTAACTGTTATGCCATAATGGTTTCTTTTCTCGTTCAAAATCACCTCTTGTGCCCACACTCTCTTTCGCACCTCTCTCTAACTTCATATCTCTGACCGCAAAAATTAATGCATTCAGGAGGTAGATAAAGATTAGGAAGACTCAGACATGACACTTTCGATTGAACTGGATACTAAGTCAGATATGGTGTGATGGATACATTCCAGGTAAATATCATTGTCTGATACTTGTCTAACACGGACATGGAACCCATTTTAGAGTGTTGGTGCAACCTAGAGTAAAGCCTGGACCTACCCTGACCCGGTAGCAATTTTATTGCATCATGTCACCTAATCACAAATTAAAATGAATCCAAACTAATAATGAATTTGAAGGAAGGAAAGGAAAAAAAAGAAAGATAAATGCCGAAGCATTTACTGTAAAGAACGTAAGATGTTCAGATGATAGTAGCAGACAAAATTGAAAATTTCACGCCTCTTACTATTGAACTTCATGTCCAAGAGGCATTCCACACCAAATTCACATCGACGAGACTTTTCAAGTCGAATGGAGGAAAATAGAATATTGCTTTTATTTAAAACAATGGGAAGGTTAGATTTTTGCTTTGAATTGGGTTCTGTTTGTTTGACCAATGGTAGTATGTCATAATATTTAAGGGTTGGTTATGTGAACACTTGAAGGGAATAAATCTGTGAGTAAAATCCACCAAGATATGTAGCAAGGTGCAAGACTAAGACATGTAGAAACAAGAAAAACAGTTGACATACGTCAAATTAACCCAAAAGAATTTACACAACAAATTTTCATGGAGAAAACAAAACACTTTTTCATTAAATTTAGATTCGGCTTCTTCTTTCATGTTGTTATTACATAATTACATCTCCAATTTATATAAAATAAAATGCCATAATTGCTGCTACGGGATTGCCACAGAATTCTAGCTATAGTAGTTCTTGAACTCAAACAATTGTGAACTTAATGTTATCCAAATGACTTCAACGAAAACGAGTCACTTTTAGATAATCCAATCACTTTTGAGATACCATCTAGAAAAAGAAGAATTAACATGACTTTATAAAATGTGTTCCAGAGCAACCACTTTCATCACAAAAACGTCCGGGTTCAATGGGGTGTGTATTCCTCGGTTATAGGAAAGATAACTAGATAAGTATGATAACACCAAAGGTTTTATTGTGTAAGGCGAAGCCAAGGCACCAGCCATCTCCTGTCACCAGAGACAAGGGCCCCAAAAAGGCGCTCTCCTGAGTGAAAAAGGCACCAGATAATGGGGAAAAAAGTTGTAATTTGCAACAATAAATAAATCTACTCATCATATGCAGAGGTAAACTAAATATAAGAAAGTAATAAGGCAAAACACGTATACACACAACGACAGAAAATGAACATGACATGTAAAAAAAAAGTGTGCTGTGGAGTGTAGACTATCCTACTAAGATAATTAGACATTACAAGTTATAAACTTAAAACTATGAAGAAAGTTATCAAGTAGAAAGAATGCAAATTTGCATATAGATTATAGCCATAGTCACATACTCACATACTCAATATATATAATGATCTAATGCTAATACATAATAATACTTCAACTACTAAGCATTTTCCAAATATATCTAACCAAGTCATCAAGTTTCCACATGTCCACGCAATGGCACACCAACAATAGTATCTTCATGCAAAAATAGACCACAAAACATCACAAATTAGTAAAAGAGGTAAAAACCCAATGTCACAAAAATAACCTCGTACTAAGACTCCCTAGAGAATGTATACATTGATATTCTCACCCACATTAGAACATGATGTCTTCAATATATACTCTTACTAGATAGAGTAAAACTTTTAAAAAGGAGTAATGATAACAAAACATAAAATATAAAACTAAAGCGACAACATCTTTTGTCGCCTTTTACCTCAAGCCAAGCCTGGGCACCTTTTGGCGCCTTGGTACCTCCTGATTGAAGGAGGCCTCCTGGGGCAAACTCAGAGACCAGGATTTGGAAGTCGCGTCGCCTGAGCGCTTGAGACACTCACGCAAACGCCTTTTTAAACTCTGGATAACACGTAAAATTAACAAGAAAATAACTGCCATGGGACATATTGATCATGTCCTCCACTCATCCTGCTTCAAAAAACTCTTGTCACGCGAAATGACAAAGATGTAAAATACATGATGCGGGAAGTTTGTTAAGATATTTTCAACATCTGCCTTTTGGACGATCATTCCTTTTTCATGTTAATCAGTTGGACAAGGAGGAACAAATTTTTACAGCTGGAAAGATACTACTTAACTTGACAAAGTTATAACATTTGATGCTACCTACAACATAAACAAAGAGTTTGGGCCTCTTCGGGTTTTTGGTGGTTTCAATCATTATAGCAGTTGACAATCTTTGCAGAGATGTTGTTATATGATGGATGACTTCATTATTTAAGAGATAGATTAAAACTTTTATAGAGGTACACAAACATAAGAAACCCCTAAAAATTATTACAGATTAATATGTTGCAATGACATATGTTCTCCCTAATACTACGCGTGAAGCTTACCATGCCTTATCACTTACGTGTTTGGCATATTATGCAAAATGAACACAACCACTTGGAGAATAATTTAAGGAAGGGGGTGGATTATTTGCTTACTTTATACAAGGTATGTTCAACTACGAGGAGGAAGTAAAATTTGAAGAAGCATGGTAACAAATGCTCGGCAGGAACTTACAAATACTTCATGCTTGACTTCTATTATAAGGTACACGAGAAATAGGCCAAATCATATATGAGAAGGTTCCGTAAGCAATGAGAAGCACTCAACCTAGTGAAAGTCCAAATGCATACTTGAAAATCCACTTCAATTAAATTTTGATATTGCACATTTCTTCAAGCATTTTGAGAGTAGTAAAAAACGAGAGTCAGAGACAAAGTTTCATTCCAAACAAAAAAAATTATAGTTTAAAATTTAAAAAAGTGTTCTTACTAAAACATGCAGCATCAGTGTGCACTCCCAAAAATTTTGAAATGTTTGTCAGTACGTCATGGGAAACTTAAGTAAAATAGTACTTCTATAACGGAGACACGCATGAGCATGTAATTAGTAATCTATATGGAAAAAGAATTGCATATAATTTACTTTAAAGATTTCGGAACATATATTCTGTTGCACTTGTAAGAAGTCTGCGACATTTGGATTATTATGCAAACATATATTGAACATTTTCAAATACTGTAAATAACCAATGTATTCCAAGTCAATATATTTTGACTTTTATATTAATCAAGAAAACAATGATCATCAGCAATATCGAAAATTGTTGATACATATATGCATAATATTTTAAATGCCTCAAACTTCTTGCAAGTGCAACAGAAAATCTTTCAAAGCTTTTAAAGATATTGTATGCCAATTGTTTTCATCTTGAACACTAACTATATACTCGTCTATATCTCAATTCTTAATTCTCTCCTACATTGATGATGCATGTGACATATTAAACTAGCAAATTGTTCAAAAAAAATCTTTAGAGTACACTAATGCTGCTTGGTTCAATAAGAACGTCTTTGGCTAAATAAAAGTAAACCCATCAAAAACCTCTTGCAACCATTATACTTGGGTGTTCATATGGTTTCGAGAAATTTCCTAAAATCCTTGTTTTCCGGTTCCAAACCTCATTTGGATCTTCATAACAATGATAAGTGATACCCCTCAATATATAAATAGAAATAGTTTCATAATATCATAAATACGGTTAGGGACTTCTAAGCCATCTAAATAATAGTAACGATAGGTTTTATGGGATTTCATTAAGAAGAAAATGAAAGCCATTCATGAAACCATCCAATATGTACACATATGACCGACAATTTTTACAGTTTCATGGATCCAAACACGGAAAATCTTCGTAAGAGAATAGGATTTTGTGAGTTCCATAGTTTCTGGCTTACTAGCCAAAGGCACCTTAAGGAACACCTCTTTAATCTTAATTTAGGCATTTTTTGTTTGGAATGACACTATGTCTCTAATTTGTGGCATTTATCCTTTTACAACCCTCTCAAAATGAGGAAATGCACAATGTCCAAATTTGTTTCAAATTATTGTTCAAGTCTACAATTACATTTTCACTAAGTATAATGTCTCTCATTCCCGAGGTACTAATCTTCATATATGCTTCCGACTTATTTCCTTTTAACGTCGTAAATCAAATTCAACCATTAAGTATTTGTAGCTTCATGCTTCACAAGCATTTGTTTTCAAGCTTCTTGAAATTCTATCTCCTCATCGTATTTAAACATGCACTAGTTGAAGTGGGCAAACAATCCACCCCTTCCTTAAATGTTGTATCCTTATGACACTTTTTGCATAATATGCCAAGGACATACACCATGGCATGCTTCAGGCATAGTACTAGAGAAGGTACTTTCCATTGCATCATGTTTATGTGTAAAAATGTCAGGTGCTTCTTTTGTTTGTGCACCTCTTTAGAAAATTTATATAGCCATTCAAATTATAAACCTGTCTCATCATATAACAATATCCTTCAAAGGTTATCACCCCCCTGTGATGATTGAACCAACTTTCACGTCAAAAAGCTTAAACTCCTTGTTTGTATTCTAGGTAGTGTTAATAGTGATAACATTACCAAACAGAGTATACAAGGATCAAAATTCCATCTGATCAAAAGTTTGAAAAATGCTCTCTCCTTGTCCAGCTACTCATGAGAAAAAGGATCCTCCAAAGACTCGTGTTGAAAATAGATTAACAAGCTTCCACCTTTACCATGTTTCAGATCTCTATCTTTCACGCTTCCTACTTCCCACTTCAAAATGTAAAAGAATATCCTTGGCATAACATCACAACTCTGACATTTCAATTTCACATCCAAGATGCATCATATGTCGAATTCACATCAAAGGCCCTACTTTCGTGGTTGTTGTTACACCATTACATCTCCTCAACCCAATTTATAGCAAGAGTGATACAATAATTGCTACATTACTACATCCAAGTTATAGTGATTCCCAGTATGAATTATATTTTACCTAACTTTAGAAGAAGAAAAACAGCAACCATCTAACGGAAGATATTCTAGAGCCATATTGCCATCTATAGATAACTCGAATCAAGTAATATATTATAATAAATTTTAGAAGATACAAAAATTGGTTTCTTTTTTTTGCAATTGACTAGTTATGGAAGAAAATGGGAGAATCTTCCACTGTGCTTCCACCCATCGAAGTTTCGCGAGCAGATCACATCGTCCAAGATTCGAAAAGCAGTAAGCAAGGGACCATTTACAAATTGGTTTGCTTCTTTGGATCTTTATTTTGAGACAAATTTTGTCGGAATAAGGGAAATTAGATATGGGGTCAGCAAACAAAACAATAGGAAGAGAGCAACATTCGGAATTTACATATCAGACAAAAGTTAGGGGCCAAATGTCGAGTCTCAGGATTGGTTTATTAGTATATTCCATTTCTATCTTTATAGTGGAATGAAAATGGCAGGAAATGATAGTTTTCTTACTCTTCGAGCATCCACTGTCGTTTGCTAAAAACTCAAAAAATGGAAATCGATTTAGAAATATGCCTCAGTCATTTGCTAAAAACCCATAATTTAGGATAGAAATGAACAGTAGCTTGCTAAACTTAGCAGCGCCTTTAGCCGATTGCTAAATATAGAAGACGGACGATGTTCATCCGTTTGACGAAGGGACGGATGAAGATATGCCGTCTAGTTAAATAAAAATAAAAAAAAGATGAGAGACGGATGAAGATCTTCCGTCTCTCATCGAAAACAAATTTTTTTATAAAAAAAACTGAAAACACGCCAGACAGATGAAGTTGTTCCGTCTGGTGTGTTTTTTTATTTTTTATTTTTTTTAAACAAAAAAAAAATCCAAAAAACACCCAGACGGATGATGTTCATTCGTTTGGTGTTTTTTTTTTTTTTGATTTTTTTGATTTTTTTATGATTTTAACAAACAAACAAACAAAAAAAAACCAAAAACCAAAAACACCCAGACGGATGAACATCATCCGTTTTGTGTGTTGTTTGACTTTTTTTTTTACTGAATACCCAAAAAAAAAAAGACAGAGACAAAGAGGGAAGATCTTCGCTTCTATTTTTAGACTTTGACGACTGCAGCGTGGTCCTTCTACTGCTATTTCTAAATGCTATATATAGCAATTGACATAGGAAACGATAGTGGATGCTCTTATGTTAGTTTCTGTTATAAAGGGTCAAGTCTCCTATTTTTATAATTAGTTGATAACAAGAACCTGAATATTTGTGTTTCTAACGCAGTCGCTCCATAATTTCAGCGGTTTCCCAACAATTCCCCTTTAAATTCTCTTTCTTCCTATTTTCTCCTCGATTTTTTGCCACTTAAAAGCCTAAATGGTTACCACAATACCATAATGCTATATGCTCCCTCAAAACTCACTACTACTATATATAATAGGCTAATAACTATAATTCAAATAGGTGTTATTCGGTAACACAGACAATAAAGGTGAAAGGTGCAATGAGAAAAAAATGTTTACGTAAAATGTTGTTAACTAAATCTTTGGAAAGGAAAAAAACTCACTGAAATACGGTGGGGGGGGGGTGGGGGGGGTGGGGGGGGTGCCTATTTTCATAAGTCTTCTGACCAATACACTTTTTTCTCAATTTTATCAAATGCCTAACTTAAGATAGCTTAAAAGTGATTCTAGAGACCAAATAGCTTTCAACTCTTGGGAAACAATATCATACATAGTCATAAACATCTTTTGTTAGAAGCCCCCTAAAGCCCACTAGCTACCAGTCACCGACTCACCATTTTAGCTTCAGTATTTTGGACTGGTGTATCCATGATTCAAATTTATTGGAAATATGATCTACAGTTAATTATTATAGTTATATTTAACAATTTTAAGGTTAATTTAATAAATTCTGTATTAGTCATGCACTAATTTCAAATATTTTTTTTCTAATTTTTAATATAATTTTGTAATATTATTGATGCATTTGTCACGAAATCCAGCGAACATGGTACAACCCTAAGCATCACCCTCGTACTTCCACTAGTTTTCGCAAAATTGCACACATATATCATTAACTCAATTTTTTCCTTCCATTGATGTTATCGTACTTGACTTCTAACACTATAATAGGTGCACGCAAAATATATGGCAAATTATATAATTTGAACTGCCAAAATTTAAGTATCTAGTTATTAACTAGCAGACAAAGAAAAAAAAACAAGTGACATAAATTTTCCTATATATTTGATGCATCAAGAATTTGGATGAGCATTGTTTTACTTGAGTTATTTAAGAGCTCAAGTCTTATTTTAGCTGTTAATGGTAACACACTAACACACCTCTATGCATGTCAGGTATATGTTTGTGGGTTTTAATGAGTTCAAATTCTTCTCCTACTAACAATTAATTTATTTTAATATACTCTTAAGTCTTAACAGCTTCTGTAATTAATCAGATGAAGGCTAGATATAATTGGATCCAAGGCTTCAGATAAGTCTGTGACTAAAACTGAATGAAAGCTTACATGATAATTTGTGATCTTAAGAGCCTAAAGACAAGTATGGTGTGGTGTCCGTTTCGTAAGCCCAACAAACAACTGAGCAAGTCATGAGACTTTTATATGGACAAGGGAACTTACGTGTAAAGATTGATCAGACTTTTTACCACTTTTGCATGTGTAGACAATTGAGTTTATTGATGGTACCATCGTAGCTGGATTGGTTAGGCAAACTTCTATTTTCTATCAACTGCATAAGCTCATGAAAATCTTACAGGCTGAAATAGTTTTTGTCATGATTGCAATTCCGTTAACTTTGGGAATAAAAAATACGATCTAAAGTCTTTCAATTTCAAAAATCACCTAACTTGGAAAAAAAAACATGTTAAAGAGTGAAATAAGCAAAATTATTACAGAGACAAAATTTTCACCTAAAATATCTTGCTACATTATAATTAAAAAATTGGCTACTTTGTATATTAGTAATATCGATAAATACAATAAGTTGATAAGTTGTAATTATTTAAAAGTTAGGGATATTGATGCCAAATTTTATTAATGGTTTGAAAGTAATGGTATGCTGCCAATTTTAATTAATGGTCCCCTTATTTGTATCATATGTGCAAAAGGACTTGCAAAATATGATTATTAATGTAACATAAAATGGTTGGACTAAGGCAAGGGATAACTTTTTAGTGGGTATTCAAGTTATGATTTATTTTATAGCATCATCATCATCATCTAAGCCTTATCCCATGAAAATGTGGTCGGCTAAAGAATCAAGGCTCCTAGACTATTTTATAGTCTTCTAACTGATTGTCAAGCTGACATCAACCCTCTATAATTAGGTTGATGCCAAAAATCCAAAATTACGATAAGAAAGGGTTTCTCACAGTTCTGTAAAGACCACTTGGCATCCTTCAAATTCTCCAAGACTAAGGAAAATGGTCTAGAAGAAGTTGAAAGATGCAATATGTAAGGTTTGACAATTTGACTTATTTTCCAATATCAAATTCAAGGTATCCATGCAATGTAAGTAGTGGCATCAAGTAATAGTAGTGCGCACATGTGAGCGGCTTTTATGGGTAAGATGGGTATTGTAGTGTCAACCAGTCGAAGTATCCAGGGGAAGAAAGACAGGGTAATATCCAGCAAATCATTCAAAGCAAAAACAAAAAGAGAGGCTGCCTTTCCCCATTTCCTCGAACGAAGTGAAGTGAGGGGATTTGATATAGCCTAGGCAAAGAAAGAAAAAATACAGAAAGAGAGACTTGTCGCAAACACATTGATGAGAAATGAAAATAACGAACGAAGACATAGTAAAAGACACGACTCATTGTGCATCTCCTACATGAGTAACTTCCTAATTTTGGAGTATAGTTCTCTCCTCAATAACTAAGTGCCCTGAATGCCATCAAAAAAATAAAAAAAATATTTTTTTTATAAAGCCCTTGGTAAGTGAGTGCTCAAACATCCTACTGCACTTTATGAGTTACACTTTAATGAGAAATTGCATGGCAAAAGACATCATGTTTCTTGTAATTTATACTCCCCCTGTTCCAAAATATATGTCGTTTTAGCCTCTTTTTGTTCCAAATTGTATGTAGGTTTAAGTTCCCAAAACAATGTCTTTACACTTTCAAGTGTTCATTAATTATTTTTTTATTCTATACCCAATTATACCCTTAACAGTTTTACACATTAATATAAAAAGAAAATAAAAGAGTGCATTTTTGTAACTATACTATTAATAGGTCATTTAATAGATTTAATGAAATAGGATATTTATTTCCCAATACACTAACCTACGGTATTACTTAATAAGAGTATAGAAACCTTCAACGGCTTATATTAGGAAACGAAGTGAGTATAATTGTGACTGGAATTGTATTATTTAACCAAAAGACTGTGGACTCTTGGCTAGCAATTACATCTACCAATATCATGATAATGATCCTCTCCATATTGCATGTTACTTTCATGGATAAATGAACAATTTATCAGTATAATCACTACCACACTAAAAGCTCATGCATGTTTTGCAAGTTACAGTGTGAACACTGGATAGCTGGTACAGGAGATATATGAGCTTTTCCTTGCAAATGTTTCACTAGCAGGAACTGTTCAACTTTATTGTATATGATTATATTCCATCAAATAAATATCTGAAAGTTAGATTATTAATTGGAAGTAGAGCCATTGTGCTCACCTATCATATGATTCTGTCAATTAGGCATCGCAGTACCACCCTAAAAGTAAATGCAACGTAGTTGATATGATTGAATGGGTTACTTATCTGACCACACCCAAAACGTTGTTGCATTTTTAGACTACCTTGGTAAAACCGTATAATGTACTGTACACTCAAATTTAGGGACAAGATTAGGCTATTGTCGAAACATATCTCAGGGTTTCCGTTATCAAAGTTTCTGTTATCATCGTTTCAGTTGTTTGTGCACGCGCGCACATGTCTGTGTGAATATATGAAAACTTGATTAAGACCGAGTTTGTTAATTTGTTTGTACGTGTGAAATTATTATATTAAAGAATTGATCATTTCAAGTTAGGAAATCAAAGTAGACAAGGTGGAATTAGGTAATTTTGGGTAGTATACAGGGAGCATTTTGAGATTTTCTAAATGATGATATTGCTTACTTTTTGAATTATCGTGTGGGTTTTAATGGTTATTACAGCTTGAATGATTGAAGAGCTAAATTTGTATTAATATCATATACAAAGATGAGTGAGAAAATATTCATTAAATTCACAAAATGCATGAGGATAGTAGGTAATAGGTTTAACCATAACAATGTTCTCTTTTCTAAATTAAATAAAGTAGGAACACCAAACTCATATTAGTATGATTTGAGTCGTACTTTAACATATATCACTAGGATCACTAACGAAGATACGCTAAAAGGAAATAACAAGGATGATACACTAAACGGAAATAACGAGGATAAAGGAATAAGAAGGAAGAATACAGTATTAATTCATTGCATGGCAATGCAAAAATAGCAAGTCAGTTAGCAATGGAGTTTCACGTGGAGTGTTGTACCATTGTCTCTAAATACTAAATATTCTTTACACATCACTATATATGTAACGTCCCGGGCCCCGCTCAGCTGCGCAAGTGACTACACATGCGCACACACGCGAACAAAACAGATCCTAACAACTGTCCACCACAGGCGTGCCTCACAAAAGGTGTTATAGTTTTCAGGTATCCTTGATCACGAGCAATTCTATATATACTCTCTCTCCTCCCCACCGATGTGGGACTACTACACACCACACCCCACGCTAATGCATGTGCACACACTCACTGGCCAGCAAGAACCCTGGGCCCCACTCACACAAGCAGTCAACTATTCTTCTCATCCCATTAATCTTGGCCAAATCCCATAGGACTTATCCCATAGAACTCCCTGTAAGCCCACCTACCGCTCTTACTTAATATATATATATATATTCTTCCAATATAATATTATATATATACTCTTAAGTACGGGGTGTTACACACACACCCCTTTAAGAACTCAGCGTCCTCGCTGAGCCCGAAGCTTGCAATCTAGCACAGAATCCCTTTCTAGCAGATGTGGAGTGGAGTACCCTGATTCTGCTACCTAGTCTCCCTACCCGGGACAACTAGCCTAGCTTCATCTCAGATGTGCCTCTAGCCTAGCTTCATCTCAGATGTACCTCTAGCCCACTCTTAACCACAATCGGTGTCGAAAATCGACTCTGATACCATTTGTAACGTCCCGGGCCCAGCACAACTGCGCACGCGACTACACGTGCGCACACACACGAACAAAACAGATCCTAACAACTGCCCGCCACAGGCGTGCCTCACAAAAGGTGCTATAGCTTTCAGGTGCCCCTTGATCACGAGCAATTCTATATATACTCTCCCCCACCCCACCGATGTGGAATTACTCACACCATACCCCCACACTAATGCACGTGCACGCACACACACTCACTCTCCCCTTCTTCCACGCCAGCAAGAACCCCGGGCCCCACTCACACAAGCAGCCAACTATTCCTCTCATCCCATTAATCATGGCCATATCCCAAAGGACCTAGCCCATAGAACTCCCTATAGGCTACTCCTCTCACTTATAGGCCCACCTACCCCTCTCACTTATATATATATATATATATAATAAAACACAAAGAAAGCTATCAAGTGGCTCACCTTCAATCCCCCCAAAATTAAAGGCCTAGATCTAACCTCACAAAACACATTTTCTCCCCAAAATTTCAAACCCCCAAACCAAAAATTTCCCCCCCAAAACTAAAAAATTCATTACTTTATTACTATCTCTCACTTCTCTCTTCACTTTTTCATATTTCTCTCTTTTTTCTCTCTCCCTATCTCTTTCTCCTATTCTTTCTTTATTTACTTAGAAATTTAGATTTTAAGATTTCAAGTTTGTAAATTTTCAGAATTTTTATGTTTTTTTTATTGCACATGTTATATTGAAAATAGCAAATATTGCTTCAACAGTTAAATTTCATCATTTTGCACACTTAAAGTTCTAAAAAGTTAGATTTTACAACCTCATTTATAAAAAAATTTCAACATATACTAATGGAAACTTGGACTTTTATTTATAACTAATTATTGTCATACTATTCAAACTTGAGCTACATAATTGTTGTTTTATTATTTACGGGGCTTTTCGTGTTTTGTATCATTCCGAAGACGTGCCGTAGGCACGTGCCCACGGGCAAATCTAGTATATATATATATATGGGAAAAGGGGGTATGAGCAACTTGCCCATTTAGTAAATAAGCAATTGATGATGTGGCATACATGTGATTGGAAAATCCGTAAAAGGATTAGTTGTCCAATGTATCACATGCATATGCATGCCACTTAATCAATTGCTCATTTGCTAAATGAGCAAGTTGCTCATATCCCTTTTACCCTATATATATATATATATATATATATTCTCCCAATATAATATTATATATATACTCTCAAGTACGGGGTGTTACACACACACCCCCTTAAGAACTCAGAGTCATCGTTGAGCCTGGAGCTTACAATCTAGCACAGGATCCTTTTATAGCCGATGTGGAGTGGAGTACCCTGATTCTGCTACCTAGTCTCCCTACCCGAAACTAGCCTAGCTCCATCTCAGGCGTACCTCTAGTCCCCACGATCGGTGTCAAAATTTGGCTCTGATACCATTTGTAACGCCCCCACACACACGAACAAAACAGATCCTAGCAACTGCCCACCACAGGCGTGCCTTACAAAAGGTGTTGTAGCTTTCAGATATCCCTTGATCACGGGCAATTCTATATATACTCTGTTTCCTCCCCACCGATGTGGGACTACTCACACACACCACACTAATGCACACGCACAGCACGTGCACACACACACTCTCTCTCCCCTTCTTCAACGCCAGCAAGAACCCCGGGCCCCACTCACACAAGTAGCCAACTATTCTTCTCATTCCATTAATCTTGGCTAAATCCCATAGGACCTAGCCCATAGAACTCCCTATAGGCCTACCTACTCCTCACTTATTTTATATATATATATATATATATATATATATATATATATATATATATATATATATATATATAATAAAACACAAAGAAAGCTATCAAGTGGCTCTCCTTCAATCCCCAAAAATCAAAGGCTCAGATCTTATCTTACAAAACATATTTTCCCCCAAAAGTTCTCCCAATACTCAAAAGCTACCAAGTGGCTCTCCTTCAATCCCCAAAAATCAAAGGCTCAGATCTTATCTTACAAAACATATTTTCCCCCAAAAGTTCTCCCAATACTCAAATTCAAATCTCCCACCCAAAACAATTTCTATATTCATTTTTTTTTCCTCTCTCTCCCTCCCTTTTCTATTCAAAAAATTAAGAAAATAAAAACTTTAAAATATTAAAAAAAATTAAAATTTAAAAACTTTAAAAACTTTAAAAATAATTCAAAAAAATTCAAAAAATCATATAATATGTTTTTTGCTCTATGTTTGCTACTTCAATTAATTTGCTGGACCTCCGAAACTATTTTATATAATCAAATAAGGTGCATCGTTCCGAAGACATGCCGTAGGTACGTGACAACGGGCAAACCTAGTATATATATATATATATATATATATATATATATATATATATATATATATTCTCCCATTATAATGTTATATATATATACTCTTAAGTACGGGGTGTTACAATATACCCCATATATACCCCACATACCAAAAAACATCAATCACTTTCCAAGAGCACAGGAAACTTACGCATTCGTCCGTACAAGCAACCTACAAATAATGTCTCAAAAGAGTCTTGAGAAAACCCTAAAACATGTCCTCTTGAAGTATGCCTCCGCATCAGCAATAAATTTATAAAAATACTAGGTTTGCCCGTTGATACGTGCCTATAGCACGTCTTCGGAACAGTGTACCTTATTTGATCATATAAAATAGTTTTGGAGGTCCAATAAATTAATTGAAGCAGCAAACATATTATATGAGAAACTTTTGGGGGTCCAGCAAAAAATATATTATATGATTTTTTTTTGATTTTTTTTAAAGTTTTTAAATTTTTATTTTTTAAAAAAAATTTAATTTTTCTTTAAAATTTTAAAATTTTTTATTTTCTTAATTTTTTGAATAGAAGAGGAAGGGAGAGAGAGAGAGAGAGAGATAATAATTAAATAAATATAGGAGTTGTTTTGGGTGGGGGATTTGAATTTGAGTTTTGGGGAAAAACTTTTAGGGGGAAAAATATGTTTTGTGAGGTTAAATCTGGGCCTTTGATTTTTTGGAGATTGAATGAGAGCCACTTGATAGCTTTCTTTGTGTTTTATTATATAGATATAAATAAGCTCCAAAAAAAACATATAGATTAATATTACAACGGTTTTTTTTCTTTTTGGCAAAAAAATTACATATGTTAATTTCCAAAGAAAACACTAAGATATCCTTCAATAATCTGTCAATGTATTTTGGAATTGTGAAAGTCCCTGCCACTAGGCTAATTTCGAAGTTGTAGAAGGGTTGAGAAAAATTGCACTTGTATTCTACCACATTCCCGCAGGTCGAGCACACATTTTTTAAAGGGATAAAGAAACGAGACAAATGTCCAACAAATTGTAGGCCGAGATCTGGATGTCCGCAACGAAATCTATTTTATTTACCAAAAATAAATAAACGCACCCAACAAGATTCGAACCCGGGGTGCTCAGATACAATGTGAAAGTCCCCACCACAAAGCTAAAACTTCGAAGTTGTAAAAGGGTTGAGGAAAATTGCACTTGTATTTTAACAGCAATGATTAATCGTTTTTGTGAAGTCATAAAAGTTGAAACTCAATATCAGTATATATAATGGTATCACGACTCAGTATCACATACCGTATCAGATGTTCAATTCTGGTCTTGATCTCAAATTTCTGAGAAAATTTTGTTGTCTTATCTCAGTGTCTCGGGATCTTTCACATCAGCTTCTTAAAGTGTTTTAAAAAATAATTTAACATTATGAAAAATAGTTAAATATTTGAATCTTAGAACAAACAATCAATGTAGAATATTTTTGAATTATAAGAATCGATTGTAATAACTATTTGTGTTAATTTCATTTGCATGTGCAAAAAATATCTAGTTTTATAAATAATATTTTTTATAAAGTATACTGTGAATTTTAAATTAAATTACTGTAACTAAGAAAGATTAGAATTTTAATCTACAAAAGATACACTACAAAATATGCGCGCGTGTGTATATATATATATATACTAGTAATTTAAACGTGTGATGCACGTCTTAATAAATATAGTTTTTTAAAGTAAAAATTCAAAGGTTTGAACCTAAGACCTCCTTTATAATAGTTATGCACGTGCATTGCACACATTGATAGATTTACAAATGACATTAAGGCCTTCTCCCATTATAATATTAGAGATTTACACGTGCGATGCGCGTATTAATAATACAGTTTTTTTAAAGTAAAAATCCATAAGTAATCTGGGTTTGAACCTAAAACCTCCTTTATAATAGTTATGCAAGTGTGTTGCACGCATTGATAGATTGA
This sequence comes from Hemerocallis citrina, assembly GCA_017893485.1. Taxonomy (NCBI): domain Eukaryota; kingdom Viridiplantae; phylum Streptophyta; class Magnoliopsida; order Asparagales; family Asphodelaceae; genus Hemerocallis; species Hemerocallis citrina. The sequence continues at coordinate 279,509,567 of CM030359.1, forward strand.
CAAATAACACTAAGACCTTCTCCCATTATAATATTAGATTAGATATATATATATATATATATGAGAAAATGGAAGGAAGTGGCATTGGAGGAAATTTCCTCCTATGGCACCTTAAAAAATCCTACCCCCTCCTGCCAAGTGCATGATCCACATCGTTCAAAGTGTTCAGCATGTTACTCATGACGCGCTACGGAACCCCCAACCTGCCGAGGGACCGAGCAGGACATAGCTAGCGGCATGGACGCATACTCAGCGTCAGCGGCTTCGTGTCACACTGGAGTGATCCAATATGTGGTTCTACATGTTCCGCCACTTCTCCGTTCATTTCCAATACTGATCGTGAAACACCATGAGCAGCAGGATGATAAGGTCCGAAATTTGAAGTGAAATTCTTGCGGTGGAGGTTGCTGATACAGAAGGCTCTTCAAGAGTAACCGAACGCTTCCGCCTTCAGGAATCTTTTTTTTATATTAAAAAATGAACCACAGGATTGTATAGACCAAGAAACCTATTCTTGGCTTCCGTGATGGAAATAACAATCTTCATTTTTCTTAAGAGGATGAAATATTATCAAAGTTGAATGTGTTTTGCCCATGTATTTAATAATCGCAATAGTTGTATGGCTGAAAAACCATTCATTTTGCAACCTCATGATGAATGGGCAAAATGTATTCAAATTTAGTAATTTTTCTTCACTTCATATTTTATGATATAAAGATCAAGTTGAACGGTGTGAATCGTGAATTTTGATTGTGGAGAATGGGTTTTTAGTGCGTCATAGGAGGAAATTATATATATATACACATTATAAGCAATAAATCGTGTTGCCTCTCTTACACTCTCATACTTGCTCAACGACAGTTGTGCCTATTATATGTTTTAATCTTCAGTTTCAATTGGTTAATGTTGTTTTGTTCTTTCCTTTTTAACTTAAGTATCGACAAATACCGAGTTTTTAGGCAAATATCGTTCGGGTAGGTAAAAAACCAAGACAACTCAAAAACTTGTCTCGATCTCGCCGAGATTTAATACCATGGTATAGATAGTAGGAAAATATTTTTGGAATGGTATCAAAAGCATCGTTGTTACAAATATGAATGATGGATATATTTAAAAATCACCAACTTAAGAAGACAAGCAAACAATGATGAAAATTTACAAGATTTAAATAGCTTCTAACATAAATGAAGTTAAATTGTGTTTTTAATCAATCCTATACAAAATCACAAATCTATCTCTCAACGACAAATTGATGGCAAGTGCTCTAGTAGTCAAGCAATAATTCTCTTTGTTAATAAGCAAGAGGTCGAGGGTTCCAACCCCACTTGCATCAATCCCTTATTATGGGATGAGAGAGAGAGTCTATGTCGTTGTCTTCTGTGTGTGCTGGTTTGGGGGGGGGGGGGGGGGGGGGGCACTGGCCAACCCAGGAATATTATCATGTGGGGTTAGGATTATTAACGGGGAAAAAAATCAAAACAAAGTTAATATAACTTGAAAATAGTATAAAAACAAAAGTGAAAAAGTTCCGACTGAAAATAACATTGTTTACAATATCATTCTTCAAGGCTTCATTTCCTAAAAATGTTGCATGATGTCTTCAGTGCTAATGGTATCGACGGCTTCATTTCCTTAAATTTAAAGGATCACTTTCTAAAAGTAGTATGATATCAACAGATAATTAATATACAGTATGTCATTATCGAAGTTCGAAAACAATTTTATATCCACCACGTGTCGTTGTACGTGCAACGTGACGCTTCCTTGGTGTTGAGGACGCTTCTGAAAACAAGGTCCCCTAAGTATATGCCTACCACATATTCATTTTGTGCGACATATGCATCAAATAATGCCTAAGCGGTTGGGTTAGGATCAAAATTTGGTCTCAACGCCTCAACCAATTAACTTGGATTTGAATATAACCATCTTTGTATATACACATAACCATCATATGACTCATCACTCATGCCAGAAAATGTCAGTTATTTCATTCTTTTCCACTTTGTAAACCATGCACAGTTCAAATTCATTCTTTCAAACACTCCAAGACTTTTTTGGTATTATTATTAATATTTATTTCACATTTTTTTCAGATTTTGTACCATTTTCTAATTATCTTCCTTCATACAAATTGTGGAAACCTTATATGTGGAGTATGCAGCTCATTCCACCAAGGTTTTAAATGCCGGATATCGGAGTCGTGTCAGACTAGAAATTTTTGTGTATATCGGGATATATCGGGAGATATCGAGAGATATATTGGGATATCTAGATATGTCGGATTGTTATGTAGGATAGAAAAAAAATATCATATATATGACCTACATGACATGTACATACATTGCATTTTAACATATATCACATAAATAACACAAATAATATGAAAGTAAACGAATTAATGAAATACATGCATTACGCTCAAATTGCACATTAATAATATACAATAAATCATATGATGTCAAACGTAGATATGCATGAATAACATAATGAAATTGAAAAATCAACCAAAATAAACAAAATATATAGATTCTAGATATGGAAACCATCACAGAGTTTGACATATCTAATTCGAAACAAAAGAAAAGAAGAATAACATATAGGAATCCAAGCAAACTGATAAAGTTTTAAAATGTCATAATCATTTCAAACATAACCAAAAGTTAATTGGACTCAAATGGGTTGGTATGGATAATGGTTTCGGGTTTGATTTGATTCAAATCTGTAAAACTAAAAACTTTTTTTTACCAGATATTACCGACACATTTTGGGAAAATAGCAGGTGATATATCGGCCAATATCTGACATATATGTGATATATTCCCCAAAAAGACATATACTAATTATATAAGCATATCGTGTCGGTTTACTCTCCAACCATATATATTGGCCGAGATATCGGATATATCGAGGATATTAAAAACATTGTATTCCACTATGTTCTGCGTAGTGGCGATCTGGCGATCTATAACATTGACGATAGTTGTATTGTGCATTCAACAAGTAAGAATTTGGGGTAGAAGAGTTAGCCCAAACTTCACAGGGGTTTACATAGTTTGCTACAAAGTACAACAACAACAAAGCCTTTTTCCCAACTAGTTGGGATCGGCTACATGAATCCTGGTCTGCTCGGTTTAGCGCAGTATCTTTTGTACGGTCAAAGGCTATCATATCTTTTCTCACTGTTTCCACCCAAGTTAGTTTAGGTAACTCAACATTCAATACTTATCACCTCTTTCTAACGGGGGCAATGCTATGTCTACGTTTGACATGTCCAAACCACCTGAAGCGATTCTCTCTTAACTTATCTTGGATTGGAGCTACCTTTAGCATGTTTCGTATATACTCGTTTCTAATCCTATCCTTCCTTGTTTTACCACACATCCATTTTAACATCCTCATCCCCGCTACACTCATTTTTTGGACATATTATTTCTTTGTAACACTCTGATCCATACATCATTGTTGCTCTAACAACCGTCCTATAAAATTTTCCCTTCAACTTCAAATGTATGCGTTTATCACACAAAACACCACTGGCACTTCTCCACTTAAGCCACCCTGCTTGGATCCTATGTATAACGTCTGCACAAAACTTCCCATCTCTTTGTATAATCGAGCCTAAATATCATAAACGGTCTCTCTTAGGTATCTCTTGACCATCAAGCTTCACTACTTCCCCAGTGTTCCGAATATCACTAAAACTACACTCCATATACTTTGTTTTAGTTCTGCTTATCCTAAAGCTTCTTAACTTCCAAAGTTTCTCTCCACAATTCTAATTTAGCATTGACTCTTGCTATAATCTCGTCCACTAAGACGACATCATCGGCAAAAAACATACACCAAGGCACCTCATCTTGTATTCCTCGCATCAATTCATCCATAACCAAAATAATGAGGTAGAGGCTTAAAACCGAACCTTGGTGTAAACCTACTATAATAGGAAAATCACTAGTCTCTCTTGTCTTGTGGTTGTTCTAATTGTGGTCGTTGCCTCTTCATACATATCCTTAATTACCTCAATATACCGCATAGTTACTCTTTTATTATTTAACACCCACCATACTATGTCTCTAGGGACTTTATCATATGCTTTTTCTAGATTTATAAAAATCCTATGTAGATCTTTCTTATTCTCTCTATATTTTTCTATAAATCTTCTTAGGACATAAATTGCTTTCATTGTTGACCTCTCAGGCATAAATCTAAACTGATTCTCAGAACTGTAGTTTCTAGTCTCAGTCTGTGTTCGATCACTCTCTCCCAAATTTTATCGCATGACTCATTAATTTAATCTCTCAGTAGTTGGAGCAACTTTGTATCTCCTTTATTTTTATTATTTTATATATAGGTACTAAAATACTCTTTCTCCATTCATCGGGCATCTTCTTAGTCCTCAAAATTCTATTAAACAATTTTGTTAGCCAACTCACTCCTACATCTCCAACAAACTTCAATGGGTATATCATCCGGCCCTAAAGCTTTTCCTATTTTCATCCTTCCTAGAGCATTTCGAACCTCCGAGGTCATAATTCTACGGAAAAACATATGCTTTCAACTCTCCCTCGAGTCCTCTATATTTAAGTTGCTCACAGCATTTTCATTTAATAACTTCTCAAAGTAATTTCGCCACCTTTCCTTAATTTTCTCATCTTTTACTAAGATTCTTGAATTCTCGCTCTTAATACACCTAATTGTATCCAGATCTTTTATTTTTCGATCGTTTTGTTTAGCAAACTTATAAATGTTATTTTCTTCTTCTTTTGTTCTTAATTTTGTGTATAAATTATCTTAAGTTTTTTTCTTTTGCATCTCTTACCGCTTTCTTAACTTCTTTTTTAACGGTCTTATATCTCTCCAAATCTTCTTCATTTCTACTCTTTTGCCATATTTTGAAGATTGATCTTTTTTTCTCTCACAATATTTTGAACTTCTTCTTGCCACCACCACGTTTCTTTATTTAGCAACCCTCTATCCTTAGATTCTCCAAGTACCTTTTTTGAAACTTCTGTACGTAGCCATTTTAGTTTGCTACAAAGTAAAAAAAGAAAATTACAGCTCCAGCACAAAGCATTTAATGTACAAACTAATGTAGATCTGTTAATGAGATTAAACAACCATACACAACCCCACAAATTAACCTGGCCTTTTTTTTGGTAAAGATTAACCTAGCCTTGATACCACAACTATTATATCATTCAAAACTGTCCATTTTCACAAATCAGGTTGTTTATTGCAACACATAAATGCAAATATAAATATGTTAAATTGCATAGGACTGTCTACGAAAAAAGAGAAACTTACAAACCTCGTTAACAGATTCTTTATTTTGAGTATCTTCAAAAAGGGAAGAGTAATAAGCCGGATCATAAATGGCAGCTCCTATAAAGTCATCATTATTGGAGTTCAGACTGCCTACTTCATTGGTTGCAGGATTTAGAAAACTGCTTCTTACATCAAAATCTGCTCCACGGGAGATTGAACGGTCAAGAGATGAAGACCCCAATATGTACATCTGAATCCACAGGAATGAGGACAAGAACCTCACTGAAAAGCCAATGACTTGCATCGACAGAGCAAGCCTGAGTGAGAAGACGAAGAAACTCCCATATTTTTCAGCGTCAAGTTTCCTGCCAAAGGAATAACAATGAAAATAAAATATTATTTGTTTCGGTTAAGAATATAAAAAGTAGTAATGTCATGGTCCGTTAAAAAAAAGGAAAGAGCAAAATAGTAGGATTTGTAGCAATATCAGGAAAGATGAATATTAGCAGCGATAAAAAAGCTACACATGTATATGACACAACATAGATCTCGTAGCACCAGGGCCGGCCCCCACCTTGAGGCCGGTGAGCCTCAGGCCCCTGGATTTTTTGCAATTTTAGGGGGCCCCAAATTTGTACTCCCCTTGTAAATATAGGCACGTATTTTATGCGTAAAAAATTATATTGTTATTAGGGGGCCCCCAAAATAATTATTTGGGTCTTTCGCCTTGGGCCACCGAAAACTCAGGGCCAGCCCTACGTAGCACATAACACATATATAACAAATATAATTTGCAATGCAGCATGAGACACTGAAGTATTATACACCATCTTATCAACCGAAAATAGAAGTAGAAATAAGTCATTGAATAAAAAAATGACTGACTTTTCAATTTTGTGTTGAGATCCAGCTCAATATAATGGATTAATTTAGGTGGATCCAAAAGACTGATCACCCTAATTGCTCCAGTACAGGAGGAAATGAAGCTTAAGCAACTTGTGGAACTGATGATGGCTTTAGAAAGGTGGTAATACTTCTACCTAGGTTGTATCAATATTGCTTAGATAGTGAGTCAACATGCGTTCATATTGAATAATAAGGCCCTCTATCATCTTCAAGACTTGAGCAGTCCTGTTCCCTATACCACATTCAGCACAGCTGGTTTTACATCAAGATCATCTAGATGGCAAGGTCCTAAGCAATCAATTCTACAGTTCGCATTTTCATTGTAGCATTCATTATGAGTGTGGTTCAGCATTATGAGAGGGAGCCCTTGCATGGAGATGCACCTGAGAAGAAGAGTTCTTTCTAGGTTCAGTTGAACAAGGTGCAAAGGTGAAGAAGGCTCATGAAAAATGGAATGGAGGGGTGGGTTAGTAACTTTAAATAAGGGTCTTGTTGGAACTTCACTGGAGATCTATAAGATTGAAGAGAAGGGAAAAGAGTTATGGCGTTGAATTGGGTGTGGGTGTAAATTAAAAAATTGAGAGAAATTACAGTTATATACTGCCATATTTACTTTTTTTTTAACCTTTCCACACGCAAAAACTTTATTTTCAATTCATGTTTGCTTATAAGTTTTGTTTAGTCTCTTTCAATAATACAGTTGTACAAGAATGAATGTATATTAAATATGATGGTATAATGGAAGATAATTTCCATATCTAATGCTTACTGTCCTTGCCCACAACGTAAAGAATGAAGAATCCAAACGAAGTTCCTAGAGTGGATGAGACTTTTGGCATCTCAGATTTGGTCATATTTATCTAACAGAATCTACGGCTTGAAGATGATTGTCATCAGATTTATCTAGAGGTTTCACCTTATAAAGGATAATATTGTGTAGGGGGTCAAATGATCATGATTCCTGACAAGGCCAAAGAGATGGGTGTCAAGAAAAACTTCAAGCTGGTTCCATTGATGTTTGCTGTCCTATGTCCACCTAGGCAAGAGGATCCGACAAGCACTTCATTACCTTTACAAATAATAATCAAAATATGCCTATACTTACTTGATGCACAACAAATTAATTATTTAGGATGAGATAAGTCAAACTTTTTTTATCCAGATGAGGAGGAAAGCACTTCATTACCTTTACAAATAATAATCAAAATATGCCTGTACTTACTTGATGCACAACAAATTAATTATTTAGGATGAGGTAAGTAAAACTTTTTTTATCCAGATCAGGAGGAAAGCACCCCTTTGGAGATTTTAGGGACTACTTATTAACAAAGGGATTACATATTTACATTCCAACTAATAGCACCATGCACTCCCAGGAGAACAGTATATTAGAAAGGATTAACAGATCACCCTTGGATAAGGTTTTTCCTCCTATTTGGTTTAGCAATATGCCCCTGAGGTAGGACGATACAAGACCAAGTTCCTCGAAAAACTATTCCCAAAACTCCCATAGAGTAATGTCGTGGCAACTAGCCTTTGCTTAATTGCATTCGTAATAGCGATATTCAGCTCCTGCGGAAAGGAAAATCTAAATAAACTCGAATTACGACCCAAATGGGTTTGCTTTGAAGGTATAAAAGGAGCCGGCAAGGGGTTAACTACCTGTATAAATGCCCAACTCTAGTAAGAGAATAGCAGTAAAATGAAAAAAGACAGTTGACACAGATTAATAAAATTAATTATTTGTATAGGTGACAACACTAAGAAATGAAAGGAGAACAAATTCATGTAGTGAACCTCAAAATCCTGAGACTAAACTTTCTTCTTGTGAGAGCCCTCAACAAAGTCTGCTCACAGAAACCTCTCAATCACATGATCTTCACGTGCAACTTCATAGTGCTAGGTCCTCTCCAAACACTTGTCTTCAAACCCTTTAGCATTGCTCTAATTATAAACCCTCTACAAGAATGTAACAAATTGCCAGACCCTCCCTTAACAAAAACCAAAAGGTCCAAATCAACCACCAAAAATTGACAGTAACATCTGCTGACTACACCCACACCTCAGGGTAGCAAACCATACAGGTACTATCTAGTAAACCATTTTCTTCGTTTAACCATTTCCTCAAAGTAACACATCGCCACCCATTTGCCCCCTCGTTCTTGTTATTCTTTGATCTTCATTTCTAACAGTTAAGCTTTTATAAATTACAACAACTACTTTAAAGCTACAGAATAAGACATCCAAGTAGCATACCAAATCGTATGGGAAAACAGTATGAACCATCCAATATCAAGTAAAATCGCACAGACGAGAAGCACCGCATAAGTCCGCCCAAGACTCTGACTACTGCTCTCAATCGCAACGAGCGCAAAGAGCGCCACAACCAGATTCACCAGCAGCACACCATTAAACAATGCGCCCAGCGATCCAATCAAAGCACACGCTATCTAAACCACAACAACAAAAAAAACAAGAAAATACAATAAAGTTCTTGAAAATTCGATCAAATCGAAATCTAAATATAAATGAGATCTGTTTGCAGGAAAACGGAAACCCTAATTTGGGGATCGAGTGAGTGAGGGACTGACTTGGACGTAGATGAAGAGGACGGCGAGGGTCTGAATCCTATCGTAATCCCGAAGCCACGATCGAATCCGCGATCCTAAAGACGAGGAAGAACAGGGCATTATGATGCCAGCGCGGAATTTGAGGTGTTTTTTAGAGAGAGAAAGGGGTTTTGATTTTGGTTTTGGGGGAGGGGAGAGAAAAAGAGGAATCGCCTCCCTTTCTCTGCATTTGGGAGAGAAGATGAGGAAGATTAAGAGGGGTTTTGGTTTTGGGGCGCGGGGGTGGCGTGAGTGTGAGGATGGCAACGGACCGGGCTTGGACCAGACTTGTACAAATCCATGTCTGAGCCCGAAAATTTTACAGGATCCCAGCCCGGTCCGATTTTGGGTCAGACTGCTAAATTGAGACCCAAATTTGGTTCCAAATAAAAGCAAAAGGCCTGAGCCCGATCCGTTTGCACGTGCTAGCCTCATATTCCAAGAATCCATCAATGGAAGTATAAACGAAACCCAACTCAAACACGGTAAAGAGAAAATGTCAAAAGAATGTATGCATGAGACGTTGCGGCAAAATAATAGATTGAAGAAGACAGAGTGAGATACCGATTAGTTGACAGGGCTGTCTTGGGGTCGTTGACGGCAAGGGCCAGCAACGAAAGCGTCTGGCGGTAAGAGCATCCACAGTCGTGCTTTGCTAAAATAAGCATTTTTGCATATTATACATATAGCAAAGCGAGTTTGCTGCAGTGTTAAAATGCTATAATATAGCGAACAAAAAAAATGATCGGACGGATCTTCAGATCCGTCCCACGAGTTTTAGATATTTTTTGCAATTTTTTAAGATTTAAAAACATTTTTTTTTGTTTTTTAAAAATTAAAAAAAAAGTGGGCCCCTCCACAGACAGTCTTCAAGATCTGTCCAGGGGATTCAGCTTAAAAGAAAAAATATATTTTTTTCGGAAATTCAAATAAACGTCGGACGGATTATCTAGTTTTGTCTGAGAAACTAAATAATGTTTTTTTATTAAGCGACGGATTGTCTAGTTCCGTCTGGAAAAAAAAATTAAAAAAAGTGGGACGGATCTTGAAGATCCTTCCTGTATAATATGCATTTTTCTTATATCCACTCTCATATATAATCATCTACTGTTGCAAAAACATCAAAATATGCATAACTAGCAAACAACTGCAGCGTTTCGTTTGCTATAAAATGCGTAAAGTGAATTGATATGGCTAAAAATGGGGTTAAATCGGAACCGTCCAGATTGGGCACGAATCTCGAAGCTCGGGGGTAAAAGGGTAATTTCACACACATGCGGGTCCAAAGCGCGTTCTGAATCTCCTTCTCACAGATCCAATAACCCACCAATGGGTCCGCTCCAATTGGGCACGGGTCCCGACCCGAAGTGAGCCCAGACTAGCAAGAGACAAATCAGGGCCACTGATTTGACCCAATCAACGGGCCTGATTTGCTCTCACCGGGAATCAAGGAAAGATTTCCTAAACAGACTGAGGATTTTGCTCCCGGCTGTTACACAGGAAATCAGACCCTTAAACGGCTCCCCGGGCGACTATAAATACCACCCCTCTACCACCATGACCAGGTTAATCACTTTTTCACCACTTTTAAGCTCTTTCTTAATCTCTTCTGATTACTGACAAGAGCGTCGGAGGGTGCGTCACCGGAATCAACCCCGGTGTTTCGCACTTCCTTGCAAGTTGCGCCAGGAACAAGAAGGCTTGAGTCAACTGTTCAGGTTGTTCCCGGACTCACAAATTCTATCTGTTTACCCCCACACCGAAATCAGTGGTAACAGATTGGCACCGTCTGTGGGAAGCAACCACACGAACAGCCTCAGCCCCTTCTCTGTCGTCCTCTCCAACCATGCCTCCAAAGAAGGTCAGATCCCGAGGGTCCAACCGCAGAGTTAATCCTACCGACCCTACAGAGAAAGCCCCCTTCAATCCTAGAGCCCGACCTTCCTCCTCCGGCCCAGTAGGGCCAACCTCCTCTTCCCAAGCAGCAACCTAACAATGGCCCTTCCGGCCATAACGGTCGGAAGTAGAAGCAGCCCCTCAACCAGGACCATGTCTCAGTCCATAATGGGTCCTCGGACTCGATGGCTTCTCATCATCCCGACCTCCGCAACACGCTCCTGAACCGCCAGAAGGACGGCGACCTCCGCACCCACCTTGACGAAAGGCGGGCCCGAGAGGGAGCCTCCAGCCAGCGTCAGGGTGAGCGGTCTCCTCGTCGCCGAGACGGTAGAAGGTCCCCGGACCGCAGGGGCCGGGCAATGTCTCCTGAACGCAGGAGGAGGAGGCCGGATTCCCCCGCGGATCGGCATCCTCGGAGGAACAATGACGCACCGATCACTCGTGCCGAGTTCCTGCAATTTCAGGACACTGTGCTACAGGCCCTCAACCTTCGGCAGAACGTCCAAAATGCTCAGAGGGCTCCGACGCCCCCGAGGGACCCCAGTCCTCGCCGCCGAACCCGAAGTCCTTCCCCGGCTCCCAGCCGCCAGCGGCAGCAATACAGTCCTCGCCGATCCCAGGACTACCGGCGCCGCAGTCCGTGCTCCCCCTCCTATGAAGAGGAGTCCGGGGGGTCATACGATTACCAGCGGAGGGACGACGCCCTCATCCGCCATCTCCATGAGGTGGAAAGGCGTATCGGCCGCATGGACAGGGAGGAGGAGTCCCGAGCAGGAACCGTCCGTCCCAGCCGACCCCCTTTCTCGCGGTCGATCATGGAGGCCCACATACCGAGGGGTTTCAAACCTCTGCAGTTTGAAACGTACTCAGGGGAATCCGACACGGTTGATCACGTCGAAAGCTTCAAGACCCTGATGCTGATCCATCAAGCTTCCGACGCCGTGCTCTGCAGGACCTTCCCTGCCACCCTCAGGAGGTCGGCTCGGGAATGGTACTCCAGACTCGCCCCCTCCTCCATCTTCTCGTTCGAGCAGTTTGAAACACTGTTCATAACTCACTTCGTGAGTAGCAGGCGAGCCGAGAAGACAAGTCTCTCCCTGCTGAATCTGCGGCAGGAAAGGGAAGAGAAGCTGCGGGACTATGTGAAGAGATTCACCGCAGAGGTCAGGTCTATCGCCTCCTTAGACCAGTCAGTGGCGACCGTGGCGTTCCAGTCGAATGTTCTCAATGCCAACCTCCGATCGTCTCTAGCCAAGAAGCCCCCACATGACTTCGCCGACCTCCTCCTGAGGTGCGAGAAGTATATCCGAGCCGAGGAAGCCGAAGCCCTTCCGAGCTTCGGGGGGCCCTCCTCAGGGTCGAAGAGGAAGGCGACGGGGGAAGAGGGGTCCAAGAAAGCTCAGAAGGACAATGGCGGTCAGCGTCGCCCTCCCCCCAGGTTCGAGAAGTTCACTCCCCTCACCACTAACGTCTCTACCATCCTAATGGAAGTGGAGAAGGAGGGGGTCATCCCTCCAGCTCCGAGGATGCACACCCCGGCAAAGAGGAGGAACAAAGATAAATGGTGTTGTTACCATCGGGACCACGGCCACGACACGAACGACTGCCGGGCTTTGAGAGATGAGATCGAAGCCCTCATCCGGAGGGGGCAGTTGGCCAAATTCGTGAAGGCTAACGATCGGGCGGACCGCAATTCTCCTCCGCCTCGGGGGGCTAACAAGCGTTTCGAGTGACGCGAAGAGACACCCGAGTTCGAGGAGGAACGGATTCTGCACCTGATCCACGGAGGCCCCATGGGGGGCTCCTCTAATTCCTCCCAGAAGGCCTTCATCCGAGAGGTCAACTCGGTTCACAGTGCCCCTCCCCCCAAAGGTCTCGGCGTCCCTGTGTCTTTCTCTGATGCCGACCTCGAAGGGGTCCGAACCCCACACTGTGATGCCCTCGTCATCGACCTCCGCATGGCCAACTTCAAGGTGCAGAGGATTTTAGTAGACAATGGGAGTTCGGTCAATATTCTCTTCCTCTCGGCCTTCCGAGGCCTGCAGCTGTCCCGGGACCGTCTCAAGCCGGCCAGTTACACACTCCACGGGTTCACGGGGGTCCCGGTAACTGTCGAGGGGGTGATAACCCTAGACGTAACCGCAGGAAGCACCCCTACTACCCGGACCGAGCCGATGAACTTCATGGTCGTCGACATCCCGGCGGCGTATAATGTCATCCTAGGCCGACCCGGCCTAGCCGCCTTGGAAGCTATCCCCTCGGCGTACCATTTGAAGATGAAGTTCCCCACTCGGTCGGGAGTAGGGGAAGTCAGAGGAAGCCAAGAAACAGTCCGGAAGTGCTACATGACTTCCACCGGGAGACCAGTGCTCTCGCTCGAGACACTAGAAATCCCCGAGCCGATAGCTCGGCCAACGTCCGAGCCGGCGGACGAGTTAGAAGAAGTGCTCTTCTCGGACGAGGACCCGAGCTGGAAGTTCCTCATCAGCAAGTCCTTGCCGACCGCACTGTGCTCGGACCTGATTCAATGTATCTGGGATGACCGTGACTGGTTCGCTTGGTCGGCCGCGGACATGCCCGGCATTTCCGAGGAGCTGCCCGTCCATCGCCTGAGTGTCGAACCGGGGTGCAAACCGGTTCAGCAGAAGAGGCGAAAGTTCGCTCCCGAGCGACAGCAGGCCATCAAGGAGGAGGTGGATAAACTGCTGAAGGCCAAGTTCATACAGGAGGTAAATTACCCCGAGTGGCTGTCGAATGTTGTAAGGGTCAAGAAGTCCAATGGCTCGTGGAGGATATGCATCGACTTCACCGACCTGAACAAGGCGTGTCCGAAGGATCCATTCCCTCTCCCGAACATCGACACCCTTATTGACGCCACCTCGGGCCATGAGCTCCTCAGCTTCATGGACGCCTTCTCGGGGTACAATCAAATCCGAATGTTCCCTCCGGACATTCCGAAGACCTCCTTCGTCACCGACCAAGGCCTCTACTGCTACCGGGTCATGCCGTTCGGTTTGAAGAACGCGGGCGCCACCTACCAACGCCTCGTCAACAAGGTCTTCTAGAGCCAGATCGGCCGAAACATGGAGGTGTACGTTGACGACATGCTCGTCAAGAGCATCCGGGCCACAGACTATGTAGCCGACCTCCAGGAGGCCTTCGGCGTGTTGAGAAGACACAACATGCGGCTGAACCCGAACAAGTGCGCGTTTGGGGTCTCTTCGGGAAAGTTCCTCGGCTTCATGGTAAGCCAACGAGGAATCGAAGCTAACCCCGAGAAGATTAAGGCCATATTAGACATGGCCCCGCCTCGGAACATCAAGGAGGTGCAGAAGCTCACTGGTCAGCTCGCTGCTATCGGTCGGTTCCTCTCGAAGTCGGGGGAGAAGTGCCTCCCCTTCTTCAAAGCACTCAGGGGGGCTAAGGGTTTTGAATGGGGCCAACCACAACAGGAATCGTTCGACCAATTGAAGGCATACTTGGTGAACCCCCCTCTGCTCAGCAAACCGGTCCCGGGCGAGACCCTCTTCGTCTACTTGGCTGCTTCCGAGCAGACCTTGAGCACTGTATTGGTGAGAGAGGAGGATCGAACCCAAAGGCCTATCTACTACGTGAGCAAGGTGCTTCGGGACGCCGAGCTCCGCTATCCGAAGATAGAGAAGATGGCCTACGCCCTAGTCACGGCGGCGAGGAAGCTTCGGCCATACTTTCAGTCCCACTCGATCGTCGTCCTCACCGACCAACCCCTAAAATAGATCCTCTACAAGCCTGAGACCTCGGGCCGGCTGATGAAGTGGTCCATAGAGCTGAGCCAGCATGACATCTCTTACCAACCTCGGACAGCAATTAAGGCGTAGGCACTCGCCGACTTCATCGTAGAGTCCACTATCCCTGAGGTCGGCCACGTCCCGAATGGACCCCCCATTTGGACAGTCTTCGTGGACGGATCCTCTTGTAATGAAGGAAGCAGCGCTGGCATCATTCTGAACGGCCCTGACAACTTCGTCCTCCAGTACGCGATCCGTATGAACTTCAAGGCCTCGAACAACGAGGCGGAGTACGAAGCACTCATCGCTGGTCTCGGACTTGCACGAAGTGCTGGGGCGCAGCGCCTCCGAATCCACAGCAATTCCCAGCTCGTCATGAACCAAGTCTTGGGCGAGTACGAGGCTCGAGATGAGCGGATGGCGAAGTACCTTGCTAGGGTTCGGCACCTCATGGGCCGGTTCGAGGAGGCGCTCATCCAGCGGGTCCCTCGTGAAGAGAACTCACAGGCCGATGCCCTCTCCAAATTGGCCTCGTCCTCCCTGCAAGGTCTCGAATAGACCATACTGATCGAAGTCCTCTCTAAGCCGAGCATCGAAGACGAGACACCTGGCTCGGCGGAATCGTTGCCGGTCATGTTACAAGATGATTGGATGAAGCCTCTTGTGGAGTTCTTGAGGGACGGGCTCCTACCCGAAGACCCCAAGGAGGCTCGCCGAGTCAGAACCCGGGCCGAGCGGTATGTCTTGATCGAGGGCATCCTATACAAACGCTCTTTCTCTCAAATAGACGGCCGACCGTACCTAAGGTGCCTCTCTCCGAATCAGGCCGAATATGCCCTACAAGAGCTCCACGAAGGCATCGGAGGGGCACACTCAGGATCTAGGTCCTTGGCCCGAAAAGCTTTAAATTATGGATACTTCTGGCCGACCCTCCTTCAAGACGCCGAGCGACACGTTCGGCAATGCAGCTCTTGTCAGAGACACTCCAGCATCCGACGCCTCCCTCAGGCCAACCTCGCCTCCCTATCAAGTCCCATCCCCTTTGCAATGTGGGGGATGGATTTACTAGGGCCTTTTCCTCCGGCTCCGGGTCAGTTCAGGTTCTTGGTCGTAGCCATCGACTACTTCTCGAAGTGGGTCGAGGCCGAGCCCCTCGCCACCATAACCGAGAACAAGGTGGTACAGTTCTTCTGGAAGAGCATCATCTGTAGGTTCGGCGTCCCCCGCATCCTCATGACGGACAATGGACTCAGTTCACTGGCGCAGCATTCCGAGCTCTATGCGACGACCTGGCCATCCAGCAGCGCTTCTCGTCCGTCTCCCACCCTCAGTCGAACGGACAGGCAGAAAATGCTAACCGGCAGATCCTCGCAGGCATCAAGAAAAGGCTAGACAAAAGTTCCAAGGGCTTATGGGTCGACCAACTCCCCAACGTCCTATGGAACTATCGCACGAGCAAGCGGACCCCCACAGGCGAGTCCCCCTTCAACCTCACCTATGGGTCCGAGGCCGTGATACCTCTCGAGGTCGAAATACCTTCCCCTCGGCTCACAGCCTATGACGAAGCACAGAATGCCAGGGACCTCAGAGCAGACTTGGACCTGATAGACGAGCTGAGGGAAAGGGCATCGATTCGGCAGCAGATTTACCGAAGAAGGATTGAACTAGCGTACAACAAAAAGGTCTGACCCGCCAACCTTAAGCAAGGAGATTTGGTCTTGAGAAAGCTAGCCATATCCTTCCCCAGTCAGAAGAGCAAGCTGGCTCCGAACTGGGAAGGGCCGTACAGGATCACGAGGGTAGTTCGGCCCGGAACATATCGTCATGAAGACCTAGAGGGCAGAGAGCTTCCGAGGACCTGGAATGCCGACCACCTCCTAAAATACCAAGAAAGCGCTCCGGCGCCACTCTAAGTATCATAGGATATCGAGCCATTCCAGTCCTCCGACATGTAACCTATTTTCATAAATTGTACTATGTAAAACGGTTCGCCGTCGATTATTAATAAAGAAAGCTCTTTCGTGTTTTTGAATTCGCATCCTTCTCTCCCCTCTTATCAACTGCTTATTTAAACTGAGATTTCAACCAACGATTCGGAGTCCACGTTCGGCTCGACCTCACCTCCTCGGCTCGTCCCCAGACGAACCAGGAGTAGACCGTCGTTCGGAACTGCTCCCACAACCGTTGAACTACACCGATAGTTCGGAGTCCAACACTCGGCTCGACTTTACCTCACACCGATAGTTCGGAGTCCAACACTCGGCTCGACTTTACCTCCTCGGCTCGCCTCCGAGCGAGCCAGGGGTAGATCGCCGTTCGGAATTGCTCCCACAACCGTTGAACTACACCGATGGTTCGGAGTCCAACACTCGGCTCGACTTTACCTCCTCGGCTCGCCTCCGAGCGAGCCAGGGGTAGATCGCCGTTAGGAATTGCTCCCACAACCGTTGAACTACACCGATGGTTCGGAGTCCAACACTCGGCTCGACTTTACCTCCTCGGCTCGCCTCCGAGCGAGCCAGGGGTAGATCGCCGTTCGGAATTGCTCCCACAACCATTGGACTACAACGATGGACCTGGAGTCCAACACTTAGCTCCCAGTCCCCCCAAGCTTGCTTCGCGGCAAACCGGGAATGGTCCGCCCCTCTGCTCCGTCAGCGGAGGGACACCGAAGCTACGTTCGGCCACATAATCCGAGCTCTCCTACCTAATAGCCGAAGCCCGAAGCCCTACGCCTTCGGTCGGCTACCGAGCAAGTGCCTTCCCAAGCTCGCAAACGGAGAAAAGTCACTTTCTCCTCAACTTTCGCGCCTGATCTCGATCAGACGGCCCAAATCTTGCCACCTGCGCTAAACGACAAGATAACGTTTTCTTGGGAACTGAGCCACCTCGAGATTCGTGCCTACGTTCAACGGCTCAGATCTTGCCGCCTGCGCTAAACGACAAGATAGTGCTTTCTCGGGGACAGAGCTGCCTAGGAACCCGCGCCGTACCTTGTCAGAGTCACTAAACGACAAAATACCGTACATATGGGAACCCGCTCGGTTCAACGCTCTCGCCGACGGAACTAACACGCTCGGTTCAAAGACCTCGGCGCGACCAACACAGTTATAAGCAAGACAAAAGTGCAGAGCAATGAAAGATATTTTATTAAACAGCCAGACTGTAATACGAAACACATCTTTTCCATGGTTACAAAGTGTTTGCAAACAAAATACACGCCACCGACCTACTACACTTGGCTCTCATATGGAAATATCCTCACTAGACTGTTCGGCCGACTGTTCGTCCTCCTCGGCTGGTAGCTCCCCTGCATCGTTCCGGAGCTTCGTTACCACAGTCTGCAAGTGTCGAATCTCCGAGAGCAAATCATTCCGCTCGGCTATGATCTTCGACTGGTTGTGCCGAATACACTTGACCCGAAGAGCGTTGCTGAACGCGGTTTGCGAATCCTCGTCCCCTTCTGCAGGGCTCAACTCGGCGATCCTATTCTCCAGACGTTGGATCTCAGCTTCCCGTAAGTCGAGGACGGACAAAAGGTGAGCCCGCTCACCCTCAGCTCGGCGTAACTCCAACTCGACGCTTCTAGGACTCAGAGCCACCGTCCCAGAAGTGGCTTCGGATTCAGAGTCATCACCCGAGCCGTGGAGATCAGCATACGAATCGGCCGCCTCAAGCTGAAAAAAGGGGAAAGCAAATAACAAAATTTCAATGCACTGCCGAAGTCCAACACTTTCAGATTTGCATTTCATATATATATAGTGGCTTCACATACATCAAGACCGACTCTACTACAACGTTTTACAACAAGTCAAAGGGGATGAAAAACGACATGATCAGGGCCTCTTCGGAAGGGGAATGCTTCGGTTTAGGGAAATGCGAGGACGGCGAGGCCTGCCCTCCGAGCTCGATCCTAAACCAACGAAGCGTGACCCCCCTTCGCTGCTGGCTCTAACTGCGGCGCCTGCCGAGGCCCCACTCGACGAGACGGCCGCACTGCTCTGAGCGTCGGCTGGACTCCACCTGGTCATAGGCGAGCGTGTCGCAAGTTCATAAAACGTAATCCCCCTCTCGCTCTCTTCGCGAGTGCACGACGTACTACGAACGTTAGCCCTCTCCGGCACAGGCTTGAGCGACGCGATCTCTTCCTCCAGTTCAATGATTCTGTCTCTCAGAGCGTCGTCCTTCGCCGACTTCTTCGGACGAGAAGGCCTTGACGAGCCAGAGGCATTGGTACCATCGGCCGTGAGCCGGCGGAAGTGGATGACCTCGATTCCCCTATCTATCGTGATCCTTCTGAGCCTGTCGACTTCGGCCAATAACCTCTTGCGCTCGGCCGACGCCTTCTCCAGCTCGGATGTCAGCTTCTCTTCCTCCGCCGAGCGTTCTTTCTCCGCTAATTCCAAGTATTGAACCTCAGCCAAAAGGTCGTCATTCTTCTGCTCGGCGACAGTAAGCTCTCTACGGAGCCGTTCGACTTCCCCTTCGGGACAAGGAGCTTGGGGGTACTTCCGCAGTTGCCACAGCTCGCGACAGTACCTCCGCACAGCTGCCTTCGTCTCCTCCAGCTTGCCGAGCAGGAGAAACCTATTCTGTCGGCTCTGCCAGAGCTCGCCCTTCGTTTTCGCCAACTCCTTCCGAAGGTATACAACCTCCGTGATCGGACCGAACTTCACCTGAAAAGCGGAGATAAATCCGATGGGACAATACACGGAAACATCTACAACTAGTCATACGCAAATCCGAGGCTCAACACTTGGATAAAATTTTTTACAAACAAAATATTTTCATTCAAAACCGAGGTGAAAGTTTTACACAAGCGGTGGCCAGTCCGCAGTTAGGCTTACAAAAGAAAAAAGACTAAAAAAAGACAACCGAGTCAGGGGTCGACCTTTTTGTCGTTAGGGTCCGTCGACCCTCCGGCCTTGTCCTCGCCACCGCCCTCGCCTCCATCCTCGCTCCCGCTCTCCTCCTCGGAGTCGTCCTCCTCCTCGTCCTCGGCTTCGGTCTCCCCTGGGCCTTCGACGCGTTCCGTCTCTCCCTCGGGGCCGAGCAACCCCTCGGGAACACCCTCCTCCCCTTCCACGAGGTCGTAAAAGTGGTAGGAGGACGTGTCGAAGCCCGGGTTCTTGGCGGCGACGTGGAGCAGGGCTCGACCGTAGGCTTCCTCCATGTTCTGAAGCATGTGCTGCGCGGCCTCCTCCTGCACGGCCTTCCTCACATTCTTCACCTTCTTCTGGTGCTTGGCCATGATCCTCTCGGCTCTCTTCCGAGCCTTCTCCGCTTCTGACCGAGCGTTGGCCAGTGCCTCCTTCAGCTCGGCGGCCTCTTTCTCCGAGGCCTCAAGTTTGGCCGCCGCGTCCTTCGACAGCTGAATGGTGTCGGCCAGGTGCTGCTCCAGCCCCTTCACTTCAGTACCCCTCTTCGCCGAAAGGAGCTGCTCGGCATCAAGCAGTTGCGTGGCCTTGACGCGCACCGCCCTCTCCCGCTCATTCTCCTGCTCCTTGTTCGCAAACTCCTCGACCAGGAAGTTGAAGTGGCAGAGGGTCTGAAAAAGAACAGCGAATTAAAATCCGAGCCCAAAGAGATGGTATGATCCACCTCGGACAGCTCCCTCGGCTCGTTCTCCTCCACCAACTTAGCCACCCTTGGGTTACTCTCTCCAAGGTGTCCTCGGCGTAGTCCCGTACGCCTCCCACGCTCGACAGAGAAATGGACTGCCGACCGAACGCTCCCGCCGTCTTCGGCGTTTCCACGATCGTGACCATGGCCTTCCCCTCCCGGGACACCGCCGCAACCTCTTTAGGCAGCTCGGCCACTTCGCCCTCTCTGTCCGGACGAACGACACTCTGATCGCTCGGCTCCACTATCTCCTTCCCTTTATCCCCTCGGCCAACGGCTTGCTCCGAGGCGGGGGTCTCATCCATGATCTTAACCATTTTTTTCTAAAAGAGAAGGGAAAGAGACTGACCTTGAAGTGATAGGTACGGTCGGAAAGTTCGCCGGAGACAAGGAACGCTACCGCGACAGCTAGCAACGCCACCAGAGAGCTGAAAACTTCGAAGGCAAAGTAAAAACTGAAGAGAGAGAGAGTAAAAGTGAAAAATGATACTTGGTCTAAGGGGGGGTGAAGATTTATAGTAAAATGGAATGTTCTTTGGACTTCCAAACGAAGGAGCGCGACTTTTGGGCCGCTCTCGAAACGTCGCGAAGGCCCAACACAACTGCCTTCCTCACCAAGTCAACTAGCTCGGTGCAATGGGATCTGAATCCGAGCTACACGCAATCCGAGCCAGATTGCAGAACCTCCGGTCGGCTCCGAGCAAGTGCCTTTCCGAGCCTGCAAACGGAGAAAACGCACTTTCTCCTTAATTTTCGTGCATGATCTCGATCAGACGGCCCAGATCTCGCCGAGGACGCTAAACGACAAGATAGTGTTTTCTCGAGAAATGCGCCCGTCTCGAGATGCGAGCCGTCCTCCAACGGTTCAAATTGTGCCAACTCGCTCGGATTGCCTATACATGCTCCACACCCCACCTATGACTAGAGAAACCAGAGAAAGTTTCCATTCAAAGTCTTAAGGCACCGCCCTAGGCGAGCGCCCCCCAGGCCCCGGGTCTCGGTCGGTATTCCGCCGACCCACGGGCCCCGGTCGAAAGCAAATCAACACTCAGAGATTGGGAGGAATGCACCATTCCGAGCTAGTTGGTTGTAACTGTGAAGGTTCGGCCTGATAGAGGACTCTGGCAACAGAGCCTTCACAGTTGCAAACAAACAAGCTCGGAACGCCGATGATCATGGCGAAAGAACGACCGCTCGTCCTTCCGAAGCAACTTGGCCCCCGGTTCCGAATTTGGATCGTCACCTCTTCCACCATGATCTCCTCCGACCCCGCCACCCACCTCGGGACAGCCGGAGTCGGCAGAAGACCTTGGTGGAAGAACGACCACCCATCATCCCGGAGCGACTCTTACCTCGGGTTCAGATCACAGTCGTCACTACTCCTGCCTCGTTCTCCCCCGACCCTGACACCCACAATGAGGGCCGTCAAGAACGGGAGAAGAAAAAGACAGTAGAGTGACCACCCCTCCGAACCTATCAAGGTCAAGACCCCACAAGACTGGCATCCGCCAGAGGCAGACACCACCGAGGTCTACAACTCAACATTACTGCGACTGAAATGACAAGGGGAATGGAGTACTTATAGCTTAACCTCCAAGAACCAGCCATTATGACCCTCAGAAGTTGAAACGCCACGCATTAATTGAAGGAGTTAACCTTAATGACCTGGAGAAGGTGGAACGCCGCACAAACCCCGGAGCACCATTAATGTCCTTGGGAACAGGATCGTCTCGAGACGGATTGCGCCGCGTCGCTCGTCCTGCCGAAACCCCTGTCTCCGGTCGGATTCCGAGCAAGTGCCCTTCCGAGCTCGCAAACGGAGAAAACACACTTTCTCCTCAACTTTCGCGTATGATCTCAATCAGACGACCCAGATCTCGCCGAGGACACTAAACGACAAGATAGTGTTTTCTTGAGAACTGTGCCCGTCTCGAGATGCGCGTCGTCATCCAATGGCTCAGACTGCACCACGTCGCTCGTCCTCCCGAAACCCCCTGACTCCGGTCGGACTCCGAGCAAGTGCCTTTTCGAGCTCGCAAACGGAGAAAACACCCTTTCTCCTCAACTTTCGCGCATGATCTCAATCAGACGGCCCAGATCTCGCCGAGGACACTAAACGACAAGATAGTGTTTTCTTGAGAACTGTGTCCGTCTCGAGATGCGCGTCGTCATTCAACGGTTCAGATTGCGCCACGTCGCTCGGACTGCCGAAACCCCATACCTCCGGTCGGCAGCCGAGCAAGTGCCATTCCGAGCTCGTAAACGGAGAAAAAAGACACCGAGCTACTACGACCGCTGGATCTCTCAGAAATTCGTGCTTCTAATGATGAACGGTCCAGATTGCGCCACGTGCGCTAAAAGACAAGATAGCATTTTCTTGGGAAACATGCCACCATCCGATGGCTCAGATTGCGCCACGTCGCTCGGAACGCCGTACCCCCTAGTCTCCGGTCGGCAGCCGAGCAAGTGCCATTCCGAGCTCGCAAACGGAGGAAAAATCTGCCGAGCGATGGAGACCGTCAGATCTCTCAGAAAATCACGTTCGACGACGATCAGAGGTCCAGATTGTGCCACGCCATAAATCAGTATTAAAAATCGTTTTTTATTTATTTAAATCGCTTTATTTATTTAAAATTTGCGAAAAATTGCTAAAAATTCGGGAAATTTAACTAAAAATTCTAGAAAATAATTGAAAATTCGGGGGTATATTTTTGGGCCCCTGAACGAACAATTATTGCCCAGAATGCACTGTTAAGGCCCCCCGAACGATTAGTAAACACATCGCAAAATTAAATAAGTAACCCGAAAAAAATAGATGGAAGACGCCAAATACTCGATATAGCTAGGAAACAGCACATGGCATCAAAAAGTTACCTCACTACCCCCTTCAAGATCCTAAGTCCTCCACATGGACTCCGATACAACTCCGCTAACCACCAAAACAGTCAAACTACTCCTCAAAGGCTGATCACGCTCAGTCTTTAGGAGTGGGGGGCTCGTGCTATGGCTAAAAATGGGGTTAAATCGGAACCGTCCAGATTGGACACGAATCTCGAAGCTCAGGGGTAAAAGGGTAATTTCACACACATGCGGGTCCAAAGCGGGTTCTGAATCTCCTTCTCACAGATCCAATAACCCACCAATGGGTCCGCTCCAATTGGGCACAGGTCCCGACCCGAAGTGAGCCCAGACTAGCAAGAGACAAATCAGGGCCACTGATTTGACCCAATCAACGGGCCTGATTTGCTCTCACCGGGAATCAAGGAAAGATTTCCTAAACAGACTGAGGATTTTGCTCCCGGCTGTTACACAGGAAATCAGACCCTTAAACGGCTCTCCGGGCGACTATAAATACCACCCCTCTACCACCATGACCAGGTTAATCACTTTTTCACCACTTTTAAGCTCTTTCTTAATCTCTTCTGATTACTGACAAGAACGTCGGAGGGTGCGTCGCCGAAATCAACCCCGGTGTTTTGCACTTCCTTGCAGGTTGCGCCAGGAACAAGAAGGCTTGAGTCAACTGTTCAGGTTGTTCCCGGACTCACAAATTCTATCTGTTTACCCCCACACTGAAATCAGCGGTAACATGAATAAATAGCAAACGACTGTGGATGCTCTAACAACGACAACAACCAGAAACCAGAAACAACAACGGTGGCAAGGACAGTATCGGGCTTGAGTTGGAGGTTGGGTTTGAATGGAGGGCGGGGGCTGGCGAGGGAGGTTTGGATGGAAATAGATGTGAAATGGTTGTTGGTGGTGGAGATGAGATGAAGGTCGAAGATGATGGAAGCCGGTGGTGATGAAGTTGGGTTTCAGTAAGGGGTGAAGGAGTTGGTCTGGTGATGGTGATGGGCAATGGAGAGAGAGAAATTATTGATGATAAAAAATAATATGAAAAAGTTGGGTTGTAGGAGATGGCCACCATGAAAAAGAGATTGAGAGATAAAAGTAGGGTTTGCAAATTTTGGAGGAAATATGATACTCGAAATAGCCTTAGGGTCGATTGGGATACAGAAGAAGAAGAGATTTCGGGTCGGGTTGAGAATGTTAATAATTTAATATATGGTGTTTTCGAGTTGGGTCGGGTTGAGATAATAGAGGGTCAGGTCAATTCAATATTTCAATTATTTGATGTTCAGGTCGGCGGCCGGACTTATACAAACCCGAACCCAGCTCAAAAACTGTTTTGAGCTGAATTTTTTAGCCCGAATCTAAATTTTATGAAAAAATCAGGCTCATACCCTACAAAAAATGGGTCAGACTTGATCGAGCTTGGGTCAATTGGCAGCCCTAGTAAGTGGGAGTTGTGTTTGTGAGGTAAAGAGAAAGGAGTTGTGATTATAATGTGGAAATAAATATGTGAATTGTACTATAATTTTGTAATCTTTATTTTCTTAATTGTAATATTTTGCAATATTTGGTTTAAGAAGCCATTGCAACCATAAATTAGCCAATTCACGGAATTTTTTTCTTTTTAATTTTTTTGCTAGGGGGTGTAAGAGTTAGAAATCAAGTTAAATGGTACAAATTAAGATTATATATCTTCCTACAGTACGTTTTGAGGCGAACCAACTTGAACATGACTGGAGTGTTTGAACATTTTTACACTCGAATATCCTAACTCACAAGAACACATATTTGTAGTGCACATTTATTATGTACATATACTGTTATTGGTCATTTAAAGTCGGCGTAAAGTATATAACTTTCATTGCAATAAAAATTTAAAGAGAATTAGTAAATGTTTGTGTTTGTGATAATAATTCAATATGTGTTGGCTTGGCTTATCTTTCAACCATTCAATTTTGACCATCGTGAACCCCTAGTGTAACCCTCATTTCCGTAAATACATATTTTTGAATACTTTTTCTGTATTTCGATTATTATAAATTTATTTTGTGTTAAGTTCGTTTTGGATTTTCTACTAAAAACTTTTCCAATCAAAAATTATATTTATTTCAAACGATGGTATATTTTAACTTTATTTTCTATTCATAATTAATCGACTATTTACACTTTAGCCCAAATCAAATATATCATTACTGTTTAGATTATTTTAGAGAATTTGTTGAGCCAAATTCTGATTTTATATAATCTATTGTTATTATTATTATTACTATCATTATTATTGTTAAGGTTATTATTATTATTATCGTTACTATTATTATTATTGTTGTTGTTGTTGTTGTTTCTATTATGATTATTATTTTTATTTTTATTAATGATATTATTATTAGTAGTAGTATCATTATTTTATAAATCCTGTAATGCTAATTATTTTCCCCTATTGATTGTATACCCACAAATTGATTTATATCTCAATAACCCCCATAAATACCTAATCTAAACTACAATATTTCACTCTAACCCTAACCCTACTAAATATCCAGCCGCCATATACTGTTGAGACCCCCCAATTCCTTCTCCTCTACACTGTAACCCTGACCTCCCACCCTTCGTCTTCTTCCCTTCTTCATCTTGTTTCCCTTTCGCTCTATTTCTCCGCCACCCCACAGCCCCACTGCATTTCGGCGCCAAACCCAACGGCCTGCTCCCCTTCCCCCACCTCACCTGCATCGTCCCCACCTCCCCTCGTCGTCTTCCCCATCTGCAGTCGTCCCCTACCTCCAACCTTGCCATCTCCGAACTCATCCACCATCGCCTGCACCTCCTTCGACCTCATCCTCTGCAACCCCCAGCACTGTTCGCCCTGTTCTCCTCGCCGCTACCGCCATCGAGTCCCGCCCCCATTCCTCTGTTTCTTTCCTGAAACAGAGCATGCTACTCGCCTTCGCATTCCGCTGCCTGCAGCTCCTCCTACAGTCGTTGCACCCCTTCGGCTGCATCACACATCCTACCGTCGACGCCCTGTGCCTCGCCGCCGTCGCCAGTCGTCGTAGTCAAGCCAAGCAGCAGAGATCCCCATTGTTGTTTGCTGTTGAGTGGAGTGGATCCACCATTTGCTATTTGCATTGCTGTGTTGCTGTTTTGGGCCGCGATTGCCGTTTGCTGTTGTGGGGGAGTTGTTGTTTGCCGTTGTGCCTTTCGCTGTGTGCTGTTGTGGATCGTTGTTGCTGTGTTGGCTTCTTGCTGTTGGGATTGTTGGCACATGGTTTGCTTGTAATTCGTGGGTTCGCTGCTCCAGGATTCTCATCCCGTTATTATTGGTATTCAAATTAATCGTCTATTAGGCAAGTCACTTTCCTCTTGAATTGAACTTGTATCAAATTCAAGTTTTATTGAAATTCCACAAGGAGATCCTATTCGTTTATCGCATCACTGTATTGACTGTCTTCCGTTGAGTCTGTTGAAGGTTTACACGAGTTAACCCTAATATTCTTGACTTCATGCCATTTTTGACTCCAAAGATTGAATCTTTCATGTATTCATATACTATCGTTAATAGGGTTATGCATATAGTCACTACACAATTAAATTATTGCAGAAATACTTGCTAGGTTGTATGTTTGATTGATCGATTGATATTTGATTGATGTTAAATTAGTGTATGTATGTGTTTCTAATTTTATTTATCATGTTATCACACCCATCATGTTGATTATAAGAATTATCAACTATGGAATTGATACCCATCATGTTTAAATCACTTTATTTCATCAAATATATCAAAAAATCTGTATGTTGCTTGCTGTCAGAAAATTGTATGACATTTTCAACATAGTGTTTGATCTTAAAATAAATAATTTTCTGAATAAGAGTTGTAGCCCTATGTTTCTAGTTTCTAGAACATCTTGAATCGCTGAATTCAGAGTTGTATAGCAAAAGTTATGATCGTTTTACTAATGCTGTGTTTTTATTTACAAAATTTCAGATTCATGTATGTTCCATGTTCAATCTATTAAACAACCGATCTAACATTAAATTATTGCTCTGAAAATTTCCAGAATATTAGTTAACATGTTTAGGAGTCTAATAAATTTTTTTTAATGAATTTATTATTGAGTTTTTGCTAATTCTAAATATATAACAACTTGATGTCGATTTTCTGCATGGACATATAATCTGTAAAGAATCATGCATTTGATCTAGCTACTGTTGTCAGATTTTGGATTTTAAATATGCGTTGGAACTGTGTGAAAGTCTAGTTTTTTAAATTTCTGACGGTTTCAGTTTTCGATTCTGTACCAGCGGGAAATTTTTTTTTTTTACAGTGACCTCTTGCTGTCCAAAAATTCATTTTCCAGATTATCTTAATATAATTATATATATGTCATTGTATTGCATGAATTGAAGTGTATATGTTGTATTGTATGATCCTAATGTACTAATGTCATCATTCAATTCGTTTCATCCAAAGTTATCTTCCTATTGTTCGCCTATTGTAATTATCGCTCATTTAATGACTCTAAATTGCACAATGTATTGTTTGCATCGATAAAATAATTAACAAGCTAGTAATGGACAATATAAGGACTGTACTCGGAGGAGGGGCCCGTGTTTCCCTATTTATCGGTTATATCGGTCATATCGGTCATTGATTGATTGTAGATTACTGATTACAGTGTCTCAGTTGATTCGGTCATCGATCATTAAATCATCGGTCATTATTATATAACGTTGCTGGGTACATGAAATATAGTCTACCACTATAGTCTAAACGAAATTGATTGTATGCATCAAACCTGTGGTATGGAACATATGGGACACACTAGTACGTGCATTGGTTAGGATTAAATGATTAATAGACTTAAAGAGTTGACATGACATCAACATTGCATATTGTTCATCATTGTTTCTATTGATATTGAATATTGGCTAAGTGTTATCGGGCATTGACCATTGTACATTGTTTATAACTATTGCATCAATTCCCATTGATATTGATTATTGCTATCGTCCCATGTTATTGATTCCTATCGATCCATTAAATTCATTGTTATATCGTTATTCTATTGTTCCTTGCTTTCTCTACTTGCTGTCCATGACTTACTCTAAAGATAATTTTTTCATTTTTTTAGATGAAGTGTTTACAGGTGTTGAAGGAGAATTACCTGCTGGAATTGGATAACAAGCTTTCTAAAGATTTAACACTTTCTAGTTGATTATTATTTCATGCACTTATTGTATTGAGACTTATTGCTATTGTGTTTGGATTTATTATTGTATTGGGCTTATGACCTGGATATTATTATTTGTTTCCAGACGTTGGTTTATTGTATTTGAATATTTCATATTGTTTTATCGCAAGTATTATTATTCATGAGATTATCATTATTGTCTGAGCAATTGTTTTGTATTGTTATTATTGTTGAGTTGATCGGATAAATAGCTTATCGGTGACGTTAGTCATTCGCTGGGCCAATGTCACGTGCTCGTATTCCGTATTTTTGGGAAGCACAGCGTGACACCTAGTCATGTAACAATTTAAATTAAAATCCTATATCCCTCAATGATTTTAATGAATTGATGTGTCTTTACCCATATTTGCAGGTTGCATAGGGCAATGCACTAAGTAAGACGACGAGCTTGATTATTTGCACTATGTTCCTCTGTGAGCTTCTTTATAGCTCCTTTGCTTCTTTTATCTTTCTCGAGCTCTCTTTCTTCTTTCCTTATACCAATTTTGACCTGATTATAGACGTAGATTTTACATTGCCTTCTATGCATTATCTTTCACTGGTACGGATTATTTATTTGTACGACATTTTTTGTGAAAATTGACCCGAAGTTCGGACCATGCTTCAAAACGGTAGAGTCCTCCCTTAAACGTGATTTTACCCCCTAAATCCACATTTTTGAAAAGCATTGCATCATCGGCATATTTTAGGATTGTACAGCTCTGGCGATTTCTTCCCCTAACAACTAGATAGATCCATCTAATCTATCTGCAATTGTCCATCATAGATTTAAGGACTTCCAACTACAATTGCGAACAACATAGGAGATAGTAGATCCCCTTGTTGGGTTTGCTAGCAATCTTGTTCAACAAAATAGCTATTTTGCTGGTAATGTGGCAGTGGCAGATCCACTTCTTGCCCAAATCCTTACCTTTGAGTGCTTTCGAAAGGCATATCCTCAAAATCTAGTCACAATCTACCGATCATAGACTTTCTCAAATTCCAATTTCAAAAGATATCTCATACCGTTCGAGATGTGGCATTGGTGAATGGTCTTTTCGGCTATGGCAACACAATCTAGAATGCATCTCCCTTTAATAAAGTCCATCTTTCTCCATCAATAAACCTTTCCATCACACTACCCAGTCTGTTAGCGAAGATCTTAGTGATGATTTTAACCGAGTAGTTAAAGAGACTGATTGGACGGTAATCTCTCACCCTACAAGAGTCTTCTGTTTTTGGGATAAGAAAAATCTCTGCGAAGTTCAATCTTCCTAGTGGTCATAGAACTATGTTATGACCGCCATAAGGTCATCTTTATTTTCCCCCATAAAGTATGGTAAAAGAGTATTGGAAACTCATCCGGTCGCGGTGCTTTCTCCCTTCCCATATGGACACTACTGATTTAACATCTTCCCTCGGAAAGGGGTATCGATGGCCACAAGCGCATTATTAAGGCATGTTGACCGCTCTAGCCAGAAGTCCTCCCTGAGTGGTGTTTTAAAGTCTCGTTTGCATCCAAACATATTCCTATAGTAGGAATGGAAAGCCTGTTTGACTGCTTCCTCCTCCTATACCACTTCGGTATCGATGTGTACCGATTTGATTACATTTGACCTCCATTTCACACTGGCAACCTGGTGGAAAAAGATTGTACTCGCGTCTCCTTCTTTGAGCCAAGAAAATCGGGATCGTTGTTGGCACTTGAGTTCCTAAAGTTTATATAGCTTAACTATATCCTCCATGAGTTCAAGCAAGCGGTTTTGATCGTCTTGCGTGAAGTCCCTAGTATCTTTATTCTTTCCAACTCATTAATGCCTTCTAAAATATTTTATTTAGACCTCCAGATTGATGCAAATCTAGTATCATTCCACTTTTGCAACTTGCCGAGTAGTAACAAGCAGCATGATAAAAAGAACAATGTATAACAATGAAGTCAGCAAGAAATGACAATGCAATTATGAAACAACATGATCGGGTGTAATGCAAGTGACAATTGAAACAAATTTCAAAGTATAGTTAATATGGAACATGTCATATAAAACGGGAAAAATGTAAACTTGTAAACATAAATCATGTAAACTTATAAACAGGAACATGCATGTCACATGTCACAAGTTCAGGGTGCAAATAATCAAGTGAACATTTAGACTTAAGTGGTGAATTCTATAGGATCATGTACTCAGATCTTGCAATAACAATAACCAATATTCGATAAACAATACACGATAATTGAGATACTATAGTCAGTAATCCGCAATAAATCGAGAAAACATGTCCAATAACAATAACCAATATAGAAAAGATGCCCCCCTTCTGAGTACACTCTCCTATATTGTCCACTACTAAGTCATACTCTTATTACCCCAGCTTGTTATTATTTTACTATGATCAATTGTGAACATGCGGATGATGCAGTCAATGAGAACGGTGGAATTAAGACAATATCAGGAAGGTGTCAAGAGCTATGCAATGCATGATATAGTTCAATTCCTTAAATGCGAACAACAAACATGTTTATATATATAAAAACATGAAGATACAATTCTGGACAATACTACGTTGTTGTAAAAAAACTCATTTTTCCATTGATACGGGAATGAAAATCGGATTTCGTCAGGGGTTCTATAGGTAGACTCCCTGCCTGTTCCAACGCATATTCACATGATACATTCTAATTACATAAGTTATGTTTATACTTTACGGGTCTTGTGTTTAGGCAGCAAGTCAGGGTCAGGTTCTTGTACATGTAATTTGACTGAAAACTTAATAACAATTCTTACAAGAATCATAATCAAGCTCCTAACACTGTTCAGTAACATTCTGATTAATCTCAGGTCTTAATTCCTAAGTTAACCTACTGTTTCAATTAATTAAACATGACGATATATTTTCAAAACAGTATTCTGGAATTATGATGTTACAGTACGAAAATTTGAATATCTTGCAATCTGTAAGTCAGAATGCCGATCCGTATATGGATTATTGACATAGAGGGCTACAACTTTCATGTACAGGGTTATATTATAATACATGGAACTAGGTCAAAATCTCAGTACAAGTTCGAGTAAACAACATGGTAGAAGTATAATACTT
This sequence comes from Hemerocallis citrina, assembly GCA_017893485.1. Classification (NCBI taxonomy): domain Eukaryota; kingdom Viridiplantae; phylum Streptophyta; class Magnoliopsida; order Asparagales; family Asphodelaceae; genus Hemerocallis; species Hemerocallis citrina. Next base: position 279,540,815 of record CM030359.1, read on the forward strand.
ATAATTATAACGTTTGTGATTCACAAAAATATAGTCTTATAACCAAAGTTGAACATGCATTCATATTCAGTAATTAGGATAGCTTTCTATTGTTAACATGAAGGAAATTGTTATTTTTACGGTATTAAATATAATGTTAATATTTACACCACCGCATTCAATACAGTCGAAATAGGGTTAACTTGTAACATGTATCCATATACGTATATCTTTAAGACGTGTTTGTGCAGTGCATGCAATAACAAGTAGTTTTATGGTCTTTCACAAGTGTCGGTATGACGGAAACAATAGAATAGCATTGGTCGAACGAATCAAGTAGGAATGATATATGGAAGACAAAAACTGGATCAATAACACGATAAATAAAGAAATAGAACTACTTGCGGGAGGACGAAGGACACTTGCCTATTATGACAATTTTGCGTGCGAGAGGAAGGAGAGAGACAATGACGCCCAACAAATGCAACAGCAACTGTAGCAAGAATTGGAGCAACAACCCAACAGTAAGAACGACGACAACAATGGTGATGGTTGCGGGAGTTGAGGGGGCTGATGTTGGGATTAATGGCAGCAAGGGTTCGGTGATGCTGCGAGACTGGCATCCAGCTGCCGGCGAGGTGGTGAGGCGGCAAGCATTGGGATAATGGAGGTTGAAGAAGAAGAAGATAGGAGCTCGGGATGGATTCAGTGGAGCTCAGGTTGCAGTGCAGCAAGGTGCTCGTTGGTCGGTGGTTGTGGTGAATTTCGGTTGATGATGGAGATGAACCTCGGGGTTGTGGTGATGGCTTGATTCTCCGGGGAGAGGCAGAAGGAAGGAGCTCGATGAGTGAGATGGTGATCGGTGCTATAGTGTTTGGGTGGTTTCGAGATGTAGTCGAGGTGAAGTTCAATAGGTTAGGAGAAGGAAGCTCGAGTGTGGATTGCAGAGGTCGAGTGGTTGTAGCGACGAGGAGGGGTGTGGAGTTGGACGGAGAGGAGGTGAAGCAATGGAGAGGTCATGAAGGAGGCTTCGGGGTGGGTTGTTGAGTAGTTGGTTCGGGGTGAGATGGTGAGCTCAGTGGAGGAGAGGAAGGTGTGTTGGGTTTGAGTATAGTGGGTAGGGTTTGAGTATAGTGGGTAACTAACCTACTTTTGGAAAATATTTAGCCAAATACCCCACTTCCTAAAAGATTTAGCCAAATACCCCACTTTTATAAAATATTTAGCCAACTACCTTTTTAAATTATAATAACCAAAAAGCAAAATTTTATATATAACCTTACTTTAGAAATTATAAACTATAATACACCTTACCCTTATAAAAGCTGGATAATTCACGGAAAATAAAGAAACTTAAATTAAAAAATCTTTCAAAATTCAAGATTAGATACGTTGATAAAAGATTAGTAGAGAGTAAGCATATGGCTAGTAAAGAAATATCAGAATACCTATTACTAACAATAAAAGTAACTAATCAACTTCCTAAAGAGATACAAAAAGAAATAGCATACAAAGTATTATATTACAGAAACGAAGAAGTAAGTTGGTATTACCAACACCTACTAGCATACAAAATAATAGGACATGGACCCAAAGGTTTATATGATAAACATACAAGAGCTAGAAGAAGATTACAATGGTCCTGAAATGTTCAGTGATATAAGAAAAGATTTAATAATTATAAATAAAAATATAAAAGAATTAGGAAAATATATGACAGACTACCAAGAAGAAGAATTGGGCATAACAGAAGAAGGTATGAAAGAGCTAGAAGGCATAACAAAACTTAATATAAATATCTTGGAAATAGAACATTTAATGACAAATCCTAATTCAGAAGAAGTACAAGAAGCCTTGAAAATTCTAGATATAACAAACGAAGAAATAAAAATGGACCAAGATAAGATTATTGAAAAATCTTCAGAAATTTCAAGTAACATGTATGAATTGTTAAGACCACCACCTAACAAAAAACTTACCAATTACCATGGAAATGGCAAAATACAAAAAGAAGAATGTAACTAGGAAAAGATAAAGAAAAAGAAACCCCAAAATACGAACCTACAGAACACTACGAAAAAGGAATAACAAGAAATGGAGAATGGTTAGACCTAGATTGCGTAAAAGACGTAGATAAGACAATTGAAGAATGGGTAAAAGTGTCACTAATAGTAGGATTTAGGCAAAACCTTAACGGAAATGCATTTGAGAAATTTATAGAAGCTAGCTTTATGGGTATAGTAGCAAAATGGTGGAATGGGCTAGAGGAAGAAGATAGAAATACTATAAGAAAATCAAGACCAATTAATGATAGAGGAACTGAAGAAAGCTCAGCACAACGGACCTTAGGTTTAAAAGAAATAATTACAAATTACGAAAAAGCAATAAGAACTGATTTCAGTGTATATGATAAAGGAGAAAAACACACTATATATAAAAAGAATCAAGCAAGATGGAGACTAAGTAACTTAGAAATATGCGACATGTGCCATTTTGACAACTATGCTTGTGAATTCCGAGAATATTTTCAAGATAGTTATTATACAAAAGAAGAACAGAGTCCAATTTTAGACTTATTCTTTCTAAAACTACCTGATCCATGGAGTATAAATATATATAGTGCATATATAAGTGAGAAAGTAAAACCAGAAGTAGACACTTTAGGGTACAGGACGCAATTTGTAAAAGATTATAGAGACAAAGTATGCCAAGATACTAGAGTAACAATGAAATATTATAGAACGTATAAACAAAGAATTTGCTGTGAGGATGCAAGACCGAATCATTAGGGATGCAATAATAACTATAAATACCCAAAGAAGAATAATCACAAATTCCAAAAATACCAACCAAAATATAGGAAAACTTTTAAGAGATATAGAAAACCTTTTAAAAAGTACTTTAGAAAAATAAAGAAAAATAAAAATAGGCAGTATACGAAAAATCCAAAGAAATGTAATTGTTACATATGTGGAAAAGTAGGACATATATCACCAAATTGTCTTAAAAGAATGAAAAAAGAAAATGTAAAATGCGTAGAAGAAATTGAAGAAATGAATAACATAAATTATGAACCCATAGAATATGATGAAGAATGGTCAGAAATAAGTGAAGATGAAGAAATAATGGTAATGAAAGAAGATAGTGGAAGTAGTGAAGGTGAAACAGAAGAATGTGAAATAAACATGATAACAGATCTAACAGAAATAGGAGAACCCTCAGAAAGAGAAGAAAACAATGAAGAACTAAGAGAAAGAATGTGCTTTGACATACAAAAATACGATAAAATAAGAGAGACCAAATTAGATATAAATCCAAAAGAAATTTTCAAACTACCATTATTTGAAAGAAAGAAAAGTACCATCGTAATAGATAGGAATAATGAACAACCTATAGACATTGAACAAGCACAAGGCAAAACCATAATCCCATTAATAACCGAAAGAACAATAAGATAAGAAATGGAAAAAATAAGTGAAAAGACCAGAAAAACATTAAGGCACATATATTTAGGAGCTGTACAAATAATAATAAAAGCCTATTTTAAGGAAGGAATAAATACACCCCTCGAAATATACCTAATGGATGATAGGATAGTATCAAGTACACAAGATGCCTTAATAGGAATAGTATAAGAAAACTTAATGTACCAAAAGATAAAGTTCACAATAAAACCTAATTTCTCTGTTAGCATGGCAGAAGAAAATAAAGATAAAAGTCTAGTTATGTATCATAGGTTATCAGGCATAGAAATGATAGAAAAAAACAAGTTTATGAGTATACAAATAAGAAACATTTACGCTTTCACCAGCAAGCACGAGGTAAAGAATAGGAATACAGATAATTTTAAAATAGAGCCTCTGTTCAGCGAAATCATAAGATACAAACCAGCTAGAGAAAATCCTAAAATGACTATACCAAATTATATAGAATTCGACTTTAATAAAGCAAAAGAAACTGCAAAAGGAAAAGCACGACAAATAATGTTCGGAAAGAGATCACTATCAATAAGAAATAAACAACAAGCATTGGAATTAATACCAATAATAAATACATTAGAACACCAAAACAATAACCAATTTAAAATAGAAATAGAATATTATGACAATGGGAAATGGAATAAACAAATAGCCTTAGTAGACTTAGGAGCTACCAATTCACATATTAAACAAACAAATATAAAAACCACTGAATTAATAACATTAGAAAACCCATATTACTACCTAGACTATTACAATAATAGACATCCAATTGTACATAAAATCATACTACCACTAAGGATAAATGGTAGAAAGGAAATGTTATTACACTTACATATAGACCCAGAACAACATGTTAATGACATGTTATTAGGAACTGACTTCCTTACATCAGTACAACCTTACTCAATTCAAGAAGAAAAAATCACAATAATAGTAAACAATGAAAGCATGATAATAAATAGGCTATTGGACAAATGAATCCATTAAGAGCAACAAAAAACACATTATACATTCTAACAGAATTTGTTTACGAAGGATACAAATCAAGAAACTATCACAATCTAATAGACACCGGAGCAGGTACTAGTCTATGCCGCGAAAATATACTACCAAAATGGAAACAAGATGGTTTTAATAAAAAAGACATAACTGGATTAACTGGACAAACTATCATACTAGACAAATATCAACAAAATGTTAATGTACAAATAGGAAGTTACGTACTAAAAATACCCATAATATACCAGTTTGACGATATGAATAATGATGTACTCTTAGAAAATGACTTTTTCCAACAATACTATCCCATAACTATATCACATAAATCAGTTGTATTTACAACACCTTGCAGACACCAAGCAATAGAAATTAGAATAACCAAACCTTATTCCAGAACTGACCTACCACACATCAGAGTTTCTTCAACCCAGCGTGGTGAATACCAATATTTACTAAACAGAACTAGAATATAACAAGTTCAAGTAACAACTACAAAAGAAATTTTACTAATACAATTAGAAGATCTATGCGGAGAAGACCTCTTGGCAAAATGAAGCTTAAGTGAACCCACAACACATATAGAGTTAATAGATACGAACAAAATAATAAAAATTAGACCTATAAGACATACTCCAACAGACCTAGAAGAATTCAAAATACACATAAAAGAATTAGTGGAAAATAATTACATAAGAAAATCACAAAGTCCACACTCATCATCAGCATTCATAGTAAAAAAAACATTTAGAAGAAAAAAGAGATAAATCTCGAATGGTAGTAAATTATAAGGAACTAAATAAAAATACTAAGAAATTTGGATACCCACTACCAGACATGCAAATACTACTTAACACAGTAAGAACAAGAAAAATATATTCAAAATTTGACTGTAAATCATGATTTTATCATGTAAAACTAACAGAAGATTCAAAACATCTAACAGCATTTAGCACACCTCAAGGATTTTATGAATGGAATGTATTACCATTTGGTTATAAAAACAGCCCAGGAATATTTCAAGAATATATGGATAAAATTTTTGAAAAATACAATAATTTCATATTAGTATATGTAGATGATATTCTAATAGGATCAGAAAACGAGGAACGACACAAAGAACATCTACTAAAATTTATAGAATTAGTGAAAAATGCAGGTATTATACTATCAAAAAAGAAAATGTAATTGTTCAAAACTGAGATAGAATTCTTAGGAACAAAATTATTACATGAAGGAATAGAATTACAACCACATATAGCAGAAAAAATAAAGACTTTTCCTAACGTCTTAAAGAAAAAAGAGAAGTGCAAGCTATAATAGGATTACTAAGTCAAATAAGAGGTTACATACCAAATTTATCAGCAAAAACAAATTGGTTACAACAAAAACTAAAAAAATTTAAGAAATAGGAATGGACCCCGGAGGATGAAAAGAAACTTAAAATATTAAAACAACAAACTTCAGAATTACATAAGCAAAGATTACCTGTTAAAGAATGTTCTTGGATAATAGAAACAGATGCATGTGAAACCAATTGGGGAGCAGTATTAAAATTTACTGAAACAGGAGAAAAGGAAGAAAAACTAACTAGATATGCTAGAGGATCTTTCACACAAACCCAACAAAATTATCACATAAGCGAAAAAGAATTACTAGCAATCTTAAAAGCTATAAAAAAGTTTGAACTATTTATAATACATACAAAATTTACGGTAAGAACAGATAATACCCAAGCAAAGTGTTGGATTAATAAAATAATAGATCCAACCATAGCAAACAAAAGATTGATAAGGTGGCAAATGGAGTTAGCACATCACGATTTCCTAATAGAAAACATAAAAGGAAAACATAATATTTTAGCCGATTTTCTATCAAGAAATTAACTATTTCACTTGTTGCAGAATGGAAACCAGAGTTCAGCAAATAGAATAAGAGGTTATTTACATCAAGGAAATAATGGAGCAATTAAAAGGAGCATTAATCAGTTACAACTACAAATATGCGGACTCCAAAGTCTGTTCTATCAGCATGTAAGTCAGCATGTAATCACCGAAAATATGGTGGACAATAATAGCGAGAAAATGAGTGAGATAGGTGAGTCTTCTCAGTCAGTAAAAGAAGAAGCAATTATATCTCCAAATAAAACCACATACAAGGAGACACTCCTTACTAAGAAAGCTCCTACCAAAGTATCGAAGAAAATATTATTTTTACAATATATTCAAAAACTATGCCAAGTAACAGAGGTAAACCAATTCATCAAGACCATATCTCAATAGTACATGAACAATGCCATTATCCTACCAGGAGCTAATCCAAAAACAACTAGGGCATTGTTCGAAAGATGACTTATTCATTGCATCTATCCGTCCAGAGAATGCGAAGAACTAATCCACCCACCAAGAGAAATTTACAAGGCAGTCAAAAGTTATTTTGGGCTCACGAAGGCCTAAAAAATATATGTCAGAATGTATTTAGCAATCTCCGAGTATCCTAATGATGAAGAAGAATTTCCAGCAGAGCATGTTATAAAAATAGGGATGACCACCCAAATAATCTATGGAGCATTAAATATTGTACCATTTAAAGCTGAAGAATTTGAGAAATTAATCCCAGAAAGAAGGGTAATGGGCTATAGGAACATGTACTGTGAATTAAAAGACATAAGACAAAGAGATAGCAATATATGCATCTATGACAGCCCAGATCCAGATAAGATAATAATGTATAGTATAGCAAAGATCAAACAACCACAAGATAAGCATGAACTGTTTGACAGCTGGTACCAGATACTATCTACTGGAGCAATGACAATGACAGCAGAGACAGCTGTACATTACTGTAGCCTGATGAAGATGGAGCACCAACATAAATGTGCAGCATGTGAAGATGTCGGTCAAGAGGAATCTCTTTTCCTAGAATAGGCCAAAATGTAATCAGAACAATTATTGTAAGATGATGTAAGCACTTATGTATTGGTAGCAATTATTGAACATATGATGTAAGCAGTGATGTAGGAAAACTTGTTGTAAGCTGGTCCCTTAGCCTATAAAAGAGAAGGCAAACCAAGAGAGAAGGCAGACTATCTGGGAGAGAAAAATTCCTCAAAATCTTGAAGAGTCTGTTTGTAACAAGTTCGAAAGAAATAAAATATTTTTATGAGTTCATCTATCAGATCTTGCAAAAAATAAGGTATGGATAACTAAATCTCTTTCTCTTAGGGAGAGTTTTGTAAGGCTCTGCCAAACTAATCTTGCAAAAAGACTTATTTGCAACCTTCTATAGTTAGACTACATACCTAGCAGTAGGAAACGAGCTAGGTTGTGGTTGTCTATGTCGAAGTGCTACTAGTTGTTGTTGACGTATCTCTCGGATGAAGCTCTTTTGAGGGCATAGTAATCTTGAGATGGGAAGAACGTAAAAGGAGCACAGAAATCGGGGTGCATACCAGGGGTATTTTATCCATTGGTAGTAACTGGTACAGAGCAGCTCAAAAGAAGTTTAACTAGGTCGGAAGCATGACGGGCCGTTTTGTTTTGATTTTTTAGGTATCGTTAGAAATCTCTCTCTACTCTTGATTTTATATTTGATTATTGTTCGATGGAACTAATGGATAATAATAACTTAAGCATGGCCTCAGAAATTTTCGAATTAATGATTAATTATCAAGGAAGTGACAGAATGCTAGTTTTCGATGTTTACTATCCTCATAGAGTAACAAGCATGATTGACTATTATGAATTCAAATTATTTTTCTTCAGTGTTCAAAGAGTAATAATTATAACAATAAATCAAATAAATCCTGGAGAAACTAGTAATATAAATGTCGAAATAATTGATGATTTAACTTTTTATGAAAGATCTTTATTATTCTATGAGAATGGTGTATTTAGTAGTTATATCTGGAGCCCTATAACAGCATATAGACAATTTCTAGAAGAAAATGAACAAATTGGAGAAGGAAATAGACATACAAAAGAACTCGAAGAACATACAGAAGAATTCGAAGAACCTCCATATGATAGTAATAGTGAAATTTCTGAGACAGAACTAGAATATATGTGGGCCCTTAAAGATTCATTTCAAGAGATAGACAATATACATTATTTCGAAGAATATTATTTTACAGAAAATTATCATCTTTAACAAAAGTCTGATCCTTTAAAGTTTTAAAGTTTTTTGATACTCCCTTTAATTTCATTTTTGCAAGAGAGATTTCACGCACCACCCAACAAGTTGGTATCAGAGCCAGTGGAACAGAATTGGCCGGGTGGTAAAGTAATTTTAACTTAATTTCTGTAATTTTTCGTAAATTTATTAGTAATTTATAGACTAGAAAACAGAAAAACTAAAATATAATAATAGAAATTATCCTAAGACCCAAAAACTTTTAGTTTTTGTAGAAAGGTCACACATCCTATAATAGGAAGAATACTATAGAAATTCAATCAAGAACTAGGGTATCTCACTAAATATTTTCTAAACAAGGGTATTTCACTAAATATTTTCAAAAAGAAGGGTAAAAAGCTAAATAACTCGTTGGGTTTCGGGGTCAGTAGAAGAAAAAGAAGGTGAATGAGATAATGGAGATTAAGGGGTGAGTTAGAGGGTAATTAAGTGGGGATTAAAGCACTTAATGGAGGCAGTATTAAGGAGGGGAAGTGGGAGTCAGTTAGAGCATCCACTATCGTTCATGTTATTTTTTCGGTATTTGGAAATTTGCTTTTACAATTGAATCGCTTGCGCCAGTAACGTCAAAGCTATAATTTGCAAAAAAAAATCATAAAATATATAGACGGAACAACATCCTCCGTCCAACAAAAAAAACAATATTTTTAATACATAAAATGAATGGACGGAAGATGAAGTTCCGTTTGAAAAAGAAAAAAAAATTATTTCATACGGTAAAAGATCCTCTGTCTGAGGATAGAAATAACCCAGTAGGAAGAACTTCTTCCGTTTGGGGTTTTTTTATTTATTTTTTTGGTCTTTTAGGAAAAGGACGAAAAGTTAAAAAATTAAAATAATAATAAAAATAAATGAAAGGGACTGAAGATGTTCTTTCGTCTCTCTCATTTTTTTTTAAAAAAATGGGAAAGACGGAGGAACTTCTTCCGTCCCTTTCATTTATTTTAAAATTTAAATAAACCCATTTTTGAGACGGAAGATCTTCGTCCATCTTTACAATTTTGACCGGTCAACCTCTATAGACGGAAGATCTTCTTTCGTCTGTTACAATTTTTTATTTCAAACAATTCGAAATTTTGAACAGACGGAGGATCATTTACCGTCTTCTATATTTTCCAAATGCTATTTCACTCTGCTATATATGGCAGAGTACTGTTCACAAATCGGCTAAAAAGTAGGTTTATAGCAGACGATAGTGGCGCGTTTTTTCTCAAAATTTCCATTTTTTAACTTTATTGCAGACGGTAGTGGATGCTCTTATAGGAAGGAGAAGAGGAATATTGGGTTGGGATTCTTTTATGTGGGTTTTGGATTGGGTTGAATTGGGCTTCACAATTTAATAAATAATCAAATACAATTATAGAATGGGCTTTGGGTCACAAAATAAATAAGACTGGGTTAGGCTTACAGAATAAATAAATAAACAAATTATATAATGGATTAGGAGTTTGGGCAAAAATAATAGATTAACCAAGTGCATGCAAAATGGTTAAAAAGAATTGGGATTTATAGATGATTGGAATACAACAATACGAAGAAAAGGAAATGAAAATTTGTACAATCGGAAATGGGGGTTACAATAGGTCTGAGAAATAGTTTAGGAAATTGATATGGATCTGTTGGATTAATATGAATCAGTTATCTTCTATAGATTCTCCTCCTTAAGGGATAAGACTCTCTTGTCTAGGGATAAGACTCTCTTGTCTTGGGATAAGAGATTTAACTTACAGTCCTCATGGGCTGGGTGTCTCTCTCCTAGTGGGTCAAGTCGCTTTTAATGGGCTTGAAAGCGGCTCGTATATTGTAGATGAGCATTAAGAAGGCCCAGACATGAAAGCAGTTCATATATTGTAGATTAGCATGAAGAAGGTCCGGACATGTTAAAGAGACCCGTTATGGTTAACCTGCCCTACTGAAGCTTTAGGATATGTGCTAAAATTGTACGACCTTGATTTGTAGCAATTTTTACTATCATCATAACCCCCCCCCCCCCCCCCCCCCCCCCCTATCAAGAGACATTTTTTCTTGGTTTTCAGAAAGTAGTTAGCCTTATTTTAGAATTATGGGGTGCAATTTTAGCTTTCAGGGATGACTGAAGATACTTGGAACTGATTAGAAGTTTTTGGATGTGGTGAATATTTGCCTGCACTTTTCCCATTTTTCTTTAATTTTCCATAATTTTCCATATTTTAAATAAATTTTCCCTTATTTATTTTTTTTTCGAAATTTAAATTAATTATTCCATTTTTAAATTAATTTTCACAAATTTTAAACAATTTTCCTAATTTAATAATTATTTTGGAATTTTTAAATTAAAATATCGAATTAAAATGTTTTTTAAGGGAATTTTTATTGATTTATCAGACCCGACGCATTTCTTGAAGCAATCTAAGCCGTTGATCATGAGGAGCTCGTCCGTTGATGTGATCTACTAGCAGAGAAGCGGGTGACGTGTCAGGTTCTGGTCCATTGACCAAACGCTAGAGAGCGCATCGGAGTGATCAGACGGTTGGCATTGTAAGCGGAGCGATGGGGAAGAAGGAGGCGACGTGGCACAATCTCCCACGTACATCTTGATCTTGTGCAATTTTCTGAGAGATCTGATGGTTGTGGAAGGCATCGAGAGCCCCTCAGCTTAGTTAACAATCTTGTCGAGCTACTCCTATTCTTCTCCACTTTGATCTTCTGGCCGATGTTATTTTTCGCCAACCTTGGCCTTGGACGAGTTAGAGCTCGATGAGCATGGTTCTGGGGAGCTTTGAGCTCGGTGGTCGAAGGAGCTCGACGAAGAGGGAACTTGGCAAGCTCGGCGGGGGAGCTCGGCGAGCTCAACGGTGGAGCTCTGCCATGGGAGCTCGACAAAGATGGGAGCTCAGCGATCTCGGCGGAGCAGAGCTCCGCCATGGGAGCTCGGCGAAGAGGGGTGCTCGGTGAGATGGATGGAGGAGCTGTAGAGCTCTGCCATGGGAGCTTGGCGAAGAGGGAGCTCGGCGAGCTCGGTGGTGGAGCTCTGCCATAGGCGGTGGAGCTACGAGCTCGGCGGTGGAGCTTGGCTATGGGAGCTCGGCAGTGGAGCTGTAGCCATGACATCAAGTTGATGTGGAGCTTCGGGTTTGATTTCGGCAAGAGCTTGTAGCTCGGAGCTTCATCGAGTTTGGGTCTGAAGCTGTGTAGTTGGAGTATGTATTGGGCTCTTGTCGAAGCTTCAGTTGGAGTCAGGGTTGAGCTTGAGGTTGAGTAGAGTTAGACATGATCAATCTAGGAGCTCTTGCTGATCTCGTTGAAGTTGCATGGATTGAAAGCTTGGTTGATCCTGACGATTCAAAAATTTGCTGACTTCAGATTTGGTTTTCGTTGTCCTTGCTTGTGGTCAGGCATCGTTGAGCTTGTGTCACCTTGAGCTAGGGTTTTTTGCAGATGAATCAGAAGCTTGATGTCGTGTTTGGCTTCGTCGACGTTCGGAGTTGGTTTGTTCTTAGGATTGGCTCAATGGTGAAGAGAGGACATCCTGGTGCTTGCACACACATATATATATATATGAATACATGTGCACACAAAGTTTTATTTCATAACTCTTGATTTATGGATCATCATAATATTTGTTGGTGATTATATCAACTTATTTTGCCAATCCAAACATTTCGTCGCTCGCTTTGTTGAACCTCTCTTTCGTCGAACAAGCGTTATGTTATTCGCTTGTTTTGTCGATTAAACGTCTCGTCATTTGTTTAGTTGAACCGCTCTGTTGTGTTGTTCGCTTGTTTTGTCGATCGAGCATTTCGTTGTGGGATGAGCATTTCGTTGGTCTGGGAGCTGATAGCTTTGACCGTTGGATCCTATGTATGTAGCTAAACCTAGAAAGGCTGATGAAGGGACAAACTCCAGAAGGCGGTCAGACCGTGGACTTTTTGTTTGGTCCCATCAAGTTTGCAGAGGCAATTATGAGACAAAGTTGAACGTAGAGCTTGTCGTTTGATCCCGGCAAGTTTGGAGAGACAACTCTACGACAGAGTTGAACATAGAGCTTATTGTTTGGTCCCAACAAGTTTGGAGAGACAACTCAGAGACGGAGTTGGTTGTAGAGCTTGTCGTTTGATCACGGCTTTGAGAGACAACTCGGAGACGGAGTTGGTAGAGCTTGTCATTTGATCCCAGCAAGTTTCAAGGGACAACTCATAGACGGAGTTGGTCGTAGAGCTTGTCATAGATCTTGTTATTTGCACCTAGCAAACTTGTAGAGGAAACTCTTGGACGAAGATGAACGTTGAGCTTGTTGTTTGTGCCATTAGAGACAACTCTTAGACAGAATTGAATGTAGAGCTTGCGGTTTGGTTCCAGCAAGTTTGGAGAGACAAGTCGGAGACGGAGTTGGTCGTAGAGCTTGTCTTTTGATCCTGACAAGTTTGAAGAGACAACCCTGAGATGGAGTTGGTCGCTGAACTTGTTGTTTGCGCCTAACAAATTTTCTAGAGGCATCTTTGTAACCCATGTTCCCTGTATTCGTATTTTCTGCTGTATTTCATTCTTGTACTCTATTTATCAATTTGAGAATCTGCATTTTGTTCCTGTTCTAATAAAAAGTCATCTAATTTGTGCCATATTTATTTCATTTGCATCTTTCCTATCCGCTCTAAATTGTTGTTCTTCAAAGGGATTTGACTGTTTCATCTCATCTAATTCATTTTTCCTAATTATAGCGAATTTTGACGCATTCTCCTTTTGGATCCTACTCAAACCCATTAACCAGCAACCCACAACCCAATAACCCAATACTATTTAAACCCTAATCATTATTAACCCTAACCCTAATTACCCTATACTGTGTAAACCTAACAGTAGCCGCCCCCCTTACCCGCCTTGCAATGTTCATCCCTCGTCCTCCTGACCTTTCTCCTTCGTCCCTGTGCTTCGTCCCTGGCCTTCGACCTCAGCTCCTTCACCGCCTCATCTCATTACCCCTCACCCTCGTCTTCATCACCACATCCCCTCATCGCTAACCCATCGTCTTCATCATCTCCTCTTCGAACCCATCGTCTCGTCATCCTCCGAACCCATCACCCCATCACCTATACCCATCCTCGTCGTCATCCCTTACCTCTACTCACCCTCTCGTCGCCTCGCCATACCTGTATCCCTGAAGCTCTCCCCGCCATCCGTCGCTCTGTTTTTCTCCCAAAAACAGAGCTCTGTCGCCACCACCTCATCACCCCCGTCGTTGCCTCGCTTGCACGTCGCTGCCGTCATCTTCCTACGTCGAGCTCCCCTTGACGCTACCACCAGTCGCCGCTGCCTGTGCCACAGCGGCCGTCGAAGCTTCCGCTGTCACTGCTATTGATCAGAAGAGAAGGAAGGAGAAGGTTCATTTGAGTCTTGGCCATCCGATCTCATCAAGATCGTGACCTGATCTGATCAGATCTGATCAGATCTCCATCATCTGATCTGATCTGAGTCGTCCTATTGTCTTGATCTTGATCGCCATCAAGATCCGCGCCGATCCGATCCATCCGATCTCGATCGTCGATCAATGCCCTATCCAGTCAAGGCAAATATTTTCTTGTACAATTTATTGTTCTTGTACAAGCGTTTAATTGAAAATACTGCAAGTAGATTGTAAATGTGACTCCCCTTTGGCTCATCGTTTGTTGATCTTATTTTATTCCTTACCAATTCCATGATCTTAAGAGTTACAATCCTTCGGTGATATATATTGTTTTAAAACTAGTTGGACCCATTTTATCTCCTAATTACTTGAACACATGAATTTAAGAACCTTCCTTGACTAGTAGATGTATGTTGTATGATATATGTGTTGATCTTACTTTTCTTGAGTTGAGGAATAAATGTGACTTGCTAATTTGATACCCATTACATCCCATTTGTATCACACACTAAATTAGACTCATAATATTCATTAATCATGCCACTTTTATATAAAAAGAAATTCACGTATGCTACTATTTCTGTCTTTGCTTGATGTTTTGACCCCGATAACATCAGAATCTGGACTTGAGTTCTAAACATGAAATGTATCCCCAGATGTCTAGTTTACTGCCCTATTAAAGGAATTGAATTCCGAGTTATGGTTTGTGATTTATTGCAGTTTTACTGCTGCTGTGTCATAGAATTTCAGATTCACAATTTTGCTGCGACACTTTGTTTTACAATTAAATTAGTCATGCTACCAGTAAGACAATGACTTGAAATTTTTCATGCTGATACTAGACACACTAGAGAACATTCCCTAATTTTCCTGGAATTAATTAATGAAGTGCAGACCTATTTCATATGATAAACACAGTTTTACAAATTCTGGCTGAACACAAATACCGTGTAGTTTGCTGTTTTGGCACCTGATATTACAACTTTTACATGTCTTGTTTATATGTGATGGAACCAGCAGGGAGTCTAGTTTCTAGATTTTCTGACGGATGCAGATTTGCATTCTTGTAGCAACGGAAATTGCAGTTTTGGTGCAGCAACGTCATGTTGTCCAGAATTGAAATTCTCGTAGTTCTTGATAATTTTAATTTGTTTTGACCCTCAAATATGCCTTCTAATTATCTTAAACATGTTCCATGTTCTTGATCATGTTACTTGCCCTGTTTCGAACACTTTCATGCTTGTCTTGATAATAATAATAAATAATAAGCCGGGGCTTAAGGGAAAGACCATAGTAGTGGATAATATAGGTAAGTGTACTCAGAAGGGGGCCGTGTTTCCCACGTGATGCTTGTTTCATGAACTAGTTATGTTATTATTCGATTCATGAACTAGTTACTATTGATTCATGAACTAGTATATTATTATTCGATTCATGGACTTGTTATTACTTGATTCATAAACTAGTATACTTGTCATGTTATTACTTGACACATGAACTAGTTATATGATTACCTGATTCATGATCATGTTGCTTGATACTTTATGCCTGAGTACACCGCCCTATAAAATCTACCACTAGGCCTAAACATAACTTGTTTGTAAGTAGCAACCATGTGGTAAATAGTTGGGACGCATGAAGTGCTACCTAGATAGAATTAAACATTAGACTTAAGAATAACTTATTACTTGTTCACACTTGACACATGTCTTGCTTGATACTTGTTACTTGATACTTGATACAATTACATGTTCACTTGTTACTTGTTCCTACTACTTGTATTTGTTACATGTTTCTGTTACTTGATTTGTCTTACTTGCTAGCTAGTCGCTTGAACTTCACTACTTGTTGCATCCTTATCAAATCATGTTGTATATCCTTGATTCCAAATCTTATTTCATATTTTCTTGCATTTATTTTCATACCCTTGCTTGTACTACTTGCGGCCCTAACTTGCACTAAGGGCGTTTGTCTTTGTTTCTCCATCTTTTTCTGCATGTATATATACAGACTTTGGAGACGAGTTGCCTGCTAAAGGTTGTGAGCAAACCTTCTAGGCTTCGCTTGGGAAAAACTTGTTTTAATTATTTCGTATTTGAGTTATTTATTTTGTTGCTACTTAAAACTTGTAACGGGCTTGTAGTCCCAAAGTTTTACTTTCGATTCAGATCTGAAATTTTTTTGGGATATTTATCTTTTGTTTCAATTATTTTCTTTTGATTAACAAATTATTCATGCATGCGTGGTTGAGTATATTTTGCTATATTTCTTGTTATGATGCTGAGTCGATCCTACAACTTATGAATGATGAAAATCATTCGCTGGGATTTGTCACGCACTCGTATTCCGTATTCCTTTTGGGAAGAGGGGCGTGACAATCTCTCATATGGAGTTGGATGTAGAGTTCGCTATTTGATCCCAGCGAGTTTATATGGACAACCGTGAGACAGGGTTGATCGTAGAACTTGTCGTTTGATCTCGACAAGTTTGGAGAGACAACCCTGTAATGGAGTTGTTCGTAGAGCTTGTTGTATGATCCCAACAAGTTTTCATAGACAACTCTAAGACGAAGTTGAACGTTGAACTTGTTGTTTGCGCCAGCACGTTTTGTAGAGGCAACTCTTAGACGGAGTTGGATGTAGAGCTCGCTGTTTGATTCCAACGAATTTATAAGGACAACTGTAAGACGGGGTTGGTTGTAGAACTTAACGTTTGATCCCGACAAATTTGGAGAGGCAACTCTGAGACGGAGTTGAACGTAGTGCTTGTTGTTTGATCTCAGCAAGTTTGGAAAGGCAACTCTTTGATCGAGTTGATGTAGAGCTTGTTCTTTGATCCCAGCAAGTTTAAAAAGACAACTCTGAAACGGAGTTGATGTTGAACCTATCGTTTGTGTCCGACAAGTGAGTCGAGACAACTCTGAGCCGATGGTTGGATGAGGAACCTATTGCATTAAGTCAAGGGGTTGTCGGAAGGACTCGAGCGAATAGCAGGGCATCAAACTCGTTGTACGGGGTTAACAAGTTGTTGATGGAGCTCGAGCGAAGAGTAGAGCGTTGAGCTCGTTGTTCGGAGTCAATGAGTTATTGATGGAGCCCAAACGTGAAGCAGAGCATTGAACTCGTTGTTTGGAGTCAATGAGTTGTTGATGGAGCTCGAGTGGAGAGCAGAGCACTGAACTCGTTGTTCGGAGTTAAGAGCTGTTGATGGAGCTTTAGCCAAAAGCAGGGCATTGAACTCGTTGTTTGGAGTCAACGAGTTGTTGATGGAGCTTCAGCCAAGAGCAGGGCATTAAACTCGTTGTTTGGAGGCAACGAGCTGCTAATGGAGCTCGAGCGGTGAGCGAGTTGTCGTCAAACTCGTTGTTTGGAGTGAACGAATTGTTGGTGGATCCTGGACGAAGAGCAAAGCGTTGAACTCATTGTTTGGAGTCAACAAGTTGTTCATGGAGCCTGAGCGGTGAGCAAGGCATCAAACATGTTATTTGGAGTCAACGAGTTGTTGAAGAAGTTTGGACAAAGAGCAAGGCGTCAAACACATTGTTTGGTGTCAACGAGTTGTTGATGGAGCCTGAGCAAAAAGTAAGGCGTCAAACTCGTTGTTCGGAGTCAACGAGTTGTTGATGGAGTCTGGGCAAAGTGCGAGTTTGAACTCGTTGTTTGGCATCAACAGGTTGTTAACGGAGCTCGCGCTAAGAGTAGAGTGTTAAACTCATTGTTTTGCGCCAACGAGTTGTTGATGGAGCTCGCGCAAAGATCAGAGCGTTGAACTCGGTGTTTGGAGTCAATGAGCTGTTGAGAAAGCTCGTTTTGAATATTCTTGATATTGAAATGAAGTCTTTTGTGTTTGTTCTGTGTTTGATGTGATTTCATTCTTCTGTTTGCTGGCTAGTAGTCGTTTACATTGGATGAGGTCTTCGGGACACCGAGCTCGTTCTCCTTTGCAATGCGCTGAGCTGGATGGAGTTTGGACCTGTCTGTTTGAGCGATGCATCATGCAGGACGGAGTAGGAGCTTGCTCAGGTAAAGGTGGTAGAAAAGATTTGGAGCTTGCCCGTGTTGTGCAATCTAGACTATCTAAATAAGTAGATAAACTAGACACAAATTATAAAAACCTCGCAAGTGCACGAATCGTTTGACAAAGCGTAGCAATAGCAAGGGTCGATCCCACAGAGATTGTAGACTTTAACTTACTAATCAATAAAAAGACTAAGAATCATAAAGGGTTGGTTTAAAAGTCTAAAAGAAATAAAAAGATTTAAACTAAATTAAGGAATGTTGAATCACAAATATTTATGAAGTAGTTGGGTTTAGATCTCCACCAATAGTCAGTAATGCTAAGTCACCTTCTGAACTTCTTCTTATTACTCATGTTTGTTCACTTCAAGGGCATGGTATCTACTCCTTAAAGTATTGTTTCCCTAGGCCAAGAATTAGGCATGGTATCTACTCTAATTCATTTCTTTCATTAAGTGTGTAGCATGGTATCTACTAAGTTGTGCTTAAAGAAAACATAAGATCAGTGGAAACGAACAAACACTCAAGGTTCTAGAAATTGGCATCAGATCTAGATCCCTTAAGTTGATTGAACCAGGAACCCCTAAAGATTCCTTTGTTACAATTACGGGCACGAGATACGGGTTGTCTCAATATGCTCATATAACAGATTCAGATAGATGGTAATACAAACTTGGATTTCTCAAGCTCTGTACGTCAGTCGACTGGCTCTCACCTCAGTCGACTGCTCTCAGACTTCAAGAACTAGTTTGGTTACCATCAATCTATATCAATACAAACGGATTCAATCAATAAGTAAAATAGAAGAGCTCAGAAGAATATAGCACTACATAACTACGGTTTCAATCTACCCAACTATGAAATTAGTTCCACATAATAATACTTTTATTAATCAAAAAGTTTGAATACATGATCTACATAAAAGAATAGAAGGAGAAGAAATAAACTAATGAAGTCCGGCAATGAGGTCGTCTGGCTGTCACACAGTCGACTGCCTTCGAATACTGGATCTCCTATCTCCTTCCTTGATGCCGATAGAATAATGCCCCTGTTGATGACTTGAACGCTCAGAAACTCTTGTGATTCAGTGGTGGATGATGGGGAGATGACGAGAGCCGAGAGAGAGCCCTTGATTATTCTTCTTTTCTGATATTTATAGAACACGGCTGAGAATTAGGGTTTTGCACTTTTTCAGGAAAATCCTTCTTTGTTTTATTTGATGATTTATTTCTTTCTCTTTTCTTCTTTCCTTCCTTATCTGTTAACCACGTGCTCTTGGAAATCCCCAGTCTCTATATTTGATTTGCATAAATCTGGATTCAGATAGATTTGAAATTAGATTTGGATGAATCTTCGAATATCTTATCTGTTTACTCTGCTGCGTACCAGTCGACTGCCTTCGGATGTAAGTCGGCTGTGTCGAGACTTCAGTATTTTCATGATTCATCAGCCCAGTCGACTGTTGTGTAAACTTGATTCCCTCTGTCCAGTCGCCTGTAAGCATGATCAGTCGACTGATCGCTTCAGTTTCCTGTGTTTCATCCTTACAATCCTGAATTTGCTTCGTTTTGCTGTTATAGACTGTTTCCTATGGAAAAGAGAAAATAAGAGTTAAATACCACATATAGAGCTTTTAAATGTGCATTTATAATAAGATTATTGCTTCTAAATGTGAATAATATTGTGTTCATCAAATACCCTCAAACTTAGATTTTTGCTTGTCCTCAAGCAAACTAGAATTATGAACAAGGGTATGATAATAATAACAGCCTTAATCACCAAGAGTTCTTACTATGTGTGCATCAACATAGAAAAGTATAAACAATTTCAGATAAAATAAAATTAAACATACCACTTTCTCTAGTGCAATTGTTTATTCATAACTCCAAACTCAACCTCACTTGTCATGCAATTAATTATAGTTATAGTATGTAATTACTCAATCTGTGATTATTCCCTTTTTTCTACTACAAACTGAGTAGCAAACTAGAGTTTTTTTTTTTTTTTTTTTAGTCGCTTCTCTAAAGTTGTCACTTGCCTTTTTACGCGAATGCGAAACATTTGTGATGAATCCACCCGGTTACTCAGCGAGTCACAAACTCTAAAGTGCTTTGCATACTCATATTTTAAGTTGCCGTTTGACGTAAAGGTAAACATTGGTGATGAATACCCCTAGTTACTAAGCAACTCAAAACATTGGAGTAGATTGACTTTATTCAAGTATATATATATATATATATATATATATATATATATATATATTTTTTTTTTTTTTTTATCACTCTATTTACTTAAACTCAATTTAGGACTAGATCTAAATGGAATGATCACCAGAAAAAGCATCACATTTGTTTATTATGTATAATTGCATGACTCATATAATTTTGTATGGAAGTTATGAAACTCAACAATCCTAAAGTAAATAGGTATGTTTCTTCTTACTTTATAAGAAATTGTTTTATCCTAAAAAAAAATTCAAAAGACTCTAATACCCCTAATACCCCCAAACTTAGATGGAACATTGTCCTCAATGTTCGAAAGAAAATTTAAAAATAGGCATATGTCACATCTAGTAAGGAGAGAAAAATAAATAATAACTCAAAGAAAAATAATAATGAATAACTGAAAGAAAATAAAGGGAAAGTGTAAATACTCCCCTGAAAAATTGGGTTGCCTCCCAATAAGCGCTGTGTTTTCTGTCTTCAGCTAGACTTGATGAGGTCATGCTATGTATTGAACGGTTTGAAGATTCACATCTTCCTCTTGCGGTTCAATGCTCATCTCTATGTATGGTTTCGCTCTATGCCCGTTCACCTTGAATGTTTGATTCTTTTCTTTGCTATGAACCTCCAAAGCGCCATGTGGAAAGACTCTCGTGACAGTGTATGGCCCATACCATCTTGACATAAGCTTGCCTGGAAAAAGTCTCAATCTTGAGTTGTATATCAATACCTTTTGTCCTTCGTAAAACTCCTTCCTTGCTAGCTGTTTGTCATGGTACAACTTTGTCCTTTCCTTGTACAATTTTGCATTCTCATAAGCATCGTGCCTTAACTCTTCAAGCTCATTTAGTTGTAATCTTCTTTTGTCACCTGCCTGTTTCATATCAAAATTGAACCTTTTGATGGCCCAATATGCTTTGTGCTCCAACTCAACTGGCAAATGACAGGCTTTTCCAAACACCAAACGGTATGGTGACATGCCAATGGGTGTTTTGTATGCGGTTCTATAGGCCCCTAATGCATCGTTCAATCGCAACGACCAATCCTTCCTCCTTGTGTTGACTGTCTTTTCCAAAATGCTCTTGATTTCTCTGTTGCTAATCTCCACCTGCCCACTAGTTTGAGGATGATATGGGGTGCCCACTCTATGTGTGATACCATACTTCTTCATCAAAGAAGCAAAAGGAAAGTTATTGAAGTGGCTCCCTCCATCACTTATTATTGCTCGAGGTGTACCAAACCTAGTGAAAATGTTTTCCTGCAAAAACTTGACAACAACTTTGTGATCATTAGTTCTTGAGGGGACAGCCTCGACCCATTTAGACACATAATCCACACCAACAAGTATATATAAATAACCAAATGAGTTAGGAAATGGACCCATGAAGTCGATTCCCCAAACATCAAAAAGCTCGATCACTTGGATGTTTTGCAGTGGCATTTGATTTCTAGAAGAGATGTTGCCTGTTCGTTGGCATTTGTCACAAGTCCTGCAAAAAGAAAAAGCATCTTTGAATACTTTAGGCCAATAAAATCCAGATTGCAATACCTTGAGTGCTGTTCTTTTTGGTCCAAAATGTCCTTCACATGCATATTGGTGGCAATGTTGTAGAATACTCAATTGCTCTTCTTCTGCCACACATCTTCTTATAATTTGATCAGGGCAAAATTTGAACAAATAAGGATCATCCCAGTAGTAGTGCTTGCACATAGCCACCAGTCTCTTTCTTTCCTGACTTGTCATACCTGGAGGGAAAACATGAGTGGTTAGATAATTTACAATGTCAGCAAACCATGAAAAATTTGAGCAGTGAGGTACCAGTCGACTGGTCCTGTTACCAGTCGACTGCCCCGAGGGTATGTTTATTTCAAAGAGATGTTCATCTGGGAAAGTTTCATTAAGTGGGGGCACAATTCTTTCGTCCTCCTGCAGTAGCCTGGACATGTGGTCGGCAACAACATTGTCGCTTCCTTTTTTATCTCTAATCTCAAGATCGAATTCTTGAAGCAACAGCACCCATCTGATCAACCTAGGCTTAGCATCCTTTTTAGCAAACAAATATCTCAAGGCAGCATGGTCAGTAAAAACAATAACTTTAGAACCAATTAAATATGATCTAAACTTCTCTATAGCAAAAATAACAGCTAACATTTCTTTTTCAGTAGTGGAATAATTTAGCTGTGCATCGTTTAAAGTTCGAGAAGCATAGTAAATAACATGGGGTTTCTTATTGATTCGTTGACCTAAAACAGCCCCTAAAGCATAATCACTTGCATCACACATAAGCTCGAAAGGATGGCTCCAATCTGGTGCCATGACAATAGGTGCAGAAATGAGAAGATTTTTTAATGTCATAAAAGCATTTGTGCACTCTTCTGTCCATACAAACTCAACATTTTTAGCCAACAAATCACAAAGGGGTTTGAAGATTTTTGAAAAGTCTTTTATGAATTTTCTATAGAACCCTGCATGTCCTAGAAAAATCCTAACACCCTTAACTGTAGTGGGAGGGGGTAGTTTTGATATTATATCGATTTTTGCTTTGTCTACCTCTATTCCCCTTTTAGACACCACATGTCCCAACACAATACCTTGTTGTACCATGAAATGGCACTTTTCCCAATTCAGCACTAAGTTGCATTCTTCACATCTTTTAAGCACAAGATGCAAATGGTTAAGGCATTCATCAAAACAAGATCCAAAAACACTAAAGTCATCCATAAATACCTCGATGAACCTTTCCACCATGTCTGAAAATATACTCATCATGCATCTTTGAAATGTAGCTGGAGCATTACACAATCCAAAGGGCATCCTCCTGTATGCAAAAGTACCAAAAGGACATGTAAAAGTGGTTTTTTCTTGATCTTCTGGAACAATAGCAATTTGATTATAGCCACTATAACCATCTAAAAAACAATAATGACTATATCCTGCCAATCTTTCTAACATTTGATCAATAAAAGGAAGAGGGAAGTGATCTTTCCTGGTTTCATTGTTCAGTTTCCTATAATCAATGCATACCCTCCATCCTGTGGTCACTCTAGTAGGGATAAGCTCATTCTCTTCATTTGTCACCACTGTGACTCCACTTTTCTTAGGCACTACATGTATAGGACTTACCCATTTGCTATCTGAGATAGGGTAGATGATGCCAACATCTAGTAGCTTCAAAATCTCTGCTCTTACCACTTCCTTCATGTTTGGGTTAAGCCTTCTCTGTGCCTCCCTGCTTGGTTTTGCATTGTTTTCAAGAAGTATTCGATGCATGCATCTGGATGGACTTATTCCTTTAATGTCTGCAATGGTCCATCCTATTGCACTCTTGTGTTCTCGTAGTACCCTTAGCAGCTTATCTTCTTCCTGTGCACTTAGATTCGCAGCAATTATCACTGGTAGCATCTGGTTCTCGCCCAAATATGCGTGCTTCAAATGGTCGGGCAGCTGCTTAAGCTCTGGGTCTGCAAGTCTTGGTGCAGTCGACTGGTCCCTGGTAGCAGTCTGGACAGTCGACTGATCCTCTGCAGCAGTGGACTTGTCCAGTGCACCAGTCGACTTGTCTGCAGAAACATAAATGTCATCAGTCACCAATTTTTCAAATACTGGTGCAAACTTACCTGAGTATGACTGTGAAGTGTCAAGGTGATGTATTGTCTCTGCAATTTCCCAGTCACTGTATTCCTGTTCGACATTAGATAAAGTTAGAGATTGTGTAATTATGGCCTGTAATGGTTCAACGCTATGTACCTGAAATGTTTGATCAACAATATCCTGTACCACATCAACATTATAGCATTCATGATCATCATGTGGAAATTTCAGTGTATCAAACATTTTAAATTCAACCTTCTCTCCATTTATTTTCATGCTTATGGTACCCTTTTTGACACAAATTTTTATATCAGCCGTACTCATAAAGGGCCTTCCTAAAATGATTGGTAGAGAAGATGGCATTGAAGATTCCTCCATATCTAACACGACAAAATCAGCAGGCAAAATGAAATCGTTTACCTGAACTAGGATATCTTCCAAAATACCTCTAGGTCTTTTGATACTGCGATCTGCCAACTGCAACGTGATGGATGTTGGTTGGAGTTCTCCCAATCCTAGCTTTTCATAGACGGTGTATGGGAGAAGATTGATGCTTGCCCCCAAATCTAACAGTGCTTTCTCAAAAAAGTGCTCGCCAATCCTGCAAGGAATGGTAAAACTACCTGGGTCTTTTAATTTAGGAGGTAATTTTCTTAATAAGACGGCGCTCACTTCTTCTGTCAATGCCACATCCTCCCTAACCTGAAATGTTCTTTTGTGAGTACAACATTCTTTCAAAAATTTAGCATAAGAAGGAATTTGTTTAATAGCATCAAGTAGGGGGATATTAATTTCTACCTTTCTGAGAGTTTCAAAGATGTCAAATAAATGTTGATCTTTCTTTTGTTTGACTAACCTTTGAGGGAATGGTGGCAAAACTGTTCTTTCTTTCTCACTTACCTTGTTGGACCCCACAATTTTTGATGGTTGTTCTTCTTTTTCTTTCGTGTGTGTTCCAACTTTGTTGTCAATTATCTTACCACTTCTTAATGTTGTGACTGCTTTGAGCTGTTCTTGGCCTCCAGGGTTTGGTATAGTTTGTGATGGAAGTTCCCCTGCCTTTCGCTCGCTTAACTCTTTAGCAATTTGGCCAATTTGTGTTTCCAACTTCTGAATTGCTTGCCCTTGTTGGTTGCTTGTTTGATGTTGTTGTTGGAGCAATTGAAGAACGGTGGATTCAAAATCCAACTTCTTCTGTTCTTGAACTGGCCTATCAATCCCACTTCCCATTTGGAAGTTCCGTGCATGTCCTTGTGTGAATTGAGTCCCTTGATTATTCTGATTATTGCTCCATGAGAAGTTTGGATGGTTCCTCCACCCTGGGTTGTATGTGTTTGAGAATGGGTTGTTCTTTGGTGGAAACACTCCTCGACCTACATAATTTGCATGCTCCTGATCTGTGAAAGAAGACATGGGACATGTATCAGTGGTATGGTCTACATGAGAACAAATTGCACAAATTTCATTTGTTTGATTTTTAACTCCACCCATCATAGACATTGCATTAACAAGCATATCAATTTTCTTATTCATGTTTACCATTTCCAATTGAATATTATTGCTACTAGAAATTTCATAAACTCCCTGTTTTTTCGAAGGGTCCCTCCTTGTTGAGAATTGTTGTGAATTCTCGCTGAGTTCTTCAAATAGTTCTATGGCCTCTTCGCCGCTTTTCCTCATCAAGATCCCGTTGCAAGCTGAATCCACAATTGCCTTATTAGTATCATTTAAACCTTCATAAAAAGCTTGTACCTGATCATCTTTAGGCATGTTGTGTGTTGGACACTTGAGAAGCTTGTTCTTGAAATCTTTCCAGGCTTCGAAAAATAAATCTCCATCCTTTTGTTGGAAGAGTTGAATCTCCCTTTTCAGCTGTTTGGTCTTTTGGGCTGGAAAGAATTCTTTTAAGAACTTTGTCGCCAATTGCTCCCATGAGTTTATTGATCCTGGTTCCAAAGAATTATACCATAGTTTAGCGTTAAGTTTTAAGGAAAAAGGAAACAATATTAACCTGATTTGCTCAGGGGTAAGCCCTTGGACACTTTGTGTCCTGCAGAGATCGAAAAAATCTTGTAAATGGAGATGAGGCTCTTCATCAGGTCTGCCACTAAAATGGGGAACCATACTAAGTAACTGAGGAGATAGATGCATGTTCCCTGTGACATTGGGTTGATACGCAATGCAGGAAGGTTGTTCAATGTTCTTAGGCGTAAATTTATCCTGCATTGGTACGCGATTGGGTATTTCTTCTGCCATGATTTCTTGTGACTTAGGTCTCTGAGCAGTCGACTGGGTTCGTGCAGCAGTCGACTGGTTGGTCGCAATCAGTCGACCTAACCTGTGCAAAGTGCGTTCTGTTTCTGCGTCAATTGGTAGTAGCTCTGGACGAAGTGATCTCCTTCCGTGCATCCACCAAAATCCTGTAACCTAAAAGAAAAACTTATTAATAAACTAAAAGAAAGAAAATAAAAACTTCCTACTGATCTGTAAGTTAAAATACTAGACAATCCCCGGCAGCGGCGCCAAAAACTTGTTGTGCAATCTAGACTATCTAAATAAGTAGATTAACTAGACACAAATTATAAAAACCTCGCAAGAGCACGAATCGTTTGACAAAGCGTAGCAATAGCAAGGGTCGATCCCACAGAGATTGTAGACTTTAACTTACTAATCAATAAAAAGACTAAGAATCATAAAGGGTTGGTTTAAAAGTCTAAAAGAAATAAAAAGATTTAAACTAAATTAAGGAATGTTGAATCACAGATATTTATGAAGTAGTTGGGTTTAGATCTCTACCAATAGTCAGTAATGCTAAGTCACCTTCTGAACTTCTTCTTATTACTCATGTTTGTTCACTTCAAGGGCATGGTATCTACTCCTTAAAGTATTGTTTCCCTAGGCCAAGAATTAGGCATGGTATCTACTCTAATTCATTTCTTTCATTAAGTGTGTAGCATGGTATCTACTAAGTTGTGCTTAAAGAAAACATAAGATCAGTGGAAACGAACAAACACTCAAGGTTCTAGAAATTGGTATCAGATCTAGATCCCTTAAGTTGATTGAACCAGGAACCCCTAAAGATTCCTTTGTTACAATTACGGGCACGAGATACTGGTCGTCTCAATATGCTCATATAACAGATTCAGATAGATGGTAATACAAACTTGGATTTCTCAAGCTCTGTACGTCAGTCGACTGGCTCTCACCTCAGTCGACTGCTCTCAGACTTCAAGAACTAGTTTGGTTACCATCAATCTATATCAATACAAACGGATTCAATCAATAAGTAAAATAGAAGAGCTCAGAAGAATATAGCACTACATAACTACAGTTTCAATCTACCCAACTATGAAATTAGTTCCACATAATAATACTTTTATTAATCAACAAGTTTGAATACATGATCTACATAAAAGAATAGAAGGAGAAGAAATAAACTAATGAAGTCTGGCAATGAGGTCGTCTGGCTGTCACACAGTCGACTGCCTTCGAATACTGGATCTCCTATCTCCTTCCTTGATGCCGATAGAATAATGCCCCTGTTGATGACTTGAACGCTCAGAAACTCTTGTGATTCAGTGGTGGATGATGGGGAGAAGACGAGAGCCGAGAGAGCCCTTGATTATTCTTCTTTTCTGATATTTATAGAACACGGCTGAGAATTAGGGTTTTGCACTTTTTCAGGAAAATCCTTCTTTGTTTTATTTGATGATTTATTTCTTTCTCTTTTCTTCTTTCCTTCCTTATCTGTTAACCATGTGCTCTTGGAAATCCCCAGTCTCTAGATTTGATTTGCATAAATCTGGATTCAGATAGATTTGAAATTAGATTTGGATGAATCTTCGAATATCTTATCTGTTTACTCCGCCGCGTACCAGTCGACTGCCTTCGGATGTAAGTCGGCTGTGTCGAGACTTCAGTATTTTCATGATTCATCAGCCCAGTCGACTGTTGTGTAAACTTGATTCCCTCTGTCCAGTCGCTTGTAAGCATGATCAGTCGACTGATCGCTTCAGTTTCCTGTGTTTCATCCTTACAATCCTGAATTTGCTTCGTTTTGCTGTTATAGACTGTTTCCTATGGAAAAGAGAAAATAAGAGTTAAATACCACATATAGAGCTTTTAAATGTGCATTTATAATAAGATTATTGCTTCTAAATGTGAATAATATTGTGTTCATCAGCCCGTCTAAGGAATGTTTATCTTGAATTTTATCGTCAAGAATTTAGGCGGCCCTGGGGAACCGTGACTTGGCAGGAGGCATGTGAAGATGCTTGTGTCTCTTAGGCAGAAAATACCTTTATTGTGTAGCCAGAATGACGACTTGTAGGACAACTTGTTGAGTAGTGCTTGCAAGACTTTTGTAGCGATGTTCAGGCATGAAACATAGATTCATTGTAATTCTGCTATTGTAACGAGACTTGTTGTTTATGAAATAAGAAATATTTTACATGTTGATGGCTTGTCCAGTGATTTTTCGTTGTCACGCCCCGCTTCCCAAAAAGGAGATACGGAATACGGATACGTGACTAAGTTCAGCAAATGATTTTAATCATCCATAAGCTGTCAGGATTTTTACAACCAGTACAAGTATGAACAAGAGATATACAAGAGAAATAGTCAACCACGCATGCATAACTGAATTAATATAGTCAACAAGATTACTTGAAAAGAAACAAGAATACTGAATTTCAAATAATCATGTCTGGAACAAAACACAAGTCTGGAACACAAAGCCCAATACAAAATAATCCATATAACCAAGTACAATTATTCAAGATAAGCAACAAGAAATAAATAGATATAGCAAGAGCTCTAGCCAACTAGAATCTCCGATCACCTACTCCATCGGCAGCTGATCACCATAATCTGCAATTTAATAAATTGCAAGAAGAGGAAAAGAAAACAAAACGCCCGTCAATGCAAGTTATGGGCCGCTTGTAGTGCAGGCACAAGTATAGGAAAGATAAATAAGAATAGAGTGACAGCGGAAGCAAGTATATCATGAAAATGTTGTAACAACAAAATAGAGCAACTAACTCTATGTCAAGAAACAGAAACAACTAGAATGACAAGATGAACGAGTGCAAGTGGCATGTAACAAGTGTCAAGTAAACAAGTAAATGAGTAACAAGTAACAAGTAACAAGTAACAAGTATCAAGTACAAGTAATAAGTAGCAAGTGTCGAGTAATCATGTTCAAGTCTTGTATTTAGTCCTAACTAGGTAGCACTTCATGCGTCCCAGATTTTTACCATATGGTTGCTACATTCAAACAGTTACATTTTAGATTTTATAGTGGATCATAAAAGGCAGTGTACTCAGGGACAAGCTCCAAGTATCAAGTATCAAGCTCCAAGTAACAAGTATCAAGCTCCAAATAACCAAGTATTATGTGTCAAGTGTGCATGTGTCAAGTAATCATATGTCAAGCTCCAAGTATCAAGTAATCACGTAGGATTTATAGATCCCTTTCCGAGTACACGCTTCTATATTTTCCACTATTAGATCTTTCCCTTTAAACTCCGGCTTAGTTCCTTGTTATTATTATTCAGGCAAGCATGGACGTGAACAAACAAGTCAAGAACATAGTAAGATGACAAGGAACAAGTACAAGTTGAACAAAGAACACGAATGGGTGATGAAAGACTCAAAACAGACCAAGATAACAAAAATTCTTGTTCAGGACAGCAAGATAGTACTGCACCAAATCTGGGATTCCCGTTGCCGCGGATATGCAAATCTGGATCCGTCAGAAAATCTGGAAAATAGACTCTCGGCCGAATCCAGAAAATATATATAAGTCATATGGTATTCAAAAAACAGGACTCAAAACAGAATTGTATCCAGAAAACATGTTCAGCCAGAAATCAGAAGTTTGTATTCATAAACAGGAAAACGGCATAAAAACTTACTGATTAAATCCAAAAAAAATCTGGGGTATTCCTTAGTATGTTTAGTAACAGAAATGAAGTTTCATAATTTTCCAACATAGATAGTATAGTCAAATAAAATCAGAAAGCAGCAAGATGCAGTAATTTTGTAGATCTGAAATCATAAATACAGCAGTACCAAAACAGCAATAGATTACAAAATATAAATCGAAATTCAGATCCGCCAAAAGGGTGATAAAATAGATACAGCAGGTTACAATTCATATTCACAAAGTTTTTATAAACAGCAAATAGAATCAGGTCGAAATTTAGGTTCTTTACTGAACTGCAAGTATAGTAGTTGTTTGCAAGTATAGATTAGTTTATAAAAGTCGTCAATTAAATCCACAAAAATTAGGGATTAATCCTAGTCAAGTCTAGTTGTACTCAGCAAAATATTGGATCAAAATATTATCTTTAACATCAGTATAAAAATAAATAACAATACAGAATTCATATTAAACAGAATCTGAAATTCCTTACATATCTGTAGTAAAACAGCAATAACTTGCAACTCACAAATCGAAACTGAGATTTGTTAAAAATTCTGGAAAGTAGAAAGAATTCTCTATAATTCATATTCACAAATAATTTTCATATGCTGACCTCAATAGGGTCTAAAATACTGAACAAAATAGGATCACAATCAAAAACAGAAATCTTCTTCATGCATAAAATCAACTAGTTCATATGTAACACATCCAAATCATAGTAAAACACGAAATATGGTATATTAGATGTCCAAGCAACATGGTATAGCATATTTTACAAGTCTATAGCGAGTTGTACTACGGATAACACATCAAGCACGCAAGATCATACCACACCTCATAAATCACAAACAACATGCATGTATACATCAAGAATTAATTATATCTAAGTTATTTCATGTTGTGTGTGTACTAGGCAACTACGGATGGATCAACACATGGGGAGACAAGATCTAACAATGATTTTCTTAGAAATTGACTCTAGAAACAAAAGCTACACTATAAGCAGTATTTAGTACTTGTATTATACAACAAAAATAAATACAAGTTACTTGACTTATAATCGACGACGGGAACGATGCAAGAACGAGAATAACAGGAACAGTTTCCCGGGCACGAACACAATACCAACGAATGGTTCTCGAACAAGATGATCACGAACACAATCGGATCGGACGGCCAAGATCACACTGATGGCGATGATGATGGTCGCCGATTAGACGGTCTAGATCAAGAGCAGATGAAGATGATGATCAAGATCATCAAGGCGATCGGACGATTCTGAATTAAGTGATCAAGATCAGATGATCAAAGGGGAAACGGATGGTTAGGATGATCTCTCGATCATGCACAACAGCAAGGGCAACGGCAGCGAGGGTAGTGACTGCGGGGGTCGTCGGAGCTGCAGTGGTGCTGTAATACCCTGATTTTCCAAATTAATGAAAGATTATTTATTTTTGCACATAGTGTGCACGTGTAGTATTTTGGCTAATATTTCAATATGTGCTTTTAAAGTGTTTTGTACCAAAAGCCTTATTTTTAATTAAATAAAAGCTCTTTTCCTAAAGCCCATAAATTTAGTTTACTTATTTCTCTTTTAAAAATAATTATCTTGGCCCAATCGATTTAAGCCCAGAAATTAATTCCATTTTTTCTACAACTTGTAATGTGTAACATTTTTTTTTAAAAGACTTTTATTTGTGTACAAGTTTTAGTTGGGGTGACTTGTGCATGCACGTGCAATTCACTCACACGTGCAAGAGCACACCCTTTTCTTGGCCGGTTGGGGTTAGGAGTGGTTTTGTAGTCATGGGTGGTTATTTGGAGTGTGGGTAGTTATCAAAACTCCCTAGTCCATCCTAGCCCTTGATCCTATAACTATCTACTAAATCCTAGTCTTCCATCTCACCCAAATTAGTGTATAAATACCCCCTCTCACTCATTTGTTTCTTTTACACTAAGATCATATTTGTAAGAGAGATATATTGTGAGAGAGTTGTGTGAGGCCGGGTAGCACTTCTGAAGGTTTTCGGTGTGGAGCAAGGAGTAAGGAGCAAGGAGCAAGGAGTCGTTCATTGCATTAAGGAGCTTTTCTGGATTTCGGTTATTTCGTCAACAAGGTGGGTGTTTCTCAGCACTTCTAATGTAGAAAATAGGTCATGATTATGATGATTGTTACCATGCTTGTGAAAAGTAAATTCAAACATATTAGCTTGCCCTGTGTATGTTTATGATGATGGTTGTGAGGGGCTAATAAAGTAGTAGTGACACTGTAAATAAGAACGAAATGGGTCTGTACAGTCGACTGCCACTTGGACAAGTCGACTGATACGAGGCATATGTTTTTCATGATTTGTTAAGTAGTTTCATGATGTACATGCGTATAAACTAAAATGATATAGGAATGCTAAATTCATATCCTCCATGTTGTACATGACTGATGAGACATGAACGTATGAAAAGAAACTAGTGATAATTAGTAAACTGAGAATAGCCTGTGCAGTCGACTGCTAATATGAACAGCCGACCGATGCATTGAATTAAACTATGAATAGTCCAGTAATTCCATGAAATGAGATATTTTTCATTGTGATGTTCTAGTGTAATGAATTGAGATTAATATTTTCTCTCTGCAAGAAAGTGATGAACAATTGAAAATGCATGTTTAACATTTCCTTGAGGAAAGAAAAATATTAGTTATGCGAAATTCCATGTTGTGATGTTAGTGAACAGTTAAGAAATTATGTGTTTATGCAGCATGAAAATATATATATTTATTGTAATGTGACACAATGATGCTTGTGCATGGAAGAACAGATGGAAAGATAATCCCTTAATTTGAAATGTGAACCTGTTCAGTCGACTTAATGCGAGTAGCAAGTCGACTGGGCTGAGTATGAAAATGTACAGTTAAAACTCAGGACAGACGACTGATTTAAGGACAGTCGACTGTCACGTGAATGATACTTTTGAACATAGAAAGTTGCGGGGCAGCCGACTGGTCATGTGCAGCAGTCGACTCTCCCGAGTGGTTATGATGAACTTGAATTGACTGGACAAGTCGACTGGATTTCTCCAAGTCGACTGTCCAGAGTGTTTTGATATGTTAGAGAATCTTATTCAGTTTATGTTGAGGATTGTGAACCTTATGGTCGATGTTGATAAACTCTATTCTGTTGCTACATGAATTTACATGAAATGAATCATAGTTTTTGAATTGAGAATTTACATGAAATGAATCATAGTTTTTGAATTGAGAATTACATGAATATGAAAGCTAAGAACATGATATGCTGAGGCAATGAAAAAAATAAATTCATGAGTTGGAAATGCTCAAATTGGAAGTTGTGAATTGGAAATTGAAACAAAAGAGTAGCTAAGTCTCCCCCGGCAATGGAAATGAAATGAAATGAAATTTGAAAAGAAAGACCAAGGTTGGTCATGTGTGAATGAAACAAATAAGTCCGGTTTAGTGGAGAGGCTAACTCTAGAGCTTTGATTTTTATTCATGATTCTAATAATTAGTACATAATGGAGATGTGATGAAAATGA
Organism: Hemerocallis citrina; assembly: GCA_017893485.1. Taxonomy (NCBI): domain Eukaryota; kingdom Viridiplantae; phylum Streptophyta; class Magnoliopsida; order Asparagales; family Asphodelaceae; genus Hemerocallis; species Hemerocallis citrina. The sequence continues at coordinate 279,574,148 of CM030359.1, forward strand.
GAGAAAACATAAGTATGAGAACTAGAGTTTACGGTGCAGGTGTGTGAGCCACAGAATGCATGCTTGATGAGTCAAGACATGCCATGGGCACAACTCAGTAATGATCGGACTTTAGCCACGCTTGTGGAATGTTTGGTGACTGCAAGAGGATTGCGTTCAGGGAGGAGGCTGAATTGCCACAGAATGCATGCTTGATGAGTCAAGACATGTCATGGGGTTCCCCTCCAGGGTCCAGTGCACGTACTTGTACTCATAAACCATCTAGGATACTCACCGTAATTACAGTAGTAGATTAAGTCATGACGAGGGATCGAACCCTACAAAAATGAAGAACGAATAAGAGGCTTGCCCTCGGACCTATGTAGTATGGGATGCATAGAATCCGAACAAGTGCGCATTAGTGTCATGTAAACTACGTAATTACATTAAGGATTAAGTGCACGATCACGACACGACATCATTAAGATTTTTCCCTTTTCTTTATTTGTTATGTGAACAAGTTTGTGCTCTGTTAAGAAATGAGAATCGTTATACTGTTTCTGGCATAGAGAGGATAGCCATGTATAATTATCGTCGGTTGAATAAACTGACGTACCCACAGTTTTGTATGCAGGATAAATGGCATGAAAAAGGTTAAAGAGGAACAATTGCTTAAAGATTTCTCAATGTTGTTGTACATTTGTTTCATTGTTGTAAATTTTTACTTCTGTTGTGCAATGTAAATGTAATATATGATGTAAACTCTGATGTAAAGTGAAAAGTTTAAATTCCTTGTAAAATTGTACTAAGAATAGCGAAAAGATCCTGTAGAACATCTCGAATTCAGTGTATTTGGGATTCGGGGCGTTACAGGTGCACCAGGGCAAATAAGGAGGTTGGAGGTGCAGGAGGTGGTTCGACTGTTGAGGGCTAAGGGTGAAGCAGGATCGGCGGTTGGATTGTAACGGAGGTAGGGGATGAGAGGGAGTGAGGTTGGCGGCTGGAGATTAGTATAAGATTAGAGTTTAGAGTTAATAGGTTAACAGTGGGTTTATATATGGTAAATTAGGTTTAAGGGTAACGGGTTATGGGTATTGGGTTTAGGGGGTATGATCCAATAGGGAAAAGGATTTGGCTTTTTAGGTTTTAGGCTTAAATTCCAATAGAAAATATACAATTAGGATTTAGATTAAAAGTAAATAATTAAATCAATTATAACAAATATTAATACAATAGTACAATGAATCAAATAGTATACATAAAATCCGCACTCCAAAAATAATAAAATATAATCAAGATCTATAATTTTTCCAAAAAAATTTAATAAACAATATATATTTAATAATAATAATAATAATAATAATAATAATAATAATAATAACAACAGAAGAATGGGATTGTATTATAATATAAAAATCATCGGAAAATTGCTACGAATAAAATTACTGATTTAGAATAGACTTTAATAGAAGATTCAATAATGAATTTTAACGAATGGAATTTAAAAGCGGAAAAATAATTTATAAGGAATCAAAAATCTGAAAATACACAGAAAATACGTATTTGCGAAAACAGGGATTACAGTCGTCTTGGAGTTGGCTAGTCGTAGGAGCTGCCCTTGAGGAGAGTTGGATTCCAGACTTGCTGTTTTGTACTTAGCTAGTTGTGTGAGAAACTCTAGGGAAGAGTTGAACTCTGAACTTCCTGTATGAGTCCTCTAACGAATAATGAGGGTCACATCGAGTGGCAATTTGAACCCCAAATTTTGCTTCTTACAAGTTTGTTGGAGCGACTATAATCCACGATTTCAGACCTCAAATCTGTCTTTATGAAATTTTAACGAGTTTCAGGAACATGTTGAATGGCGAGTTGAGCTCTGAATATGCTTAATTACAGGTCGTTAAAGCAACTCCGAGTAATGGGTATGGATTCTGAACTTGTTAGTTTAGGGATTTAATAGGTTGTAGGAGCAGATCGAATGGCAAGTTGAACTCTGAACTTGCTTTGTTGCAGATTGCTATAGTAACTCCAAGCCATGGGTATGGACTCTGAACCTGTCGTCGAGGTATTAACAAGTTACAGGAGCAGATCAAATGGCAAGCTGAACTCTGAACTTTTTTTGTTGCAAATTGCTAGAGTAACTCCGAGCCACGGGTACAGATTCCAAACTCGTCTTGTAAGAAGCTTTTAATGAGTTTTGGGTGCCATTTTTAGAGTAAATTTAACATTTAACTCATTGTATACATCCGTAGAGTTGTACAAGAATTTTGCAAAAATTAATACTGATATGGCTAAAAATAGAGTTAAATCGGAACCTTCCAAATCAGGCACGAATCTTAAAGCTCAGGGGTAAAATAGAAATTTCAACTACAAACGAGTCCGAAATGGGTACTGGGTCTCTTTTCCAAAGGCCCAACAACCCACGACCGGATCCATCTCAACTGGGTGCAGATTCTAACCCGCAAGAAACCCAGTCCAGTTGGATAGAATTAGGGTTTATGATTATACTTAATCAACGACCCTATTCCTTCTATCCTTTCATTGGGAAGTAGGGATTTTATCTTATCCCGAAACTGGTCCCTAAGGCGGCTATAAATACCCCCCATCCACCACTGTTACCAGGTAATCAATCTTTTGCCAATCAAAGCTCATTTATAATCTTTCTGATTATTGACTTGAGCGTCGGAGGGTGCGTTGCCGGGATCAACCCCGGTGTTTCGCACTTTTTGCAGGTCAACGGCGGGAGATCACGGTCAGACTCGTGCGGAAAGGTTTCAGGTTTGACTATTCAACATCCCAAGAATCCATAAATCTATCTGTTTGCCCCAACACCGATTTCAGCGGCAACAGATTGGCACCGTCTGTGGGAACGACGAATAGCACCCCATCCTCTTCCATCGGTTAAGATCACCTCCAGCCATGCCTCCAAGGAAACTGAGATCCAGAGGGTCCAACCGTGGGCCCACTCCTCCTCAGCCGCAACAAGAGGATCCCCTCCAAACCGTCCAGCAGCAGGAACAACTCCCTCCTCTGCCGGATCAGCCTCTGTAGCAGGAACAACCTTCTCTTCGGAATCTTCAGCACCAGCGGGCTCCAGCCGGGCCCCAGAACTTCGGTATTGGGACCTCTCGTCCTCCTCCTCAGAAGCAACCTCTTCACCGTGACCATGTCTCCATACATAACCCTTCAACCGACTCAATGGCATCTCATAACCCTCGACCTTCCAAAGACCTCCGCAACATCCTCATCAACCGGCAGAAAGAAGAGGACCTTCGCCGCCGTTTGGATGAAAGGCGGACCCGTGAGGGAGCCACCCGCTCAGAACGTCCAAATGAGCGTTCTCCTCGTCGCCCCGGGACCACAAGAGGTCCCCTCTTCATAGGAGGCGAAGGGAGTCCCCTGAATACCGTCGAAGAAGACATCATTCTCCCGCTGGTTGGCAGCCCCAGAGGGACGAGAATGGACCTATCACCCGAGCCGAATTCCAAGAGTTCCAGGTTACAATCTTGCAGGCCCTTAATCTCCGACCAAACAACAACAACAATGCTCAGAGGGTCCCCACTCCTCCTCCGGTCCAAAGTCCTCGCCATCGGTCCCTAACTCCTCCTCAAGCTCCGAGCCACCGCCATCACATCCCTAGTCCTCACCATTCCCCTAGCTACCATCGCCGAACTCGACGCTCCCCTTCGTACGAAGATGAGTCCAGAGGCTCACCGGGGTACTGTCGAAGGGATGATGCGGTTTACCGTCGTCTCCACGAGATGGAGAGGCGCCTCGGCCAACTGAATAGAGAAGAACTGAAAGGAGGGACCGTCCGTCCGAGCAGACCCCTGTTTTCTCGAACCATCATGGAGGCACCCATTCCAGCAAACTTCAAGCCCCCATAGTTCGAGACATATACGGGGGAGTCAGATCCCGTGGATCACATCGAGAGTTTCAAAACTCTCATGTTGATCCACCAAGCTTCCGATGCTCTACTGTGCAAGACCTTCCCGACCACTCTCAAGAGTTCGGCTCGGGAATGGTACTCCCGCCTCGCCCCACCCACTTCGTGAGCAGTCGCCGAACCGAGAAGACTAGTATTTCACTACTCTTCCTCAATCAGAAGAAGGGTGAGAAACTAAGAGATTATGTCAAGCGGTTTACTGCAGAAGCCCGGTCTATTGCCTCCCTCGACCAATCGGTCGCTGCAGCCGCCTTCAAGTCCAACGTCCTCAACTCCAACCTCCGGTCCTCCCTAGCCAGAAAGCCCCCACGAGACTTCTCCGACCTTCTTCTCAGAAGCGAGAAGTATATTCGGGCAGAGGAAGCTGAACATCGCCCCACTTTCGAGGGGTCTTCCTCCGGAACTAAGAGAAAGGCAGCCGAAGATGAAGGAGCTAAGAAGCTCCAGAAGGACAACGGGGGTCAGCACCGCCCGCCTCCCAGATTTGAGAAGTTTACCCCTCTCAACACCAATGTTTCAACTATCCTCATGGAAGCCGAGAAAGAAGGAGTTCTGCCTCCTGCCCCGAAGATGAATACCCCCGAGAAGAAGCGAGATAAGGAGAAGTGGTGCCGCTATCACCGGGACCATGGCCACGATACCAATGACTATCGGGCTCTGAAGAATGAAATTGAAGCCCTTATTCAGAGAGGGCAGCTGTCTAAGTTTGTAAGAAAATACCGAATTGATCTTCCTCCTCCTCCCAAGCAGGCTAACAAGCATCCTGAGAGGCGCGACGAGACTCCCGGGTTTGAAAAGGAACGAATCTTGCACTTCATCCATGGGGGCCCGATGGGAGGAACCTCCAACTCTTCTCGAAAGGCTTTCGTCAAGGAAGTCAACTCAGTGCACGACATACCCCCTCCCAAAGGCCTCGGAGTCCCGGTTACTTTCTCGGATGAAGACCTAGAGGGCGTCCGAACCCCCCCATTGTGATGCACTAGTAATTAATCTCCAAATGGCTAAGTTCAAAGTGGAGAGGATTCTGGTGGACAATGGCAATTCTGTCAACATACACTTCCCAACTGCCTTCCGAGGACTCAAGTTATCACGGGACAGGCTCAAGCCCGTAGGTTATACGCTCCATGGGTTCACGGGAGTGCCAGTGACTATCGAAGGGGTGATAACCCTCGACGTAACCGCTGGCAAAACTCCTACTACCTGGACGGAGCCAATGGATTTCATGGTCATCGACATTCCAGCTGCTTACAATGTAATTCTAGGCAGACCTGGCCTAGCTACTTTAGAGGCCGTCCCCTAGGCTTATCATCTCAAAATAAAGTTCCCCACCAAGGCAGGTGTGGGGGAAGTAAGGGGTAGTCAGGAGATGGCCCGCAAGTGTTACATGACCTCCACCGGGGGACCTCTCCTTTCTCTCTAGACTCTCGAGATTCCCCAGGGGAACACCCAGCCTATGTCCGAACCGGTAGAGGAGCTGGAGGAAGTAATCTTTTCAGAGCAAGATCCGAACCACAAGTTCTTCATCAACAAGACCCTCCCCTCTGCCCTCTGTTCCGACATAGTCAAATGTATCAGGAAGAACCATGACCTCTTAGCCTGGTCGGCTGCCGACATGCCAGGAATTTTCGAGGACCTCCTTGTCCACCACCTAAGCGTTGCTCCGGGGTCCAAACCGTTCCAACAGAAGAGGCGCAAATTCACCCCCGAGCGCCAGCAAGCTATAAGGGAAGAAGTGGACAAGCTCCTCAGAGCCCGGTTCATACAAGAAGTAAATTATCCCGAGTTGCTCTCCAATGTTGTTATGGTTAAGAAGGCGAATGGAAGTTGGAGAATTTGCATCGACTTCACTGACCTGAACAAGGCATGCCCCAAGGATCCTTTCCCTCTCCCTAGCATTGACACCTTGATCGACGCTACTTCGGGCCATGAGCTGCTGAGCTTCATGGATGCCTTCTCCGGATACAATCAAATCAGAATGTTCCCCCCGGATATCCCGAAAACGTCGTTCATCACAGATCAAGGCCTCTATTACTACCGGGTTATGCCCTTCGGACTCAAAAATGGCGGTGCCACCTACCAGCGCCTCATCAATAAGGTCTTCCAGAACCAGATCGGCCGAAACATGGAAGTGTACGTTGATGATATGCTAGTCAAAAGCGTCCATGGGACCGACCATGTTGCCGACCTACAAGAAGCCTTCGGCGTGTTGAGGAATCATGATAAGAGACTAAACCCGAACAAGTGTGCGTTCGGGGTCTCGTCTGGTAAGTTCCTAGGCTTCATGGTCAGTCAAAGAGGGATCGAAGCCAACCCCGAGAAAATCAAAGCCATACTGAATATGGCTCCTCCTACAAGTGTGAAAGAGGTCCAAAAGCTTACAGGACGCCTCGCAGATATAGGGCGCTTCCTGTCTAAGTCAGGAGAGAAGTGTCTTCCTTTCTTTAAAGCCCTCAGGGGGGCTAAGGGCTTCGAGTGGGGCCAACAGCAGCAAGAATCGTTTGACCAACTGAAAGCCAATCTGGTCAACCCCCCACTCCTCAGCAAGCCTATTCCCGGGGAAACACTCTACCTCTACCTCGCGGCTTCCGAGCAAACCCTCAGCGCTGTCCTAGTAAGGGAAGAAGACAAGGCTCAGAAGCCTATCTATTATGTGAGCAAGGTTCTCAGAGACGCCGAGCTCCGCTATCCGAGATTGGAAAAGATAGCCTACGCCATGGTAATGGCAGCCAGGAAGCTCCGCCCCTATTTTCAATCCCACTCGGTGGTCGTTCTTACCGATCAGTCGCTCAAGCAAGTCCTGCACAAGCCCGAGACCTCCGGGCGTCTAATGAAGTGGTCGATCGAGCTGAGTCAGCATGACATATCTTATCAGCCTCGGACCGCTATCAAAGCTCAAGCTCTGGCTAAGTTTATCGTAGAAAGCACCATCCCGGAAGTGAGTCAAGCCGCAAATGGGCCACCTATCTGGACAGTATATGTAGACGGGTCTTCTTGCGCCAAAGGGAACGGAACCGGAGTCATTCTGGCCGGCCCAGATGACTTCGTTCTCCAATACTCCCTCCGTATCAACTTTAAAGCCTCCAACAACGAAGCTGAGTATGAGGCCCTGATAGCAGGCTTGGGTATGGCTCGCAAGGCAGGGGCACAGTGTATCCGAATATTCAGTGACTCGCAACTGGTCGTGAATCAGGTCTTAGGAGAGTACGAGGCGCGAGACAACCGAATGGCTAAGTACCTAGCTATGGTCCGAAGTCTCATGGATTCGTTTGAAGAGGCACAAATCCAGCGGATCCCTCGAGAAGAAAACTCCCAAACAGATGCCCTCTCCAAATTAGCCTCCTCCTCACTCCAAGGTCTCGAGCAGACCATCCTAATCGAAGTACTCCTAAGGCCAAGCATAGAAGAAGAAACCCCGACTCGATGGAGTCGCTGCCCGTCCAACTCCGGGACAACTGGATGAAGCCTTTGATAGAATTCCTCAGGGATGGGACCCTTTCCCAAGATCGAAAAGAAGCCCGTCGAATCCGAACGAGAGCAGAGCGGTACAACCTTGTTGAAGGAGTCTTGTACAAACGCTCCTATACCCAAGTAGATGGCAGACCCTACTTGAGATGCCTCTCTCCGGAAGAAGCCTCATATGTCCTGCAAGAACTCCATGAAGGCATAGGCGGTGCCCACTCGGGATCAAGGTCCCTTGCCAGGAAAGTTTTAAACTACGGGTATTTTTGGCCTATGCTACTTCGAGATGCCAAGCAACACGTCCGGCAATGCGGCCCTTGTTAGCAGTTCTCCAACATCCGTCGCCTACCCCAAGCATAATTCACATCTCTCTCAAGCCCGATTTCCTTCGCAATGTGGGGGATGGACTTGCTAGGTCCATTTCCGCCAGCTCCGGGCCAGCTGAAGTTCTTGGTTGTGGCAATCGACTACTTCTCTAAATGGATCGAGGCCGAACCTCTGGCCACAATCACTGAGAACAAAGTGCTGCAGTTCTTCTGGATAAATGTAATCTGTAGGTTCGGCGTACCTCGGGTCCTAATAACAGATAATGGAACACAGTTTACAGGAGCAGCGTTCCAATCTTTGTGTGAAGACCTCGGCATACAACAACGCTTCTCCTCCGTCTCCCATCCTCAGTCCAATGGTCAAGTAGAGAATGCCAACAGGCAGATCCACTCCGGCATCAAGAAGAGATTAGATAAGGCCGCCAAGGGCTTATGGGCAGAACAACTTCCTAACATATTGTGGAACAACCGCACTACGAAACAGACCCCCACAGGAGAGTCGCCTTCAATCTCCCCTATGGGTCCGAGGCTGTGACCCCTTTAGAAGTTGGTCTGCCATCCCCTCGTCTTATTGCTTATGATGAAGAGCAGAATGCCAGAGATCTCCGAGCGAATTTGGACCTGATTGACGAGCTTCGTGAAAGAGCTTCAATTCGCCAACAAAATTATCGAAGAAGAATCGAGCAGGCCTACAACAAAAGAGTCCATCCCACAGATCTCAAAGAAGGGGACTTGGTCCTCAGGAAGCTAGCTATCTAGTTCTCTAGCCAAAAGAGTAAGCTAACTCCGAATTGGGAGGACCAGACAAGGTTTCTAAGGTATTCCGGCCAGGAGCATATCGTCTTGAAGACCTCGAAGGCGGAGAGATACCAAGGACCTGGAATGCCGACCATTTACTGAAGTACAAAGAAGGTGTTTGAACGCCTCTCCGAGTACCTTCAAATGTCGAGCCATTCCTATCTTTTTATTTATCTTTTGTACTTGCTTCTTTATTTTCTCATTGTAATAACGGCTTACAACTCAGAAGCAGCCGATTAGCAGTTATCAATAATGAACTTCTTTCCCCTGATGATTCTCTTGTGATTATTTTACCTCTCTGTTTAAGACCTTTAATTGCTTTTACTCGAACGACGTGTTCAGAGTCCAAAACTTGGCTCGATTTCGCTTCGCAAGCTCGCTCTTAAGCGAGCTAAAAGTGGTTCGCTATTCGAAATTGCTCCCACAACCGTTGAAACTTACTCGAACAACGTGTTCGGAGTCCAAAACTTGGCTCGATTACGCTTGGCAAGCTCGCTCTTAAGAGAGCTAGAAGTGGTTCATCATTCGGAACTGCTCCCACAACCGTTGAAATTTACTCGAACGACATGTTCGGAGTCCAAAACTTGGCTCGATTCCGCTTCGCAAGCTCGCTCTTAAGCGAGCTAGAAGTGGTTTGCCATTCGGAACTGCTCCCACAACCGTTGAAATTTACTCGAATGACGTGTTCGGAGTCCAAAACTTGGCTCGATTTCGCTTCGCAAGCTCGCTCTTAAGCAAGCTAGAAATGGTTCGCCATTCGGAACTGCTCCCACAACCGTTGAAATTTACTCGAACGACGTGTTCGGAGTCCAAAACTTGGCTCGATTCTGCTTCGCAAGCTCGCTCTTAAGCGGGCTAGAATTGGTTCGCCATTCGGAACTACTCCCACAATCGTTGAAATTTACTCGAACGACACGTTCGGAATCCAGACCACTGGGCTGGATAAATGACGAAATTTCTACAACTATACTAGACATGGGAGAAGAATACTTGGAGGAGTGCTTGAATGAATGCCCAATTGCTTCACTTGGCTGATAACTGATGAAGATATTCAGGCAAACATTCCCGAGCGACTTGCATTCCGAGCTGCGTATTGGAGAAAAATAACTCTCTCTCCAAAATTCGTGCAAGATCTCGATCAGACGGCACAGATTGGACCACGACCACAAAATGACAAGATAGCGTTTTCTCGTGATCCACGCCATCTTCTACATCGAGATCCGTGCAAGATCTTCAGATGAACAATTCAGATTGTGCCACATCCCTCGAGACCAAAATCCGAGCGACTGGCAATCCGACCTGCGTATTGGAGAAAAACAACTTTCTCCTCAGAATTCGTGCAAGTTGTTGATCAGATGGCTCAGATTGGACCACGGCCACAAAACGACATGATAGCATTTTCTCGTGATCCACACCGTCTTTTACATCGAGATCCGTGCAAGATCTCGATCAGACGGCACAGATTGGACCACGACCACAAAACAACAAGATAGCATTTTCTCGTGATCCACACCGTCTTTTACATCGAGATCCGTGCAAGATCTTCAGATAGACACATCCGATAGGGCCACGTCCCTCGAAGTTCAAAAGTTTGGCAAGACCCCACTTCTACTCCTCGCTCTTAAGCGAGCTAGAAATGGTCCGCCCTTCAGAAACACTCTTACAACCATAAGGGACTAACTGAACACGCCAACACACAAGCACAGAGGGATAAACAAGCTTTCACTTCTATAAAGTTTAAAGTTCAAAGAAACTCAAATTACAAGACTAGCTACTCTTATCTACGACAAGTTACAAACTTCGAAAGGCTAAAATTACAAGACTACTTCAACGACTCCTAGGAAGAGGGATGTTCCTCTTAAGAGATAGGCGGGGACGGCGCACACCTTGTCATTGCGATCCCGCACTCGTTGAGGTCCCCAATCCGGCGAGCTTAGTAGTGTCTCGGAGTGTTGCGCTGGCTGAGGCTTCGCTCGACGAGACAGCTACCCCACTTTGGGCATCACCTGGACTTCGCTGAGCAACAGGCAAATGAGTTGCAAGCTCGTAAAATGAAATCCCTCGCTCATTCTCTTCACGAGTACACAAAGTACTTCTGACGTTGATCGGTCCCGAATGGGCCTTGAGGCAAGCAACCTGCGCCTCTAGCTCGACAATTCGTTGCTTCAGAGAGTCATCCTTCACGGTTATCTTGAAGCGAGCAAGCTGAGCGGAGCCTTCGGCACCAGAACCGTCGACAATAATTCGACGGAGATGAGTAACCTCGATGCTCCTATCGACTGTAACCTTCTTCAACTCGTCGACCTCCGCCATCAACTCGTCACGCTCGGCCATCAACTTGCCCACCGTCTCTGCTAATTCTTCTTCCTCCGCTGAAAGCTCATCTTCTACTATTTTCAAGTGGTGTACCTCGGCCAGCAGTTTGCCCTTCTCCTCCGTAACATCAAATAGCACCTTTCGGAGCAACTCCACCTCGCCTTCAAGGAGCAACTCCACCTCACCTTCAAGACGAACCTCGCGAGCTCGTTCACTTAGTTGCTTCAACTCGGAAAGACACTTCGCTAGCGTCACCTTGAGATGATTTAGCTCCAACTCGCTCTTGAGAAAGCACTCTCGACTGCGGGAGAGGGACAACTTTGTTGCTTTCAAGTCAACCCGAAGACGAGAGGCTTCAGCTACTGAACTCGACTCGACGACCTGAGAAGCAAAAACATATCAACACAAAGAGCAAAAGGTGTTTTCAACACTTAGCGAAATTTTCAACAACAAGGCGTTCACAACACTTGAAATCTCAGACACTTGGCTAAAGTCTCAAAAAGTTAGTCGTTTTCATTAAAATCCAAAAAGAGTACATGAGAGCGGTGGCCAGCCCGCAGTTCGGCTTTACAACAACAAAAAAAAATAAAAAACAAAAGAAGAGGCGATTAAGTCAGGGGGCCACCTCATGGCGCCGCTCCGAGATATCCTCGCTCGGCACAGTGACGAGCGCTCCCCCGACATTCACCTCGTCCTCGGCGTTCTCCTCGGCCTCTTTGCCCTCTTGCTCGGACTCGATCTCTGCCAGAGGAAGCAGCTCCTCGCCCTCCACGGGATCCTAGAAGTAATACGAGGAGCTATCGAAGTCGGGGATGCGGGCCGCCACACGCTTTAGCGCTCGGGCGTAAGCCTCCTCCATGTTTGCCATCATGTGGGCTTTGGCATCATCCCGAACCGCCTTCTCAGCCTCCGCCACCTTCATCGCTTGGCCATTCAGCGTCTCTTCGGACGCCTTTAAGGCCTTGGCTAGCTCCACCTCGAGGCGAGCCCTCTCTTTCTCCAACGCCTCAACCTTGGCAGTCTCGGCTGTGGAGTTCTTCAATGCCTCGGCGAGCTTCGCCTCGAGGGCCCCCACCTCGGCCGCACGCGAAGCCGAGAGTTGCTGCTCGGCCTCGAACAGCTTAACCACTTTTGAGCGCACCGACCTCTCCTGATCGTTCGCCAGGTTCATCTCCTTCTCTTGCTCGGCGAATAGCTCGAGCATGTGGCCGAAGTGGCAGAGAGCCTGTGAGAAGGACGAAGGAAAAGAAGCGATTAGAACCAAACAGAAAAACTTGGAAAGTTTATTGGGTTGTCATAATCAACTCATACTTATCGACATAGTATTCTGAGCTATCTCCAGGGCGTCGTCGCCCACGGTGCCGGCCTTCAGCGCGGCACGGTCCTTCGGGGTCGGCAGGTGCTTCACCGCCTGCATGCACATCCCTGAGTCACCGAGGAAACCGTCTACCTTCATCACCCTCCAGTCGGGGACGAAGCGACGCTTGTGCTCCTCAGTGACGATGGCCTCTGCCTCGGTAATAAGCGGCGGCACCTTCAAAGCCAGAGCTGCGCTTACAGAGAACACCACGCTCGACGAACCCGGGGCTTCAACCGAAGGGACCTGAGCGGGCGGTTCCGAAGGAGGCTCGGTCACCGGCTCCACAACGACCGAGGGTACCGAGGGGGCTTGTACTGTTCGGCCTGAAAGAGTTCGGCCTGAAAGAGGCCCCGTTGTGGTCCTCTTCCTCTTCCTTGAGTCCGTGTCCTTCGCAGCTTGACTCTTTGCCATTAACGCCTTGTAATCCATGCCGAGGGTCTCTACATACAAAGGAAAAACCGAGCAAAGGAGTTAGAAAAAAAAACAAACACTAAAAGACTCAAACTAGCAAGAAAAAAGAAAGAGAGCGTACTGGGGTCGATCGGACTGAGACTTCCACCGAACAAGACCCCCTTGGTGATATCCTTCCAACTGAGGGTCGGAAGCCCGAGGATTTTCACCACCACCTCCTCTTCCTCTCTTGTGAGCACCGGCTCTTTCTTCACCCACTTCGGTACCCCATCTTTCCACAATGTCGGGAAGCCCCATGGCTCGGGATCACGGATGAGAAAATACTTCTCCTTCCAGTGTTTGATTGTGTCTGGATTTTCGATTAACTTCACCCCCATCCTCGGTGACAAATAATACCGATCCACCATCTTGCTCATCCGGTAAATGCGATAGAGGCTCCGAAGCAGAATGAGCTGCGGTTGCATGCCAACCGCTGACACTGAAGGATGAAGGCGATGACATGCCGCCACATGTTCGGCATAAACTGAACCGGGCTCAGGCTGTACCACTGCAACACCTCGACCACGAAGGGATGCAGTGGTAGCCGAAGACCGGCGTTAAGTGCGTCATACGGGAAGACGCACGTGTCTGCCGACATCCCCGTACACACTCGGAAGCTGGGGCCGGGGAGTAGTAAGACGAACTCCTTCGGGATGCGGAATCCCTTCCTGATCCGGTGCAGATCTGCCTCGGTCAAGATTGAGGGGATCTTATCCACTTCGGAAGGATCCCTCGGATTATTCTCCTCGTATGCCGGAGCCATCCCAAGCACCACCTTCTCTAGGATGTCCTCGGGATAACTCTTCACTCCCCCAACACTAGACAATGCGGACAGCAGCCGACCCAGCTCTCCTGCCCCCATCGGAGTCTCAATTATCGTTGACTTCCCGACCAGATCAACCACTTCCTTCCTCTTCCTCGGCTTCACCATTACTGCTCGGCCGGTGTCTCGGTCCGAGGTGGAGGTCTCGTCCCCAGAAGAAATTCTAACCATTCTCAAGAAGAAGGGGGAAAGACTAACCTTGAAGTGACGTGTATGGCCAGAAAAGATCGCCGGAATTCAAACTCGCCTTGCCACGAAAGCTAATAGCGCCGCTCGAGAGCAAAAATACCGCTAGCAAAAGTAAAAGCGAAAGTAAAAGTGAAAGTGAAAGAATGAGATAAAGAATGAAGGAGGTAAAAACTTATAGTAAAAGAAATGACTCTTGGGCTTTGTAACGTAAAGACTTTAAAGAAGGCTAAACGACAAAGTAGAGAAGAGCGGCAACAGTTCATAAGGGTAACGACGATTCAGACTGGGCACCGCTCGGCAATTAAATTAACTTTAAGCCGCCGAGGCACTCAGCCGAGCTATCGAGAGGCACCTCAGATCGAGTCACGTCCCTCAGAAACAAAATCTGAGCGACTGGCGATCCGAGCTGCGTGTTGGAGGAAAATAACTCTCTCCCCAAAATTCGCGCAAAATTTCGATCGGACGGCACAGATTGGACCACGACCAAAAAACGACAAGATAGCATTTTCTCGTGATCCACACCATCTTTTACATCGAAATCCATGCAAGATCTTCAGATGGACGGTTCAGATCGTACCACGTCCCTCGGAACCCAAATTCGAGCGATTGGTGATCCGAGCTGCGTATTGGAGAAAACGACTTTCTCCCCAAATTCGTGCAAGATCACGATCGGACGGCACAGATTCGACCACGACCACAAAACGACAAGATAGCATTTTCTCGTGATCCACACCGTTTTTTACATCAAGATCCGAGCAAGATCTTCATATGGATGGTTCAGATCGTACCACGTCCCCCGGAATCCAAATTCAAGCGACTGGCGATTCGAGATGCGTATTGAAGAAAAATGACTTTCTCCCCAAAATTCGTGCAAGATCTCGATCGGACGGCTCAGATCATGCCACGCCCACAAAACGACAAGATAGCATTTTCTCGTGATCTGAACCTCTAACCTCGTGATCCGCACCACGATGAACGGTCCAGATCGCCCCACGTCGCTCGGAATCCCGATCCGAGCGACTGGCGATCCGAGCTGCTCACATGAAGAAAATAACGCTGCTCAAAATCCCGATCTGAGGGACTGGCAATTCGAGCTGCTCACATGAAGAAAATAGCACCGCCTGGAATCTCGATCCGAGCGACTGGCGAACCGAGCTGCTCACATGAAGAAAATAACGCCGCTCAGAATCCCGATCCGAGAGACTGGTGATCCAAGCTGCACATTTGAAGAAAAATGCCACCGAGCAACTCCAACCGTCAGATTGTCTCAATATTCGTGCCGAAAGATGATGAGCGGCTCAGATTACGCCACACACACAAAACGACAAGATAGCATTTTCTCGTGATCTGAACCTTTAGCCTCGTGATTCGTGCCATGATGAACGATCCAGATCGTCCTACGTTGCTCGGAATCTCGGTCCGAGCAACTGGCAATCCGAGCTGCTTATGTGGAGAAAATAGCGCCGAGCAACACCGGCCGTTAGATCTTCTCAAAATTCGTGCCTCGATCTGATGAACGGCCTAGATCACCCCACGTTGCTCGGAATCCCAATCCGAGCAATTGGCGATCTGTGCTGCTCATGTGGAGAAAATAGCGTCGAGCCACGTCGCTCGGAATCCGAGCAACTGGCGATCCAAGCTGCTTATGTGGAGAAAATGGTGCCGAGCGACACAGGCCGTCTGATCTCTCAGAACTACGCGCTGATGCGAGATTGGCAGCCCAGATTGCGCCACGTCATAAATAATATTAAAAATTAGTTTTTTATTTATTAAAATCGAATTATTTATTTAAAAATTGTGAAAAAATAATTAAAAATTCTAAAAAATAATTAAAAATTCGGGGAAACATTTTTAAGCCCCCGTGTAAATAATTATTGCTTAGAATAATTAATTAAGTTCCCGAACAATGAATCACCGCTTCGCAAAATTAAATAAATGGTCCGAAAAATAAATAAAAATTAAGAAAAATCACCAGAAGCCCAGGAAGGCTTAAGAACAACCTTTAGCATGCAACCAACACCAAAAATCACCATAATACCTCGTATGAAGGTTCGACACCCCTCATTTGGACTCCGATACAACTTCACAAGCCATTTAAACAGTAAAAATACTCCTCAAAGGCTGATCAAACTCAGTCTTCAGGAGTGGGGGGCTCGTGATATGGCTAAAAAAAGAGTTAAATCGGAACCGTCCAAATTAGGCACGAATCTTAAAGCTCAGGGATAAAATAGTAATTTCACCTACAAACGGGTCCGAAATGGGTACTGGGTCTCTTTTCCAAAGACCAAACAACTCACGACCGCATCCATCTCAACTGGGTGCGAGTTCCAACCCGCAAGAAACTCAGTCCAGCTGGATAGAATTAGGGTTTATGATTATACTTAATCAACGGCCCCGATTCCTTCTATCCATTCGCTGGGAAGTAGGGATTTGATCTTATCCCGAAACTGGTCCCTAAGGCGGCTATAAATACCCCCCGTCCCCCACTGTTACCAAGTAATCAATCTTTTGCCAATCAAAGCTCATTCATAATCTTTTTGATTACTGACTTGAGCGTCGGAGGGTGCGTCGCCGGGATCAACCCCGGTGTTTCACACTTTTTGCAGGTCAATGGCAGGAGATCACGGTCAAACTCCGATGAAAAGATTTCAGGTTTGACTATTCAACATCCCAAGAATCCACAAATCTATCTGTTTGCCCCCACACCGATTTCAGCGGCAACAAATACTAAATTTTACTGAAAAATAAATTAAGCAGCTCCTCTAGTGGCTGGCCTTTATTACATGATGCAGTGACTGGTAGCGAAAGCGGTCGTTATTGAAAAATAAAAGTAAACGGCTACTCTAGTGGGTGACCTTTATTAGAGAATATTGAAAATATATAAAGGAGGCAGGGATTAAGCGCCTTTCTTGAAGTTTATGTGGTGTACCACTTTCCAAGTCCCTGTTAATATCTCCTTGCCTCCCGGGTCTTCAAGTTGGTGAGCCGTTAAGCGAATAACTTGGTAGACCTTGCCTAGACTTGCCTGTTTTGGAGTGGGCGTCCCCTTATTTTGCAAAGAGAATGAGAGAGATTCTAATCTGCCTATGTGTTTTGGCATGACTAGTTTTTTCCGTTGACTGAGCAGAGTGGCTGTATGCTGGGGATTCAAGTCTATTACTGTATTCTGATGAGGATGCATTTGGACCCTGGTGGGAGATGATGTGGCAGGTTTGAAAGTTCTTGGCAGGGTTGCCATGACAGCGGCTTCAGGCTTGTTAATGGGCTTGGATTTACTGTGACTGTTTTCTTGCAATAGCTCTATGGCATCGAGGGAGAGAACCGAGCCCCCCACTGTGGCGATGTAGCATGCTCGTGCTGCCTGTTGGCTCTTTACAACTTGGCCTATGTCTGTTGTTGTTGGGAACTTCTTTTCATGTGGTAGTCGGAAGCAACTGAATGAAAGGCCGCTAGGTCCGGACGACCAAATATTGCGTTATATGCGGCTTTGATGTCTACTACCATAAAGTCAAGTGCTTAGGTTCGAATAGTGAGGGCTTTTCCTGATGTCACATATAGCGCGATGATTCCCTTGATCTGAACGGGGGCACCGGAGAATCCGTGGAGTGTACAACTGGCCGGCTTGAGTCGGTCCTGGGAAAGCTTGAAGCCGTTGAAAGTGTACATGATAATGATGTTTATTGAGCTGCCGTTGTCCACCAGGAAGCGGCGTACCTCGTGATTCACCAAGCAACGGTTTATGACCAATGCGTCACAATAAGGTGTTCAGACACCTTCTAAGTCCTTGTCGGTGAAAGATATCGGGATCTCGGTACTTTTCACAAGTGGAATGTTATGTACTGAGTTGATTTCTTGACGGAGGCTTTGAGGGAGGCATTGGAACCTCCCCCTATCTGACCTCCGTAAATGGAGTGGTGAATTGCCATGTGTTCTGAGTCTTGCAATTCGGAAGGCCTCTCTCTACACTTATTAGCCCCTCGTGCCAGAGGAGTTCTGGCATTTTTTTTTGTTGGGAAAATTTAATGAGATAGCCCCGACGAATAAGGCCTTCAAGTTCTTTTTTGAGGGTTTGACAGTTGTCGATAGTGTAACACCCATTTTATTTTATAATTTCGAAATAGTTGTTTGTATTTCTTTCATTTCTATTAGATATTATTGTTATTGTTATTATTATGCATAAATATGCAATTTTATATTATATATAGCCTTTAATTAATTAATTTATTTAGTGGAGCTTTATTGAATTTTATTATGAAAAAGAGGAGTATAAGGACATATAAATACTAAATGGGTCAAGGAGGGGCTTATACTTAATTTTCCACTTTTTATTTACATCCCTCCCCTCACCTTCTTCCTCCTTATCCCTGCCGACCGAAATCCCAAAACAAAACCCGACTTCCTCTTCATTTCTTTCTTTTCGGGTTTTTCCAATTCCATGAAATTTTTGGCCATTCAAAGAAATTTTTAGGGGGTTCTTGCTATTTTGAGGTTGCTCTTCAACATTCTAGTGTTGGTTTTTCGGATTGGCCTCTCGAAAGGTGAGGATTTATTCTATTAAATTGTATAAGACTGTATGTTTTCAATTTTTGGTAAAAGAATTAGGTTAGTAAGGAGATTAGGAGATAATCTTCATGTTAGAAGTAATTAATTCTTTATTGGATATGGTATGAGTAAAATTGAAAAGAGTTAGGATTTTGGGTTTAAAATTAAAAGAGACTATGCCTTAAATTACGTAGAGATTGACAATAGAATTTGTTGTAAATTACGAGAAGTAATTTAGAATAATTTTGGAGAAAATTTATAGGCTTGAAACTTGATTAATAGAAGTGTGAGTGTGTGTGTATACGTGTAATGCACACCAGGCGTTCGGTGAAATGCCTGTAAGAGATTAGAATAATTTTAATTATTATTTATAAGTGATTTGAATTATCTTTAACCCTAATTAGTGTTAAAACTTGGTAATAGGAAGACAAAATGAGTTTGGGGGGATAGCGGAGAGCTTACACAGCTCATCTTCGCGTTTCCTCAGGTGAGTATGATCTCTTTAATTTTATAGATGATGTGCTATGAAAATTTTAAACTATAGTTTGCTGTGTGTGGTGTGTAAAATGTATTGAATAAAGAAATTCATAAGTTTGATACGGAATAAATTATAAGGTGCAAGAAATTAATATATATGAATGAGAGTGTGTTGATGTTTGTATGTACATATATATATGATACGGGATTGTGATATTTAGATTTGAGGAGTGATACTGACATGGATATATGGATGTTTATGTATGGTATTTGACGACATGACTAATGTAATGAGATGAAAAACATGGTCCGTATATAAGGTGTGATTATGTGATGTGTTAATAGGGTGAAAATAATAGCGAGGTGTATATACGATACGTAATAGTATGATGTGATAATATGAGGTGATTATATGATGAAATGAATGATAAGAGGTATGTGTGATATGCGGGTGAAAAATTGGAAAATTTATGTGATAATGTGATGTTAAATTGGCATGTGTGTGGGTGTGACGTGTGGGTGATAAATTATAATTTTATACAATAATCGATGCGATTAATGGCTTGTTTATGCTTCTGAATTTAATGGAGTTCCATACATTCCTGTTATAAGGAGAAATTATATTATAAATGAGATATATTATAAAGGAGATTCATTTATGTTATACTATAATGGAGATATATTTATATATGGAGATATAAAAGAGAGATATATATATATATATACGAAGATATATTGGAGATAATTTAATATTGCAGGGCCGCACAATCTCCCTGGGGTCTGGGCTAGACCCCATAAGCCTGGGATACACCCAGGAACAGGATTTATATATATACGCCCCAAATTTATATTTAGGGAACATGAGTTATATGCGTAAGACCAACATGGCAACAATATGTGATGCGTATTACCTGTATGGCAGCAATGTGTATTACCTGTATGGCAGCAATGCGTATTACCTATATGACAGTGATATGTGATGCTTAAGACTTGCATGGCAGCGATATGTGATGCGTAAGACCTATATGACAGCGATGTTTACGTGAAATGAGAATGAAAAGCAAAGAAAATATGTTATGTGATGAGAATGGATATTAAAGTAAAAACATGATACGATATGAGATTGGTACACATTGGAAATGTGTCGAGGAACTGATGGGAACTACTCGCCTGCTATTTCGGTGGAAATGGTGGGAACTACCTACTTAGGCACAATTCCATGGTGGATCGGTGGGGTATTGATGTGTTAGTTGTAATATGAGATGTGAATGAAAATGAAAGTTATATTATGAGATAAGAATGAAAAGAAAAGCAAAGTGTGTTTTGAGATGAGAGTGAGAATTTAACACGTGTATTATGACATGAGGAGGAAGAGTAAAGTGAATTATATTATAAATGAGTTATAATATGAAAGGAGAATGAAGAGTAAAGTGAGCTATATTATAACAAGAATATCAAAAGTGAATAAAAGGTGTTAGGTAAATAAATATGAAAAGTGAAAAAAATGTATTATGGAAATAAATATGAAAGGTAAAGAAAGTATGTTTTGTGAATGAATAAGAGAAGTAAAGAAATTGTGTAATGAGAATGAATATGAAAAGTAAAGATAATGTATGTAAGTAAATATGACAAATGAAGAAATTGGGTTATGGGAATGAATATGAGAAGCAGAGAAAATATGTTATGCCATGTATGAATGAAAAGAAAAGTAAGTTGTGTGAGGAGATGTGAAGAAAAATCAAGTTTGTGTATTATAAAATAAGAACGAGAATTAAAGTGAGTAATAAGATAAAATAGAAATCAAAAGGCAAAGTGAGTTTTCTTTGAAAGATGAGAAAATATAAAAAGTAAAGTAAGTTGTACCATGAGCTGTAAATGAATATTGGTGGGGAATGAGAATGAATATTAATGAAGCATGAGATAATAATTAGTATTAAATTAAATACAAAATATAATATGAATTTGATATGTTTTGAAATTGTGCCGAGGAACTACTTGCTTGCTGTTTCTACAGAAATGGTGGGAACTACCTGCCAAGGCACAACCTGCCTGCTGTTTCTACGGAAATGGTGGGAACTACCTGCCGAGGCACAACTTCATGGTAGGAGGAGTAGATGTTGAGATGATGGATTGGGTGCAGTGTCGTAGATTGGGTAGATATTGATATGGTAGATTGGTTGAAGATTAGAAAATTACCTTTTGTATAATATTCAGATTTCTTTTATTATACTTTCATGTTTAAGTTATACTAAATTATCATACGGGTTGTATGCTCTTTAAATTTCTTTTATTTTATTTATTGCAATAACTAACCTTGTAGATTATACTCACATCAGTTATAGCTGACCCCTGTTGTGTTTGGGGATCAGAGGAGTCCTTCCCTGATGGTGGACGTCTCTAGACCTTCCTTTTGCAGGATTAGAGTAGCAGCGAGGTGAGACTTGTGGCTTCTGCAGTATTATAGTGATGAATAAGTAGATATGGTTAAATTTCTAGTAGTTAAAGTTTTCTACAAATATGGGTAGGGTATAGAAACGGTGTAATATATTGTATTTTGTAAAATTGTGTGTATCTGTATGAGATGCTGACATATAGTGATAAGACAAGAATGATATAACCCGTACCCGCCTCGTTGTGGAGTATTGAGTTTTGTGTGTTGATTTTTTGAAAGTTTTTCTATGGTTTTTCTAAAAATCTATTATATTTTTCAAATAAAATTTTGGTTTTTTATTTATATCTTCCATCTTATGATGAGATATGCCCCAAGAGCCCTATTTATATATTGCCTATGTGATGTTGCGTGTATTGGCCTGGGGAGAATTGATATTAAATGCCTGTTGTAACGCCCCTGCCCCAAGCTCAGACAATTAATACAATTTATCAGATAAATTATTTATAGTATAGTACAACTGCCCGCCATAGGTTGCCTCTCAAAAGGTGGTTAATCGAATAGGTGACTCTTGATCATAGGCTATTATATTTATAGTTATTTATTCTTGTGTGATTTCCGACGTGGTACTATTTTCATACACATTCTCTCTACTTTTTCTTTCCGTGTACAACAAGCAACCCCGTGGGCCCCTGGTACATGTCATCACTCACAGGCGACAGCACTCGGCTGTTCTCAATGGTGGGCCCCCTAAGTAACATCAGCATGATGTCACCCCACAAGCACAGCAGCGCATGCTGCATCTCAACGTGTGGGTCCCCTATATTCAATTATATTACCACTTAGCCACTCTTATATATATATATATATATATATATATATATATATATATATATATATATATATATATATATGTTACCGCTAATTCTGGTGTGGGGGTAAACAGATAGAATTTGTGGGTTCGTGGAAAAACCTGAATAGCAGATCTGAACCTGTTCGTCTGAGTTGGGCTGCTGACTCCCGCCGTGCACCTGCAAGGAAAGTGCGAAACACCGGGGTTGATCCCGGCGACGCACCCTCCGACGCTCTTGTCAGTAACCAGAAGAGATTAAGAAAGAGCTTAAGCAGGTAAAAGAGTCATTAACCTGGTCACAGTGGTGGGTAGGAGGTATTTATAGTCGCCATGGGGGAGTTAATTAGGGATCTGATTAGAGATTTGATTTCCTGTGATAGGAGTAAAATCCTCCTAATAAGTTTAGGAAACTGATCCCCTAATTCCCGGTGAGAGCAAATCAGGCCTGTTGATTTGGTCAAATCAGTAACCCTAATTTTCCTCTTGCTGATCTGGGTTTGTCTTGGGTCGAGACCCGTACCCAGTTGGAATGGATCTGTTCGCGGGTTATTGGATCTGTGAGAAGGAGACCCAGTACCCGCTTCGGACCCGCTGGTAGGTGAAATTACCGTTTTACCCCTGAGCTTTGAGATTCGCGTCCGATGTGAACGGTCCCGATTTAATCCTATTTTTAGCCATATCACGAGCCCCCCACTCCCGAAGACTGAGTTTGATCAGCCTTTGAGGAGTAGTTTTACTGTTCTAATGGCGTACGGGATTTTATCGGTGTTCTTAAGGGAGTTTGGAATCTTTCTTGGGGTGTAACGGTGTTATTATGGGCTTGTAAAATGCCCAAAAACATTCTTAGAATTTTCTGGATTTTTGGTGATTTTTCCAGATTTTTCTGAATTTTTTCTCTTTTTTTGAATTTTTTATTCATTTTCCAAATTAAATAATTAATTATCGAAAAATATTAAATAATTATTCTAATTAAATAATTATATTTTTCAGAATTTAAAATAATTTTTCTGAATTTATAATTATTTTAAGAATTTTTATTTAATTTTTTCCGATTTTTTAAATATTTTTTCCGATTTTTTAAATAAAAATAAATAAATTAATAAATTGATTAATTAAATTAAATAATACCTGACACGTGGCACGATCTGTGCCGTCGGATCCTGGGACACGTGGCGCGATCTGTGCCATCGGATCCCTGCGCAAATCTCGAGGAGGCGCGCTTTTCGAAAAATCGTTATCTTGTCGTTTAGCGCGCGTGGCGCGATCTGGATCGTCCATCATCAGAAGCGCGAATTTCTGGAAGATCCAATGGTTGTATTCGTTCGGCGGATATTTTCTCCGTTTGTGAAGCTCGGATAGGGGGTTGCTCGGCAGCTGACCGAGAGCTGACTTCGACCTCGGGTGTGAGGCCACGTGGCAAAAAATGTATTTTTTTTTCTTTCTTTCCTTCTTCTTCTTGCGCTCTGTTCTTTTTCTCTTCTTCTTCTTCGTTCACTTCTCCGTCGTTACCACCCCGCTCCCAAGCTCTCCGTATCTCCGACTCCGTCTGGCAGGGAGGTCGGCGACGAGGGGACGGAGCTTGGCGGCGGAGGCAGCTGGCGAAGATGGGAGACGAGCGCGGCCATGGAAGAGTTCGTCTTCGGCAGTGGAGCTCGGTGCAGCTCGGAGTGAGTGAGAGAGAGCTCGACTGCGGTGGAGCTTTGTTGTCGGAGCTTCGAAGCTCGATGAGTGGAGTTCGGAGCTGAGCTCGCCGAAGGAGAAGCTCGACGCTGTGGAGCTGAAGCGGAGCTTGAAGAGCTCGGAGTGAGGTAGAGAGAGAGAGCTCGGCAACGATGGGTTTCGGAGTGTGAGCTCGGCATGGCGAGGAGTTGGAGACGAGGTGCTCGTCGCTCAAGACGAGGAAGGAGCTCGACGTCCTGGCGAAGTCTAGCGGGGAGCTCGACACTTGTTGGTTGAAAGAGTTCCTGTGGAGCTTTTGGCGAACGTGGAGGTTTGTGGAGCTCGTCGTGCGCGGAGCTCGGGAGAACTCCGACGATGGGTTCGGAACTTGGACGAAGAGCTCGACGGTGGACTGTGCGGGGGAGCTTGGAGCTGGAGAGGAGCTCGTCAATGGAGAGGGAGCTCGTCAATGCCGTGGATGTGAACTGCGAGCTCGGAGCTCGGAGCTCGTCGAAGGAAGCTCGTCGTCGTGGAGCTCGGCGTCATGGTGACGCACGGCGAGGTTGACGAGGGCGGAGCTCGCCGGTGTTGGAGTTTTGGCGAGGAGAAGTTTGTGGAGCTCGTCGTGCGCGGAGCTCGACGGTGGACTGTGTGGGGGAGCTCGGCGAGCTAGGGAGAGCTTGATCGGGGTGAGCTTAGTGGAGGTCGACGACAGAGCTCGACGGAGGTGGATGCGTGAGCTCAGCAATGGAGAGGGAGCTCGTCAATGCCGTGGATGTGAACTGCGAGCTCGGAGCTCGGAGCTCGTCGAAGGAGGCTCGTCGTCGTGGAGCTCGGCGTCATGGTGATGCTCGGCGAGGTTGACGAGGGCAGAGCTCGCCGGTGTTGGAGTTTTGGCGAGGAGAAGTTGGAGACGAGGTTTTGTTGATGGAGAAGTTCGGTTTTCTTTTCGTTTTGCTTGTTTTGGTTTTGGCGCCAGCAGCTTGGAGAAGGAGGGAGATGGGAAGGGGTTCGGGTCGGATCCCCTTAACGGGTCCGAACCCGGCCCCTTGTGCTCCCCCCTTTTCTTTTTTTTTTGGCTTCTTGTTCGGCAAATCCGAGCGCAAATTTTGAGACAATTTTTGGGTCATTTTGCAGCTCGGTAGGGCAGTAGCTCGGATGGTAGATCCGAGCTACGTGGCTCGATCTGGGCCGTTGGATGGTGGCATGAATCTCGAGACGGGCTCAATTCCCAAGAAAACGCTATCTTGTCGTGTAGTGGCGCTGGCACGATCTGGACCGTTGGATGGTGGCACGAATCTCGAGACGGGCTCAATTCCCAAGAAAACGCTATCTTGTCGTGTAGTGGTGCTGGCACGATCTGAGCCGTCTGATTGAAATCTTACACGAATGTTGAGGAGAAAGTGAGTTTTCTCCGTTTGCAGGCTTGGAAAGGCACTTGCTCGGCAGCCGACCGGGCTCTTTGATGTTGGGGCTCAGATGGGAAGAGCTCGGATTCTTGCTCGGATGGGAAGAGCTTGGATGGGAAGAGCTCGAATGGGAAGAGCTCGGATTCTTGCTCGGACGGGAAGAGCTCGGATGGGAAGAGCTTGGATTCTTGCTCGGACGGGAAGAGCTCGGATGGGAAGAGCTCGGATTTCTCCCTCATGCGAGTGGCTCGGCTCGGATTTCCGAGCTTATTCGGTGCAGCTGCATTGAGATCCACTTTCCCGGTGCTACGGAGGTCTGATCGGGGCATGCGACCCCTCGTTTCGAAGCTAGTTCGAAGATCTACAACTTCTCTTCAGGAGTGGGATGAAGATTCACCCTCCTTCATGGTCAAAATAGCCCGCAAGATGCTTGTCTTCATGAAGTTGATAAGTACTTTGGTCTTGGGGATTTTGGAAGAGGAGCTCCACTCCTAGGGGCGGAGAAGATGTGCTAGGAAGACCTTGTGCTTGGAAGACCCTTGGGCTAGGAAGACCCTTGTAAGGTGTGCTAGGAAGACCCTTGTGCTTGGAAGACCCTTGGGCTGGGAAGACCCTTGTAAGGTGTGCTAGGAAGACCCTTGTGCTTGGAAGACCCTTGGGCTAGGAAGACCCTTGGGGCGAAGAGGAGGCGCGAGTGGGTCGGATCGCTAGTCGCTCGGCTAGGAATACTGAGCGACGTGGAGCGATCTGAGCCGCTGGATCTCAGCGCGGATCTCGAGGCGGGCACAGTTTCCAAGAAAACACTATCTTATCGTTTAGCGATGCTGGCAGGATCTGGGCCGTTGGATGATGTCACGAATCTCGAGACGGCTCAGTTCCCAAGAAAACGCTATCTTATCGTTTAGCGACGCTGGCAAGATCTGGGCCGTTGGATGATGGCACGAATCTCGAGACGGCTCAGTTCCCAAGAAAACGCTATCTTGTTGTTTAGCGACGTTGGCAAGATCTGGGCCGTTTGATCGAGATCTTACACGAATGTTGAGGAGAAAGTGAGTTTTCTCCATT
Organism: Hemerocallis citrina; assembly: GCA_017893485.1. NCBI lineage: Eukaryota > Viridiplantae > Streptophyta > Magnoliopsida > Asparagales > Asphodelaceae > Hemerocallis > Hemerocallis citrina. The sequence goes on from CM030359.1 coordinate 279,600,188, forward strand.
TGCAGGCTCAGAAAGGCACTTGCTCGGCTAGCCGACCGGGCTCTTTGATGTTGAGGTCGGATCGGCACTTGTTCGGCATCCGAGCGGATGGGAGAGCTCGGCTCTGGAAGAGAGCCATTTGTGAGACAAGTGTGAGGAAGAACTCTAGGAGAGAGTTGTGCTCCTAACTTGTCGAGGAGAAGGTCTGCCTTGGAGATGAGCAGAGTGAAGAGCTCGGCTCTGGAAGAGAGCTATTTTTTAGACAAGTGTGAGGAAGAACTCTAGGAGAGAGTTGTGCTCCAAACTTGTCGAGGAGAAGGTCCACCTTGGAGATGAGCGGAGTGAAGAGCTCGGCTCTGGAAGAGAGCTATTTGTGAGATGAGTTTGAGGAGCAACTCTTGGAGAGAGTTGTGCTCCGAACTTGTCGAGGAGAAGGTCCGCCTTGGAGATGAGCGGAGTGAAGAGCTCGGCTCTGGAAGAGAGCTATTTGTGAGACAAGTGTGAGGAAGAACTCTAGGAGAGAGTTGTGCTCCAAACTTGTCCAGAAGAGGTCCGCTTCGGCGGCGAGCGGAGGGAAGAGCTCGGCTCCGGAAGAGAGCCGTTTGGGAGATGAGTTTGAGGAGCAACTCTAGGAGAGAGTTGTGAGCTCCGAACTCATTGAGAAGAGGTCCGCTTCGGTGGCGAGCGGAGGGAAGAGCTCGGCTCTGGAAGAGAGCCATTTGTGAGATGAGTTTGAGGAGCAACTCTTGGAGAGAGTTGTGAGCTCCGAACTCGTTGAGAAGAGGTCCGCTTCGGCGGCGAGCGGAGGGAAGAGCTCGGCTCTGGAAGAGAGCCATTTGTGAGATGAGTTTGAGGAGCAACTCTAGGGGAGAGCTGTAGCTCCGAACTCGCTGCTTATGTGAGAGAATCAACGGTTGTGGGAGCAATTCCGAATGGCGAACCACTTCTAACCCGCTGAAGAGCAGGTTATTTGAAGCAGAATCGAGCCAAGTATTGGACTCCGAACCATCGGTAGAGGTAGTCAACGGTTGTGGGAGCAATTTCGAATGGCGAACCACTTCTAACCCGCTGAAGAGCAGGTTATTTGAAGAGGAATCGAGCCAAGTGTTGGACTCCGAACCATCGGTAGAGGTGTTCAACGGTTGTGGGAGCAATTCCGAATGGCGAACCACTTCTAACCCGCTGAAGAGCAGGTTATTTGAAGCAGAATCGAGCCAAGTGTTGGACTCCGAACCATCGGTAGAGGTGTTCAACGGTTGTGGGAGCAATTCCGAATGGCGAACCACTTCTAACCCGCTGAAGAGCAGGTTATTTGAAGCAGAATCGAGCCAAGTGTTGGACTCCGAACTCGTTGGGAAGAGCTTAGTAAGTTGCAGGAGCAGCCATGTAGAAGAGGCTGGACTCCGAACTCACCCTTCAGCGAGTCACGACTCGGAGAGGTAGAGATGAAGCAAGAGCAACAATTTCCAATGAAAAAATGTAAAGTTTTATTAAAATAAACTAAGTGGCTACTTCAATATGGCGAGCCCTTATTACATGCTATTGGCCGAATTACAAGCATCGGCCTTATTAAAAATCAAGATCCTGCTTCTATGATAAGGTGAAGACCTCTTGGGAAGAGCCGGGAGGTTCTGAGTCTTAGAGCTCGGCGGGGCCTTCGGTTCGTTCATTGGCTCCTCAGGGAGGAAGCTTGGCCCCCTCTTTCTGGACGAACTTAGTCAGGTGCCCCCACTGTATGAGTTCTTCGATCTCTTCCTTCAGAGCCCGACAATCTTCCGTGTCGTGGCCGTGGTCCCTGTGAAAGCGGCACCACTTATCCTTGTCCCTCTTCTTGCCAGGTGTATTCATTCTAGGGGGAGCACGAAGTAGCCCTTCCTTGTCCACTTCCATGAGAACTTCTGATATATTGGCAACTAGGGGGGTGAACTTCTCAAACCGAGGAGTTGGGCGGCACTGGCTATTGCCCTCCTTCTGAAGCTTCTTAGCCTCTTCTTCGGTCAGCTTTCTCTTCGTTCTGGAGGTGGATCCTCCGGAGCTAGGAAGGTAGGCAGCTTCTTCGGCACGAATGTACTTGTCACACCTGAGATGGAGGTCGGCAAAGTTCTGTGGAGGCTTCTTAGCAAGAGAGGAGCGGAGGCTGGAATTGAAGACGTTGGATTGGAAGGCGGCTGTTGCGACGGATTGGTCGAGGAAGGCTATGGACCTGACCTCCGCAGTGAACCTCTTCACATAGTCTCTCAACTTCTCTCCCTTCTCCTGGCAGAGCCGGAGTAATGAGAGGCTGGTCTTCTCCATGTGTCTACTACTCATGAAGTGGGTGATGAAGAGGGTCTCGAATTGCTCGAAGGAGAAGATGGAAGAGGGAGCAAGGCGGGAGTACCATTCCCTAGCCGACCCCTTCAGGGTGGCAGGGAAGGTCTTGCAAAGTAAGGCGTCCGAAGCCTGGTGGATGAGCATGAGGGTCTTGAAGCTTTCGATGTGGTCCACAGGGTCCGACTCCCCCGAGTAAGTTTCGAACTTCGGGGGTTCGAATCCCCTCGGGATAGGAGCCTCCATGATGGTTCGGGAGAAAGGGGGTCTGCTCGGACGGATGGTTCTGCTGTTCGACCCCTCCCCCTCGTCCATCCGACCGATTTGCCTCTCCACCTCATGGAGACGGCGGTATAGGGCATCGTCCCTCCCGCGGTAGTCGAACGAGCCTCTGGACTCGTCTTCGTAGGAGGGAGAGCCGGGGCTACAACGATGGTCGTCCCGGGAGCGGCGAGGGCTAAGATCATGCTGCCGTTGGTTAGGAGCCAGCGGAGGAGAGGCGGACCTACGGCGAGGACTGGGAACCCGTTGGGGCGAAGGAACCCTTTGGGCCTCATTGTTGTTGGGTCGGAGGTTAAGAGCCTGCAACACCGTTGCTTGAAACTGCAGGAACTCGGCGCGAGTGATGGGCGCCTCATTGTTCCTCGGCTGATGCCGACCGGTAGGAGAGTGGCGCCTCCTCCTGTAATGCCCGGGTGACTCTCTCCGTCCTCTCCTGGTAGGAGACCTTCTACGCTCGCGGTGGTGAGGATTCCGCTCATCTGGACGTTGTAGGCGGGAGGCTCCTTCTCGGGACCGCTTTTCATCCAGACGGTGGCGGAGATCCTCATCCTTCTGCCGGTTAAGGATAGTATTTCGAAGGTCAGGGGCCTGAGGACTATGGGAGGCGTAAGAGTCTGTAGAGGCGTTGTGTACCGATATGTGGTCTCGATGGAGATGTTGTTTTTGCTTCCGTGGATCGGGACCATTTGGGGGTTGCTGGTTCGGAAGAGGAGGTCGGTCCTGCTGGACACGGTCCTCGGCCGGAGGAGGAAGTTGTCCCTGCTGCGGAGCGGGATGGACGGGGACTTCCTGCTGTTGATCAACAGGGTTGGGTCCACGGTTGGACCCCTTGGATCTTACTTTTCTGGGAGGCATGGCTGGAGAAGAGCTAGTCGACGAGGAAGAGGCGGAGGCTATTCGTATGGTTTTCCCACAGATGGCGCCAATCTGTTACCGCTAATTCTGGTGTGGGGGTAAATAGATAGAATTTGTGGGTTCGTGGAAAAACCTGAATAGTAGATCTGAACCTGTTCGTCTGAGTTGGGCTGCTGACTCCCGCCGTGCACCTACAAGGAAAGTGCGAAACACCGGGGTTGATCCCGGCGACGCACCCTCCGACGCTCTTGTCAGTAACCAGAAGAGATTAAGAAAGAGCTTAAGCAGGTAAAAGAGTCATTAACCTGGTCACAGTGGTGGGTAGGAGGTATTTATAGTCGCCATGGGGGAGTTAATTAGGGATCTGATTAGAGATTTGATTTCCTGTGATAGGAGTAAAATCCTCCTAATAAGTTTAGGAAACTGATCCCCTAATTCCCGGTGAGAGCAAATCAGGCCTGTTGATTTGGTCAAATCAGTAACCCTGATTTTCCTCTTGCTGATCTGGGTTTGTCTTGGGTCAGGACCAGTACCCAGTTGGAATGGATCTGTTCGCGGGTTATTGGATCTGTGAGAAGGAGACCCAGTACCCGCTTCGGACCCGCTGGTAGGTGAAATTACCGTTTTACCCTTGAGCTTTGAGATTCGCGTCCGATGTGAACGGTCCCGATTTAATCCTATTTTTAGCCATATCAATATATATATATCATACTAGCTCTTTAGAAATTACGAGATGTTACATACACCTCCCCTTTAGAAATCAGCGTCCTCGCTGAGCACGGGGCATGCACAATCTAGTACAGTATCTACTTTCTAGCCGCTATGGAGCATCTGCTCTCCTATCCACCCGATTAATCATGATCCCGGAATCCGCCGTCCGATCAATCATAATCCCGAATTTAATTGAGCTGCCCTCCTATTTGCCCGACTAATCATGATTCCGGAATCCACCGACCGATCAATCACAGTTCCAGATTTAATTGAGAGCTCACCACAGTCCCGGAATTCACCGCCCGACTGGATCTATAGTTCTAGAATCCACTGCCCGACTATATAGACATGCCCCACACTCGGTGTCAAAAGTCGGCTCTGATACCATTTGTAACGCCCCTGCCCCAAGCTCAGATAATTTATACAATTTATCAGACAAATTATTTATAGTTTAGTACAACTGCCCACCACAGACTGCCTCTCAAAGGTGATTAACCGGATTGGTGACTCTTGATCATAGGCTATTATATTTATAATTATTTATTCTTGTGTGATTTCCGATGTGGTACTAATTTCATACACTCTCTCTGCTTCTTCTTTCCGTGTACAGCAAGTAGCCCCGAAGGCCCCCTGGTACACGTCATCGCTCATAAGAGACATCACTCAGCTATTCTCAACGGTGGGCCCCCTAGGTGACGTCCGCATGATGTCACCCCACAAGCACAATAGCTCATGCTGCACCTCAACATGTGGGTCCCCCTATATTCAATTATATTACCACTTTGCCACTCCCTTATATATACATATCATACTAGCTCTTTAGAAATTACGGGATGTTGCACTTGTGTTGTGCTGTGAATTTTGAAATGCAGAATTTCGTAAGGAATTGCTGCGAAATGACTAATATTTTAGGGGAGACTCTGCTGAATTTTTTATTGAAATCTTGATTTGAGTAGGTAGCTGAAGTTTAAAAAAAGGGGGGGGGGTGTGAAATTTAGGTCGTGACAGATAGTGTGTCCATGGTCTCCAAGAAATGCGCACCACTTGTTCATGTCTCTTCTTTTGCTAGCTGTGGATATCTTGGGGGGAGGGCGGATTATTCGTCCTTCTCAACTTTCATAAGGATGGCTGATATGTTTGCATTGATAGGAGTGAACTTATCGAAGTGTGGTGCTGGAGGTGGACAACATTCACCTGCATCATCTTTCTGAAACTTCCTGGGTCCTTCATCGCTTGCATTATTATGTTTTTTCCCAAAAGGTGAATCATTCTTGCCTTGAGGATAAAGAGTTTCATCGACTCTGATATATTTGTCACTCCTTCCTAAGAGCTTAGTGTAATCTTTAGGAGGCTTCATCGCGAGGAAGGCTTTCAGGACTTTGTTAGTGACGTTTGGCAGAAGGTGGAAGCTCTGCAGCCACCACTGATGAGTCTACGGAGTAGATAGGCCTTACTTTGGCTGTGAAGCGCTTGACAAAGTTTTTCAGCAGTCCCTCGTTTTTATGTTTCAATTCCAACAAGGAAACACCTGTTTTTACAGCCTTGCGACTAGTAACGAAGTGCGCTATGAAGAGCTCCTCGAGCTGGCCAAAGGAGAATATTGACTCTGGAGTTAGACAAGATGTAACATTCCGTATTTCTTGGAGTATAATATACTAGTATAATATAATATAGTATAGTGTAGTGTGTGTGTATATATATATATATATATATATATATATATATATATATATATATATATATATATATATATAGAGAGAGAGAGAGAGAGAGAGAGAGAGAGAGAGAGAGAGGGGGGGGGGGGGTATAATGGTAATAATGTGGAATGACAATTTGGTAATAATGGAAAAAGAGAGAGAGAGAGAGGGTGGCATATTGGTAATAATGTGGAATGACAATTTGGTAATAAGGGAATGAAATTAAAATGAGATGTGATGGAATTTTTGTGGCTGTTGAGCAGCTTGCTGTGCCGTGTGGGGTGCCAGGTGTGGGGCCCAAGAAGAAGGGAGGGCAGCATGTGGGTGCTTTCCACGTGGTGTGGGGCCCAGGTAAAAAGCAGCTGCGTGTTATTGCTGGCTCACGTGAGGTGAGCAGGGTGTGGGATTGATTTGTCCCGCATCGGAGGATTTGCAAGATAAATTAATAATAAATATAATTGCCTATGATCAAGAGTCACATAATCGGTTAACCACCTTTTGAGAGGCAGCTAGTGGTGGGCAGTTGTACTAATAAATAAATAAATTATTTGAGTTTGGGGCTGGGGCGTTACACAAGAGTACCATTACCTTGCTGACCCTTTCAAAGTTGCAGCAAAAGTTCGGCACATGGCATTGTAGACCATCATAAGAGTTTTGAAATTCTCAATATGGTCCACCAGGTCAGATTCACCATCTTATGTTTCGATTTGAGGAGCTTTGAAGCTCTTCAGAATTGGCGCATCAAGGATTGACTTGCTGAATGGAGGTCGACTGGACGGTAAGCCATTTTGGAGCGGTTCTTTCATTCTTTATTTGTTCCAAGCGATCTTCCACTTCTTCAATGTGGCAAAGGACTTGGTCGTCCTTCCTCTTCGAATTAGTTGAGTCGATGGATCCTTCTTCTCTTGAAGGAGAAGAGCGGCGGCTCCATGAGCGTCGACCTTGTTCATGAATACTTCGGATAGCTTGGAGGATGTCATACTTGAAGTTCTGCAATTTGGCCCTAGTGATTGGGGCCGCTTGTTCTTCGTTTCTCTCAATATGTTTTCAACTTTCTCGAGTCAGACTTCTTTATGCATCGCACCCCCTATGAGAGGAGGAATGTCTTGATCTCTACCTTTCGGGAGAGTTACTTCTCTTGGTTTACTTGATTGTAACATCTGTTTTTTTTTATTTCCTTAATTATTTGATTTAAATTATTTTTAAATATGTTTCTGAGTATATTTACCCCTATTATTTGATTTTATTAGTATTAGAATGATTAAATTGATATTTTGGGGTAAACGGGGAAAATTGAAAATATAGGAGTTTTGAGATGAGTTTTCTCAGAGGAGACGAATCCGATTTGACTCGAAATTTTTCTGGGGAATTTTTTCATGATAGGGGGTTTAAATTTTTGAGTTATTAAATTATAGTTTGAAGTTGAAAGTATTTTTCTGAAATATTGCGATATTCGTATATATACATATTTATATGTATTGCTACCGTTCGTAACTATTGATTTTGATTATGCATAAAAATGCATTTCTAATTTTATTTTATGTTTGGGATGAATTTAAGTATACTATGGAGTGATTTTTACATGAAAAACCCTAGAAGAGTTAACTAGAAGGGTGTATATATAAATATATGGTCAGATAGGGGCTTATATGAAATTTTGCCCTTTTATTTACTTCTCCATACTCCTCCTCCCCCCCCCCCCCCCCCCCCCTCCCACTTTAGTTTCGGCCAAAAAAGTAACCCACCACTGGCCAAGAAGTAGGATTCAAAATCCTAGCCTTTTTCAATGTGTTTCTTTACGAAAATTTGAGGGATTGGGCTATTTTCGAGGCGTACAACTCATTTTTGGAGTCCGTTTGTGAGGATACTGCATGTAAGGTGAGAAATTGTGAAACCCTATTTTATGTGATTTTCTGATTTTGAGTTCTAGTGCTAGAAAATGATACAATAGGGTAATTAGGTGATGCTGGTAATAATAGGGAAGAAAGATTGTTAAGAAATTGATTGATTGGTAAATTATAAATTAGTTAGTGTGTTGGCTTTAGAATTAATGGAAAATAGGTAGGAAAATAAGTCATTATGAGTATTAGAAATTGTTGTGAATTAAGGGGAACAATTTAGAATGAGTTTAGTAAAAATTTTATGGAGTTAGAAACCCATCGGAATCTAAAAAATACGGGTATACCATGTATGCACGCCGGGTGTTCGGTGAAATGCCCAAGCGAGGTTTAGGTGAAAATTTGATGGGTTTGGAGGTGTAAATGAGTCTTATTATTATTATTAACCCTAATTTGTGAGATTAGGAAAAAGGGGATTAAAGAAATTAGAAAATATAAATTTTCTTATTAGAAAGCCTCCGATCAATAAGGGAGTGTTTGTATTGGGGCCCAAATTCGAAATCTATCGATGTAGCTCACCTACATATGTCAATTGTGATGTGTGGGTGAAGACGGATTCAAATTTGGAGGTCCGTAGGTCGAGTTTTGAGTTTTAAGCTAACCGGTTCTATAATTTTCCAACTAGGTGGAAAAAGTTGAACTTCGACAGGCTACCGGGCGGACGTGGGACATCGTTTGCTCGATCCTTCAGATGAGTATGTTGCATCTATATATATTTTATGTTGTGGCCAAATTTCGTGGCTTTTTGATGTATTTCGTAGAAGTTATGCTAAAAGTCGATTTTGAAAGAAAATACAGATTTTTAGGGGCCCGAAAATGGGTTTTTGAGAAATTTGGTGAAATTAACTATTTTAAGTATATAAAACCTATATTATGGGTTAATGGGATGTGTTAAATGACTAGGTGTATGTATATATGTGATATACTGAGATGATAATTATATCGTGGACATCAGATGTGCATCAAATGCAAGATAAAAGATAAGATGGTAAGTGCTAATTAAATGTGTTATTAATACACGTGTCTAAAATCAAGGTGGTAGCTATTCTTAAATTCAAAAGTGTAATGTTGTGGAACATAGTAAGATGGAAAGATGAAATGAATAATGCTAATAACAGATGGTTTTGTTGACCAGTACCTACAGCAATCTTGGGGGTTTGGGATAGACCTCCTAATACCCAAGGACCGGCTTGGGGTGCGGTGTTTTTCCCTCCTGGCTTCGGCTGGGAGGAAGTATCCATTTTATCTGGGGTGCGGTGCTTTATCACCCAAGCTATCGGCTTGAGGCCCGATTTCCCTTGATGATACCCCAGGTGGGACCTGGAAGAGCAGATACCACCGGTGGGACCGGAGAGAGATATGATACCTCAGGATAGACCTGAGAGAGAGTTGATAGCCCAGGATAGACCTGGGAGAGCAGATACCTCTGGTGGGACTGGAGAGAGATATGATACCTCAGGATAGACCTGAGAGAGAGTTGATACCCCAGGATAGACCTGGGAGAGCAGATACCTCCGGTGGGACCGGAGAGAGAGAGATGATACCCCAGGATAGACCTGGGAGAGCAGATACCTCCGGATGGACCAAAGAGAGAGTACCCAAGTTCTACTTGGGGTTAGTGGTTTCCTCGCTAGTTCGGCTAGGAGGAAGACGTAGCCTCGGACGAGTAAGACTCTGTGTGAGCATCGGGCCGCGTGTTTACTGGGCTGTCGGTTTTCAGTATGTTGGGATACTGTGGCTCACTGGTCGACAAACTAATAAAATAACTAAGTGTTAATAAAAATGTGAAAGTACAGAAAGTAGATTGTGAATTGTGGATGAGAAAGAAAGTAGTTGTGAATGAAGTAAATGTGAAAGAAAATGAGTTATGAGTTAGTGTATGAAAAGAAGTGATAAATGCCGTACATGGTTAATTTAAAATGAGAATAATAAAAGAGACATGTGTTATTATGAATAGTACGTAGTAATTGTATTATGTATGTGATCATTAAAGTAAAATACAGTTGAGATGAGTTGTACCTTGGAATTGTGTCAAGGAACTACCTGCCCGCTATTTCTGTGGAAATGGTGGGAACTACCTGCCTTGGCATAATTCGCAGGGTGAGCTGGTATGATAGTGGTAATGATTAATGGAAATGAAGAATTAAGTAAAGTGAAGATGATAAGTGATTGAAGTGAATTAATAACCAAGCTATCGGCTTGAGATATGATGTGATATTACCCAAACTGTGTGTTTGAGGTGCAGTGATTATTACCCAAGCTATCGGCTATGGGGTGTGATATGTTGTGGCCCCAAATTGTGTTTGGGGATTAAGTGAAAATGATAATAATAAGATATATTACAATAAAATAAATACCCGTACTTGGAGAATGGTTACGAAAATGGTTAATGGAGAAAGTATGTTGGGTTACGAGTTTGTATTCACATAAAGGGTTATTAAAGAAAGATATAGTAGCATCAAGTAAGTGATATTTATATAAATAGCGAAATGCTAATATGATGATAATTGTGGAGGAATGAATATTCGGGTTAGGGGATTTAAATTGAAAAGTAATGGATTGTATGTGTATTCGTACTATGCGGATGTAAAATAAGTATATATATATACGAGGTTGAGGTGAAGTATATTATAAAATGTGGGAAGTTATGGATAATTAAATAGTTGAATGTAGGATTGGCAAAGTATTTGATATATTGTTGTATTGATGATGTTGTTGTGTTCAGGATTCAGGTTGCATTATCTTAACTTGGTATTTGTAAGTTTAAATTATTTTCTTTATACTATTTTAATTTGTTATTAGAGTAACAACTATACTCACACCAGAAATGGCTGACCCCTTAGTGTTTGGGGGGTTAGGGGAGTCTGAGGACTACCCTAGATCCCCTACTGTTACAGGTTCTCATCAGTGCAGAGGTGAGGCGTGGGTTGGTAGGATGAAGTTTTATTTTAAAAATTTGTACTAATTAGTTATGTGAATAGTAAAATTTATGATCTAAATTGTATAGTGCTTGTATAAGCATGTATATGATGATGATGAGTATAGTGTGGGGTGGTATGGTATGTTTGTGACCCGTACCCATCTCGTTATGGAGTACCGGGCTCTGTGGTAGGTTTTACAAGGATTTTTCTAAATTTTTACCTCGTTTTTCAAAGAAATTTATAGTTTTTATTTGATAATTGATAATCCGTTATGAGTTTGGCCCCCAGAGCATTATATTATATTGCCTGTGTGTTTCTGCTCATTTTGGCCTGGGGAGTCCGTGAAATTATTGCATGTATTGTGAGCTACGGAATTTTGAACAGAATTTCATAAGCTATTTGTGTTTCGGGGCAAAATTTACAGAGGAAACTCTGCCAAAATTTTTCTTGAAATATATCTTTCTTAGTTTATGTTTAAAGTGATATAGAAATTGAAATAATTGAATTTGGAGAAGAAAAAAAAAATAAAAAATTTTGGGGTGTTACAGTTTGGGATCAGAGCTTAGGTTAACTAGGAATTTGTTAATCCTAGTGATCTTGCCATGTGAGTATGGGTTTATTATTGCTTAGTTGGAGATAGAGAGTGTATTTTTGTGGTTGTTTTATTAAAGAATAGATTATATCATGGAAAGGAGCGATCCCCACTAGACTTTTTCTGACTTTGAGTTAGCATTTCCTTTCATGACCCTGCATATGGGTTGACCTCAGTAGAAATTCCAGTGTGACCTTGTGTACTATTGGAGTATTTTATTATATCGATTGCTGTGTCATGATAAGCGATGGGACAATAGCAATAATGAATATCATGATAAGCGATGCAATTGGTATAACAATGATTCAATATTCGATAACAATATTCAATGATCAATATCAATAACACTTAGACAATATACAATATCAATAGGGACAATGATGAACAATATGCAATGTCAATGTTGTGTCAATTCTTAAATCTATTAATCATTTTAATCATAACTAATGCACGTACTACTGCCTCCCATACTACAGGTTCGATGCTTACAATCAATGTCATTTAGACTTAAGTGGAAGATTCTATAGATCATGTACACGACACGATAACATTATTTGCAGCAGTGGTGCACACTGGTTGGCTCAATAATAATAAAACAATACACGATCAGTTGGGATACTGTAGTCAGTATAAACCGATAACAATAACATTTGCCAACACATAATATTTTGGGAAACATAGCCCACACTTCCGTGTATAGTCACTATATCATCAACTACTCTAGTCAATCGTTTAAACCCGGGCTTTTTAATTATTTCATTAATGCAACAATACGATATGCAATTATGAGACATGAGATGGACGATAGTAACAATAGGGGAACAATAGGATGATAACTTGGATAAGATGATTAGAATGATGACAATAAGACATTAGGATCATGCAATGCAACATACACACTTTAATTCATATAAATACTATGATATAGGAATAATTAGATTAAGAAAAACTGAAAAGTGAAATTCTGGACTGCAAGAGTAGTCTGTACAAAAATGTAATTTTCCACAGCTACAGAAATTGAAAACTGAATCCGTCAGAAATTCTAGAAACTAGACTTCCCAAAGAATCCATTGCATATTTAAAGTTCAAAATCCAACGACAGTAGTTAGGTTAAACATAGCATTCTTAGCGTTCTTTACAGATTTCATGTTCCGGCAAAAACTCGACATCATGTTGTTATAATTTTAGAAACAACAAAAAATCAATATAAAATTCACTAAAAATATTTGTTAAACTCCTAAACATGTTAAACAACAATATGGAAATTTTCAGAGCAATATTTTATCATTTGATCAGCCTTTTAACCGTTTAAACATGAAACACATGAGAATCTGAAAATCTGGAAATAAAAACACAGCTGTAATAAAACAATCATAACTTTTGCTACACAACTGGGAATTCAAAAATTCAAGATGTTCTAGAAACTAGAAATATAAGGCTTCAATTCTTATTCAGAAGTAATTTATTTTGAGATCATTTGCCGGGTCGAAAATAGCATACAACATACAGCCAGCAAGCAGCATATAAGGCTTTCGGTATTTTTCATGAAATAATTTAATTAAATATTATGAGTATCAATTCTTTAGTCGATAAATTCTCAATCAGCATGATGGGTATAAAAACATGATAAATAAAAATAAAATCACATATATATACTAATTTTAGATCAATCGAATAACAAACGATCAATCAAACATACAACATAGCAATTCTTTCTACAATAATTTAGCAGTGTGACAATTATATGAGTAACTCTATTATCAGTTCTATATGAACGCATGAAAGATTCAATCTTTGGAGTCAATAGAGGCATGAAGTCAAGTAAATTGGGGTTAGCTCATGTAAACCCTTAATATACCCAACAAAAGAGATGAACAATGTATAATAAGATAAACAACGAGGTCTACTTGCAAAAGTTTCAACAAAACTTAAATTTGATTCAATCAATTCAAGAGGAAAGTGACTTGCCTTTTAGACGACGAAATTGAATAGCAAGAATAACGGGATGAGAATCCCGAAGCAACGAACCCACGAACACACAAATTCACAAAATAGCACGTGTATAATACGTGCAAGAGGAGAGACAAGCAATAACAGCAAGTGCAAAAGGCAGCAACAGCAAAGACCAAGAGCAGCGGAGACAGCCAGGCCGACGGCGGGGGTTGGCGGCGTCGTTGGCGAGGAGGTAGGCATCGACGGTTAGGGCATCATTGGCGGCATCGTGCGTAAGGGGGAAGACAGCCAAGGGGTTGGGGTTTCGGCTGTTGTTGTCGATCGGAAACAGGGCAAAGGGGAAGGAGAGGACGGGGTTGGGGTTTTGGTGTGTCTGGGCATCAACGGGAGGTGTCGATGGAAGGGGGGTGGTCGGAGTTTGGCCAGGGAAGATCACAGTAAGTGGTGGTCGGGATTTAGGGGGGAAAACGATCGGGGAGAGAGAAACGGGAGGAGAGAGGAAGAAGAGAGAGAATAGGCGGCTCTTAGGTTTCAATTTGTGCAATTTTTAGGATTTGCAATAGAGTCGTATTTATAGGGTACAATTAGGATGTTGGGTTAAGAGTTTAGGATCCAATAATTGTGGTTTTGGGTCAAGAACAATGGGAATTGGGTTTTTAGCGTTCAATAAGAGATAAATCTAAAATAATAGGGTTCAAATAAAAATACCCACAATTAAATAAAAGAAAATAGGATCAACAAGAATAGCTCAATCAAGGAGAACGAAAAATTTTATGAACAAATTTAATTAAAATAATCTAGAAGGAAAAAAAATAGAGTATTTTATTCAATTGCAAATAAAATATTACAATAAAAGGGAAAAAATGAAAAGAGCGAAAATGGTAGTTACATCTTGTGAGGCCATTTAATCGCTGGAAGCATTATGTACTGAGATATGTAGGGCTGTTCATCGGTGCGAAACCGAACCGAACCGAAAATAACCGAACCGAACCGAAATTTTCGGTTTGGTATATTTGAAACCGAAATCCGAACCGAAACTGATAAAATTTGGTTTGAACCGAACCGAATTGTATCGGTTCGGTTCGGTTAATAACTGAACTAACCGAAATTTGGAAGTAAGAAATATACTTATCAGATCAATGCAGCATTGAGTGAAACACTATAAAACAGGTAAAGTAATATTCTTATCAGACGGCAAAAAACAAATATGGACCAAAAGTTAAGAAATTGTGATCATAGGTGTTATCTTAATTCGATCTTGAGTTTGCAAATGCTATAACTTTGTTCGACCAAGTTTGGTGATGCTTTAAAAAAAAATCAATATGACATTATGGTCCAAACAAAAACAGAGATAATGCTTTGTTCCCTTTGGAGCTGATGTAACAGTTGAAATGCTTCGGGAACAAATAAGGATTTAATAGCTACTATTAGCTGGAAGTGCACTTGTATAGCAGCTTAGTTTGAGATGGATCCTAGGGGTATAATTTATTTTGGTCCAAAAAAAGTTCAGTTTTTTTGTTCGGTTCGGTTTATTTAGAAGCCAACCAAAAACCAAACCGAACTCTCTAAAAATACTTCTGTTTGGATCAAAACCGAACCGAAAACCGAAAAACTGAACCTAATTGATAAATTTCGGTTCGGTTCGGTTCGGTAATCGGTTTTAACCTAAGTATGAACAGCCCTAGAGATATGATCGTGTAGAGGGTGATGTTGATGATGGCTTCATCAAGAGCCCCCCGGTGTCTCTCCGTTGATGGGAGCTTGATTAGTCTGTTAGGGATGATCTAGCTGATGAAGAGGAATGGGAAGGAACTGGTTGACGAAGAGAGTTGGGGCAACGGCTTGAAGTTGCCGCTCTCCCTCTTAGTCTTGGTGGCATGACGGTAAGTCTGATATTTGATATAGATTTGTGTTGTTCCCACAGACGACGTCAATCTGCAGCTTCTTATTTTGGTGTGGGTGCAAACAGATGGTGAGTTGATATATGAAGGAAAGTACTAAAGATTTAACCTTTGACCGTCGCCGTAAAAAGTAGTTAGAGCTCCCTGTAGTGGATTTGGATCGTTGATTGAACACCATGATCTGAATCCGATGGTTGTTGACGTGATCGATGGGCTTGCAAAAAGCCTGAAACACCGGGGATGGCCCCGGCCTCAGCAACAGACACTACGACGCTCAAGTCAAAACTTGCGAGAGAAATAGAGTTTGAGAGAGAAATTGCCGATTTATTGATTACCTTCTTACTGAAGAGGGGGGATAGGTCTGAGGAATAATTTAGAAGATTGATATGGATTCGTTAGATTAATATGAATCGTTTATCTCATGTTGATTCTCCCTATTAAGAGAGAAGACACTCTTATCTGGGGATAAAAGATTTGACTTACATCGTTCATAGGCTGGGTGGCTCTCCTAGTGGGCCTAATTGCTTTTAATGGGCTTGAAAGCGGCCGATATCTTGTAGATGAGCTTGAAGAAAGCACAGGCTTGTTAAAGAGGTCTGTTATGGTTAATCTGCCTGTAGAAACTTTAGGGTCTGTGCGTAATCTTATAGCCCTGATTTACTGTGTTTTTTACTATCGTCAGTCAAAGCCTCGACCACGATGCTTAAACGCAAATTGCGTATTATTGAAATCCCCTCCAATAAGCCAAAGAGACCTCCATCTAGTTTGGAATGAATAGTGTTCTGTCCAGAACGTCGTTCTGGACTTCGCTTATTTGGGGCCATACACAACCATGATCGTATTGGTCCAGTTATAAGATACACATTTAAGCAACACTGATAAAGATAATTCCCCAGGGAATTTCATCAATACACATTTATATGTCGGGTTAAAACCAATGGATATACCTCCAGAAGCCCCATTTGAGGGAAGGAATCTCCATTCCTTCATTCCATTCCCACTAATTTTAGTAAGCCTTGTTGCATGAGCGAGTTTGGTTCCCTGGAAACCCACTATATCGACCTTGGATGTGTTTGCAACGTCCCTAACCATATCTTGCTTACCCGGCCCCCCAACCTCTAACATTTCATATGAGGAAATTCAGTAATAACCGATTGGAGGTTAATGTTCTTAGTTAGGTACTAGTTATCACTTAGATACTCTTTTTCGAGCTCCCAACCTCTTATTTAATTAAGAAGAAAATAATTATGATCTTTATCGCCGACTTCAAGACCATAGGTTTTGGCTAGTGTAAAAACATCATTATCCGGCATGAAGTTAAAAATAGAAGCAATGCAATTACGCGTACCTCCACCGTCGGATCGCACTGATTTGGCAACAACTACCATCTAAATATTATAGTGCCCTGAATTTCCAATAAATAAAATTAGAAATACGTGACACAAATTCCAAAATCAACTTCAATTGTAATCATAAATATAGCAACCAAATACAGGAAAAATTGAAACTTTTTATTACATCAACTCTTTTACAAAGCATGGTGGAATTTAAATACTTTGAATTACAATTGTTTTTACAACACGACAATATTTAAAAGCACCATAAATACATTTTTTCTCTTTACAAGATATGCATAAATATTAAACATTCTACCATATGCTCCCAATTCCATGCTAATGGTACCTACCTGTAAACATGAGGCTAGAGATATCTCCAACCCCCAAACTACAGGGATCAGCCATAACGGTGTGAGTGATATTCAAAAGAAATACAAACTTAAATGGAAACATAAGGAATAAAATCATAAGTCAACAAGAGAGGCATACTAACACAATAATAATAGATGGAACATGAAATAACAATAAATGAAGCATAAAGCATCAAATGCAACTAGGCTAAGTGTCCAGTGTAAGAATACATAAAACAAGCATGCATAATACAGGTCAAGAAAAACACAAATGCACATGATGATTACTAATGCATACTTGTAGGATTCTATGCATCTCATTCTACATAGGTCCGGTGCAAGCCCTTATCGTTCTCCACTTTACAAGATTTAATTGTTAGGGATTTCTATCGAAAACCCCCCTTAGGATCTTGTTGAGTTATTCGATGCAATCAACACAAACCACCAAGCACATATGAGATCATACCAAACACACCAAAGCACACACAAATTTGTCTAGGTTGGGGCTTTCGCCTTAATCCGAAGGAGAAGAAACCCAAGATGTTATTCAACTAGAGAAGATACAAGAATATTACAATTCTCACAACGACCCTCTCTCAAGCCTCCCAGCAAGTACTAGTTATTTACAATTAGAGAATCACTCAATCTCTCATTCAATGAAGTACTCTCTCTCTTGGCTCTCAATGAAGGCCAATAACAACAATATATAGAGATCTAGAGAAAACCTAGTTTGATATCTTGATACAGTAACCTTTGGATATTACTGAAGAGATAACCCCACAATATGAGCCGTCAGATCTGAATTGAAGAGCAAGTTGAGCTTCTCATGAATCACCAAGACCTGACCCAAAAAATCCATCAGCACCGCGTTCGGTCGATCGCACCTCAAGGTCGGTCGACCGTCCCCCTCTCGGGAACTTCTACTGAGTAAGGCGGTCGACCGCACCCCAAGTATGGTCGACCATAACTCCATCTGCTGCTACAGTTGCTGACTGTTACCCTTGCTTCCACTCCGTCTTCGATCGTCTCGATTCCTCCATCGTCTCATCGTCTTCTTATCCAACATAGTATGCAAGACATAAACCCAACATTCTCCACCTTGGATTGCATACTCATGAATCCACACATGTGTGATTGAAAACCTTCTAAACTTTTTTCCTTCTCTTCTTGCAAACAACTCGTTTCAATGGCTTCCTCTGCTAGTTGAATCTATCTCTACCTAATTTTCTCCCACTGTATGCCCCCTCAAGGGTACACCCCAGTAGATGTAATCATGGAGGTGCCACCCTCCACACGAACTCCACCTACCTCAAGGCTCTCTCCACCTTTCGACGATATTCGAACGTTGCAGTCTCGCTCGGATGATTCTAGTGACGACATACTCGATGATGCTTTAGGAACAATGGGCTTCGAAACACTTGTGCAAGTTTTTCTATTCCTCCAAAGGTGGTAGAGGTTGTGCTGGCCCTGCTCAATCCCCCTCTCACCCTTCATCACCTCACGATAACTTTCCTAAACTGAACGAACTCCACCTGAATCTGTGCACCTGTAGTCCCGAGCTTCTAGAGTTCTCATAGAATTAAGGCTTTGCTTCATCAAAGGAATATTCATGCCCTCTTCTAGTGTGTATCCCCTTCCGTCTGTCATCTTCGACTCATTTGTTTTCTCACCCCTTACTTCACATGTCTTGTCAATCTTCGTTCCCACACAATGACAAGAGGCAAACTTGTAATTAGAAACCATTACTTCACAAATCTTATCAACCTTCATTCTCACACAATAATATGATGCAAATTTGCAAGTAGTGTAACACCCCGAATTCCAAATAAGAGTGAATTCGAAGTTCCACAGGATCTTTACACTTCTCTTCGTACAATTTTACAAGGAACTAAAAACTTTTATTACAACAATGATTACAGCAATGCAGTGAAATTTAAAATTACTGCATGATACATGAATTGAATAACAACTTGAACATTTCATTAAGCAGTAATCAATCTTTAGTCTTGTCATTCACTTTGTCCTGCATAGAAACTATGGGTATGTTAGTTGCATACAACTGATGCTAGGATATAATACATCAATTTCTCTTACTTAGAAAGCACATACTTGTCACAAAACAAAGCTAGGGGGACTATCCTATTGATATCGTGTGTGAATCTGTACTTAATCCTTAATGCAGTTATTATTATTTAAAGACACTAATGCACACTTGTTCGGATTCTATGCATACCATACTACATAGGTTCGAGGGCAAGCCCTTAATCGTTCTTCATTTTGTAGGGTTGATTCCCTCACCATGATCTAAACTACTACGGTAACTTCAGTATGTATCCTAGGTGTTCTATGAGTTACGAGCCCATGCACAGACATCCTGGAGAGAATCCCACGCACTGACATGACGCATCATGCAGGCATCCTATGGACAATTCACCTCCGTAGTGGAATGATGGTACCACGTACTCACCGAACACCCCACAAGCGTCACCACCGGTACGATATCCTGGAGTATCCACGCCCTGCCATGACGCATCATGAGGACATCCTGTGAACACTCTCACACGGTAGATCCAATGGCCTTATACTTATGTTTTTCTCTTACTTTCATTACATCTCCACTATGTGTCTAATCCTTAGATAATTGAATCATGAATAAAAATAAATAATCTAGAATTAGCATTACCTCTACATCGGTCTTAAACGTCAATCATTAACCATGACCCAAACTTGGTCTTTATTTATCACATTTCTCTTTTCAAAATTTCATTCTTGCCGACGTAAGAACTTAGCTAAAATTCCTGTCACAATTCTTTCATGCTCATCAAAATGAGAGTGACATATTCACAAATTTCACATTTCATCATGTTTCATTTTTTTTATTTTCCATGCATGACTTGCATAATCTTAAACAATCTTATATTAAATTTTACTCAATAATTTACATGTCAAAATCTCATTTTTGAACTCTTCACAATTTTCTCTATGTTCAACAAATATTTGTATCTTTAATTACAAAAACAATCATATCCGAAAAAATTATGAATTCTGATGAACACAATATTATTCACATTTTAGAGCAATAACTTTAGTGCAATTAGACATTTAAAAGCTCTATATGTGGTATTTTACTCTTCTTTTCTCTTTTCCACAGGAAACAGCCTAAAATAGCAAAACGAAGCAAATTCAGGATTGTAAGGATGAAACACAGGAAACTGAAGAGATCAGTCGACTGATCATGCTAACAGGCGACTGGACAGAGGAAATCAAGTTACACAACAGTCGACTGGGCTGATGAATCATTAAATTACTGAAGTCTCGAACAGTCGACTTACTTCAACACCAGTCGACTGATCCGCGTCAGAGTAAAAAGATAAGATATTCGAAGATTCATCCAAATCCAAATACAAATCAAGCAGATAAGGAAAGAAAGAGGAAAGGAGAAAGATATAAACGCAGATTAAGAAAGAAAGGAAATAAATAATAATAAGAGGACCTTTCTACAAAGAAGAGTGCAAACCCTAAATCTCTAGCCGTGTTCTATAAATACCAACCAAGATGCATTATTCAAGGGATGCTCGGAATATCTCAAGACGGCTGGACCGACCAAGAAAGGCCATCAACAGCTAGCATCAAAGAAGGAAGACGATTGCTGATTGGGCTCAAGATCAATATCATACAAATCAGTGTTCTTCTATTCTTCTTTTTATTTTCATTGTAGTCATGAACTCTATTATATTAATCAATAAAGGTTGTATTATGTGCAACTAATTTAATAGTTGGGTAGATTGAAACCGTAGTCATGTGATGCTTATATTTTTCTAAGTGCTACTTTATTGCTTATTGATTAAATCTGAGAGTATTGGAATAGATTTATAGTAATCAAACTAGTTCAGAAACCTAGGCCAGTTGACTGAAGTGACAGCCAGTAAACTGCAGTCGACTGAAGTGACAGCCACTCGACTGATCCGAACCTAGGATTACAAGTTTGTGTATTGTAGATCTGAATCTGTTATGTGAGCATATTGAGACGACCCGTATCTCGTGTTCATAACTTGTAACAAGGGAATCTCTAGGGGTTCTTGGTTTAATCAACTTAAGGGATCTAGATCTGATACCAATTTCTAGAACCTTGAGTGTTTGTTCGTTTCCACTGATCTTATGTTTTCTTCAAGTACAACTTAGTAGATACCATGCTAAACACTTGATGAAAGAAACGAATTAGAGTAGATACCATGCCTAATTCTTGGCTTAGGGAAACAGTACTTTAAGGAGTAGATACCATGCCCTTGAAGGGAACAAACATGAGTAATAAGAGTAGTGGATAACTTCGCATTACTGACTATAGGTGGAAATCATTGCCCAACTACTTAAATAGATATTCGTGATTCAAATTGTGACACTTCTTAATTTAGTTTTAATCTTTTCATTTCTTTTAGACTTTTAGAACGACACTTCAATATTTTGTTTTCTATTTTATTGATTAGTAAGTTAAGTACTGCAATCTCTGTGGGATCGACCCTTGCTTGCCGCTACGCTTCTTCAAACGATTCGTGCACTTGCGAGGTTTTTATAATTTGTGTCTAGTTTTATTTATTTATTTAGGTAACTAGATTTCACAACAAATTCTTATTCTCAAAATTTTACTTCTAATTCTCATTATAATAGTTCAAATATTCAGGAAGTAATTTTGATGAAGTTAGGTATTTTTAGAAAATTTCTAATATTGTTTTCTCATTTTTTTAAACATTAAAACCCTTAGAAAAGTCAAAAATATATATAAAAAAAATTCAAAAACACTAAAAATACACCAGAGACTGGATTCAAACCCATCAAACAGCCCCGCCTGAGTGAACAGTGACCGTCTTGGGGCGCACCCGAAGACTAGAATGGCCACGGAGACTCGCTGTCTTATAAGGGAATTAAACTAAACTTGAGTTTTGGGTTCGGGTTTTGAATAAAAATCAGACTTTAAAAAACAGAGTCTCTGCCGAGACTCGAACCCAGGGTTACAGCTCCACTGCGCTACAGTAATAGTTTTAAAGCGCACCCACTGACCAGTAGGTCTGAGTGACTAACCCGTAAGGAAAATTGATTAAAACGTTTTTCTGTCAGACAGTACTGTTTCTAGATCATTTTAGAAAAAAAACTCGATTTTTATCAATCAAATTGTTCTTAAAAATATAGATCTTTCCCTGATTATTATTCTTTTAGAAAACAGTAACTTGCGTTTTATTAGATTATCAAAAATATCATTTTCACACATAGAAAACTAATTTTCCTTTAGTTCATTTAAAAAATGGATCATGACTATATTTCTCGACATAGAAGCAATTCTTTTTAAACGAATTCTTTTAACAAAAAATTCTCCCTCATTCATAATGAATTCATACAAGTTTTTCTCTTTTTCATTCTTTACCAAAATTAAACTCATTAAATTAGCCCCATTTCACAAACTAACCATTTTCTTATGTTTCAAGAGACAATAAGGATGATAAATCTAGTGACTACAAAACTACTTGCATATGGCAATTAAAACACACTTTTTACCACAATTCAATCTATCTCACATTCCATGAATACTAATTTGCATTCTATAATTTATCCATAAGCACATTTCCCACATATTGTATCCTACAATTTATGCATAAGCAAATTTTCATAAAATCATAATTTATCCATTTTAGCATGCAAATATACTACCAAACCATCATAACACATCCTCATTTACACATTCTAATTTATTTTACTAACTTTTCATGTAGATCAATCAGTGTTCTTTTCTTCCTAATCTCTTTAAACATTGTATGACAATCTTTCCTACTCATTTCTAACATAATCACAATTTCAATCCCTAGCATGGTATCTAAAGTAGAAGCTTGAGAAATCACCCACCTTTTTGAAGAAAACAATTAGAAAGCTCATAGAAATCTCCTTGAACACACGAACGGTTCCCTTCTCCTCCTAGATTGTGCCACCAAAATGCGCCTTCTCCTCCTTGCTTGATGGAACCCGAGCACCTTCTTGATCCTCTTGATGTACGGCCGGCCTCCTCTAGGTGCAAGAACACACAACTCAACTCTCAATCTTTTTCTCACAGCCAGCTTCTTTTTCTTTCTTTTTCTCTTGTAAGTTTTCTAGTGCTTTACATGAAGAAGATGAAGGGTATTTATACACTTTTCAAAGCAAAAATGAAGGGCCAAGATTAGTTTAGATGGATATAGATTATGGGCTAGGATGTATTGGAGAGTTAGCACAACTACCTATGAATATACAACCAACTCTCCACTACTCCATCTCTCCCACCCTCTCTAGCACCATCGGCATACACCTTCCATGCACAATGCACATGCATGTGCAATGCACGTGCCACACTATGCACACCTAGTTACTAGTTGTTCATATTAATTAGTTAATTTGTTACAAAAACAAGTCTACCCTACAAGTTGTGTTATTTAAATGAGAAATAAACTAGTGGGCTAAAAGTTCATGAGCTTCTAATTTAATTAATCAGTTTAATTAGTGTGGGCTAGAAATAAATAATTAGGTCTGGAGATTAAAATAGGTTTTTAAAAAGAGAAGAATAAAATACTTGTTCATGATATGAAAATAAATAATTCGTTTAGGGTAAATCCACATAAATTTGCATGTGCAAAACACGTGAAATCAAAGAAACTCTTATTTAATTATGATTGAAAATTTAGGATGTTACAACACTCCCTCCTTAGAATAGTTCCGTCCTCGGAACTACGCTTAAAGAGTGAGAAACCAAAATACAACAAGAAAGAAAACAAATACAAATCAAACAAAGAGCTCATGATGATCCTTCTACATCCTTTCCTCGGATTCCCAAGTCGCCTCTTTAACCAACTGGTTTCTCCAGACTACTTTGACCATCGGTATCGTCTTGTTCCTCAAGACTTTCTCACGATGATCCACGATCTCAACCGGTAGCTCAATGTAACTCAGATCTAGCTGCAAACCCTCCGGCACTTCGGGCAAATGGTGACTTTGGTCTAGAATGTAACCTCTCAGCAGAGATACATGAAAGACATTCTGCATCTGAGACAACTCTTTCGGTAACTCTAACCGGTAAGCAGTTTTCCCAATCCTCTTAAATATCTTGTACAGGCCTATAAACCTTGGGGCTAACTTCCCACCGCTGCCAAAGCGAATCACACCTTTACTAGGTGATACCTTCAGAAAGACAAAGTCACCAACCTCGAACTCAAGGTCCCTCCTCCGGTTGTCTCCTAATCTGAGCATCCACCAACCTCTTCTTGATCAAGTCGATCTTTTTAGAGGTCTATTACACGATCTCGGGCCCAAACATCTGCCGCTCCCCCACTTCAAACTAGCAAACAGGTGTTCTGCACTTCCTACCATACAGAGCTTCATATGGCGTCATCCCGATACTAGTCTGAAAACTGTTGTTGTAAGCAAACTCTACAAGAGCTAGATGCCTTTCCTAACTGCCTCCAAAATCTAGAACACAACACCAGAGCATATCTTCAAGAACTTGATTGACTCTCTCAGTCTGTCCATCAGTCTGAGGATGGAAGGCAGTGCTAAAATTCGTCTTGGTACCCAAAGTTGTCTGAAGACTTCTCCAGAAATGCAAAGTAAACCGCGCATCTCGAACAGACACAATGGTCAACAGAACACCATGAAGCCGGACGATCTCTCCAACATACAGCTTGGCTAACTTGTCCATAGACGAAGTGAGTTTCATCGCCAAGAAGTGAGCTGATTTGGTTAGTTGATCGACTATGACCCAAATCGCTTCATTACCCTTCGAACTTGTGGGCAAACCCGTGCTGAAATCCATGCTGATGTTATCCCACTTCCACTTCGGAATAGGTAACAGTTGCAATAAACCTCCGAGCTTCTGATTCTCGGCTTTCACCTGTTGACAGATCTCACACTTCGCCGCAATTTAAGCCACATCCCGCTTCAAACCTGACCACCAGAAATGTTGCTTGATGTCCTTGTACATCTTGGTACTCCCACGATGTACCGACAAAAGTGTAGCATGTGCCTCCTGAAGAATACTCTCCCTCGAATCTGATTAATCTGGAACACATAGCGTCTCTCCAAACCACAACACTTCATCCCTAATCTGAAATTCTGACAACCTGCCAGCACCAACCTGCTCCTTCATCTTCTGAATTTCTGCATCTTCCTTCTGCCTTGCTATAATCCTCTCATTCAGCGTAGGCTGAAGCCTTAACTGAGCTAAAGATGCTCCCAAGCCTTGCAAAACAACCTCAATACCAGCCCGATCCAACTCCTCTGCAAGATACCTCTGGGTCGTGATCAAACTGGCCAAGCTGCTTTTACGGCTAAGTGCATCAGCAACAACATTAGCCTTCCACGGATGGTACTTAATCTCAGGAAGAATGTCCTCAAGTACTTCCAGCCATCTCCATTGCCTTATATTTAGGTCTTTCTGCTGATAAATGTACTTCAAGCTTTTATGGTCTGTGGACATGTTTAATTTCTCACCGTACATGTAATGTCTCCATTGCTTCAAGGCAAAGATAATCGCATCCAACTCCAGATCATGAGTCGGATAATTCTTCTCATGCGGTCTTAGTTGCCTAGACCCATAAGCGATCACTTTTCTTTCTTGCATCAAGACAGAACCAAGCCCACGATGTGAAGCATCGTTGTAAACATCATACTCAACACCTGCTTTAGGCAAAGCCAAAATGGGAGCAGTAGTCAGCTTCTTTTTCAACTCCTGAAAGCTTGCCACGCACTGCTCAGTCCACTTGAAGTTTACATTCTTCTTGGCCAGACCAATAAGCGGCACGGCTATCTGAGCAAAGCCTTGGATAAACCTCCTGTAGTATCCAGTTAGCCCAAGAAAACTTCTGATTTCCTTCACTATAGTAGGCCTTGCCCAATCCTTCACTGCTTTTATCTTCTGAGGATCAGTTGTCACTCCCTCCTTAGAAAGGATGTAACCCAGGAATGCCACTTTAGACTTTCAGAAATCGCACTTGGATAACTTGGCATACAACTCATGCACTTGAAGTTTCTTCAGAACCCCAGTCAGATGCTTAGTGTGCTCCTCCTCCGACTTGAAGTACACAAGAATATCATCGATAAATACCACGACGAAAGAATCAATTAACGGCCTCAGAACTCTGTTCATCATGTCCATAAAGATTGCAGGTGCATTCGTCACTCCAAATGGCATAACTAAGAATTCGTAATGCCCATGTTGAGTTCTGAATGCAGTCTTATGCACATCTTCTGTCTTCACTTGAACCTGATGGTATCCTGATCAAAGATCTATTTTAGAGAAAACAGCTGCTCCTTGTAGACGATCGAACATGTCATCAATTCGTGGAATTGGATATTTACCGGCATTCAACGCAGGTCGAAGCATATGGTTACCCGGTTCTGAACGGTGACTTTATTCAGCTCTCGGTAATCGATGCACATCCTCATCGACCCATCATTCTTCTTCACCAATATTACCGGTGCTCCCCAAGGCGACGCACTCGGCTGAATAAAACATTTTCCCAAAAGTTCCTCAATCTGCTGTTTTATTTCATCCTGCTCCACAAGTGCCATCCTATACGGTGCCTTGGAGATGGGTGCACTCCCTGGCTAAATAGTGATGCTGAACTCTACATCATGATACGGGGGTAACCCTGCCAAATCTTCCAACTCGGGTAATCTCAAACCACTGGAATTTGCTGCATCTCCACAAGAACCTTTTTCTTGCTGATAACTTCCACCAAAATTGAACATCTCTTCTTCCTTTGGAAAGTGACTACAGGACATCCTGGAGCCTCACTGTTACTTCTTTGGTCTTGCACTCGATGTTTGCACTGTACACCGACATCCAATCAATGCTAATGATATACACAAATTCTGCTTGAACATTTTAGCTGGATAATTTAATCATGTCGACCCTCGATTATGCCATATAATTACCCTAAGCTCATTCCATGTACATAACCCTGATTTCTTGACTTGTTTCGCACACATGTATGCTTGCTTGATAAAATAATAAATGTAACAAGTCGGGGTTTAAGGGAAAGACTATAGTAGTGGACAATATAGGTAAGTGTACTCAGAAGGGGGCCCGTATTTCCCAGTACTCGGCTCATGAACCTGTTGTATTCATGAACTCACTGTGTGGGTCATGAACCTGTTAGTATTCACGAACTTGCTTCGTGAACCTGTTATTTATTTTCATATTCATGAACCGTGCCTGCTTGATACTTGATACCTGAGTACACTGCCCTATAGACTCCATTACTAGGCCTAAACGAAATTGCATTGTCTGTAGCAACCATGTAGTAAAAAGATGGATGCATGAAGTGCTACCTAGATAGTAATAACTACAAGACTTGAACATGAAACTCGAACATGACACCTGTTACTTGATACTTGATGATATGATACATGAAACATGATACATGAGACTTGAAACATGAAAATTGAACTTGACAACTTGTTACCTGATACTCGACAACTTGTTACTTGAGACTTGATACTTGAAATAAAATTTTGACACTAGACTTGGCACTTGTTACATGATACTAGACTTGAGACTTGTCACTTGATGTTAGATACCCCTACAGATTCACTTGTCATGTGTTTTGCCATTAGCAATTGTTATCCAGCCTATTTACTTAAATGTCCCTCTTGCTAGCTAGTTCTTGGTTTTCCACTACTTGTTGTATTCCTGTTACATTCTTGATTCCAATTCTTGTTCCACACTACTTGTACTCGTTTTTACTATTTATGGCCCTAGCTTGTACTAAGGGCATTTTCTCATGTTTTTCCTATTTTTCCCTTTTATTTATTAAGCAGACTTTGGAGACTAGCTACCTGCTGGGATTGGTGAGCAGAAATTTTAGCTTTCAAGTGGAGGCAGGACTTGTTTAGATTAATTGTCTTTCTTGAATTATTTATTCTTGCTACTTAAGACTTGTAATGGGCTACGTTCCCGAGTTTTACATTTGATCCAGACTTGAAAACTATGTGGACATTATTATTTGTTTTCAATTGTTTTCTGTTGCTTAATAAATTATTCATGCATGCTTGGTTGTATATATATTAGTGATATTCTTGTTGTGATGCTGAGTCGATCCTACAGCTTATGGATGATGTTAAAATCATTCGCTGGGCTTCGTCACGCGCTCGTATTCCATGTTTTTGGGAAGCGGGGCGTGACATCTTGCACTCGATGTTTGCACTGTACACCGACATCCAATCAATGCTAATGATAACATCGACCCCTAAGATATTCAGCTCGATCAGATCAATCCCAAAATCCTGTCTCCAATCTCGAACTCGCAGTCGGCATAGCACCGATCAGTGGTTAAAGTCTCCCCGGATGGGGTAGCTACTGCTAAGACCTTGTCTGGAACAATATTCAGTTCGACTCCCAAGACTTTAGCAAATTTAGGAGATACAAAAGTATGAGAGGATCCAGTATCGAACAAAACAATAGCTTTCTTTCCATTCAAATAAAGTTTTCCTGTTACATAACACACTCTTGTTACATAACAGTTTTACTAAATAAAGCAAGGAAAAAAACAGTAGAAACTTCTAAACATCCTCCCCTGTACCAGTAATGACGTGATCCACTTCATCAGCATTGACCTCAGTCAAGGCAAATACTTGCCCCTGCTAGTACGGCCTCTTCCCAACCTGCTGCGGTGGTCCACTCCGAGCGACATCTCTTGGCTTGGGACATTGAGATTTGTGGTGGCCCACCTCTCTACAGTTGAAACAGGTCACAGGAGCCTTCACCCAACCATTTTCGGGTCTTCCAGCCACATTGACAGCGTTCTCCCCCGTACGTTTGAACCTTTGAGCCGGCGGCTTCACTCTGACATTTCCAAAAACTACGAGCCTCTTTCCCACATTCCAGTTGTTCCTCCAATTCTGGACGGCATGAAACTGCTCCATATCCGCCTCAGTAGCTGCAGCTCGCTTGACTAACTTGTCAAATCTCCTGATACCAAGGGGTATCATCCTTGATCTTAGACTTGGCCTCAATCCGTGCTCGAACTTTCGAACTTTCTTCGCCTCGTCCATCACAAGTTCGGGTGCATATCTCGAAAGTTGAGTAAACCTTATCTCATACTCCCTGACAGACATGCCTCCCTATTATAGCGCCAGGAACTCCATTACTTTCTTCTTTTGGACATCAGATGAAAAATAATGACCGCGGAACTCCTCCAAGAATTCCCCCTAGTTAATAATACCATTTTCCATAGTCCGCTTCATCGAATGCCACCACACAGCCGCATCCTTCTCAAGCTGTAAAGTAGCCAACTTCACCTTGCTACCTTCTGGTGTTTCCAAGACTTCAAAAATAGTCTTGACTTGCTGAATCCAATTTTCAACTGCATCTGGGTCTGACTTCCCTTCAAACACTGGTGGCTTCATCCTCTTGAATGACTCCACGAGTTTGAATGCCTCAAGAACTGGATTCATAGGCATCCCCCGATGGTTTTGATTAATGGCAACGACGTTGAGGGTCTGATAGACTCTATCCAACTCCGTTTCCAAGTCGAGTCCACAGCTAGGTCCTTCTCCATTCCTTGATCTTCTTCCAGCCATATTCTGAATAAAAGATCCATTAAATACGAAGTAGAAAATATGAATTTAAACCAACTTCTTTCATTTCATTGATTTCAAACTTTGTTCATTCAAATTTAAAAACATCGTCAGACATCAAGCAAAAGCATTGAGAAGATACAATATTCTAATCCCTACGGTTCCTCTTGGCTTGCCTAAGCGCTTCCCATAGTTCTGCCACTTCTTCCTTCAGTATATCATACATGTTCTTCCTCTTCTCGAGTTCCCAAACACGATGACTGAGAGTTGCAATATTCTCCTTGCACTTCACATACTGCGTCTGCAACAGCTCTGCTCTCTCCCTCTGAGTCTCCACTTGACTTTGAAGAGACTTGATGAGATCTCCCCGATCTGGCTCTTCCTCGTCGGATGAAATGTCTGATGAGTCCGGAGGTGGAGTGATCTCTCGGGACTCAGGCCATTCTCCTTCATATTCCTCGGGATCTTCGTCGAAATCTCCTTATCTGGAGTAGTAGTCCTCTTCGATTATGTGTCAATCATCATCTCCTGTTGGGTCGTGGTGGTTCGCCATCTTGGTGAATGGAGAAGAAGAAGCATCAATCATAGAGCAACACAAATGTAAGTAACTTACATTTAAATCTCTATACCCAACTCACACTCTAAAGTCCACTATAGGGTGTCGTTTCTTATAAATTTGTACTACTTGGAAGCGTGACTCGTATACCACTCTGTAACACCCCGAATTCCAAATCAGACTGAATTTGAAGTTCCACAGGATCTTTACACTTCTCTTCGTACAATTTTACAAGGAATTAAAAAATTTTATTACAACAATGATTACATCAATGTAGCGGAATTTAAAATTACAACATGATACATGAATTGAATAACAACTTGAACATTTCTTTAAGCAGCAATCAATCTTTAGTCTTGTCATTCGCTTTTTCCTGCATAGAAATTGTGGATACGTCAGTTGCATACAACTGACGCTAAGATATAATACATCAACTTTTCTTACTTAAAAAGCACACACTTGTCACAAAACAAAGCTAAGGAGACTATCCTATTGATGTCGTGTGTGAATGTGCATTTAGTCCTTAATACAGTTATTATTATTTAATGATACTAATGCGCACTTGTTCGGATTCTATGCATCCCATACTACATAGGTCCGAGGGCAAGCCCTTAATCATTCTTCACCTTGTAGGGTTGATTCATTCGCCATGATCTAAACTACTACGGTAACTACGGTATGTATCCTAGGTGTTCTATGAGTTACGAGCCCATGCCCAGACATTCTGGAGAGAATCCCACGCATTGACATGACGCATCATGCATGCATCTTATGGACAATTCGCCTCCGTCATGGAACGATGGCACCACATAGTCACTGAGCACCGCAAAAGCATCGCCACTGGTATGATATCTTGGAGTAGTATCCATGCCCTGACATGACGCATCATGAGGACATCCTGTGAACACTCGCACACCGTAGATCCAATGGCCCTCATACTTATGTTTTTCTCTCACTTTAATCACATCTCTACTATGTGTCTAATCCTTAGATAATTGGATCATGAATAAAAATCAATACTCTAGAATTAGCGTTACCTCTACATCGGTCTTAAACGTCTATCATTAACCATGACCCAAACTTGGTTTTTATTTATCACATTTCTCTTTTGAAAATTTCATTCTTGCCGACGTAAGGACTTAGCTAAAATTCTAGTCTCAATTCTCTTTCATGCTCATCAAAATGAGAGTACACATATTCACAAATTTCACATTTCATCATGTTTCTTTTTCTTTATTTCCCATGCATGACTTGCATAATCTTAAACAATCTTATATAAAATTTTACTCAATAATTTACATGTCAAAATCTCATTTTTGAACTCTTCACAATTTTCTCTATGTTCAACAAATATTTGTATCTTTAATTACAAAAAGAATCATATCCAAAAAAATTATTAATTCTTATTCTCAAAATTTTACTTCTAATTCTCATTATAATAGTTCAAATATTCAGGAAGTAATTTTTAATTAGTCTAGGTATTTATAGAATATTTCTAATATTTTTTTCTCAATTTTTTAAACATTAAAAACCCTTAGAAAAGTAAAAAATATAAATAAAAAAAATTCAAAAACACAAAAAATACACCGGAGGCCGGATTCGAACCCATCAAACCCCCCGCCCGAGTGAACAGTGACCGTCTTGGGGCGCACCCGAAGACCAAAATGGCCACAGCGACTGGCTATCTAATAAGGGAATTACACTATACTTGAGTTTTGGGTTCGGGTTTTGAATAAAAATCAGATTTTAGAAAAACAGAGTCTCTGCCGAGACTCAAACCCAGGGTAACAGCTCTGCCGGGCTACAGTAACAGTTTTAAAGCGCACCCACTGACCAGTAGGTTTGAGTGACTAACCCGTAAGGAAAATTGATTAAAACATTTTTCTGTCAGACTGTACTGTTTCTAGATCATTTTAGAATAAACTCGATTTTTCTCAATCAAATTGTTCTTAAAAATATAGATATTTCCCTGATTATTATTCTTTTAGAAAACAGTATCTTGCATTTTATTAGATTGCCAAAAATGTCATTTTTACACATAGAAAACTAATTTTCCTTTAGTTCATTTAAAAAAATGGATCATGACTACATTTTTCGACATAGAAGCAATTCTTTTTAAACGAATTCTTTTATCAAAAAATTCTCCCTCATTTATAATGAGTTCATACAAGTTTTTCTCATTTTCATTCTTTACCAAAATTAAACTCTTTAAATTAGCCACATTTCACAAACTAACAATTTTCTTATGTTTCAAGAGACAATAAGGATGATAAATCTAGTGACTACAACACTACTTGCATATGGCAATTAAAACATACTTTTTACCACAATTCAATCTATCTCACATTCCATGAATACTAATTTGCATTCTATAATTATCCATAAACTCATTTCCCACATATTGTATCCTACAATTTATGCATAAGCAAATTTTCATAAAATCATAATTTATCCATTTTAGCATGCAAATATACTACGAAACCATCATAACAACATCCTCATTTACACAGTCTAATTTATTTTACTAACTTTTCATGTAGATCAATTAGTGTTCTTTTTTTCTTAATCTCTTTAAACAGTGTATGACAATCTTTCCTACTCGTTTCTAACATAATCACAATTTCAATCCCTAGCATGGTATCTAAAGTAGAAGCTTGAGAAATCACGCACCTTTTTGAAGAAAACAATTAGAAAGCTCCTAGAAATCTCCTTGAACACACGAACGGTTTCCTTCTCCTCCTAGATTGTGCCACCAAAATGCCCATTCTCCTCCTTGCTTGATGGAACCCGAGCACCTTCTTGATCCTCTTGATGTACGACCGGTCTCCTCTAGGTGCAAGAACACACAACTCAACTCTCTAACTTTTTCTCACACTACTCTCAAACTTTTTCTCACAACTAGCTTCTTTTTCTTTCTTTTTCTCTTGTAAGTTTTGTAGTGCTTTACATGAAGAAGATGAGGGGGTATTTATACACTTTTCAAACAAAAAATGAAGGGCCAAGATTAGTTTAGATGGATGT
The DNA here is from genome assembly GCA_017893485.1 of Hemerocallis citrina. Lineage (NCBI taxonomy): Eukaryota > Viridiplantae > Streptophyta > Magnoliopsida > Asparagales > Asphodelaceae > Hemerocallis > Hemerocallis citrina. Next base: position 279,633,142 of record CM030359.1, read on the forward strand.
AGATTAGGGGCTAGGATGTATCAGGGAGTTAGAACAACTACCCCTGAACATACAACCAACTCTCCACTACTCCATCTCTCCCACCCTTTCTAGCACCATCCGGCGTACACCTTCCATGCACAATGCATGTGCATGTGCAATGCGCCACACTATGCACACCTAGTTACTAGTTGTTCATGTTAATTAGTTAATTTGTTACAAAAATAAGTCTACCCTACAAGTTGTGTTATTTAAATGAGAAATAAACTAGTGGGCTCAATCTAGTGGGCTAAAAGTCCATGGGCTTCTAATTTAATTAATTAATTTAATTAGTTTGGGCTAGAAATAAACAATTAGGCCTAGATATTAAAATAGGTTTTTAAAAAGAGAAGAATAAAATACTTGTTCATGATATGAAAATAAATAATTTTTTTAGGGTAAATGCATATAAATTTGCAAGTGCAGAATACGTGAAATCAAACAAACTCTTATTTAATTATGATTAAAAAATTAGGATGTTACAAGTAGAAACCATCTCTCTCTCGGAGCAAACTTGAGAAGAACTAACCGAATCAAAATAACAAACGGAAATCACATCTAAAGGACTTGAAACAAAAGCACTGTTTAAGCCATCACTTGATTCAGCGGCAGTTGATTTGGCACCCCTCTCACTCAACTGCTTGCAACAGTCTCTCATGTAATACTCAATCCCTTTGCACTGGTGGCCACGGACCTTACCTCTACATACACTCTTCCTTCCAATCAAAGTACAATCCACCTCCAAGCAACTCACAGAAGTTGATGCCGATTTCTGACTCTCCTTCCTAAGTGCATCCTCCTCCAACCCCTTGATCATACCTGCTATGAAAAACTTCTCCTTGGTAGATTTCTCATCTAGCACAATTATCATGTTGGATAGATTTGGTAGTGAATATATCGAGTTGAAAACCTTTAGATCATCTGCATTGAACGCCCTCAGTTCAGATAACTCCATATTGAATTCCACTTCATGATCTAGAAGAGCAATACTTTCCTTCATTGAGAAATTCGACAACTTTCTTCGCTGGTACATCCGATCCTGTGATGACGATCCCGAGTAGTTAGTTCTGAATCTTGCCCAAAGACTCGCCGTACTTCTCCTATACCTGACTTCGCTCGTCAATGATAATCGAATTAAACCCACGGCTTCTGAACATATCTCCTTCCATTTCTCTTGCTTTGTGCCGATTGGTCTCCCTTTATCTCCTTCTAGGACTAGATCCAAGTCTTGTTGGACCGATGCTTCATGCATGTCCACTTTCAAAAGATCAAAGTTGATCTTGCCTTTGAACTGCTTGATCTTCATGATCTGATTTGTCATCTTCTCTAAGAAACTCGAACAAACCCTTTGAACCCGAAGCTCTGATACCAATGTTAGGGATTTCTACCAAAATCCTCCCCTTAGGATCTTGTTGAGTTATTCGATGCAATCAACACAAACCACCAAGCACATATGAGATCATACCAAACACACCAAAGCACACACAAATTTGTCTCGGTTGGGGCTTTCGCCTTAATCCTGGGGAGAAGAAACCCAAGATGTTATTCAACTAGAGAAGATACAAGAATATTACAATTCTCATCATGACCCTCTCTCAAGCCTTACTAGAAAGTACTAGTTGTTGACAATTAGAAAATCACTCAATCTCTCCTTCAGTGAATTACTCTCTCTCTTGGCTCTCAATGGAGGCCAATAACAACAATTTATAGATATCTAAAGAAAACCTAGTTTGATATCTTGATACAGTAGCCTTTGGATATTACTGAAGAGATAACCTGTAACCCCTGTTTTTCATTTTGTATATTTTTGGGTGTATTTTCTTTTTCCTTGTATTTGGTTCCTCTTGTATTTCTCTTGAAACGTATATTGAATTATATTTTAAATATATATTCTTTTATTATTTTTGGGTCTCTTTTATTTGAATTCTTGATGCTTGTTCGTCTCTTGTTTCGTCTCTTTTGATCGAGCTGTTGTTATCTTCTCTATTTTATTTATTCATACCCTACATTATATTTTTCTATTATTCTGTTCATTTTTTTTCTATCTACATTTTACTTGAATCCCTACTACCCATTTTGATTCTCTAAGCTATCCACTTAAACCAAATACCCCAATTAACTCCCATGCTCTGTTTGTATTTTTTATCCAATACCCCACCACACAAATCCAACCTATTAAAACTCTACCCTATACAAATATCCTATACCCTGTTCACCAACTCCTAAGTCCTATTAATTTAACCCAACCCGGTTCCTATTCAACTACCCAAACCCATTTTTGGTTCCCCACGCAACTCGACCCATGGCGACCCTATAGCGCCGTCACCCCCATCCCCTGTTCTTGAACCGTACCTCTCCGACTATAAAACCCATGCACACCCCGTTCCTCTTCACCCTAGCGCCGCTCATCCCTACACCCCTCTGTCCTACCTCTTTCCCATGCTCAACTCTCCCGACCCATCTCTCCCTCTCTCTCCCAGCCTGTCATCGTCTCCCCTGTCCTCTCTCGTGCTCTCCCTACTGTTGCGTCGCGACTTCGACGCCAACAGCCACTGCAGTCAGCGGCAGCGACTGCAGGCACTAGCGCCAGCCGTTGACCCCCGTCGTCTGGTGTCTTTCCCTTCCGACAGCCAGGCAGTGTTGCCACTATCCTCGCCGTCATTCATGCCATTCCCTGCTGGTTCTCTTGGTGTACGTGTGTGTGTTCCGTCGAATTTTGGTGTGGTGCTAATACTCGTGAGTGCATGTGTTTTGTCGGTGGTTTAGTTCTCATTCGTGATCACGGTTCGTGGTTCGTGGTTCGTGTTCGTTCGATCGTGTTCGTGCCTCGGGAATCCGTTCTCGTTATTCTTGGTTTTCATCGTTGTTCGTCTTCGGTTCAGACAAGTAACTTGTATTAAATTTCTTTGCATATACAAGTACTAAATTCTGCTTGTAGTGTAGTTGGGTTCTAGAGGCAACTCGTGTGTGCTGTATTTTTGATGAGTATTGTCTCTATAGTTCTATTGACCATAGTTGTCTCACGACACAAAATTTGACATGAAACAACTTTGGTTTTGACCGTTCTTGATGTGATTATACTTGTGAGATAATTATGAGAAATCGTGTGCTTGTTTAGATCCATGTGATATACTTGTTGTGGACATGTCATATACCATATTTCATGATATTTGGACATTTAGTAAACTCTATAACATGTTTGGTTGTGTTTGGAACGAGTTTTGTATATTATATGTTGATTTGTTGTTAAAAGGAAAATCTGTATTTTGACGATAATCAGTTTTGATTGGTATTTTATACCATATTAAGGTAAGTATTTTAACTTCAGTATTAAACATGATTTTTTAGAGAAATCCGTCTTCTTTCCAAATTCTCTGATCTTGATTGATTTTGTTTTTGTATGTGTGAGATGGATGTTTTACTACAGAGGTGTATTTCATTTCCAGATTTCGTTATTGATGATTTTGATGACTAAACTATTTTGATACTAGTGCTAAGCATATTACTTTGATCTGAAATTTTGGACAGTATTTCTATATCTATTTAGGGATTACCCAGAATTTTGGTGGATTTTATTGATGAGTTTTATATACCATTTCATGCTTGTTTATAAAAGCTACTTGCTGAATTTTGCTCGCTAATCTGTAAAGATTTGTATTTTCACCCTAATTCCTTTTCCTGTATGAAAAATATTTATGAAATATGAAAGTTATCTTAATTTGTCTATTTTCTTCTCCCTTTGGCGTATTTGGATTTTGTTTCATGGTTTGCGAGATATACAGTTTTCATACAGCAGTGTTGCGAATTCTGGATTTGCCAAACTATCGTTTCTTGATGTTTTCTAATTTTTGTTGACTAAACTAATCTTACTGGAAAACTATGAAACTTTATATTATGATACTAGACATATAGGGGAATACCCCAGGTTTTTTCTGGATTTATTTGAGGTGTTTTGATGCTGTTTTTCTGACTTTGAATTTGATTTACTGATTTCTGGCTGAACGTGTTTTCTGAATTCAAATCAATTTTGAGTTACATTGTTGTGATACTATATGAATTATTTATATTCGATGAATTCGGTTGAGAGTCTATTTTTTAGAAGTTATGGCAGATTCAGATTTGCATGTTTGTAACACCGGAAATCACTGTTTTACTACAGTATGGTCTTGCTATCCTGAATTAGAAATTTGGATATTTTATTCTTTTGTATGTTATCTTGCACCCGTACATGTTATCTTGTAACTTGAACTTGTTACATGATCATGCCATGTTATTCTTGAGATGTTTTCACACATACATGCTTGTTTGAGATTAATAATAAATAATCAAAGTCGGGGTTTAAGGGAAAGATCTAATAGTTGATAATTCAAAAATGTGTACTCAGAAGGGGATCCATTGATCCTACATGATTACTTGATACATGATGCTTGACACGTGATTACTTGACACTTGCACGCAAGACACGTAATTACCACTTGCACAACTTGACACATGATACATGATAAATGATACATGATACTTGGAGCTTGGAGCTCAATACTTGATACTTGTCCCTGAGTAAACTGCCCTCTATGGTCCACTATGAAATCTAAAGCGAAACTGTTTGTTGTAGCAACCATGTAGTAAAAACTGGGATGCATGAAGTGCTACCTAGATAGTAATAACTACACGACTTGATACATGATACATGAACATGATACATGCTTACTTGATATTTGACTACATGATACACGAGACTTGATACATGACACTTGCTACATGATTACTTGATTTTTGATACTTGATGTTGGTTTACATGATACTTGTTTCACTTTACACTTGATACATGCTATTTGTACTTGTTCACTTTACCATGCTAGTTGTTATACTTGATATCATTACTTGTATCCTGCATTACAAGCGGCCCGTAACTTGCATTGATGAGAGTTTGTTTTCTTTCTCTTATTCTTGCAATTGTTAAATTGCAGATTTTGGAGGACAGGTTCCAGATGGTATTGGTGATATGAAGTATTAGTGCTGGATATTGCTATTATTATTCTTGTTTCTTGCTTTGGACAATTGTATTTTGATATTTGGATTTATTTGTATTTGGGCAATGTGACCCAGGATATTTGAATTATTCAGATCATGATTATTTGAGATTAATACATTTTAGTTTCAAGTATTCTTGTTGGTATTTTGGTTCATATGTGCATGATTGGTTGATTCTTTTGCTTCCGACTCTAATTATTCTTGTGAAATGTTGTAAAGATTCTCGAATAGCTTATGGATGATGAAAATCATTTGCTGGGCTTAGTCACGTATCCGTATCTCATATTCTCTTTTAGGAAGTGGGGCGTGACATAACCCTACGATAAGATCCGTCAGATCTGACTTGAAGAGCAAGTTGAGCTTCTCACGAATCACCAAGACCCAACCCAAAAAATCCATCAACGCCGCGTTCGGTCGACCGCACCTCAAGGTCGGTCGACCGTCCCCCTCTCGGGAACTTCTGCTGAGTAGGGCGGTCGACCGCACCCCAAGTACGACCGACCGCACCCCAAGTACCGCCGACCGCAACTCCATCTGCTGCTACATTTGCTGACTGTTTCCCTTGCTTCCACTCCGTCTCCGATCGTCTCGATTCCTCCATCGTCTCATCGTCTTCTTATCCAACATAGTATGCAAGACATAAACCCAACATTAATCCCTCGCTATGCAACTAATCCTACTACAGTGATTACTTTAGGATTTAGAGTATTCTATGAGTTTCTAGTGCCACGCCCCGGTAATTCCTGAGAATCAGATTTCCCATCGTCTGTGATATTGGGTATGCACTCTCACTCCCCGATAATTTTGGAAATTAAAACTCATACCGTCCGCCAATGGTACCTCATCACACATATATCCCATGAGCATCGCCTCGACCCCTGGTAATCCCGAAGATTCATCCCACACCGTCCATGATCACACCCTGGTAATTCTTGAGATTTATCTTCCACCGTCCGTTCATAGGAGGCCCCCTACCCATGTTTGCTCTTATTTCATCACAGCTCCAACTAGTGCTTGTCCTTAGGTTTATTATTATTAGTTAAGTCACAATCCTCCCTAGAGTTGGTGCACCATGTCGGACTTAATTCAACTAACTCAACAACAAGGACCCACTGGCCAAAAATATCCACAAAGTCTCAACCGCCGACATATTAGGGTCCCACTCAACCTCTAGAGTCATATAACTCCACATATCATTAATAATCTTTCTAGGGTCCACATCATAACCTCAATCCTCAAATCAAAACTCAACTTGGTTTAATCATATAAACTATTCCTCATAAATCACATTCCTTCTAATCAACCAATATTATCATGAGAACTCGTTTATATGTATGGAAGTACATTTCATCCACGAAAATATAGATTTTTACAAAATCTGAAAATTATACGATTTTGTCATTCAAAACAGTATACTCTAAAATCAGTATTAAATTCTGGAAAAATTAACTTAAATCCAGCACATATCAAGGAATTCACCATAAAAATCTGGACTCAAATAAATTAATTTAAAGAATTGATATTAAATAAATTCTGAAAACTATATTTCATCTAAAAATCTGAAAGTTACATGATTTCGTTTATCAAAACAGTACATTCTATAGTCGATATTAAATTCTGGAAAATCAATTTAAATTAAGCACATAACGAGGAATTCGCCATAAAAATCTGGGCTCAAATAAATTAGTTTAAATGGTTCATATTCAATAAATTCTGAAAACTAACCGTCATTTTAAAAAATCCGACAGTACAGTGGTAAAAATTGCATATCTTACAGTCTATGAATAGGATTGAGGATCCGTCAGATGTTTTGAATACTAGACACAGTGAGCTACAATTTCTATTTAAGTTTTAGGTAATATCATCAGAAACTATGTCGAAATCTCGTTCCAATCTGGAACAGACAGCAGTCCAGACCATACAATGTCTTTAAAATCTCATCCAAACTCGATTGACCCACTCAAATATATTTGTTTAAATCCATATATAGATGCTCCCATATGTATACTAGAGTTCCCTAAACATAGCACACAAAATCATGCTCAAAAACCACACGAAAACACCAAAAATCCAACCCCCAAAAAAAGTTATATATATATATATATATATATATATATATATATATATATATATATATATATAAACCCATCAACTGCTACAATGCTACTATAGTACTCTGGTTGAACAGTAACCCTCAGGTTACTGTTCACCCGAGACCTAGCAGCCCCAAACCCGAGGTTTGGCCTGCAAACTCTAGCCCCCATATGTGTTTGATGTATTTTTCATGTTTATATCTTTCCATATTTGTGAAAAAAAACTCAAACTTTCAACTCATTACAGATCATATGGAGACAACGAATAATCTATCAAAAATTCATATTTTCTACAATTCAATCATGTTCTTTAGTTACACATATAGATCAAAACATCTACATTCATATATAGGTTTAACAATAAAATTCTAGATCTGGCAAGCATAGAAAAGTGACTCTAATACTCAAGAATAATTTATCTTTGATCAGCATGAAGGTTTAGTACATAAGACAACTTCAATCATCTACACAAGTTAATGGGTTCATTAGAATTTCACAATTAAACACGATCTTACATGTACAAAAATATTCATCTTACAAAAATTGGATCAAACAAAAGTGTCATGTCATCAAGATTAGATTTTTATCTTATTAACACAAATCTTTATCTAACAATTCGTCTCTACTATCAATTCATAAACAACCATCATAATCATGCCAACATAATCACAATTCTCCCAATCCAAAATCCTAGCATGATCTCTATTGTTCATGAAAGATTAAAAAAAAAGGAAAACACATCAAGAGGCAAGAAGTACCACTCACCTCAAAGAAGATCAACTTGAACAATAGTAGTAATAAAGAAAAGCATTTTCCTTTCAAGTCCAAGATCCAAGCTGTAAACTCGAAGAAAATAATGAGAAAATATGTTTTGAGTGCACATAAAGATGGGCGGCTACTGCCCCTAATATAGGCCGGGACTGGCCTTCTAGGGTTCCACGAAAGTTTACAAAATTACTCTCCAAGAAGATTATTTATTTACATATGTGGATCCCTTCTAATTATTAGTTAATCAAATTAATTTAAAATTAAATTAAATTAAATCCCTTCACATCTCCAGATCTGGCTGACCAACATATGCAGCCCAAAATTTCAAAATCTGAATTTTTTTTTACTCAAAGTGGCAATTTTGCACAAAAGTCCTTTATTTTTAAGTATTTGTAAATGTCATAAATTATTCAAAAAATCCAGAAAATTTATAAATAATATCTATTAATAAATGTGAGATTTCCCAAATAGATTTTCTGATGTTGTGTTTCCCAAGAAAATATTTGCACGTGTTTTGCACGTGCAAAAAGATAAATTTTAGAAATATGTTTATTAAATCACAAAAATTCATGTTAATTCTTTTATAAATTCCAAAATATTATTTAAAAATTCTAGGATGTTACAAATATATTCCCCTAATGACCCCTCATGGCATCTTTTGGTGACACTCTTCACCTTAAATCCTTGTGGTGAGCGACACTGATTCTCTGTGATGTTTGCTAGCTCAGTTGAGGTAGCTGGGAAGGTCGAAGGTAAAAAATCTGGTGTCCGCGACACCTTCAATCCCTTAACATAGTTTTGTTGTATATCTTCAACCCACTCATCTCAAAATCTGATTCCCATTCGAAGTAGGGATCAACATCCTCTAGATTGAGGCATCCCTCTTCATCTACATTATCGAGTTGTTCATTTTCATCCAGTTTTTTTCCTGCCGAAATAGGTGGGTGGAATGATAAAGGGAGATTGTACGAGTATGGGCAGGAGTAGGAATAAGAGTAGGAGTTGCATGTTAACCCACAAATTTGGACCTCATCTTAGGCCCAAGAGTTTGTCTTTAAGTTTCTAGAATAGTAGGGAATGTCTCTCTTTGTTGGATCATATCTTCGACCTAATTTGTTTTTCCTTCTCAACGCCAGATGCAATTTGATTGGACCTTAACTTAGGCCCAGATCCATCTAGTGTTTCTTTTACAATCCTTTTCAAGATTTCTTTACTTGGCCTGCTCGAAATTCCACCCATATGTTCTTAAGTTTTGTTTTGGTTTTGGTTTTGGTTTCTCAAAGTGCCCATTTGATCTGAGTTTGAATTTGAATTAATCTGTACGCGATGTGCAATTTTGGATCCACCCAACATCCATTTATCCTCCTCCTCCTACAAGACGCCAACGACCAGTTATCCTCCTCCTTCTACAAGATGCCAGAATGGCATGCTAACACATGCAGGTCCGTTTGATTGGCTTAAAGGCAAAGCTCCATGATCTTGCATCTCTCTGTTAAAGTGCTCATTTTCAGTACTTTTTTCCATTTACAACGAAGCTTTTCAGGCAGTTTTTTGGAGGAGTTCGACTTGAACTAGCGCCAACTATCAAGCTGCTTTCTCCACTGTTGAATCCGGTGCTTCCAGATCCTAAAGCTGGACCATTTCATTTGGCGAGTGTTGTTGTGGCGGTTTGTGGCAGCCATATCTTACCATCGCTCACCATCGCCGACCGTAACATCACCCGGTGGGCTCTATCTATTTCATGAACTCCATTAAGTGTCGTTTCCTCCTCCGCTAAGGTAACCTGTTTGTAAGAGAGACCCTCCCTCGGTGACTCCAATGCCTTAGCTCTGACCACCGGTGGCTTTGAATTTAGCACCTCCCGATTTCAGTGCAAAAAGGATCATTTAGGATAGATTGAAAGCTCGGAACTGTGCGAAACTAGGCATCAAAATCAAATATGGGCTCATGATTAGAACCCTAACCAATTCTAATTCCTATTTCCTCGCTGTTTTAGGATCTATCTCGATCATCGCCCCAAAATCCAATATGATCTCCTACAAGCTTTCCTTCCTCCAACAGTGGTAAGGGATGTTGTGAATCCAAATCCAGTATAGTGCTCATCTGATTAATTCAACCCCAAACTTGTGTGTCCACTGGGTGAACTCTAACGAGAAGTGATCAAACTCTAACAATCCTAGTTTTACAACCTCTAAGAGTTTGTCAGTGTCGGAAAAGACACATGTAACTGGAGATGATACATTCTCTTTACAATCAAATCCCCTTGACCCCTCATTGGCCAATGATTGGTGAATTGGAAGGACGACCACTTTTGATTTTGGAGACAACACACCACTTCCGAGGCCACTGTTCTTCTTGTTGTATGATCCCTAGGCTGCCAAGAAGAGTAATTGTAACTCCTATTTTCCGTATTTGTATTTTTTATACTGTATTTTTACCGCATTGTACTCTTTTATCTATTTGAGATCTCGTATCTTGTTTCCATTCGAATAAAATCACTAATTTGTTTCGACTCAATTTTTTTGTCCTTTTATCTAATTCAATTGTGTGTGCTCATTGTGTCATTCTTCAGGAAGAATTGGCTGTTTCTTTTCATTCATCTCCTTATTCCCCATTTTAATACATTTTGACCAATTCTCCAGTTGGATCCCACTCGAAGCGGATACCCTAATACCCATTAAACCAAACCCTCACTATTTAAACCCTAATCTCCTAACCCTAACCCTAACCCCTACCCTAGCTACTGTGTAAACCTAAATCCTACCGCCGCCTACCTTCTCTTCCTCTCCCGTCTTCTTCCCTAGCCTTCATCGAACCCATCTTCCGATCGCCACTTCCTCCTCCCTATCGCCTCACCTGCAACCCATTCGCCTTGTTATCGTCCTCCGATCACCCTAGCCTCCACTCATCATCGCCACCATCCCCAACCCCATTGAACCCAACTCCCAAACCCACTCCGTCTTCCACCTCTCGCCATTCCCCGTCTCCTTCTCCCTTTGACCAATGCAAAACCCATCCTCGTCACCTCCAACCCATCATTTCCCTCTCCTCTCCACCTCCGTCGCATCGCCAACACCCCAAATCCATTCCCATCGTCCTCCTCTGTTTCAAACTCGAAAACAGGGCATTGCCCATCGCCACATCACTCCTTACGTCGCGCCGCCTATCGCCGCCGCCATCGCTTCCCGACTGTAGCGTCGCCATCGTCGTCGCAGCCACGCCTCCGGTCGCCGCCAGCCGCTGCTGAGGTCTCTCCCTCTCTCTCGCTCTTTGTTTCGACAAAGAAGGAGGCAGTTGGGCGGGATTCAATCTCAGCCCTTGGATCGTTTCAAGATCTGTGCAATCAAGCCTGATCTGATCGGTGTTTGGTGTTATGCCACAGCAGATCCTCATTGGCTGTCCCCTGTTCTGGTCCAGATCCGCTGCGTAGGAGCGATCTAATTTGCTGGTTTCGGTGTTTTGCTGTTTTGCCGTGCCAGATCCAAGTTTGCTGTCCGCTATTTTGGCTGATCCGGTGTAGGGAAAATTCGCTCTACTATTGATTTCTTGCACGTGCTTCACACGTGCTTTTGGGAGATTTCGCCCGGGAATTTCAATCCCATTTTTTCCAACTAACGGATCTATTCGTCGTCAATCAAGGCAAGTATTCCTCTTGTACACATTTTTGTTCTAGTACAAGTGTTCATTGAAAATACAACAAACAATTAGAAATTGTGACTTCTCCTTGATTCGTCATTGTTAATCAAATATTGAACCTCATCAATTTCATAATTCTAAGAGTCACAATAATTTCATTGTATTATATTACAACTACTTGGACTCATTTTATCCCATGAATACAAGAAATTAAGGGACCCTAGATTTGTAGGCATATGATACATCTTGTATGTGATGAACTTGCACCCACAAGAGTTGAAAAATAAATATTACTTGCTGTTTTGATGACCATTTCTCCGTATCTGTATCACACATTAACCTAGACGCCTACTAACAAAATTTCATGTAAACCTATACTAGTAAGATATTTCAACATGTTGCTGTCATGAATCTTGTTATACTGTTTTGACCTCTTTAACATCAAAATCTGAACCCGAGCCCTGAACAGTAAATGTAGCTCTAGATGTCTAGATGTTGATAGCCTCCGAATTTTTTGAATTCGGAGTTACGGTCTAGAGTTATTGCAGTTTTACTGCAGCTACGTCGGTAGACGCAGATTCGCAAAACTGCTGCACATCTTTAATTTGCAAATTAATTTAATTATGTTAACAGTAAGCGTTTAACTTGAAATTTTATATGCTGTTGCCGGAAACCCTATAGGACATTCCCAATTTTTCTTAGAATTAATTAACATTATTTCAACACTGTTTCACATGTATAAACTCAAATACACAATTTCTGCCTGAACACATTAGCAGTGCAGTTCGCTGTTTTGACACCTGTTACCACCACTTTCACATACCTTAATTATATGCGTTGGAACCGGACAGGAGTATAGATTCTAGAACTTCTGACGGATCCACTGTTGCTATCTCGTAGCAACGGGAATCACAGTTTTGGTACAACAACGTCGTGCTGTCCAGATTAGAGATTTTCGTTGTTCGTGATATTTTTATTCGTGTTGACCTTCGAATATGCTATATAATTATCTCAAACTTGTCCCATGTCCATGACCATGACTTCTTGACTTGTTTCGCACACATGTATGCTTTCTTGGTAAAATAATAAAAAGTAATAAGCCGGGGTTAAGGGAAATACCATAGTAGTGGACAATATAGGTAAGTGTACTCGGAAGGGAGCCCATGTTTCCCACTTGATACATTTCTCATGAACTAGTATATTATTATTCAATTCATGAACTAGTATATTATTTGATTCATGAACTAGTATATTATAAATCGATTCATAAACTAGTATATTATTGATCCATGAACTAGTATATATATGATTCATGACTTGTCTTGTTATGACTTGACACATGAACTAGTTATATGATTACCCGATTCATGAGCATGGCTTGCTTGATACTTGATACCTGAATACACCGCCCTATAAACTCCATTACTAGGTTTAAACGAAATTGCATTGACTGTAGCAACCATGTAGTAAAAGAATGGATGCATGAAGTGCTACCTAGATAGTAATAACTACAAGACTTGAACATGAAACTTGAACTTGATACATGTTGCTCGATACTTGACAACTTTTTACTTGAGACTTGGCACTTGAATATAATATTTCACACTAGACTTGGCACTTGTTATTTGACACTAGACTTGAGACTTATCACTTGATGTTAGATACCCTACAGGTTCACTCGTCACTTGTTTCACCATTAGTATTGTTATTCAGCCTGTTTACTAAGATGTCCCTCTTGCTAGCTAGTTCTTGATTTTTCCACTACTTGTTGTATCCCAGTTACATTCTTGATTCCAATTCTTGTTCCACATTACTTGTACTCGTTTTTACTATTTGTGGCCCTAATTTGCACTAAGGGCATTTTCTTTTGTTTTCTCTATGTTTTCCCCTTTTATAATTATTAAATAGACATTGGAGACGAGCTGCCTACTGGAATCGGTGAGCAGACGTTCTAGGCCTTGCTTGGGAAAAGCTTTCTATAATCATTTCGTTTTGTAATTGAATTATTTCATTTATTGTTGCTTAAGACTTGTAACAGGATGATGTTCCCGAGTTGTTACTTGATCCAGACTTGAAAACTATTTGGATATTAATATTTGTTTCAATTGTTTCCTGTTGTTTAATAAATTATTCATGCATTCTTGGTTGTAAATATATCTTGTTATATTCTTGTTATGATGCTGAGTCGATCCTATAGCTTATGGATGATGTCAAAATCATCCGCTGGGCTTCGTCACGTGCTCATATTCCATGTTTTTGGGAAGCGGGGTGTGACAGTAATACATGCTAGATTTTATGGTGAACCCCTCCTAGCCTCCATGCTCTCTTCCTCGACAGTCACCACCACATTCATGCAAACATGCAAAAGATGGCCCCATTTCATGTAGCATCAGGCTTCCTTTGTGTAGTCGGCATAGGCATGGTCTAGGTCACCACAATTAAAACATGGGATGGGCCCCTTCTTCCATCGCTTTTTGCGCTAGTTTCTTCCATATTTTCGACATTAATCTTCTATTATTTACTGGATTGCTTTCCATGGCGATCCAAGGTTCTTCTCACCTCGAAGATTCATGTATGTCCACTGCCTTGATTGCCTGAATCATCTCTAGTATCTCTTTCTCTGAATCTAGCACCAACTGCACTTAGTTGAAGTTCACCTTTCCTTCCTCCACCACATTCCCATCTAGAGCATTGGCCGGCTGCAGATTTTGCTGCCAAACTTGGCGACGAGGAACAGTGGGAGGTGGCTGGATGTTCTGATTGATTGGAGCGGTGTGTGTGTGTGTGTGTGTGTGGGTGTGGGTGTGGGTGTGTGTGTGGGGGGGGGGGGGATGGGCTATGTTGATTTTGGTGATGTCTGTCTGTTTTCCATCATTGATGGCTATCTTCAGTCCCGACGCTTTCTGCTGAATCTTTGGTGATGGAGTTTGTCGTCGATCATGCACTGAGATCTCTCTACGGTGTCTAGTCAGAGAGTGGTGGCGAGGGCACCTAAGGGGACTCCTTATATGAGCCCAACCCCTAGACAACGGTGATGGTGAACGATGAGACCCCTCTTTGTGCTGGTGTGGTTGACGGCAGTTCTCTTTACTCACCAACAGCAACCCATTATCTCCCATGGGTGGACTCCTTTGGTGAGCCCGACCACTTTGGGGTGAAGGTGAGCGATGGTGGGATTTTCTCTGGCTCCTCTGTTGGTGGCTATCTCTTCTCTGCGACGAGGAGCATTTTTTTCGCCTCTCCCTCCTTAGCAAACAAGTGAGGCACTCTGGTGATGGCATTGGTTGTGGACCTCCTCTATGGGCCCACAACCCCTCCTTTGTAGCTTCTTTAAAACTTTGGCATTGATGGCGTCGGTAATGGCATCCATCCTTTTCTTTAAACACCAAAATCCTTTGTATTTGTAAATTGGCTGCATCGGTGAGCACATAGCGAACTATCCTTTCGCCTTCTCATTTTATTCTTGCCTCCAGATTAATATTCATAGTCGTCTATGTTGGGAATTTCCCCTTATCGGAGCTACTGAGTTTACGATGCAATCACTACGAACAACCATCAAGCAAATAGTAGATTGAATTAAACACAAAAAACACAAAATTTTGTTTTGGTTTGGGCAAACCCTAATTCGGGAGAGAAAATCTGAGATAATATTCAACTAAATAAAGATACAAGAGTTACAACTCTCTACGATCCTCTCTCAAGCCTTACTGAAAATGCTTGTTGTTTACAATGGAGAATTCTCTCACCTCTCACATGAAATAGTATCTTTTTCTATTGGCGTTTACAACCTTTACATTGAATATATAGAGATATAGAAAAACCCTAGTTTGATATCTTAATACAATAACCATATGATATATCATGAAAAGATAACCATATGATGGGAGTCATACGATTTAACATGAAGAACAAGTTGAGCTTTAATCGAATCCCCAATACCTCATACCTACTGCTGCCTGCATCGATGCGGCTGACTGCCCAAAGTGGCAGTCGACTGTGTTTTTTTACTGCCAAACTCGAGAGCCGGGGCGGTCGACCGCCCAAAGCGCAGTCACCTTCCAATTGCTCTGTTATATTGCTGCTTCTCTTCTTCGTCCATTATTCGCGTCGATCTTCTCGTCGCTTCTCTGTCTTCTCTTCACATCTAATATAGTATGCAAGACACAAACCCAACAGTCTAAACTTTCACTTTTTCCTTCCTCGTCAGGTGATGCTCTTTTTCCATGGTTACTCATTCTAAAATCTCTTTAAGCACATCTATGTAATAAATCACAAGGCAATTTGAAAAAAAGCTATCAAGTGGCTCTCCTTCAATTGAAACAAAATCAATGGCTCACATTCATTCTCCCAAAATATATTTTCCCCCAAAAGTTTTTCCCCCAAAACATAAATCATCTTTACTTTATTACTTACTCTCTCTCTTTCTCTATCTATTTCTCTCTCTCATATCTCTTCACTTTTCAGATGGATGGGTAGTAGTAACACTGGCATTAATATCTTTATGAGTTTTGCCTGTATATTCTTTATGTGCTTTGCTTTGCTTGCATTTTCTTTATCTGTTTACAAGGCTTTTCATATGCTGCATCGTTCACGAAGACGTGCCATAGGCATGTGTCGATGGCAAACCTAGTTCACTTACAATATGCTCAAAGAAATTCTTCTCTAAAGTAAAATGTTGCCGGTTGCCCAATTCCAATGCTAATTGACTAAATTCACCAATACACATTGTGAAGTCTACACTTATAATGTCTTCAGCATGAGAATGAGACTTCACTTTTGCATGATATTGCATGTTAGGGATCTGAAAGAAAATGATTAACTTTCAGCTGTTGCCTGTTGCCTGTTGCCTGTTGCCTCCTTCCTTAATATATATTCTTTTTAACTGTAATTTTTGTTGAGGATTTTTTTTAAAAAAATTTATTACCTGCTATATAACTCTGATTAGATTAAAAAGACAATTATGGCGATCCTGGTATTATCTGGAGACTATGTAGATGGGCAATGAAGCTATTATAATAACTGATGCGGTTTGTTTTTGAGAGGCGTGTGGATGCACCAGGTGTGAGTTCTTACTCGATTTGTTTTAGTGGAGGAAGCGCTGGTGCGGACGACCCTCAGCCGGGCAAACGGTACGAAAGTAGACGGTAGTGAGGTGGAGGCTGGATGCTTGGCTCGGATCAGGAGGCTCGGATCCGAGGTCTCATGTACCTGCAGACGGTCTAGGAACACCGGGGTTGGTTTCAATGGCAGACCTTCCGATGATCTAGTCAGCTACTGAGAGAGAGTAACAGTAACTAAGGTTTTGAGTGGGAAAGATTGATTGCCTGGATAAAGGGTAGGGGGTCTGGTATTTATAGGAGAAGCCAACCGGGTCTGGACCCGTTTGGGGCCGGGTCTGGACCCGGTTGCCCGTGGGCCTGAAGCGGTGGAAGTCCGAGCGGTATAGGACAGACGTGGCAGAGGCCTGGGGGTTTCCAGGCTGACGTTGCAGAGGCCTGGGCAGTTTCCAGGCTGATGTGGTAGAGGCCCGGGCAGTTTTCTGATGCTGATGTGGCGGATTCGGATGATCCGGCAAAGCACATTTCTTGAGGGGATCCTGTAGCCCAGAAGGGGCCACATCATCCGACCCATATCACAAGCCCCCCACTCCTAGAGGGCTGGGGTGATCCAGCCGTGTAGAAGTGGTTCTTTGCCTCTGTAGGAAGAGTAGGATGGTGTGTGTGGCGAGAGAAATAGGATCTGTTACTTCCATGAGAGGCCAGGGGGTAGGAGGAAGGGATCCCTTATTGGAGCCCTAGGGTCGGCAGACGAGCCTCGAGGGTCGGCAGACGATCCCCTTGCTAGTTGGAAGAGCGAGGGGATGTCGAGGTTTGTCGGGTTGGAGCTCGGTTTGCCGAGCATCTGGGGTCGGTAGACGAGCTCCGAGGGTCGGCAGACGATCCTCTCGCTAGTTGGAAGAGCAAGGGGACGTCAAGGTCCGTCGGGTTGGAGCTCGGTTTGCCAAGCATCTGGGGTCGGTAGACGAGCTCCGAAGGTTGGCAGACGATCCTCTCGCTAGTTGGAAGAGCGAGGGGACGTCGAGGTATGTCGGGTTGGAGCTCGGTTTGCCAAGCATTTGGGGTCGGCAAATGAGCTCCTCGCTTTGTGGGATACAGGAGGGTTTTGGGGCTCGCAAATCCATCCGATCTCCGAGCCTCCTGTGAATAGGGGAGGGCTTCTGGTGCTCGCGGTGTCATCTGAGCTTCGAGCCCCCTTGAATAGAGGAGGGCTTCTGGTGCTCGTGGTGTTATCCGAGCTCTGAGCCCCGTGAATAGGGGAGGGCTTCTGGTGCTCGCGGTGTCATCTGAGCCTAGAGCCCCCTGTGAATAGGGAAGGGCTTCTGGGGCTCGCGGTGTCATCCGAGCTCCGAGCCCCCTTGATTAGAGGGGGGCTTCTGGGGCTTGCGGTGTCATCCGAGGTCCGAGCCCCCATACTCAATGCTTTGTGGGAGTAGAAGCATCGACGACTGGTGTTGATATCCAGTCTCTGAGCCTTCTGTGAAGTTTGTGGCTCGCGATGCCATCCGAACGTCGACCCTTCTGTCAAATAGAAGAGGAAGTTGTGGCTCGCGATTTCATCCGAGCTCCGATCCTTCTGTCAAAATAGAAGAAGAAGTTATGGCTCGTGATGTCATCCGAGTTCCGAGCTTCACACATAATAGGGGGGAGTTTTGTGGCTCGCGATGCCATCCGAGCATCGACCCTTCCATAAAAATAGAAGAGGAAGTTTTGGCTCGCGATGTCATCCGAGCTCCGACCCTTCTGTCAAAAATAGAAGAGGAAGTTGTGGCTCGTGATGTCATCCGAGCTCCGACCCTTTTATCAAAATAGAAGAGGAAGTTGTGGCTCGCGATGTCATCCGAGCTCTGAGCTTCATGCATAATTGGGAGGGAGTTTGTGGCTCGCGTTGCCATCCGAGCGTCGACCCTTCCGTAATATTGAAGAGGAAGTTGTGGCTCGCAATGTCATTCGAGTGTCGACCCTTCCGAAAAATAGAAGAGGAAGTTGTGGCTTGCGGTGTCATCCGAGCTCCGACCCTTCTGTCAAATAGAAGAGAAAGTTGTGGCTCGGGATGTCATCCGAGCTCCGACCCTTCGGTCAAATAGAAGAGGAAGTTGTGGCTCGCGATGTCATCTGAGCTCCGAGCCTTCTGTCAAATAGAAGAGGAAGTTTGTCGCTCGCAATGCCATTCGAGCGTCGACCCTTCCGAAAAATAGAAGAGGTAGTTGTGGCTCGTGATGTCATCCGAGCTCCGACCCTTCTATCAAAATAGAAGAGGAAGTTGTGGCTCGCGATGTCATCCGAGCTCTGACCCTTCTGTCAAAATAGAAGAGGAAGTTATGGCTCGCAATGTCATCCAAGCGTCGACCCCTCTTGACTTGTTGAAAAAAAAGTCTTTGTTGGAAAAATGCCTGGGGGGTAGTTGGGTAATTTCGCGCCCACTGCTGATGCCATGAGCGCAAGAATCGAAGCGACGCCAAATCTTAGCGGTCGTTAGATCTTGATGATTTAAGATCCAATGGCCAGACATGATTGCGGAAATCGAGGAGTCGCTTTCTCCGCTATAAATCTCCCCCTTCCCCACTTTTCTTTTCTTCATTTCTTTACTCTTACTTTCCAATTTCATAAGAACAGGGTCTCACTTGCCGTCGGCGAGAATTTCCGGTGATCGCTTGGTATATATCTCAGGTTAGTATTCTTGCTTAGTAATGTCGCGCTCTCAGTCCGGATCCGAGGCTAGTTCGTCGGGCCACTCCACGGAGGAATCAGAGTCAGAGACGTCTTCATCCCTTAGCAAATATATGGTTAAGGAGGAAGTCATGACAGACCCCGGGTCAGACGAAGGTGATGATGTGGCATTCGTAGTGTCACCGCTGAGATCCCGAAGGCCGGGGAAGGAGCCCGTGGACGAGGGCGAGGAGGTGGAAGAGGAAGAGGGGGATGTCGAGGATGAGGAGGATGAGGAGGATCAGGATGCCGAGGGTGAGGAGGATCAGGATCCCGAGGGTCAGGGCGCCGTTGATGATGATGAGGATGATGGAGATGAAGGGGAAGGCGCTCAGGAAGGTGCTGGCGAAGGCACAGCAGGAGGGGCGGTTGAGATCGGAGATGACCTTCCGCCTCTACCACCTTTGTCGACTCTGTCACCCGAGAGGAAGGCTCGTCCTCGTCGGAAGAAGCGGAAGTTAAGCTTTCCAGACAGTCCGCCTTCTCTGGATAAGTATGCCCCTAGACCGGGGTTCGAATTTCCCCCTGTATCCTTTAAAAATTTGGGGTCGATCAGGATGTACCCCGACGATGTCAAAGATCGACCCTCTACCTCCTGTACCGGGCGAGGAGAGCCGGGTGAAGATTCAGATGGACAGCATTCCGTGTGTCTTGACGGAGGACTATCTTCATATCCTGAAGGCTGCCTACTTCATTCCTCGGGAGTTTGAAGTCTTCATTCCGAGCCCCGGCATTCGACCCACCACAACTCTTGCACTGGGCTATTGTATCTTTCCCGAGGATGCCTTTGTCTCGGGATTGAGGCTGTCGTTGCACCCCTTCATTAAGAGGGTTTTAAATTAGGCGAAGTTAAGCCCGATGCAGTATGGCCCAAACTCCTGGAAGCACTTGATTTGCTTCATTCTGAAGTACCAAGAGAAGGGCGTGAAGCCGAGGTTGACCTACTTTCGAGCCATCTTAGGGATCTGCTCGCTTGGCGATGTGGAAGGTATATTTTACTTCTCACCTAGGCCGCATAAAAAGGTGATGCACGACCATCCGGATTCCATCAAAGGATGGAAAGAAATATACTTCATGGTCCGGAGCGAGAAGTCTTGGGGGATTCCGACCTCGTGGAACTTCTTCAAGACGAACCACAAACCTCCGAAGCACAGTGACTTGATGGCAAAGGAGTGGAAGATGGTTGAGAAAATTGTTGGGGGGCATTGTATAGCGTGGCCTCGAGTGACGGAGCTACACCTAGCCTGGGCCGGACTGAGCCCAGCCGACCCTAGTATGTTTCCGTTCTGAATTTTTGCATCTTTCTTCCTTCGTATTAACGTTAGCCCCTCTTCTTTTATTTTTGTAGAGATGACTTCCCAACAGGTCGATGACAGGCGCACCTTGTTAGCTGTTGCCGAGAAGGCGATAGCGGAGAGGAGGAAGAAGGCGGAGCAGGAGAAGCTGGCTGCCCAAGGTGGGGGGTCCGGCAAGGGACCAACCCCGGTAGCCGAGGAGCCTTCTCCTTCGAAGAAGGCCAAAAGGAATCAGCCCCATATGCCGAGGGCTCCTTGGGATGCGGGGGGCAGTTCGGGCAGCAAGAAGACTGTAGAGGCCCCGGGGCAGAGGCTTCCCCCACCTTGACCCACTGCCGAGCAGATGGTGGGGCAACAGGGGCTGCGGCCCTTCGCCCCCGACTGGTCGATTATTCAAGGGGACTCCCTGCTCGAGGGTTCTGTGACCGTCGAGTTTGTCAGGAAGGCTGCCACTGAGTGGGATCGCATCTCGCTGGCGACGCAGATGTCCGAACAGGCCTTCATGCACTGGTCTCAGGCGTCGATCTCGGTAAGTGCTGGGACTTTGTATTTGTATTTGGTTCGGAACGTGATGATGTTTTCTGACCTTTTCTCCTTCGGACAAGCGATGCTCCATGGGCAGCACTTCCAAAAGTGCTTGGAAAAGGAGGTCATTATGGAGAGGAGGAACGCGGAGAAATATCTCCGTGAGTTGAACAAGGTGACCGACGACCTGAAGGAGGCTCAGAGCATGGCGGTCGTCCATGAGGCCTAGATGGCCTCATTCTTCGAGCATCACCAGAAGGACGTGGATCGTCTTAAGGAGAAGATCGAAGAGGAGGCGGTGAAAGGACGGAAGGCCTTAGAGAGGATGGAGGCTACCTCGGCGGACGCCCTGATCATGGCGCAGGACGAGGCATACGACTGGGCTAAGGAGCATTTTCGGAGGATTTATCCGGAGCAGAATGTGGACCACCTCCACTATGGTTGGGAGCCGGACCTTCCGCCGACTCCCGGTGGCGAGGATATGGGGGGCGACCAGGCTGACGAAGAGGTGCCACCCCCCCCCCCACCCCCCAAGCATAGACTAGGTTTTCTTTTCTTTTTTTGAATGTGTATGCCTCTTGCGGACTGGCCACCGCAGTTTTGTACCACCATCTTTGAAAGTAATGGAAGATAGTTTTTTGGCCGAGGCTTCGTAACTTGCACATTTTCTAGTTCTCCTTTGTGATTGTTTGTTTTCTCACGTCTTTTGATAGATGCACGAGATCTTGGTTTCCGACCCTGTTTCCACTGAGGAATCCCTGGTCCGAGCCGGAAAGGAGGCCGTAGAGGCAGTTCTGGCTCGCTAGCGAAAACAGGCTCGGGACCGAGCGGTCGCAGTCAATTATTTCTTGAACAAGTCTAGGGAGCTCGGTCTGGAGGTGGCTCATCTGAAGAAAGCCATAGCCGACCGGGACTGGTGGGTAATCGAGACGGACTGGTCCATCTCGGATGCCTCAAGTGGGCAGTCGGCTTCGGAGTCTTTCCTTCGTGAGGCCGTTGTTGAGAAAGAGCTGGAGATCCGCAGGCTGAAGCTGGTGTTGGGCGCGGGTTTAATCGAGGAGGCGAGCAACTCGACCCCGGGGCGGTCTCCGACATTTTTATTGGAGGGTGCCCAGCCAGAAGATGCGGGAAGCTCGGTGGCAGGGGTCTCTTCCCTAGTTGGTCCGAGCTTCCTGCATTTTCGGGGGTTTGGCCTTGAGGGCCGTAAGACCCTGGGTCGTTCGTTGGTGAGTAGTGGGTCGACCGATTGGTTCGGAGGGTAGGAGAGAGCCGAGGGTCGGTGGCTCCCCTGCTGTCCTCGAACAGTTTGGGGTTTTCGCTCGCGAAAGCTGCAAACCTCGAGTTGTTCGCGGGCGAGAGGAGGGTCAACCAATCGACCTGAGGCTCGGGGCGTCTGCCGAAGGTGGACGCTCTAAACCTTAATGAAAATTTTGCTGTAGTCGTGGCAGAAGGTCGTCGCCGAGCATAATGGTCGAGGTGCTTTGAAGAAAGCCTCGGCCTTACTCGGGGTCGACGACGAGCCCCCACACTTGTTCTCAGGAAGACGGTACGGGCGTTGTAACGCCCTGGATCCCGTCATCGGACATCCGTGACACAACCAGAATCTTTGCCTTCAAATGCATCTCAACACAGTAAATAGCACGGAAATTTAAAACACTTTTATTGCCATCAGATTTAATACATCAATAACTACGAATATCAATTTGTCATATCAAACTGTAACGTCCCCCTTTTGACTCCAAACTCAATTCTTTCAATTTCTATATCATTTTAAACATAGGCTAAGATAGTTATATTTCAAAAAAAAATTGGGCAGAGTTTCCCCTGAAATTTCTGCTCCGAAACACAAAAAGCTTACGAAATTCTGCTCTAAATTCCGTAGCTCACATCACAGGTAATAATATCATGGGCTCCCCAGGCCAAAATGAGTAGAATCACACAGGTAATATATATATATATGCTCTGGGGGCCAAACTTATAATAGAATATCAAATATCAAATAAAAACCATAAATTCATTTGAAAACGTAGTAAGATTTTTAGAAAATAACTTATAAAACATACCACAGGGCCCGGTACTCCACAACGAGATGGGTACGGGTCAACAACATAACATGCCACTCCACACTATACTCATCATCATCATCCACATACTTATACATCAAGAATACAATTTAAAGCATAAATTTTACTATTCACATAAATAAACCTTAAACAACAATTGTAAAATGAAGTTCCACTCCACAGAATCTACACCTCACCTCTGCACCGCTGAGGACCTGTAACAGTAGGGGCCTAGGGTAGTCCAGAGACTCCCTAACCCCCCAAACACTAAGGGGTTAACTATTTCTGGTGTGAGTATAATTTATTAATAAACAACCAAATTAAACTTTATAAGTAAAACAGAACGAATCTTACGAATACCAAGATAAACCTGAACATGTAAACATCATAAATGAAAATTCACATCAAATACTGTCTGAGTCATTTCCTGTATGCATAGCCAAACCCGCTCACAACATACTTATCTTTAGTTTGGAAATTATTCCCAAATAGTTGCTTAAGGCCCATCTCCTTACACCTTATGCAAATATTGCTATAGATTTATTTTCTCATAAAGCTTTACATTCACAACAACTCTATTTCCACGTAAACCGCACCTCCTTTACCATTCATTTGCAATTACAGACTCACGACTTATAATCTTTCCCAATCTCATATCACATAACATCGCATTCATTCATTTCTTACAACATATATCATCACGTCTCGCAATACATCACTTTCACACTCATTACACAGTTCAACTATCACACTCACAATTCAGCTTGAATAGAAAATAACGTGTATCCTGATTTCCTAGTGTTCGTGTATGCCATGACCTGAGTCTAATGCAACAATACAGAGTATAGAACAGATGCACTTAATCTAATGTCAGCAAGATTCTGGACGCACATGCATCCCATACTACATGTGACCCAGATCAAGCCGTTTCTCCAGTTTAGGGATTTGAACCCTCGCTATGCAATGCATTCTAATTTGGTCTACTTCCTGTTCCTGATAGTATGATATGGTTGAGGAGATAAATAACAGAAATACTTCGGGGCGCTACCCTGTGTCACCAATAATCATTGCATCAGATCCTCCTCGAAAGTTGTGATGAACTTACAGATATACCGCAAGTATATCCATTGCGCAGAAGATCCATTATGATCCGTTCGTGTCCACCAACATAGAACATGACGACCTTGAAGGTCTAAACCCCCGATCCGCTAGGATATCAGCATCCCGTTCTTACCATGGTACTTCAGGAATCAATAGTGCAGGATACGCACCGCAACACGAATCCCTAATCACAGGAAGAGACAACCCCATAGTATCACCACTTAGTGCTAACTCTCAGAATGAGTTGGATTATAGGAAATCACCCCTAACACTAATTCGGTCTTCAAGCAAAACAATAAAAGAAAACCTAATCAATGCAGTTCACTGAAAAAAGTTGTTACTCAAATCACACTCAGTGTCGATCAACAATGTCGAGTCTGTCCGGTCTGTCAGACAACAATCATCACATGAATCACATCCACTGATTCCCGATACCTTCACAGGTCCGCGACCAAATAATCCTAGATCGTGACCCTCTGCGAGTGGTCCAACGGTGCCCAAAGGATGCAATACAATTCAAATGAAGGTAAGCACACACATAACCATCAATTCCTGACCATTAACAGACTCAGACATCGAGACACCAAACACAAACCGATCAGAGCTATATCTCAACTCACTCATGTCCACCATGAGTACTAAACACAGGAACTTATCTAAGTTCCCTATGAAATGCTAAAACATCATTAAAAACCTGATAGCTCCTGATCACCACACTGCGGCATGCAGAGGGTTCCTCATCAATTGTCCAATGAAATAGTTAAAGAAAAAGCAGTAGCTGTGACCCATGTTACGCTCATCGGAATGCAACACAATCAGACTTTTAGAAGGGTAGGGAGATCCACAGCAATCCCCTAGTGGGCGACTCTCTCAAATATTTAAGAGCTCAAGTCCCCAAGCTAACTTAATCTTGAAGTCAATCTCAACAACAGGGTGCCAAACTTACAACAACCACAACTTCCAACACACAACTCCGATTTGCTTGACACCACCCATTCTGAAACTCTAAGACTCTGGTCTACAGCTCTCCAGCTAACCATTTCCTCGAATCCAATCCTCTTGATACTAGAAAACCTCATATACTCTCAATAGTATATCCTTCTTACACTCGCTGCCCTTTCCAATATCATGAGGGTTTGCTCACTCATCAGAAGTTCTCGATCCCGGGTCCTATGAAAAGGTGGGAGTGTCTACTTCAACTTCCTAGTTGAACACCTCTTTCAGACTCTATCATTTGAGTTCTCAAAACCACAAGTTCCATCAGGTGTACACACAGGGAGAAACTGGTTTACTTAGCCAATAATGCTTTAACTAAGACTGGGTCCGTTCCATCTTTGGAAAATCATAATTCTCGACCTACAAACTGGAATTACAAAACTCCAGATGGGTTAGAAGGCTATGACTCCCTACTATGACTCTCTAGTTGGTCAATCTCCCAAACTCTTAACAATAGTTCCCAAATTCTCATCTACACAACTAGTCAACTTGTACTGGACTGAACATAGCCCACTTTGAACTTCAATAATAAATCAATCGTGAGTCCAATGCTCATGAAATTTGAGATTCTCAATCTACACATATACCATTTCTTTTTGTCCCAAATTCACATTTAGATTCATCTCACACAATGAGCTACGACTCTTCCAACATAGCACACAAATTCAGCCACTCTTCCAGCAGAGCGTTTACTACCCCTTACCAACTGAACTCTAGAATTTCTAAAATTTGAGAATCATCATATAAACTCATACCAAAAGCTACTCTCAAAAGTTCATAGCAAGATCATACATATACAATTGGTTATGACCTTTCGGACTTCGGTCCAAAAGCAATCGACTTCATCTCTGTCCTTTCAGACCCGCTGCACTCCACAAATTATTTTGAGGTATCAACCGACCTCGATAATTTATGAAATTAAACCTATAGTTGTGGACACATACAAGAGTGTCCATACAAATTCTTAGCTCAAAACACCCATGCTACACTAAGATACGAAAACGAAAATACACAGCAAATCGTAATTTAAAATTTTCACAACCCACCATGTGCGTAAAATAAAAGATATCATACTCACAAAATATTCTGCGAAGTCTCGAAGCGCCACCATGCCTCCCCGCATCCAAAGCCGCTAATATATCCTATCATCAATTTCAAAGCAATTAAAACTCAATTCATCCAAACCAATCACAAAAACTAATAACACTATTCCAAATATCACACAAGCATTTATTGAACGCCTGGGATACACACGTGCTTTGCACGTAACATTTGAATTCCGACAAGATTCCTATTTTCAAACAATTACTAAAAGCACTCCCAAATTATTCTAATAATCTATCTACAATTTCTACTACCATAAGAGAACTAATTCATACACATATAGTTTTCTTTTACAAACCCAAAATCCTAATTTATTAGCAAATTACAAATTCTCTAACAACTTGCTAATTTCTCACACCTACCCTTCCCAACATCTCCTAATCTTCCTACCATACTACTCTTACTCAAAAGAAATTAACCACGCTAAATTTCATACAATAATAAAATCTAGGGTTTATCTTTCCAAAATCCTTTCGAAAAATGGACACCGCCACGACGTAGAGAACCCTTCTATTAGTCTATTCCCCAATTTAATTTGAAAACGATGGAAAAAGGGAGTGTATTTGAGCGAGGGAAGTGGCGACCGAAGGTGGGTTTCGATGAGTTCTTTTATGTCGGTTGGGAAAGGAACGGGAGAAGGAAAGAAAAAGGAGGAGGAAGGATGGGGGGGTGGGGTTTTTATAAAAAAGGAATAAATAAATAATTAGATAAAATAAATAATAAGGAAAAATTACATATAAGCCCCTAAGTCTCAATATATTTCAAATAAACCCAAAAAATCTCTACTTTAATAATACCAACAATACAAAAATACATTAAAACTACCTCGTAATAGTCCTTCAAAATTATAAAATAAAGTAGATAATAAATATGATATTTCTCAATAATAATCAATTGTTATTAGAAAAATACATAATCGCGTGCAATCCTCAATTGCCCACAGATTACGATGCAAAATAGCCATACGCTATTTTTGCGGAGTATTACAGGCGTGGCTAGCGGTAACCGCCATGCGCATGGGTTGATCAGCTTGAAGAAGCCCTAACCTATGCCAGGGGCAGATGCCAAGCCCCCACACCAGGGAGAAAGCCGGTAATGGGTGTGGCTGAAGGTCGTCGCCAAGAATAATGGTCGAGGTGCTTTGAAAAAAGCCTCGGCCTTATTCGGGGTCGACGATGAGCCCCCACACTTGTTCTCAGAAAGACGGTACGAGCGTGGCTGGCGGTTGCCGCATGCGCATGGGTTGATCAGCTTGAAGAAGCTCCAACCTATGCCAGGGGCAGATGCCGAGCCCCCATACCGGGGAGAAAGCCGGTAATGGGCGTGGCTGAAGGTCACCGCCGAGCGTGATGGTCGAGGTGCTTTGAAGAAAGCCTCTCCGTGCTCGGGATCGATGACAAGCCCCCACATTTGTTCTCAGGAAGACGGTACGGGAGTGGCTGGCGGTTGCCGCTGTGCGCATGGGTTGATCAGCTTGAAGAAGTCCCAACCTATGCCAGGGGAAGATGCCGAGCCCCCACACCGGGAAGAAATCCGGTAATAGGCGTGGCTGAAGGTCGCCGCCGAGCATGATGGTCAAGGTGCTTTGAAGAAAGCCTCGGCCGCGCTCGGGGTCGACGACGAGCCCCCACACTTGTTCTCAGGAAGACGATACGAACGTATCCGAGCGCCGGGCCGTCAGCTTGTAAGGGAAGCTTTTCTGGCTCGCGGTGCTATCTGAGCGTCGAGCCGTAAGCTTGTAAGAAAAGCTTTTCTGGCTCGCGGTGCTATCCGAGCACCGAGCCGTAAGCTTGTAAGGGAAGCTTTTCTGGCTCGCAGTGCTATCCAAGTGGTGCTATCCGAGCGCTGAACCGTAAGCTTGTAAGAGAAGCTTTTTTGGCTCGCGGTGCTATTCGAGCGCCGGGCCGTAAGCTTGAAAGGGAAGCTTTTCTGGCTTGCGGTGCTATCCGAGCACCGAGCCGTAAGTTTGTAAGGGAAGCTTTTCTGGCTCATGGTGCTATCCGAGCGCCGAGCCGTAAGCTTGTAAGGAAAGCTTTTCTGGCTCGCGGTGCTATCCGAGCACCGAGCCGTAAGCTTGTAAGGGAAGCTTTTCTGGCTCGCTATGTTATCCGAGCGTCGAGCCGTAAGCTTGTAAGGAAAGCTTTTCTGGCTCGCGATGCTATCCGAGCACCGAGCCCGACATATGTTTTTTAGTGGGAATCAATACGAAGCCACAAACTTGTTTTAAAAAAGCTGGCATATTTACAACAAATTTGAACTTTACACAAAACGAGGCACGACGTGCCGATTACATTCTTCATATTTTACATGAGATAGAGGCTAGTCCTTTCCTCCTAGGAACTTGATGAGGTGCTCCGCATTCCAGGGCCTCTTGACGGCCTTGCCTTCTGAGTTGGTTAGGCGGTACATTCCCGGATGCACAACCTCAGATACTTTGTAAGGGCCCTCCCAATTTGGGGCCAATTTTCTTTTCTGGGCGGGAATGGATACAGCCATCTTCCAGAGGACGAGATCTCCGAGTTTGATGTTGGTGGGATGCACCTACTTGTTGTAGAACTTTTCGATCCTTTGTTGGTATATACTCCTTCTGATGGAGGAATTCTCCCTGACCTCGTCTATGTGGTCCAGGTCGGCTCGCAGCTGAGCCGAGTTGCTTGCTTCGTCGAAAGCCATGATCCGGGGCAAAGGAATCTCGATTTTCAGTGGAATGACGGCATCCGCGCCGTATGTCATATTGAATGGCAACTCCCCTGTGGGGATTCTCTTTGTTGTCCAGTGGGCCCAGAGAATGCTTGGCAGCTCATCGACCCATAACCCCTTGGCAGAGTTATCGTGTGTCATTTCTTGAGGCCGTCGAGGATTTGGCAGTTCGCATTCTCGGCCTGACCGTTTGACTGGGGATGGCATACCGAGGAGAAGCGCTGCTGGATCCCGAGATCTTCGCAGAACTTTCGAAAATGCTTACCCGCAAAATGAGTCCCATTGTCCGTGATGAGCACCTGTGGGATCCCGAACCGACAGACGATGTGTTTCCAGAAAAACTGTTGGGTCTGTTACTCGATGATCGTTGCTAATGGCTCTGCCTCGATCCACTTCGTGAAGTAGTCGATCGCTACTATGAGAAACTTCCTTAGGCCCGTTGCCTTCGAAAATGGGCCTACCAGATCCATCCCCCATATTGCAAAGGGGGTCAGACTGGCCATGGAACGGAGATTTGCTTATGGAGCCCTTTTCATGGGGGAGAACCGTTGATAGGGACCGCACTTCTTCACTAGGACGAGGGCGTCTTGCAGCATAGTGGGCCAGTAGTACCCGTGATTCAAAGCCTTTCGTGCTAGCGAGCGACTTCCCATATGGCATCCGCCGATCCCCTCGTGTAGCTCCTTGAGGGCGTACTTCGCTTCATCAGGGGTTAGGCAGCGAAGGTAGGGTCTGCCATCCGTTGTTGTGTATGACCTTTTGAAGAGAGTTGCGTCGATTATGGCGAACCTTTCTGAACGGACCCTGACCCGCCTCGCTATGGTCCGGTCTTCAGGGAGCTCTCCCTTGATTAGAAATTTCTTAATAAGAGTGGTCTAGTCGTCGGGAGGAGCTCCGTCTTCAATGCAGAAAGCCTCAGGGAAGTCCGTACTTGGCTTCAATAGGACTTCGATTAGGACGGTTCGGTCGAGGCCCTCAAAGGATGAGGATGCTAATTTTGACAGGGCATCGGCCTGGGCGTTCTGCTCCCTGGGGATCCTTAGGACTGCCGACACGTCGAAGGACGCCAATAGCCGTTGGACCACGGTCAGGTACCTGATCATCCGATCGTCACGAGCCTCGTACTCTCCCGTGATCTGATTGACCACAAGCTGAGAGTCACTAAAGGCCCTGATCTTTCTGGCGCCGGCCTGATGAGCCAGGGTGAGCCCAGCAATCATGGCCTCGTACTCAGCCTCGTTGTTAGAGGTCGGAAAGTTGAGGCAGAGGCAGTATTGAAGGAGGAAGCCGTCTGGACCGCGGAGAATGATGCCCGCACCACTCCCTGCTTTGCAGGAGGAACTGTCGACGTAAACTTCCCACGTCTGGTCAGCTTCCTTGCTTATCGGTTGCTCGGAGATGGTGCATTTTGTGATAAACTCGGCGAGTGCCTGCCCTTTTATGGCTGTCCTCGGTTGATAGCCGATGTCGTACTGACTGAGCTCTATCGACCATTTGACTAGTTGTCCCGAGCTCTCGGGCTTATAGAGCATGGCCTTCAGAGGTTGGTCCGTAAACACCTGGACGGAATGTGCCTGCAAATATGGGCAGAGCTTCCGTACGGCCATGACCAGGGCGTATGCTATTTTCTCCATCCTGGAGTATCTGGTCTCGGTGTCGAGCAGGACCTTGCTCACATAGTACAGAGGCTTTTGGACTCCTTCCTCTTCTCGAACGAGGACGGCGCTGAGCACGGTCTCCGAAGCCAACAGATAGAGCCAGAGTGGCTCACTTGGTTCGGGCTTCCTGAGGAGAGGAGGGTTGGCGAGGTACTCCTTTAATTGGGCGAATGCCTCTTGCTGCTGAGTACCCCATTCGAACCCTCCGGTTCCGCGCAGTGCCTTAAAGAATGGAAGGGACTTCTCTCCGGATTTGGAGAGGAAACGGCCGATGGCCGCCAGTCTTTCCGTCAGCCTCTGGACTTTGATGTTCCTGGGAGGGGTCATGTCTATTATGGCCTGAATTTTTTCGGGGTTCGCCTCGATACCGCGCTGGCTGATTTTCCTGAGGAGACGCCGAATGCACACTTCACCGGGTTGAGCCTCATGTTATAGGTCCGAAGGACCCCAAAGGCCTCTTCCAGGTCGGCGACGTGATCCTGTCCCTACTGGCTTTTGACGAGCATGTTGTCAACGTACACCTCCATGTTGCGTCCAATTTGGTTCTTAAAGACTCGATTAACGAGCCTCTAATAAGTAGCACCGGCATTCTTCAGCCCAAAGGGCATAATCCGGTAGCAGTAGAGCCCTTGGTCCATGACGAAGGACGTCTTGGCTATGTCGGGAGGGTACATTCGGATCTGGTTGTAGCCGGAGAAGGCGTCCATGAAGGACAGGAGCTCGTGACCCGATGTGGCATCGATCAGAGCGTCGATGCTGGGGAGAGAGAACGGATCTTTGGGGCATGCCTTGTTGAGGTCAATGAAATCTATGCAGATCCTCCAGCTTTCGCTCGCCTTTTTGACCATTACGACGTTCGCCAGCCACTCCGGGTAGCTGACCTCTTGTATGAAACAAGCAGACAAGAGTTTGTCTACTTATGCATTTACCGCCTGCTGTCGCTCCGGGGCAAACTTACGTTGCTTCTTGACGAACAGCTTCGAACTGGGGATCACGTTGAGTTTGTGCATGATGAGATCCTCGGAGATACCGGGCATGTTAGAGGGCTTCCAGGCGAAAAGTTCGACATTGCGGAGAATGCAACTGATCAGGGTGGCTTTGAGGTCAGGAGCAAAGGAGCAACTCACTCGGAAACACCTTGATGCGTCACCTGTCTCAAACAAGACCTTTTCCAACTCGTCTGCCGGTTCTGGTTCCGACTGGGTTCTTTTGGGCTGCAGCTCGACGGCATCGAGGGGGAATACCCCGCCCCCAATTGCCGTCATGTAGCACGATCGTGCAGCTTCTTGGTTTCCTCAGACAATTCCGACACCAGTGTTGGTAGGAAACTTCATCTTCTGGTGGTAGGCCGAGGGAACAGCCTGGAGAGAGTAGAGCCCGGGACGGCCGAGTATGGCATTGTAAGCTGCCTTGACGTTGACAACCATGAAATCCATTGACTCGGTCCTTCGGTGTGGGGTCATACCAGCTGTGACGTCTAAAGTGACGATCCCCTCTATCGGCACCGTGACGCTGGAGAATCCATGCAATGTGTATCCGGCTGGTTTTAGCTTATCTCGGGAGAGCTTCAAGTTCTCGAAGGCTTCTAGAAAGAGGATGTTCACCGAACTTCCGTTGTCAACGAGGATGTGTCGGACTTCGAAGTTCTCCATGCTGAGGCTAACAACGAGTGCATCACAGTGCGGGAGCCGAACTCCTTCCAGGTCTTCCCCCGAGGAGACAGGGAGTTGCTGGACCTAAGGGAAGAGGGGGCCCTGGACGGTGTTGACATCCCGAACGAATGCCTTGCGAGAAGCGTTGGACTCCCCTCCCATTGGCCCACCGTGGACGCAATGTAAGATGGCCTGACCCTCGGGCTCTTCAGGCTCCTGGTCCAGCTCGGGGTGCTGTCTGGGCGCTCGAGGAGGAGGGGAAGCCCTCCTGTTCCTCGTATCCTTCTGGTCCTGAGCGTCTTCCCGTTTGAACTCCCAGAGGTACCCTCGTTGGATGAGGGCTTCGATCTCGTCCTTCAGTGCACGGCAATGATCCGTGTCGTGCCCATTGTCCCGGTGGAAGCGACAGTAGAACCGCTGATCCCCCTTCTTACTGTTGTTGTTGTTTGGCTGCGGGGGGAATTGCACGAGGTCCCTGTCTTCGATTGCTAAGAGAATGGTTGACACGTTCTGCGTCAGCGAAGTGTATCTCTCGAAGCGAGGGACCGGATGAACCCTTTTGGTGGCGCTCCTGTCCCTTGGAACTTTCTTTGCTTTCTCGACCTCGTTGACCTTGCGCTTTCCCTTCACGGGGATTTCTTTCGAGTCCTCTGGATTCAAGGCCTCCTCAGCTCGGATGTACTTTTCGACCCGATTGAGGAGGTCGGGAAAATCTATCGGGGGCCTCTTCGCCAGGGAGGCCTTCAGCTGTCCATGATGGACGTTGTGCCAGAATGCTGCCGAGGCGACCCCTGGGTCGAGGGAGGAGACCGACCGTGCCTCGGCAGTGAACCTTCGGACGAACACCCGGAGCGACTCCCCTTCCTTCTGCCGGAGGCCGAGTAGGGACGCACTTGTCCTCTCGGCCTTTCGGCTGGTTACAAAGTGGGCAAGGAAGTTGCCCTCCATTTGGTCGAAAGAATAGATGGAGCCGGGGGCGAGCTTGGAGAACCATTCCCAAACCGAACCCCGGAGGGTGGCGGGGAAGAAGCGGCACAGGAGGGGATCCGATGCACTGTGAATCATCATGAGGGTTTTGAAGCCCTCCATGTGATCAGCCGGATCCCCTCCCCGTCATAAGTCTCGAATTGAGGTGGGTAGAAGTTTCGGGGTATTTCCGCCTACAAGATAGCGGCGAAGAACGGAGGTCGGACGGGCCTGTATCCGTGGGCCGGCCTAGGGCCGCCTTCACCAAAGTGGTCGAGGCGGTCTTCCATTTCTTGGAGGCATTTCAAGATGTCATCGTCATACTCCGGCTGGACTGTCGGGACATGAGACACGCTGGCCTCGGCATCCGAACGGGAGCGAGAGCGGCGGACGCTGTCATCGACGGGGGTTCCCCGGATGGCCTCCATGATTTCTTTTCGGAAGTCTTGGAACTCCTGGTGGGTGACCAAGGCTCGCACGGCCCGATTTTGTTGAGCCGGTGGGCGCCGGCCGACGCGGCTGAGTGCTGGCCCTCGCCCTTGGGACGGAGGTTTGGGATGGTTCGGAGCCGAGTTGGAAGCGGCCCCTCCCCTAGATCGGCTTGCCTGTCGATTCTGGATTACCCCTCGTAGGTCGGGCTGGACTGGACGGGAGGTACCCGGTTGGTGCCCGTGACTGACCCCTGGGTTGTTGGATCTATGAGCGTCGGCGGCGACGTCCTGAGGAGGTACGTCCTGCCGACACGCAGAGGTAACAGCTTTCCTGGCCTTGGGCGCCATATGAGGTTGGGCATACGGGGTACCGTTGATGGCTGGACTCGAGTCGGCGCACGCACTAGGCGTTTCCCACAGACGGCGCTAACCTGATGAGGTTTATTTTTGAGAGGCGTGTGGATGCACCAGGAGTGTGTTCTTACTCGATTTGTATTGGTGGAGGAAGCTCTGGTGCGAACGACCCTCAGCCGGGCGAACGTTACGGAAGTAGACGGTAGTGAGGTGGAGGCTAGATGCTCGGTTCGGATCAGGAGGCTCGGATCCGAGGTCTCGTGTACCTGCAGACGGTCTAGGAACACCGATGTTGGTCCTGGTGGCAGACCCTCCGACAATCTATTCAGCTACTAAGAGAGAGTAACAGTAACTAGGATTTTGAGTGGGAAAGATTGATTACCTGGATAAAGGGTAGGGGGTTTGGTATTTATAGGAGAAGTCAACCGGGTCTGGACCCGTTTGGGGCCGGGTCTGGACCCGGTTGCCCGTGGGCCTGAAGCGGTGGAAGCTCGAGCGGTATAGGGCTGACATGGCAGAGGCCTGGATGGTTTCTAGATTAACGTGGCAGAGGCCCAGGCGGTTTTCTGATGCTGACGTGACGGATCCGGATGATCCGGCGATGCACGTTTATTACCTTCTATATAACTCTGATTAGATTAAAAATACAATTATGGCGATCCTGGTATTATCTGGAGACTATGCAGATGGGCAATGAAGCTATTATAATAAAAAAGAACATTTGACTCATGTCTACCGTGCATGATCGACCTCATGCATATGGAAAATACAATGTCATATTGAGATAGCAAATATATATCTCACAGTTACACTTCTACTAATCACGACAGATGAGTTATAATTCTAAAATAAACAAATAATGATATATGTTATGATAATCCATAACGATGTATTCAGGTCACATACATGCCAGAATTAATATGTGTGAAAGCCAAGGGCATTAATATGCAGCAATATGTCACCTTATAACACTTCAGAGTGACTGCATAATAATTCAATATTTTTTAGCTAAAAAAGTTTGTAACAATTCAAATACAAGACTCGACTGCTTACAGTGTATTGAAAAGCTCTAACTTTACATTATCACACTCAATTTGAAATTATCTTACCTCCAGTTGCTACAAGGATCAGGTATGCGTCTGCTTCTATTAATACAAATACCAAGTATGCATGAAAAAGATGAGATGGGATTTTGAAATTTTTAGTAAACAATTTGAGGCTCAAAATCAGCAAAATCAACAGATCCTGACTCGATAGGTGGCATGAGATAGGCAGCCAAGAGTTCAGAGACTAAGGCTGCAATTAGAGGAACCTTCTTGAAGTTCTTCACTACTGAACTGTCTTCACTCCCGCCAACAGCTATCAGCTTTTCATTGATTGCCACCATCCTATCCAATTTCCTCTTGAACTCTGGATTTTCAACGTCAGGAACAGCGGGGAAGATCCTTGCAGTTGTGCGGTTAGTCTGCAATCAAAAGATGGTGAAATTTTAGTTTGAGAGATCAGTAAAGTAGATGATATAATTCAGTCTCTGTAAACCAATGAGATTATACTTTTTGTCTAGACACTGTATGAAAATATCAAAAATTAGAATTTGGCAATTTGTTTTTAACTGATAATTATGGAACAGCGGGGTGATCCCGTTGCGACTATGATGATAAACCTTGATTAATCATATGGAGCTTCACCTGCTTAATTATCCTCATTGTACATCCTCATTATTCTCTGCTTTAACAATTTATTAAGATAAAAGTAGTATTTTTTCTTTTGTTCTTTCTTTTGGATAA
This sequence comes from Hemerocallis citrina, assembly GCA_017893485.1. NCBI lineage: Eukaryota > Viridiplantae > Streptophyta > Magnoliopsida > Asparagales > Asphodelaceae > Hemerocallis > Hemerocallis citrina. The sequence goes on from CM030359.1 coordinate 279,669,086, forward strand.
CACATAAGATAAGAGTAGCTACCTTTTCATAATTGAAGAAGGTTTACAGTCACTGTTCAGCAGTTCTACTAAAGATATAATAGAGTTATCAGTGAAATTCTTCATCTGGGTTTTCGGAAAAAAACTCTCAAACGCATCCATCTTGATCTTTAGTTGCTTACATATTCAGAGGAATTATTGAAACAATGTAATTCATCACATGTTTCAGTTATAATTCTCAATTACACATCCATGGACTAGTAATAACTTGGAACCTTTCCCTAAATCAGTAAAAACATTTTGCCCAAATTCAGTAAATTACGACAATGTGTTTTCCAATGCAGCATGGCCTTTCGGTCAAACGAAGTAATAAATCTTTAGATGCTAATGATAACTGAAAGATAATTAATCTAATATGCAATAAATAGCCTATCCAAATTTAGAGGTAGATTCATCAAGTCAACAAGTTTGAATCAAAAATTGCATAGAAGAGTTGAAACAACATGGATAGAGCTAACCTCAATAATCACATGCATGTCGAACTCTTTGGTGTTGAGGCCAATGCCTTCATAGAAAGCAGTTCTTTGGCAATCGTTAAGGTACATGGTCACATAGACCTGAAATGATTCAGAAAGTTAATTATTGATAAGCATCCAAAGCTTGTGATTTACTGACCATGTTATACTTAATTACTTAATTTTCTCAAATTCTCACCCTACATTTCATTATTACTTCATAGATTTGTGTATGTGTGTGGAAGAAACAATCAGAAGTGTCAATAAGAGAAGGGGTTTTTAAAAGTTACCGAAAGGCAGAAGAATCGGGACCACAGTTTTGCCTTCCAGTCATTCAGGAACTGAGGCTGAGCTTTGAGCAAAGCAGAGAAGAAATCCCCATGTCTGTTCTCATCCTGACACCAGTTCTCAAAGTACTTGAAGATAGGGTAGACTTGGAACTCAGGGTTAGCCTTCAAGTGCCTGTAGATGGTAATGTACCTCCAGTATCCTATCTTTTCTGACAGGTACGTCGCATAAAAGATGAACTTTGGCTTGAAAAATGTGTACTTCCTAGCCTTAGTAAGGAACCCCAGGTCCAGTGCCAGATTGAAGTCGGAGAGACCCTTGTTCAGAAACCTTCAAATACAACCCAAAACAACAGACAAAAACCCAGATTTACTACGGCTAATTAATTCTTCGAATTGTTTCTCATTGCAGCTCTAAGCAATAGATACTTACCCAGCGTGTCTGGCTTCGTCCCTTGACATAAGGGAAAATATCTCAGCCACCACTGGGTTGGTTTTCTGTCATAACATTAGATTCATCATGGAATTAGCATAATGAACGGACTGAAAGTTGAAAGTAACATTAGTTTTGTTATGGAATTAACAGAATAAATAGATTCAATCTCTAATCTCTAATCTCTAATCTCTAATCTCTAATATTATAATGGGAGAGTTGGAGTTGGAGTTGTCGTTTGTAAACATACCAATTTACGTGTATCGCGAGCATAACTAATACGAAGAAGGTCTCATGTCCGAGGCCAGACTACATCGGAGTTTTTACTTTAAAAATATATATATATATATATTTATTAAGACGTGCATTGCACGTGTAAAATACTAGTCATACAAAGCTTATCTTTAGCCAGATTCTTGTCCATCAGCAATAGTCCATTGCATCATATTTCCTATTATACCCTATAAAACCCAAACTACCCGTAACACCTCTAATATTATAATGGAAAAAGGCCTTAGTGTCATTTGTAAATCTACCAACGCGTACAACGCACGTGCATAATTATTATAAAAGAGGTCTTATGTTTAAACCTTGACTAGTCTGAATTTTTACTTTAAAAAAACTACGTTTATTAAGACGTACATCGCACGTGTAAATCATTAGTTTCCAGTAACTCGTTATAGTATGCATCCTTTTTCCAATCCCAAAACGATCAATGACTAGTAAACTTTACAAGTTTGTGTCATTTTGGGCATATTACCAAATCCGTCACTCTTGCATCCAGAGATAAAACTAGATCATCAATTTACAAAAAAATTATGTTACTTCTAGTGAGTTGTAGAGTTGCAGTCTTGCAGATATAAGTGGAGTATAAGAAGGGCTATAATCGAACCTTGAGCCTTCGGCCGAGCTCTTTGTAGAGCAAAAACCCGGAGAACTCAGCAGTGCATGACCTCTCAAGAAACTCGACGAAAATCTGCCTCAACGGCCCCTGCATCTTGTCAGCAGCCTCCTTGAACTCGGTATTCCTGACAAAGTGAGTCTGGTTATAGTCAGTCTTGAACTCATTCAACAGCGCGTCGAACTCCTCCTGGTTCAAGTTGCTGTTCATCTCCTTATTGAACAGCATCTCCATCTCATCAAAGTCAGTGGTGTAGAACCTTGGTGCCAGGAGTGTCTCCTTGATTTGGGTTTTCGCGGCCCTGTTCTTCTTCGGCTTTTGGTCAGTGGCGGTGGCGGTGGCTCTTACGCGAAAGTCCGGCCTTGTTGAGAGTGCAGTAATGCTCCTCCTGTTGAATTTAGGGATGGTTGGGGTTCTGATGACGAAGAGCTCAGCTGCTGCTGCTGCCATGGTGGTAGTTTGCTATTGCTAGCTAGGTAGTTGTTGGATTTGATTTTGATTGGGGTGGGTGGGTGGGTGGGTATAAAACTGAGAGGGGAGGGGAGTGATAGGGTATCTTACCCTATCATGTTCAATCCATGGGAATCTATGGCTTCTAATAGTGTCTTGACATGTGGAAGCCAATATTTCTCGTGGGCAGTCTTTGATTGGGAACTGAACTGGTGTGTGTCTGGTTAGTTATGAAACTGGTGGTCGTGAAAGCAATACAATGGGGATGGGTTGCTCTGAGGTGCAAAGTTTACAGCATAACTAGTGTTACCTGTATAAATTGCACAGACTAAATTAATTTTAATGTACTCATAAAATTAGATAAAAATTTAAAAAGTGTGAGACAATTAGGAAAAATTAACTCTTCAAAAGTATAATTTAGTAAAATTTATCCTAAAACATACGCTCACAGTCCGGCTTTTATATACATCCTGACCAACAATACTCAGATTCTGACCCGCCACATCTCGACCCTCCCCCTCCCAAATCCACACCTTATTAGATGCATTCTCCCTCATCTCCTGCATCTCCATCATCCTCAACTGCAGCGACATCCTCTTCTCCAACATTCCCCTCCACCTCTCCGTCTGCCTCACCTACCTACCTCCTAGGGGTGGCAACCAGGTCGGGTCGACCTGCAGCCCGCTCAGTCGAAACCGGCCCGCTCTAGACCAGTTCGGGTCAGGGTGCGCACAAAATGCTCGCCAACCCGCTTCAAAAGCGCGACCTGCCCGCAACCCGACCGGCCATCCCGCTTCAAAAGCGCGACCCGCCCACAACCCGACCCGCCAACCCGCGGGTCAGAGGACCGTTTGACCCAAACTTGTAGTACCCCGTATTTTTAAAAATATTGTTTTGAGAATATTAAATGAGTTAAAATAGTTTTTGGTGATTTAATAAATATTTATCTAAAAAAAAATTATCTTCTTACACGTGCAAAACACGTGCAAGTATTTTCTCGGGAGGTTCAAAAGCCAAAAATTGTTTTGGGGAAACTCATTATTTATTATTTGAGATTATTTGTGATTTTTCTAGATTTTTATGACAATGGTTGGACCCATTTGCAAATATTTCAAAACGAAGGACTTTTGTGCAAAATTACCAAATGGGGGTGAAACTCCAGATTTTTGTGCTGGAAATAATGCCTAGTCAATTCAAGAGTAAAAAGTTTACGTTTCGTTTCAACACATTTGATATATTTTACAAGTTTTGATAAAAGAGGATCTTTTTGTAAAATTGCTATTTGAAGGGATGAAATTGCAAAATTGTTTTTTGGGTTTTTCCTACAGTGCTGGCTGATGCCTGTGGAGAATCTTTTGATTTTTGAACCAAATTAAATTGGTTTTAACTAATTTTCTAGTATGGGGATCTATTTATGTAAAAGTATATTTGAAAGGGAGTATTTTACAAATGTACTCAAAAACCCTAGAATCTTTAATCCCGACCTATTTAGGATGTAGTGTAGCCGTCATCTTGCTGCACAACACAGAGGATTTCTTATTTCTTATTATTTTGGGAGTTCTAAAGATAAGATCTTGGATTTCTTACTAAGGATGGGCTTTCTTTACTTTCTATTCGTCTTCGTTCGATTCTTTCAACAAGGTGAGTGATGTAATTGTTTTGTTTAGTTCTTTGAATGTCTTATGTGGTGTTTTCTTTACTAGAAAGCATGCTTGAGTTTTGGTATGAATATATATATGATGGATTGGATGAATTGATGAATTAAAATTGGATCTTTTATGAAACCCTAAGTTGTTTATGAGTAAAATTTGCATGTGAATGATTTGAGATTGTTAAATAACCTAATATAAATCATGAGTAGGCTACTTCTTTTGGATTATTGCTGATTTGATTGTATATGGTGAATGTTATGCATAAATAGATTAAAGATGAGATTTTTTTTAAACTATTGGTGAGTTGGATGAATGAGACTTGGTCATGTTAATGTTAAATTTGTTGATGTTCATGAGTTAAAGATGGTGATTTGAGTTGAGGAAATTGTGAGAAGGACTAATGAATTAAAAAATCATGTCTTGAAGATTGGAGTTGTGATAACTAGATTTGGATTTGATGCTTTATGAATGAATTGGAGATTTCGTGAATTTATGAAGTTTTTACTTGGATTTGAATTGCTCAATTATTAAAGATTTAATCTGAACATTTGTCTATTCCTAAATTGATGAATTTGTGAAATTTCTTTGGTGCACAAACTTACATGAACGCTATTACATGAATATCCTATTTTGTTGTTTCAAAGGAATCGAGTCTTTAAGTGTTTTTGAAGATTTTGGTATCTCAACATATTTTGGTATTAATTTGGGTTGAAACATAATACAAAGGTCTTTTGATATATGATTGGTTCTTAAAAACTTTATTTTTGATATATGCATATATTCATGTTTCAATTTGAAGGAATTCATGAAAAATCTATTTTTATCAATTCAAAGTGGTTTTGATGATTTTTATCGGCTCCTATATACCCTACAAGTTGTATTTGATCCTATCAGAAATATGCTTTTCGCAGAATTCGTTTTTATAAAGTAAATCTTTGTATCGGTTGAAACATGCATAACCCAAATTGCAGTCTGTAGGTGTGACAGTCGACTGGTATGTTTCGACAGTCGACCGCCGCTACCTGGCTACTGTGTTTTATTGTTTCCTTGAAATTTTGCGCTGAACAGTCGACTGACCCATTTTCCAGTCGACTGTCTCTGCTCTATTTTGATGTTTTCTCGAAGTTTTGGATTTTCGCTCTGGACAGTCGACCGATGACTTTTACAGTCAACCGTCATTACTTAGAATTATTTTTCTTAAAAAATGTTGAATTTTCGCTCTGGTCAGTCGGCCGATGACTTTTACAGTCGACTACCATTACTTAGAATTATTTTCTTGAAGTGATTTTTCAAAGGAAGAAGAAGGTTTCGAAAGTGGCTGCAGTGGTATCCATGTTGATGATTCCAGAAGAAGTCAGAGGCATTCTAGTTGCGAGGGATTTTCTTACAGTATTCTTGGAGGATTTGCCAGGATTGTCGCCGCAGCGAGATGTGGAGTTTTGTATTAATGTTCTGCCAAGGAGTGCTCCAATTTCTAAAGCTCCGTACAGGATGACACCTATAAAGCAAGATGAAGTGAAGAAGCAAATTGAGGAATTGTTAAGTAAGGGTTTTATTAGGCCGAGGTCTTCACCATGGGGTGCGCCAGTGTTGTTAGTCAAGAAGAAGGATGAGTCAATGAGGATGTGTATTGACTATTGGGAGTTGAATAGGGTGACTATTCAGAACAAGTATCCGCTTCCACGGATTGATGATCTGTTCGACAGGCATCGAGGAGCAGCTGTGTTTTTGAAGATTGATTTGAGATCAGGGTATCATCAGGTTCGAGTCAAGGAGGAAGATGTGAGTAAAACAGCTTTCAGGACTCGTCATGGGCTCTATGTGTTTTTGGTGATGCCATTCGGGTTGACGAATGTGCCGACAATATTCATGGATATGATGAATTGGATTTTGAGGCCATTTGTTGACTCCTTCGTGGTTGTTTTCATTGATAATATTTTGGTGTATTAGAAGTCGGAGGAGGATCATTCTATGCACTTGACAGAGGTATTACAGAAATTGCAGGAGCATAACTTATATGCCAAGTTATCGAAGTGTGAGTTTTGGAAGTTTGAGGTAGCTTTTCTTGGTCATATCATTTCTAAGGAGGGAGTGGCCACTGATCCTCAGAAGGTTGAAGCAGTGAAGGATTGGCCCAGGCCAACAACTGTGAAGGAAGTCAGTTTCTTGGGTTTGGCTGAATACTACAGGAGATTTATTCAGGGCTATTCTCAGATTGTAGTTCCTTTGACAGGTTTGACTCGGAAGAATGTGGCATTAACATGGACAGATAAGTGTGAGGCGAGTTTCCTTGAGCTAAAGGAGAGGTTGACGACTGTACCTATCCTGGCTTTGCCACAAGCTGGGAAGGATTATGATATCTATAGTGATGCATCTCTCAGAGGTTTGGGGTGTGTCTTGATGCAAGAAGGCAAGGTTATTGCCTATGGTTCGAGGCGTCCGCATGAGAAGAATTATCCGACGCATGATCTGGAGCTAGCAGCTATTATCTTTGTCTTGAAGCAGTGGAGGCATTATGTATATGGTGAGAAGGTCAACATGTATACTGACCACAAGAGCCTGAAGTATATTTATCAGCAAAATGATCTAAAACTTAGGTAGAGGAGGTGGTTAGAAGTGTTGGAAGACATTCTTCCCGAGATTAAGTATCATTTGGATAAGGCGAATAGCTGATGGACTTAGCAGGAAGAGTAGTTATCGAGTTTGATCACTACTCAGAGTGAGTTGGCAGCAGAGATTGATCGGGCAGGTATCGAGGTGGTACTGCAGAATTGGAGGGCATCTTTGGCTCAGTTGAAGCTGCAGCCTTCTTTGAGAGAGAGGATTGTGGAAGGTCAAAAATCAGATGCAGAGATCCAGAAGATGTTGCAACAGGTTTCCGATGGCAAGTTGTCAGAGTTCTATGTCCAAGATGGAGTGCTATGGATGGGTGAGAGGTTGTGTGTCCCGGAGAATGCAGACTTGAGAGAGAGTATCTTGCAGGAGGCACACAGTACTTTGTTGTCAGTACATCCTGGAGGCACAAAGATGTACAAGGACATCAAACAAAACTTTTGGTGGTCCGGTATGAAGAGGAATGTGGCAGATTTTGTGGCGAGGTGTCTGACTTGTCAGCAGATCAAAGCAGAAAATCAGAAACATGGAAGTTTGTTGCAGCCATTGCCCATTTCGGAGAGGAAATGAGAAAATATCAGTATGGATTTCATCACGGGTTTGCCGCAGAGTTCGAAAGGCAATGACTCGATTTGGGTTATTGTGGACCGTTTGACCAAGTCAGCTCACTTTTTGGCCATGAAGATTACTTGGTCGTTGGAAAAGTTGGCAGAACTATATATAGGTTAGATTATGAGACTTTATGGAGTTCCTGTGTCAATTGTGTCTGACAGGGATGCGAGGTTCACTTCGAGGTTTTGGAAGAGTCTGCAAGAGGCTTTAGGTACCAGAACTGATTTCAGTACCGCTTTTTATCCGCAGACTGATGGTCAGACTAAAAGGGTGAATCGGGTATTGGAAGGTATGATGCAGGCTTGTGTTATGGATTTCGGTGGTAGTTAGGAAAGGTACTTGGCATTGATTGAGTTTGCTTATAACAACAGTTACCATGCGAGTATCGGGATGGCTCCAAATGAGGCACTGTACGGAAGGAAGTACAGGATGCCTGTTTGTTGGTATGAGGTTGGCGAGAGGTAGATGTTTGGGCCCGAGATTGTGCAGCAAACATCGGAGAAAATTGAATTGATTCGCAAAAGGTTGGTTGAAGCCCAGAGTCGGCAGAAGAGTTATGCAGACACTCGAAGGAGGGACTTGGAGTTTGAGGTTGGGGATGTAGTTTTCCTCAAGGTGTCACCGACCAAGGGAGTGATCAGGTTTGGTAAGGAAGGCAAGTTGGTGGCAAGGTATATTGGGCCATACAGGATTTTGGGGAGGATTGGTAAGACGGCATATAGGCTGGAGCTTCCAGAGGAGTTGGCGCAAGTGCATGATGTGTTCCATGTGTCGCTGTTGAGGAAGTATATGCCAGATCAGAGTCATCAGTTGGTGGAGGTTCCTGAAGGTCTACAGGTGAACTTGAGTTGCAAGGAACAGCCTGTAGAGATCGTTGATCGTAGGGAGAAGATTCTAAGGAGCAAGGTGATACCTATGGTCAAGGTGTTGGGGAGGAATCAGTAGTTCGAGGAGGCTACTTGGGAGCCCGAGGATCGCATGCAGATGGATTTCCCTGAGCTTTTTGTATAATTGTATTCCTTTTATGTGGTTGTATTCCTTCTTGATGGCTGTACTTTCGAGTGAGTTGTATTTCTTTTATTTGATTATGTTCTCAAGTGCAACTGTATTCTTTGAAGTATGTTTCCATTTATGAGATTTGCATTCCTTTCGTTCGTATATTTGGTTGGACCCTATTAGTGATAGTTCTGAGGACAAAATTCTTCTAAGGAGGGAGTGATTTAGTACCCCGTATTTTTAAAAATATTGTTTTGAGAATATTAAATGAGTTGGTTTTTGGTGATTTAATAAATATTTATCTAAAAAAAAATTTTATCTTCTTACACATGCAGAACACGTGCAAGTGTTTTCTCGGGAGGTTCAAAAGCCAAAAATTGTTTTGGGGAAACTCATTATTTATTATTTGAGATTATTTGTGATTTTTCTATATTTTTCTGACAATGGTTGGACCCATTTGCAAATATTTCAAAAAGAATGACTTTTGTGCAAAATTACCAAATGGGGGTGAAACTCCAGATTTTCGGATTTTTGGGCTGGAAATAATGCCTAGTCAATTCAAGAGTAAAAAGTTTACCATTCGTTTCAACACATTTGATATATTTTACAAGTTTTGATAAAAGAGTATCTTTTTGCAAAATTGCTATTTGAAGGGATGAAATTGCAAAATTGTTTTCTGGGTTTTCCCTACAGTGCCGGCTGATGCCCGTGGAGGATCTTTTGATTTTTGAACCCAATTAAATTGGTTTTAACTAATTTTCTAGTATGGGGATCTATTTATGTAAATGTATATTTGAAAGGGAGTATTTTGCAAATGTACTCAAAACCCTAGAATCTTTAATCCCGGCCTATTGAGGGTGTAGTGCAGCCGTCATCTTGCTGCACAACACAGAGGATTTCTTATTTCTTATTATTTTGGGAGTTCTAAAGAGAAGATCTTGGATTTCTTGCTAAGGAGGGACTTTCTTTACTTTCTATTCGTCTTCGTTCGATTCTTTCAACAAGGTGAGTGATGTAATTGTTTTGTTTTGTTTTTTGAATGTCGTATGTGGTGTTTCCTCTACTAGAAAGCATGCCAGGGTTTTGGTATGCATATATATACGATGGATTGGATGAATTGATGAATTAAAATTGGATCTTTTATGAAACCCTAAGTTATTTATGAGTAGAATTTGTATGTGGATGATTTGAGATTGTTAAATAACCTAATATAAAACATGAGTAGGCTACTTCTTTTGGATTATTGCTGATTTGATTGTATATGGTGAATGTTATGCATAAATAGATTAAAGATGATATTTTTTTAAAAACTATTGGTGAGTTAGATGAATGCGACTTGGTCATGTTAATGTTAAATTTGTTGATGTTCATGAGTTAAAGATAGTGATTTGAGTTGAGAAAATTGTGAGAAGGACTAATGAATTAAAAGATCATGTCTTGAGGATTGGAGTTGTGATAACTAGATTTGGATTTGATGCTTTATGACTGAATTGGAGATTTCGTGAGTTTATGAAGTTTTTACTTGGATTTGAATTGCTCAATTATTAAAGATTTAATCTGAACATTTGTCTATTCCTAAATTGATGAATTTGTAAAATTTCTTTGGTGTACAAACTTGCATGAACGCTATTACATGAATATCCGATTTTGTTGTTTCAAAGGAATTAAGTCTTTAATAAGTGTTTTTGAAGATTTTGGTTATATCTTAACATATTTGGTATTAATATGGGTTGGAACATAATACGAAGGTCTTTTGATGTATGATTGGTTTTTAAAAACTTTATTTTCAATATATGCACATATTCATGTTTCAGTTTGAAGGAATTCATGAAAAAGCTATTTTTATCAATTCAAAGTGGTTTTTATTGTTTTTATGGGCTCCTATATACCCTACAAGTTGTATTTGATCCTATCTGAAATATGCTTTTTGCAGAATTCGTTTTTAGAAAGTAAATCTTCGTATCGGTTGAAACATGCACAACCCAAATTGCAGTCTGCAGGTGTGACAGTCGACTGGTATGTTTCGACAGTCGACCATCGCTATCTGGCTGCTGTGTTTTCTCATTTCCTTGAAATTTCGTGCGGAACAGTCGACTGACCCATTTTCTAGTCGACTGTCTCTGCTCTGTTTTGATGTTTTCTTGAAGTTTTGGATTTTCTCTCTGGACAGTCAATCGATGACTTTTACAGTCGATCGTCATTACTTAGAATTATTTTCTTAAAAAATATTGGATTTTCGCTCTGTACAGTCGACCGATGACTTTTACAGTCGACTGCCATTACTTAGAATTATTTTCTTGAAGTGCTGGTTTTTTGCTCTGGACAGTCGACTGTTACTGATATTTCTTGAGTTATTTTGATGTTCTTTAAACGATTGATTCTTTAAATATTTTTAGGATCTATAACTCACTGTCCTAAATATTATCTTTCTACAGAACATATGTTTTCAAGATATTTTATTGTTGGGTTTAGATAGTAGCGTGTGAGTTTCTAGAGGTTGTGTGGGTCCCTAGTATGCCGGTAGTTGAGTTATTGTGTTTTGGGCTTATTGAGGCATATTTGTTGAACAGTTGTTGAGTTAAGTCTGGTAGGTACACCATCTCTAGGAGGTTCAAAATTGAATTAATTAACTTAAAAAGATAAGGACAGGCACTAGTGGTGATATGATGAATAAGAACATAGGTTATGGACCTCAGTATGGCTTGCGGTGTGAGATAATCCCCGGAATTATCCAGGTGTGAGTGAAATAGTCTCCGGAATTACCTGTGGTGTGGGATTGATCTCCGGAATTATCGGGATCGAGGCGACACTCATGTGGTATTTGTGTGATGAGGTGCCATAGCTTGCGGTGTGGGGTATTCTTGAAGATTTCTAGGTGTGAGTGAAATAGTCTCCGGAATTATCTGTGGATAAAGTTTGACCTCCGAAATTATCGCGACATGGGCTAATACTCACAGTTTACCTATATCTCGTAGTAGTTATCTTGGTAAGATTAGTTGCATGGCGGGGGACTAAACCCCATAAAGTGGAGACGTTAAGGGATTGCACTGGACCTATGTAGAGTGGGATGCATAGAATTCGACAAGTACACATTAGAGAGTCAGCATATAGTATTGTGTTTTCTTGTTTCAGTTTATGCATGTGTTTTTCCTGTTTTCTACACTTGACACTTAGTCTGTCTACATTTGATGTTTTTCATGTTTCATTGCTATTTCTTAATTTATTTATTCTTATCTTTATTACCGGTTGTTTATGATTCCATGTTTCATGTTCTATTTATGTTGCATTGTTTTTATGTCACTCACACCGTTATGGCTGACCCCTGTAGTTTTGGCGGTTAGGGTTATCTCTAGACTCATGTTTTACAGGTGATTACCTATAGCATTGGGATTTGGATGCATGAGATAGAATGACGATAAAGCTTATGAAAATTGTTAAGAAGGTGTTGTAATGTAATGACTTTAATTCAAGGTGTTTGTTTTTTTTCCGCTGTGTTTTGTAATGAACTAATGTAATAAAGGTTGAAAGAAAAATTTATCTGTATTTTTGGCTATGTTTACTATTATAATTGAAGTTGATGCTGGGAATTGTGCCACGTATTTCTGAGATATCATATTGGAAATTCGGGGCGCTACAAAACTAGTCGACCATTAATTCCATTTTAACCCTATAAATACCCCATATTCCCAATACAAATTTTCACACCTCTTCTACTCTCTCTACTACAATTTTACAATCTCAAATTCTCAAATCAATCAACAACGTTTTTACAATTCTGATCGCATCGAAGGCGTCGACAAATTCTCTCAACGATTTTTTCATCAAATTTTCTACCAACTACTTCTTCTACCACTACCGACGACTACCGCATTCAACTTCTTCTGCCACTACCGACGACTACATCTCTACGACTACGTCTTCTACAACTCTCTCTTCACTATTATTTTCTTTCATTTACGTATTCGATTATTTCCGAAGTACGGTATCAAAATTCTACGACTCTCTCCTCTCTTTATTTTTTTTGTAGTATTTTTTGTTTGTATCATATTTGTTTGTTGGTTTTCCGAATTTCTCTTTCTCAACCCTCTTATTGTATTCTAGATTTTTTTTTAAAACTTATCTCGCCTAGATTGTATTTAATTTTTTCTTATATACTATTATATCAACATGTCAAGATCACGAGGTAGTGGCTGTACTCAAAGTGGAAAAGATTTCACTGGCACTTCTCGTATGCCTCCTATTGTCCGACAAATTAAGCTCGCCGAAGAGTACCCTATGACCGCACACATTGGTATGCACGATGTGTTCCCACAAGACATAGACATAGAAGAGGAAACACAAACACAACAAACCGAAACAATACAACCGGGTAGAAGTAGAAAAACTAGAGGGAAAATATGTGATTGACACAAATTTTATGACTATATTCCGGACGAAGAAAATCTGGGTGTAGGTCTAAAAATTTGTAAAACTTGTTCCGGGCTATACAAATGGAAGAAGGGTGAGGGGATGGGTACAATAAATTGACACATAAAAAATGTACACAAGGAACTTCTTGTAGACTTACCTGGCTAACAAAAAATTCACCATAGGACCTGTCTAATTGATAGCCACTTTTATGATCCTGAACTTGTTCGTCGGGAAATGGCCCGACTAGTAATTAAGGAAGAGTTACCATTTTCCTATTCCGAGAGTAGGAACTTAAAGTCTTTTAATCAAACCTCATTAAACCCGCATTTTAAAAGAATCTCTAGAAATACTTTGAAGTCCGGTTGTTTTCAAATGTACACCGAAATGAGAGATGGTTTGATTGCTATTTTATGAAGTTTAACTTATAGAGTTTCTTTAACTTCCGATTGTTGGAAGGGTTGCAACAATATTCCAATGATAGGAATAGCTTGTCATTAGATCGACAGTCATTGGATGCTTCAAAAAAGGATCATATCACTTGTCGTGTTGCCCTAACCCCATAGTGGTATTAAAATTGCAAATCGTATTTTAGAAATTTGCGATCTTTTTCATATTCGTGATAAAATTATGTGTATTAGTTTTGATAATGCATCTAACAACAATACATCAATTAGTATATTACAAACACAATTAGCTCCTCCATGTTTAGAAATTTTTCATATTAGGTGTGCATGTCATATTTTAAATTTATGTGTTCAAGATGCATTAAAAATAGCCGACCCATATATAGTTAACATTAGAAATTGTGTACATTTTATTGCATTAAGTGACACCATATTTCACGAATGGAATGAATGGTGTAAGCTTTAAAATGTACATTTTAGAAAATTTCCAAACGATGTGAAACATCGATGTAACACTACTTTTGATTTGTTACATGTTGTTACTCAATATAAAGCATTTATAAATAATTTTTGACTTGCAAAAAATATACCAATTTTTCAATTGACTACCGAAGCTCGGTATTATGTTGAATCTTTGTTAAATTTTTTTAGAACCTTTTAAAACCGCAACTTTAAAATTTTAAAAATCTTATGAATCTACTTCTAGTAGCATTTTTATTTCAATAATTACTATGATGCAAACTTTTAAAGAAATGATCGATGATATTTATATTGGTCATATTGTGAAACCTGCATACACAAAAATTTTGAAGTATTTCAGTCTTCCTCCTATGTTGTATTGTAATGCTACTGTGATGGATCCTCGTATCAAATTAGAAGGTACGATGAGTTTGATTGAAATAATTTTTTACTTTACTTAGAGATGAATCTCCAATTGATTGCAACACATTTTTAGCTAACTTTGAATCGACATTAAATAACTTGTATGATTTTTATGATAGAAATTTTGCATCTTGTAGTACAGCTAGTTTAATTAGTTATTCTCTGCTACTTTTAGAGGTAAGGTTAAGAATAAATTAGATGATGCCACTTTTAATTTACTTGGACAAATTCAATCAAATAAATCTAGGACTAATCGACCAAATAAATTACATTGGTATAATCAACAAGATTCTGAAAGTTTTACTTCTACACTTGATATTTCACGATGGTGGAAAGACCATGAACATATAGTATTCTTAAATATATGGCTAAAGATCTACTAACTCCTCATGTCTCTACAGTTGCTTCAGAAAGTGCTTTTTCTACAAGTGGCAGGGTTCTAACCGATATCAGGAATCGCTTGAAGCTCTAATCGTTAGAGATGCTCGTCTGCACGGAAGACTGCATGAATGCCGAAGATAGGACTCAAGAAAAATGGTTTGACAGGTTTACAAGTGGAAGAAACTTGCCGGAAGAACAACAACAACAACAATAACAACCAACATGAAGAATTGAAGACCAACAACAACAACAACAAATTGAAGACCAACAAATTGAAGAAAATTGTAAATGTATAAAAATTTGTAAAAAAATCTTTATTTCTTATAAAAAATTGAAAAATTGAAGAAAATTGTAATTGTATAAAACAATTTTTAATAAATCTTTGTTTCTTATAAAAAAAAGTTGAAAGTTTGTATAAGTTGAAATCATATGAATAATATATACATTTCTTTTATAGCAATTTCACTCTTTGATTCTTATTATTACTGTTACATTTTTTTAGTCTTATTATTATTACATTTTGTTAAGTTATGATTTCAACAAGCCAACCCGCGACCCAAGTTAAAAAAAATAGTTGAAATCAGCGAGCCAACCCGCGACCCGACCTGACCCGGGTTGGACCTGAATGGATTCTCGGGGTTAGCCGGGTCGAGATTTCGCTAATCCAACCTAGCCTGGCCTGGCCTAGTTAACAAACTGACCCGACCCGAACCCACCCTATTTTGGTTCCAACCCGGGCGGGTTCGACCCGACCCGCCCCGCCCCAGTCGACCCGATTGCCAACCCTAATAGTAGTATCTCCTTACCAAATCTCATTCTTGTACCCGATACCGCAGTCATCCTCATCTTCAACCTGTACTTTTCCCCAAATTCAAAATTTGAGATTTCAAAAACATAAATTAGAAATTGAAAATTAAATGAGGTACTACATTACGGTTTCATAAATTAATACATACTCCACACATAGATATAATTGATTTAGGTAAGTAAAAATTTTCAAAACTATTTTTTCATAGATACATTGCGTGCTACATAGGTATTATCGAACACTTAATAAGCAAAATACAGTTCTAAAAATGAAGTACCATACTTATAGGTTTGAGACCTTTACTGTTTTTTTTAAATAAAAATGTACGTACTGCACGTGTTAATCAATATGAATTCTCCTTTTTGCTCTCCTTTCTTTATTTCAAAATAGGGAATGACTCTTCTATTAGTATAATATATAGATATAAGTGATGTGGTTTGTTTTTGGGAGGCGTATGGATGCACTAGGTGTGAGTTCTTACTCGATTTGTATTGAGAGAGGAAGCTCCTATGCAGATGACCCTCGGCCGGGCGAACGGTACGGAGGTAGGTGGTAGTGAGGTGGAGGCTGGATGCTCGGCTCGGATCGGGAGGCTCGGATCTGAGGTCTCGTGTACCTACAAACGGTCTAGGAACACCGAGGTTGGTCCTGGTGGCAGACCCTCCGACGATCTAGTCATCTACTGAGAGAGAGTAACAGTAACTAGGGTTTGAGTGGGAAAAGATTGATTACATGGATCAAGGGGTAGGGGTCTAGTATTTATAGGAGAACTCAACCGGGTCTGGATCCGTTTGGGGCCGGGTCTGGACCCGGTTGCCCATGGAGTTGAAGCCGTGGAAACCCGGGTGGTATAGGGCTGACGTGGCCAGGGCCCGGGCAGTTTCCGGGCTGACGTGGCAGAGGCCCGGGCGGTTTTCCGGTGCTGACGTGGCAGACCTAGATGATCTGGAGGTGTGCTCATTTTGAGGGGATCCTGTGGCCCAAGAGGGGCCACGTCATCCAACCCATATCACAAGCCCCACACTCCTAGAGGGCTGGGTGAACCAGCCGTGTAGGAGTGGTTCTTTGCCTCTGTAGGAAGAGCAGGGTGGAGGGTGCGGTGAGAAAGTAGGATTTGCTACTTTCAGAAGAGGCCAGGGGTTAGGAGGAAGGGATCCCTCATCGGAGTTTGCGCAGGATGCTGTGTAGAGGGGTCGGAGTGACGCTTGCCGAGCCTTAGGGTCGGCAGACGTGCCCCTGGTCGGCAAACGAACCTCGGGGGGTCAGTGGACGATCCTCTCGCTAGTTGGAAGTGCGAGGGGATGTCGAGGTCCGTACGATTGAGGCTCGGTTTGCCAAGTGTCTAGGGTTGGCGGACGAGTTTCGAGGGTCGGCAGACGATCCCCTCGCTAGATGGAAGAGCAAGGGGATGCCAACGCTTGTTGGGTTAGAGATCGGCTCGCCGAGCATATAGGGTCGGTAGGCAAGCATTGATGGTCGGTGGACGAGCTTCGAGGGTCGGCAGACGACCCCCTCGCTAGTTGGAAGAGCAAGGGGATGCCAACGCCTGTTGGGTTGGAGATCGGCTCACCGAGCATAAAGGGTCGATCGGCGAGCCCCTCGCTTGAGGAGAATTTTTGGGGCTCGCGATTTCATCCGAGCTCCGAGCCTCCTGGGAATAGAGGAGGGCTGTAGGGGCTCGTGGTGTCATCCGAGCTCCGAGCCCCTTGTGAATAGGGGAGTGCTTCTGGGGCTTGCGGTGACATCCGAGGTCCGAGCCCCTATACTTGGTAGTAGCGACTGGATGATTTCATTGTATTTAATGCTTTAGGAGTCCTGACGGCTGGCATTGGTCGGCATTGTCGAGCGCCTGGGGTCGGCAGAGGAGCTAGAAGGTCGGCAGACGGTCCTCTCGCTAGTTGGAAGAGCGAGATGACGTCGAGGTTAGGTGAGATGGGGCTCGGTTTGTCGAGCTCTGGGGGTCGGCAGTCGAGCCCCCTGCCTGTGGGATAGAGGGAGACTCTGGGGCTTACGGTGTCATTTGAGCTCCGAGCCCCTTATAAATAGGGGAGGACTCTGGGGCCCGCGGTGTAATCCGAGCTCCGAGCCCCTGTGAATAGGGGATGCTGTTTTATGGCTCGCGACGCCATCCGAGCTTCGAGCTTCCTAAATAATACAGAGGGGAGTTTGCAGCTCGCGATGTCATCCGAGCTCCGAGCTTTATGAACAAAAATAGAGGTGGGGCACGTGGTGCCATCCGAGCGTCGACCCTTCTGTATAACTAGAGGATGATTCTGGGGCTCGCGGTGTCATCCAGGCATCGACCCTTCTGTAAAAATAGAAGAGGAATTGTGGCTGGCACTGCCATCCGAGCGTCGACCCTTCTGTAAAAATAGAAGAGGAATTGTGGCTTGCGGTGCCATCCGAGCGTCGATCCTCTTGTAAAAAATAGAAGAGGAATTGTGGCTCGCGATGCCATCCGAGCGTCGACCCTTCTAAAAAATAGAAGAGGAATTGTGGCTGGCGCTGCCATCCGAGCGTCGACCCTTCTGTAAAAATAGAAGAGGAATTGTGGCTCGCGGTGCCATCCGAGCGTCGACCCTCCTGTAAAAAATAGAAGAGGAATTGTGGCTCGCGATGCCATCCGAGAGTTGACCCTTCTGAAAAATAGAAGAGGAATTGTGGCTCACGGTGCCATCCGAGCGTCGACCCTTCTGTAAAAAATAGAAGAGGAATTGTGGCTCGCGGTGCCATCCGAGCGTCGACCCTTCTGTAAAAATAGGAGAGGAATTGTGGCTCACGGTGCCATCCGAGCGTCGACCCTTCTGTGGAATAGAAGGAAAATTTTGGCTCGCGGTGCCATCCGAGCGTCGACCCTTTTGAAAAATTAGAAGAGGAATTGTGGCTCGTGATGCCATCCGAGCATCGACCCTTCTGTAAAAATAGAAGAGGAATTGTGGCTCGCGATGCCATCCGAGCGTCGACCCTTCTGTAAAATAGAAGGAGAATTATGGCTCGCGGTGCCATCCGAGCATCGACCCTTCTGAAAAAATAGAAGAGGAATTGTGGCTCGCGATGCCATCCGAGCGTCGACCCTTCTGTAAAAATAGAAGAGGAATTGTGGCTCGCGATGCCATCCGAGCGTCGACCCTTCTGTAAAAATAGAAGAGAAATTGTGGTTCGCGGTGCCATCCGAGCGTCGACCCTTCTGTGGAATAGAAGGGGAATTGTGGCTCGCGGTGCCATCCGAGCATCGACCCTTCTGAAAAAATAGAAGAGGAATTGTGGCTCGCGATGCCATCCGAGCGTCGACCCTTTTGTAAAAATAGAAGAGGAATTATGGCTCGCGATGCCATCCGAGCGTCGACCCTTCTGTAAAAATAGAAGAGGAATTGTGGCTCGCGGTGCCATCCGATTCCCGAGCTTCATTGACTTGTCAAGAAAGTCCGCTGTGTGGGGAAGAAAGGCCTGGGGGTAGTTTGGGTAATTCCATGCCCACTACTGACGTCAGGAGCTCAAGGATCGAAGTGTCTCCAGATCTTAGCGGCCGTTAGATCTTGACGGTTAAGATCCAACGGCCAGATCTTAATTGCGGAAATCGAGGAGTCGCTTTCTCCTTATAAATGCCCTCCCCCCTCTTCACTTTTTTTTCTTCATTTCTTTACTCTCACTCTCCACTATTTCAAGAATAGGGTTTTACCTGCCGTCGGTGACTTTTTCCGGTGATCGTTCGGTAAACTCTTCAGGTTAGTATTCTCTGTTCTGTAATGTCGCGCGTTCAGTCCGAATCCGAGGCCAGCTCGTCGGGCCGCTCCGCGAAGGAGTCCGAGTCCGAGACGTCCTCGTCTTTTAGCAAATATAAGGTGAAGCAGGAGGTCCTGACAGACCCTGGGTCGGCTAGTAGTGATGATGTAGTCTTCATAGTGTTGCCACTGAGATCCCGAAGGCCGTGGAAGGAGCCTGTAGACGAGGGCGAAGAGGAGGATGAAGAGGATGAAGGGGATCAGGAGGATCAGGGCGTCGAAGGCGAAGAGGAGGAGGGAGAGGACGAGGGGTTTCAGGAGGACCAGGGCACTGAAGGCGAAGAGGATGAGGATCAGGAGGATCCGGATACCGACGATGAGGATGAGGATGATGAGGGCGTTGTTGATGATGAGGATGAGGGCGCTCAAGAAGGTGTTGGTGAAGGCACAGCAGAAAGGTTGGTCGGGGATGACCTTCCACCTCTCCCACCCTTGTCGACACCATCTCCCGAGAGGAAGGCTCGTCCTCGTCGGAAGAAGAGGAAGCTAACTATCCTAGACAATCCTCCTCCGTAGGATGAATATGCACCCAGACCGGGGCTCGAGTTCCCCCGGTCTCCTTCAAAAATCCGGGGTCGATTCGGAAGTATCCTGATGATATCAAGGACATTGACCCTATCCCTCCCATGCCAGGTGAAGAGAGCTGGGTGAAGATTTGGATGGATAGCATCCCGTGCATCATGAGGGCAGACTATCTCCACATTCTGAGGGCCTCTTATTTCATCTTGCGGGAGTTCGAAGTCTACATTCCGAGCCCCGGCATTCGGCCCACCACGGTCCTGGCACCGAGCTATTGTATATTCCTTGAGGACGCCTTCGCCTCGGGCCTGAGGCTGCCACTACATCCCTTTGTTAAGAGGGTCTTGAATTGGGCGAAGCTATGCCCCATGCAGTACGGCCCAAACTCTTGGAAGTACTTGATCTGCTTCATTCTGAGGTGCCAAGAGAAGGGGGTGAAGCCGAGGTTGACGTACTTCCGAGCCATCCTAGGGATCAGTTCGCTCGGAGATCAGGAAGGGATTTTCTACTTTTCACCCAGGCCGCACAAGAAGATCATGCATGGCCATCCGGATTCCATCAAAGGGTGGAAAGAGAAGTATTTCGTGGTGCGGAGTGAGAAGGCTTGGGGAATACCGACCCAGTGGAGTTTCTTCAAGCTGAACTATAAACCTCCGAAGCGAAGCGACTTGACAGCAAAGGAGTGGAAGAGAGTGGAGAAGATAGTAGGGGGGCACAGTATTGCGTGGCCTCGAGTGACCGAGCTATACCTTGCCCGGGCCGGACTGAGCCCGGCCGACCCTAGTATGTTTCGTTTTGAATTTTTCATCTTTCTGCCTTCGTGTTAACTTTAGCCTCTTTTTTCATTCTTGCAGAGATGACTTCCGAGCAGGTGGACGAGAGGCGAGCCTTGCTGGCCGTTGCCGCGAAGGCAAGGGCGGATAAAGAGAAGAAGAAGAAGGCGGAGCAGGAGAAGCTGGCCGCTCAGGTCGGGGGGTCCGCCAAGGGGCCGGCCCCGGTAGCCGAGGAGCCTTCTCCCGCAAAGATGGCCAAGAAGCATCACCACCCCCCCACGCCGAGGGCGCCCCGGGAGGCAGGGGGCAGTTCGGGAAAAACTGTTGATGCCCCGGGAAAGAGGCTTCCCACGCCACGCTCCACTGCCGAGCAGATGGTGGGCCAACAGGGAATGCGGCCCTTTGCCCCCAATTGGTTGATCGTGCAGGGGGACAGTCTGCTCGACGGACCTGTGGCGGTTGAGTTCGTCACGAAGGCCAGCACCGAGCGTGACTACATGGCACTGGCATCGCAGACGGCCGAGCAGGCCTTCATGCGCTGGTCCCAGGCGCATATTTCAGGGAGTTAGTTCAGCACCTTTTTCCCTGGTTTTGAACTTGGTGGAATTTTTCTGATCTTTTCTCCCTCGGACAGGCGATGCTCCACGATCAGCACTTTCAAAAGTGCTTGGAGAAGGAGATCAACATAGAGAGGAGGAACGCGGAGAAGTACCTCCACGAGCTGAACAAGGCTACCGACGATCTGAAGGAGGCTCAGAGCATGGTTGCCATCCACGAGGCCCAGATGGCCTCGCTTTGCGACATCCGTAAGGTGGACATGGATCGTCTCAAGAAGAGGATCGAGGAGGAGGCGAAAAAGGAGCAGAAGGCCCTGAAGAGGATGGAGGCGGCCTCGGCGGAAGCCCTGATTATAGCGCAGGACGAGGCGTATGATCAGGTCAAGGCGCACTTCAAGCAGATCTACCCAGAGCAGAGCGTGGACCACCTCCACTATGGTTGGCAGGTGAACCTTCCGCCGATCCCGGGCGGCGACGAAACGGGGGGCGTCCAGGCCGAAGATGAGGTGCCACCCCCCCCCCCTCAAGAATAGACTAGTTCTTTCTTTTTGTTTTTGATGTAAATGCCTCGAGCGGACTGACTACCGCGGCTTTTGTATCAACTTTTTGAAAGAAACGAAATATACTTTTTTGGGTCGAGACTTTGTGACTTGTGCATTTTTTTGCTTTCCTTGTGATTGTTTGCTTTTTCTTGTCCTTGGATAGATGCACGAGACCTTGGGAGCCGGCCCAGTTTCTGCTGAGGTATCCCGGGTCAGAGCAGGGAAGGAGGCCATGGAAGTGGCTCTGGCTCGCCAGCGAAAACAGGCTCGTGATCGAGTGGCCGTTGTAAATTACTTCAAGAATAAGTCCAGGGAGCTCAGTCTGGAGGTGGCTCATCTGAAGAAATCTATAGCTGACTGGGACTGGTGGATAATCGAGACATACTGATTCGTCTCGGATGCCTCGAGCGGGCGGTCGGCTTTGGAGTCTTTCCTTCACGAGGCTGTGGTTGAGAAAGAGCTGGAGATCCAAAGGCTGAAGTTGGTGTTGGGCACGGGCTGATCGAGGAGGCGAGCAACTCCACGCCGGGGCGGTCCCCGACTTTTTTATTTGAATCAGCCCAGCCAGATGACGCAGGAAGCTCGGTGGCAGGAGTCTCTACCCAGGTCAGTCCGGCAGAGCGTGAGAGGAGCCCCAAAGGAAGCTCCGAGTTTGAGTTTTCAAGCCGAGTGTGAGTGAACAGCAAGTTGTTCTTTGTATTTGTACCGACTTCCATTGAGTTGTAAGCAATGAGTAGTAATAAGAACATTTGATTTTCTGAACTTTAATTGTCTCGGTCGCCGAGGGTGGTCGCCGTGCTTGTTGTGAAGGGTTGCCGCCGAGGTGACTTGGTGCAGTGGGCGCATATGTTGCGGCTTTTCGTCTTTCGATAAGTCATAAATGGCGACGTTTCACCTCCCCATGGGCATTATGGCGACGTTTCGCCTTCTGCCGTTTTGCATTTCCGGACGCAATAATTGCACCCCTCAGGGGTCTATACATAATCCCCACTCCCCCCAAGCTGGTTGTTAAGGAGTGAGTGGCTGATCAGTCGGTTGATTTTGGGTGTCTGCCGAGGGTGGGCGCCCCGAACATAATCTTTTTCCGAGGTCTCTGGATTGGTGGCACACCAATCACCTTCGAACAATTCAGGGTTCGGGCCTTGAGGGCCGGAGGACCCCGGGGGGTTCGTTGGTGAGTGGTGGGCCGACCGATCGGTTCGGAGGCTCGGAGAGAACTAAGGTCGGTGGCGTTCCTGTCGTCCTTGAACAATTTGGGGTTTTGGTCTCGTAAAGAGCTGTAAACCCCGGGTTGTTGGTGGGCGAGAGGAGGATCAACGAATGGTCTCAGAGCGAGGAGAGCCGAGGGTCGGTTGCCCTCCTGCCGTCTTCGAACAGTTCGGGGTTTGGGCTTGTGAAAGCAGTAAACCCCGGGTTGTTCGCGGGCGAGAGGAGGGTCAAACAACCGACTCGAAGTTCGGGGCATCTGCCGAGGGCGGAGGCTCTAAAACTTAATAAAAATTTTGTTGAAACAGAAATAGTTGTAGGTTGTAGCCGAGCGTATTGGTCGAGCGGCTTTGAAGAAAGCCGTGGCCTTGCTCTGGTTTTAACGACGAGACACTATTTGTTCTTGGGAAGACAGCGCGGGCGTGGTAGCGGTCGTCGCCTCGCGCATAGGTTGATGGTCTTGAAGAAGCCCAAAACCATGCGAGGCGTAGGTGCCGAGCCTCCTCACCGGAGAGAGCCTGTGACGGGCGTAGCTGAGAGTCGTCACCGAGCGTTAAGATCGAGGGGCTTTGAAGAAAGCCTCCGCCTTGCTCGAGGTCGACGCCGAGCTCCCGCACTTGTTCTCAGGAGAGACGGCACGGGTGTAGCTGGCGGTGGTCACCTCGTGCATAGGTTGATGGGCTTGAAGAAGCCCAAACCATACGAGGGATAGGTGCCGAGCCCCCGATAACGGGCATAGCCATGGGTCGTCACCGAGCGTGAAGGTCGGGGTGCTTTGGAGAAAGCCTCTGCCTTGCTCGAGGTCGATGCCGAGCTCCTGCACTTGTTCTCATGAGAGACGGCACAGGTGTAGCTGGCGGTGGTCGCCTCATGCATAGGTTGATGGGCTTGAAGAAGTCCAAACCATGTGACGGACAGGTGCCGAGCCCCCACACTGGGGTGAAAGCCAGTAACGGGCGTAGCCACGGGTCGTCGCCGAGCGGTAAGGTCGGAGTGCTTTGGAGAAAGCCTCCGCCTTGCTCAAGGTCGATGTCGAGCTTCCGCACTTGTTCTTAAGAAAAATGTGTAAGAGAAGCTTTTCTGGCTCGCGATGCTATCCGAGCGCCGAGCCCTAAGCTTGTAAGAAAAGCTTTTCTAGCTCGCGATGCTATCCGAGTGCTGAGCCCTAATCTTGTAAGAAAAGCTTTTCTGGCTCGCGATGCTATCCGAGCGCCGGGCCCAAGCTTGTAAAAGAAGCTTTTCTGGCCTGCGATGCTATCCGAGCGCCGAGCCCCAAGCTTGTAAGAGAAGCTTTTCTGGCTCGCGGTCCTATCCGAGCACCGAGCCCGAGACATTTTGTATTGAGAACAAAATACGAAGCCACAAACTTGTTTTAAGAAATCTGGCATATTTACATCATACTGGATTTTTACAAAAAACAAGGCACGACGTGCCGATTACATTCTTGATAATTTACATGATGGAGGCTAATCTCCTCCTAGGAACTTGATGAGGTGCTCCGCATTTCAGGGCCTCTTGATGGCCTTGCCCTCTGGGTTGGTCAGGCGGTACGTCCCTGGGCGCATGACCTCCGATACTCTGTATGGGCCCTCCCAATTTGGGGCTAATTTCCGTTTCTGGCCGGGATTGGATACCGCCAGTTTTCGGAGAACGAGGTCTCCGAATTTGATGTCGGTGGGACACACCTTCTTGTTGTAGAACTTCTCAATCCTTTGTTGGTAGATGCTTCTTCTAATGGCGGACTTCTCCCTGACCTCGTCTATGAGGTCCAGGTTGGCTCGCAGCTGTTTGGAGTTAGCGGCCTCGTCAAAAGCCATGATTCGGGGTGAAGGGATCCTGATCTCCAAGGGAATGACTACCTCCGTGCCGTATGTCAGATTGAAAGGTGATTCTCCCGTGGGGATTCTCTTTGTTGTCCGGTGGGCCCAGAGAACGCTTGGCAGCTCGTCGATCCATAACCCTTTAGAAGAGTTATCGAGTCGTTTCTTGATGCCGCTGAGGATTTGGCGGTTCGCGTTCTCGGCCTGACCGTTAGACTGGGGGTGGCATACTGAGGAGAAGCGCTGCTGGATCCCGAGGTCTGTGCAGAACTTGCAGAAATGCTTACCCGCAAATTGAGTCCCATTATCCGTGATGAGCACTTGCAGAATCCCGAACCGACAAACGATGTGTTTCCAGAAAAACTGCTGGGTCAGTCGCTCGGTGATCGTTGCTAATGGTTCTGCCTCGATCCACTTAGTGAAGTAGTCGATCGCCACACTGAGGAACTTTCGTTAGCCCGTTGCTTTTGGAAATGGGCCCACCAAATCCATCCCCCACATTGCAAAGGGGGTCGGACTGGCCATTGAGCGGTGGTTCTCCTGTGGAGCCCTCTTCACGGGGGAAAACTGTTGATAGGGGCCGCACTTCTTCACTAGGGTGAGGGCATCTTGCAGCATAGTGGGCCAGCAGTACCCGTGATTTAATGCCTTCCGCGCTAGCGAACGACTGCCCATGTGGCAACTGCCGATCCCTTCGTGCAGTTCCTTGAGGGCATACTTGGCTTCGTCTGGGGTTAGGCAGCGGAGGTAGGGTCTGCCATCCATTGTTGTATAGGACCTTTTTAAGAGAGTGGCATTGATGACTGCGAATCTTTTAGATCGGACCCTGATCCTCCTCGCTTCAGCCCGGTCTTCGGGGAGCTCTCCCTTAACTAGGAATTTCTTGATAAGAGTAGTCCAGTCATCGGGAGGAGCTCCGTCCTCAATGCAGAGAACCTCCGAGAAGTCTGTGCTTGGCTTTAACAGGATTTCGATCAGGCCCGTGCGGTCGAGACCTTCGAAGGATGAGGAAGCTAATTTTGACAGGACGTCGGCCTAGGCATTCTGCTCTCGGGGGATCCTTAAGACAACCAATTCGTCGAAGGATGTTAATAGGCATTGGACCACGGCCAGGTACCTGATCATCCGATTGTCACGGGCCTCGTACTCCCCGGTGATCTGGTTGACCACGAGCTGGGAGTCACTAAAGGCCCTGATTTGTCTGGCGCCGGCCTGATGAGTCAGGGTGAGCCCAGCGATCATGGCCTCATATTCAGCCTCGTTGTTAGAGGCCGGAAAGTTGATGCGGAGGCAGTATTGAAGGAGAAAACTATCAGGACCCCTAAGAATGATGCCTGCACCACTCCCCACTTCGCAAGAGGAGCCGTCGACGTAAACTTCCCACATCTGGTCGACTTCCTAGCTTGTGGGTTGCTCGGAGATGGTGCATTCCGTAATGAACTCGGCGAGGGCCTGTCCTTTGATGGCTGTTCTTGGTTGATAGCCGATATCGTACTGACTGAGTTCGATCGACCATTTGACTAGCCGACCAGAGCTCTCGGGCTTATAGAGCACGGCCTTCAGGGGTTGATCCGTGAGTACCTGGACCGAATGCGCCTGAAAGTAAGGACGGAGCTTCCGCGCGGCCATGACCAAGGTGTATGCTACTTTCTCCATCCTGGAATACCTGGTCTCGGCATCGAGCATGTAATACCCCAGGTTTTCAACGAACAGTCGACTGGTGGTTTGAGCAGTCGACTGCTACTGAATGACGTGTACGTGAGGTACACGGGATTTGTAAAGGGATTTGAGAAATATAGTCCCACATGGGAAGTATACAAATGGTATCAGAGCCGACTTTCGACACACCGGGTGGGGGTGTATCTGCACGTCGAGGGTCTGGGGGGGGCCTATTCGTGGGGTACATATGTTTGCGTGTAGAGGGTCTGCGGGCCTATTCACGGAGCATGCCGGGTGCTAGAAAGGGCGGTCCTACACTGAGGTGTGCCCTGTGCTCAGCGAGGATGCTGATTCCTAAGGGGGGGTGTATGTAATACCCCAGATCAGCCGACTGGTACTGCCAGCAGTCGACTGGTAGAGGACAGTCGACTGGTACTGCCAGCAGTCGACTGACTATTAAGATTTGTGAGAGATCTTGAGAAATATAGTCCCATATCGGGAATTTGCAAAGATAATTTGAGTATAAATACTATTGCCGAGGATCAAGAGTCACCAATTTGGTTAACCACCTTTTGAGAGGCAGCCTGTGGTGGGCAGTTATACTACATAGTATCTAATTTGTCTTATAAATTGTATAAATTGTCTGAGCTAGGGGCAGGGGCGTTACAAATGGTATCAGAGCCGACTTTCGACACCGAGTGTAGAAGAGGGCCTATGATCTAGTTCACGGCAGGGAGATGATTCTCCGGATAGGCAGGGTGCATTTGTATGTACCGAGTGTTTCTACACAACATTTCGTGGGATCAAAGGACTATTCTACAACGGCTAGAAAGGCGGATCCTACAATAGATGTGTGTCCCGTACTCAGCGAGGACGCTAATTTCTAAAGGTGGGGTGCATGTAATACCCCAGGTTTTCAACGAACAGTCGACTGGTGGTTTGAGCAGTCGACTGCTACTGAATGACGTGTACGTGAGGTACACGGGATTTGTAAAGGGATTTGAGAAATATAGTCCCACATGAGAAATATAGTCCCAAACCATGTACAACTGCGATCGGGTGTGCGGTCGACCGTCTCCCAGGACAGTCGACCGCAAACTCTAATGCAACTTGCTGCTGCTGTTTTCCCTTCTACTATCTTTGTTGCTTCGATCTCTGTGCTTTATCTTGTTGGAAATGTTTTTGGCACCAAAACAGAACCTGAAATTTCAGGTTACTGTCAGACTTTTTGGGCTAGATTCCGGTGGACTCTGGCCACCGGCGGTGCCGAAAAGTGATTGGACCACGTTTCTATCGTCAAATACTATTCTGTAATATACTCGTGCCAAAAACGGATTCTGTATGAATGAAAAATATTGGTCCAAAGTTGGGTACTCGAAATATACTAACTTGGGAATTTGGAGAAAATGGATAGTCCCACATTAAAAGTTGAGAAAAATTTCTCTAGTATATAAGCTAAAGAAATGGACTAAAGGGTGT
Source organism: Hemerocallis citrina (assembly GCA_017893485.1). Classification (NCBI taxonomy): domain Eukaryota; kingdom Viridiplantae; phylum Streptophyta; class Magnoliopsida; order Asparagales; family Asphodelaceae; genus Hemerocallis; species Hemerocallis citrina. Next base: position 279,696,746 of record CM030359.1, read on the forward strand.
AGCCCTTGAGGTTACCACTAACATGTAGTGGAGAGAGGACCTAGCCGAATTTATAAACACACGCGCGCGCCCAGGACGGGCCGGGCTTGGGCTTGGATTTGGATTTGGATTTGTGTGGACATAAAATAGTTAAGCTTTGGCCTGACCAGCCACAGCCTAAACTATTTTTTTCCCAGCTCCGAATTTTTCCTTGGATCTCGTTTCTCTCCTTTGTGGGCTTGGGTTTGGGCTTCTGTTGAGTTTGCAACAGAAGCTTCTAGAGACATTTTTGAATTCTATAACTAGTGTCATAACTCTGTGACAGTAGAATAATGGATCCATCAGTTACGCTTTTATGCCATAACTCTGTAACTGCATAATAATGGATCCATTAGTTACGCATTTGATTTAAAAACACCATCAAACAATCTCCTATAAATCCAGTCGTTTTGGTCTGTCATATTACACCATTTTTTTTCAATCTATTCTCCTTTTCTTCTGAGTCTGTCTCAGAATGCAACACAGTTGCTGGTTCGCTGGTGTCTCTACAGCTTGAGTGCTGCTCTTCAGAGAAGATAATACAGTTGTATCATGGGAAGCAGTTCGTCAAGAACACTGTCACACTACGGGGCAAATTTTGCTTTAAGGACAAAAATTTTGATCTCGGCTCTGTATCAATTTTGTATGGTTTGAATTTTCTTATCTGTAATTTTTCTTCTTCAAAAAGATTATTAGAAACATTTTATTTTATGAAATTTAGGTTCTAACAATCTTAAAACAAAATTTTTTCCTCTGTTCTAACAGTTTTTGTGAAGAATTTTACAAGTGTTGTTTATCATTTCGAAAAAAATAAAATTCCATTTTTTCTAACAGTTGAATTTTTAACGGTTTCAGAAAGAAAATGGGTGACATTACTGAAAAACAAACTGAGAATATCAGTGGACAAACCCCTGTGACCCAGAATGTGACTGCACAACCGGTTGTGGCACAAACGATTATTCTGCCCACACATCTAACTGTAGGAGAAAAGCCTGAAAAATTCAATGGAACTGAATTCAAGAAGTGGCAAGGAAAGATGCAGTTCTACCTGACCACCTTGAAGCTGGAAATGTTTTTGATTGAAACTGCCCCTGTATTGGCACCTGGAACTATGGATGCTAACTCTGTTGATGCTGTTGATGCCTGGAATAAAGGTGATTACCTATGCAGAAATTATGTCTTGAACAGTTTTGTAGACCCACTCTACAATGTGTATTGTGTCTTCCAGACATCCAAACAACTGTAGAGGTCTTTGGAGATGAAGTAGAAAACCGAAGATGCTGGTTCCAAGAAGTTTGTAGTTGGCAAATTTTTGGAATACAGGATGGTTGACTCCAAGACTGTTGTGAGTCAAATTCAAGAGCTGCAAGTGATATTGCACGAAATTACTGTAGAGAACATGGTGCTGTGTGAACCATTCCAGGTTGCAGCGTTCATTGAGAAGCTTCCACCTAGATGGAAGGAATTCAAGAACTACCTCAAGCACAAGAGAAAAAAATGTTTCTTGAGGACCTGATTGTCAGGTTATGAATTGAAGAGGACAATCGCAAGTCTGACAAGTCCTATAAAAATAATCCTATAGGAAAAACCAACATGGTGGAGCATGAACAGAATGACAAAAAGAGGAAGTTCTTACCACAGGGCTCAAACAAGAAGGTTGCTATAAAGAAGTTTGCTAGAAAATTCCACAAGTGTGGTAGGCCTGGGCACAAGGTATCTGAATGTCGCAGCAAGGATGACATCCGTACTGGAACTGGAAAGGCAAAAGGGAAGGAGAAAGCCCAAGCGCACATAGCTGAGAACCTGTCCACTGGTCTCTCTGACTTGGACCTTTGTGCTGTTGTATCGGAGGTCAATCTGGTGGGAAGCAATCATCGTGAGTGGTGGTATGATACTGGAGCCACCAAGCACATATATTCGGACAAAGAGATGTTCCCTTCATACCAGAAATGCAACAAGGAAGACCAGTTGTTCGTGGAGAATTCTTCCACTTCCAAGATTGAAGGAATAGGAAAGATAGTGGTGAAGATGACGTCTGGCAAGGAACTAACACTAACCAATGTGTTGCATGTTCCAGATATTCGTAAGAACCTGGTCTCTGGATCTGTGCTGAGCAAGAATGGATTTAGGATCGTGCTTGCTTCTAACAATTTTGTTCTTTCAAAGAATGGGGTGTACTTGGGAAAATGCTATGTTAAGGATGGACTGTTCAAATTCAATGTAATGATAGTCATCCCAAAATCTGTTGTTCCCAAAATTAATGAAATAAATCATGTTGCTTATATTGTTGAGTCTTCTTTTGTTTGGCATGAAGACTAGGCCATGTTAATTTCAATACTCTGCATAGATTAATTAACTTGAATTTACTACCAAAATTTAAGGTAGATAACTGCGACAAATGTGAAGTTTGCGCAGATGTAACGCCCCGAATCCCAAATACACTGAATTCGAGATGTTCTACAGGATCTTTCTGCTTCTTTTAGTACAATTTTACAAGGAAATTTGAACTTTTCACTTTACATCAGAGTTTACATCAATATTACACTTTTCATTTGCACAGCGGAAGTAAAATTTACAACAATGAAATAAATATACAATGATCATGAAGTAATCTTTAAGCATTGATTCCTCTTTAATCTTTATCAAGCCATTTACCTGCATATAAGACTGTGGGTACGTCAGTTTAATCAACCGACGATCATTATACACGGCCATCCTCTCTATGCCGGAAATAGTATAACTTAATTTTCCATATTTAGCAAACACAAACTTGTCACATTTCAAACTAAAGGGACTACCCTATTGATGTCGTGTTGTGATTGTGCACTTAGTCCTTAATGCATTTATTTATAATACATGACACTAATGCGCACTTGTTCGGATTCTATGCATCCCATACTACATAGGTCCGAGGGCAAGCCCTTAATCGTTCTTCATCTTGGTAGGGTTCAATCCCTCGTTATGACTTAATCTACTACTGTAACTACGGTAGGTATCCTAGATGATCTATGAGTGCAAGCACGTGTACAGAAAACCTGGAGGGGAATCCCACGTCATGTCATGACTCACCGTGAAGAACCTATGGCAATTCAGCCTCCTTCATGGCACACGATCCTCATGCAGTCACCAAACATCCCACAAGTGTCACCACCGGGACGGTACCCTGGAGCAGTACCCACGTCATGTCACGACGCATCGTGAAGAACCTGTGAAATACTCTCCGCCGCCACGGTACCCTGGAGCCGTATCCACGTCATGTCACGACTCATCGTGAAGAACCTGTAACATACTCTCCGCCGCAAATCCGATGGCCCTCACTCGTGTTTTTCTCCTACTTTCATCACGTCTCCGCTATGTACTAATCCTTAGTTTCTTTTATCAAAATCATGAACAAAAATCGAAGCTCTAGAGTTAGCCTCTCCACTAAACCGCACTTATTCATTCATTTCAACATGAACAACCTTGGTCTTTCTTTTCAACTTTTATTTCATTTTATTTCCAAATGCCGGGGAGACTTAGCTACTCTTTTATTTCAATTTTCATTTCACAATTTCCAACTCATAAATTCCCCATGTTGAGTTATCATACTCACATATATATTCTCTTTTCAACCATGATTTCTAATTTGTTCAAATAATCCATGACTATACATGACTTTCATATACTTTATCAATTATCACATCATATCAAATTTCACATCACTAATAAATATTCACACTTCATATTGTTCCATAAATTGCATTATGTCACACCACAAGGTTTCTTTTTGCCAAATCGTCTTCTAACACTTCATTTCACTTATTCTTATAAGTTATAATTTTCACAAAGTATATAATCTAGAACCATAGTTCTATTTATGCCTTTTATTCACAAATCATGGTTTATTTCATTCACCTAATCCCCAAATTATTTTTATAAAGTCCCCTACATTTTTAGGAGAATAACCATATTTTTTCACAATTTTTTGACAAGTAAAAACCCCAAAAAATAAATTTTTTCATTCTTGCCGAGGGTAAGATTCGAACCCGGCACCCCAAGGACACAGCCGAAGGCCTAGGCCACTGGGCCGTTTGCGCCAGACGGTGTAAAGAGAGCAGAGAGCCATAATAGCTCTCGGCCTGTTCATTTTTATTTTTCAGAAAAAGTTTGGTGCCAGTAGTATTCGAACCAGCAACCCCAAGGGAAGCCGCACGTTACTGTAGCACCCAAAGGCATTCGGACCACTCGAGCTATAGGCTCGGGTTGTCATAGGTACAACTCGAAAGTAATTTAAGACAACTCTCTTTGTTATTACAACGTTTCGATGTTCAACTAATCTTTGTTTCACTTTTCTTTCATAAAAAAAATACTGTATAACTCCAGATTAATTCTCACTCACATAATTTATATATCAGTGTGAGCAAAATAATTTTTGTAATAATAAAACATATTTTCAAACCATTAATTCAAATTATACATTCTAACACTACTATTGTCCTCTTTTTTGATGTTTCTTCGTATTGTAGTATTCTAAATTTTTGTCACTACATTTCACATTAATCCACTGGTTTTAGTCATTTATCTACATACAATTCATATTTGAATTTATTCATGCCATATCACCGCAAAGGATCTATTTAATACATGAAATGGTAAAACTCAAACTACTAACTTTGTGTATAGTTCTTAATAGTAATAAATGTGGTTTTCATTAATCAATCCATGCTTCCAATCAATTCACATACATCACAATTTGTAGAACCACATATCAATTTGCATATTCACATCTCAATCATTCAAGAAATCATTTTTTCCAATTAAAGTGTGTTCTTCCTTAATCAATTTCGTGCTTCAAATTTCTAATTAAACTAGCATGCAATTCTACTTTAGAAATAGGAAAAATTTTACCCACAACTCAATTTTAATAATAAAACCACATACAAGTTATTCATTAACATTCCAATCAATTTATAGACTAACTTTCCCATTAAAAATGTATTCTTATTAATAATTTTCATGCATCATTTCTCAATATAATACTAGCATCATTCCTAATTAGAAATAAGGAAAATTAAACCCACCTTGTATGGAGAGAAACAAACACAATTTGCAATAAAATCCTTGCAACAAGATGCACCTCCTCCTAGACGATGCGCGCACAAGTTCCACAAGCACCAACACCGAAAGCTTCTTCCTTGAATAGCCAGCCCTTCTCTTTGGAAAAAAATGCAAGCACAATCTCCCTCACAACTCAATCTTTTTAACTCACAACTACTACTAGATAATACTATTAGACTATAGATTTGGAAGGGAATATTAAGCACAAAATAACTAGCCATGGGAGGGGGTATTTATACTAAAAATCAACTAGAATGGAGGGCTAGGATTAGTTGGTTGGTTGTAGGATGGAAGGCTAGGATGAGAGTAGGAGTTACAATAACTACCCACATCTAAATAAGCACCACCATGATCACCATTAAACTTTTTGAATTCCCTCCAAAAAGAAAGCACAACCGGTCATGAAGAGCATGCATTTTGCACATGTACGTGTAGTGCACGTGCATGCAACTAGGACCAAAATTGTACATTAAATTTTGTATAAAAATAAAATAATCTTTTAAATTGTATTCTACATGACAAGTTGTGTAAAAATATAGTCCATGGGCTTTAGTTTATGGGCCAAAATAGTTACTTTAAAATAAAATTAATAAATTACATTTTGGGCTTTTTAAGAAAAATGCTTTAAAATAAGGCTTTCTATCTATTTAAAGAAAATGCTTTTGTATAAAATAATTTGAGAACACATATTTAAATATTTATACACATCACAATAAAAATAATTATAAGATTTAATTCAACCAAAATATTGCACGTGCGCACTACGTGCAAAAATAAATAATTTTTCATTAATTGAAAAATCAGAGTATTACAGCAGAGGCCAAACTCACTAAAACTCCATCTCGTTCTATAGAAAGAAGCACTGAACCTATTGGTTTAATTCACACGGATCTGTGTGATTTAAAATTCGTGCTGACCAGAGGCGATAAAAAGTATTTTGTGACGTTCATAGACGATTGCACAAAATACTATTATGTATACTTGTTACGTAGCAAAAATGTGGCATTGGATAAATTCAAGGAATATAAGCTTGAGATTGAGAATCAACTTGGCAAAACGATTAAAATTGTTATGTGTAATAGAGGAGGGGAATATGATGCACCATTTAATATGTTCTGCTCTGAACATGAAATAGTTCATCAGACCACTGCTCCTTACTCACCTGAATCAAACGGTACTGCCGAGTGCAAGAAACAAACTCTGAAGGAGATGATGAATGCCTTGTTGTTGAATTGTAGGTTACCCCAGAACATGTGGGGGAAAGCGTTGCTGATCGCCAACTATATTCTCAATAAAATACCTCACAAGAAAACTAGCAAGACACCATACTAACTGTGGAAATGTAATGTACCTTCGTATAAATACCTCAAAGTGTGGGGGTGTCTAGCAAAGGTAGCAGTACCTAATCCCAAACAGGTCATAATAGAACCTAAGACCATTGATTGCATATTCATAGGCTATGCACACAACAGTAGTGCATATCGGTTCTTGGTATATAAATCAGATATACCGGATGTGCATGTGAATACAATAATGGAATCAATGAATGCTTCCTTCTTTGAACACGTTTTTCTGTGCAAGGATGTTATGTATCCCAAATGTACATAGGAATAAGGGAGTGCAAGTACTTCGATTGTGCAAGGATGATAATGATGAACCTAGACGAAGCAAACAGGCTAGAACATCAAAGTCATTTTGTCATGAGTTTGTAATGACTTTCTGTTAGAGAATGAACCTAGAACATTCAAGGAAGCCATGTCTACGCCTGATGCTCCTATGTGGAAGGAAGCAATCAAAAGTGAAATAGACTCTATCATGCAAAATAATACATGGGAGTTTGTCGATTTGCCTTCTGGATGTAAAGATATAGAATGCAAATTGATTTTCAAATGGAAATTGAAACCAGATGGTTCAATAGAGAAACATAAGGCTAGACTTGTGGTACAAGGATTTAGAAAAAATGAAGGCCTAGAATTCTTTGATACTTATTCTCCGGTCACGATAATAACATCCAAAAAAATGTTGATAGCTATAGCAGCTCAATGCAATCTCGAAATACATCAAATGGATGTCAAAACTGCCTTTCTAAATGGGGATTTAGAACAGGAAATGTACATGAAACAACCTGAGGGTTATGTAGTTCCTGAACAGGAAAACAAGGTGCGCAGACTTGTAAAATCCTTGTACGGATTTGAAACAAGCTCCAAACCAGTGCCAGACAAATTTTGACAATGTGATGATATCAAATGGTTTCAAAATAAATAAATGTGATAAGTATATCTACATCAAAGATACTCCAAATGGATACATTCTGGTGTGTCTGTATGTAGATGACATGCTCATTATTGTTAGCAATAATAACATTATCAAACAAACTAAGAAGATGCTTAGTGGTAAGTTTGATATGAAAGATTTGGGAGTTACAGATGTCATACTAGAAATCAAAGTTTCCAGGACGTCAGGGGGAATTACTTTGTCTCATGCTCATTACGCTGAGAAAGTACTTGAACGATTCAAGAATTACTCCAATGGGACTGCCAAAAGTCCTGTGGATCCCAGTCTTTACTTGTCCAAAAACATGGGTGACAGCATATCACAAGTAGAATATGCACGTGTAATTTGTAGTCTGATGTACATAACAAAATGTACAAGACCGGACTTGGCACATTAAGTAAATATACTGAGCTGCTACACAAGTAATCCATGATGAAGTCACTTAAAAGGAATAACTAGAGTATTGAATTACTCGCGATATACTCAGAGTTATGAGTTGCATTACACCAGATATCCAACAGTACTGGAAGGCTACAGTGATGCCAACTGGATATCAGACTCCAAGAACTCAAAATCCATTAGTAGGTATGTCTTCACTCTTGGTGGTGCAGCTATGTCATGGAAATCTATTAAACAAACGTTATTGTCGAGATCCACCATGGAATCTGAGTTTATTGCTTTAAACAAAGCGGTAGAGGAAGCAGAATGGCTTCGGAAGTTTTTAGAGGATATTCCTATGTGGAAAAAATCAGTGCTTGCTATATGTATACACTGTGATAGCAGCTATAGCAAGGGTACTTAGTTGTATGTATAATGGTAAGTCTCGTTATATCAGAAGGCGACACAAAACCATTAGACAACTGCTCTCAAATGGAATAATCTTTATATAGTATATAAAATCAGCTGACAACCTAGCGGATCCATTTACTAAAGGTTTGTCACGAGAGCAGGTTGTAAGATCATCAAAAGGAATGGGTTTAAAGCCTATGACGAAAGAAGATACTTGATGGAAACCCTACCCAGGTGACTGGAGATTCCAAGATCTAGGTTCAAGGGGACAACTAAATCTTGTTGAATCGACGTGAGCACTGAGAGATTAAAATCTTGTACCCATTCTTAGGATGATAAATAGTGCTACCTGTAAGGAGTTAGGATAAGCTTGGCTTTTAATAATTCCAACAACTTTGAAATAAAAGTGGGGTATGGCAGGATACTCTTTATGGACAAGCACCTTGTGAGTGTGAAATGAGACCGTTTCTAGGAGAATGAAGATAGGCTACATTCTCCAAGTTCACTAACAGTTAACCAGGGTTGTTCAAGGCCAAAATAAACACAACAAAAGAACCTAGTTCTGTGAGGACATGAAACTGTGTGATAGTTATTGTCTAGGTTTACATCAAAGTCCGGGTAGTTCATGACATCATGTTCACAACTTGGTCAAGTGATTCCGATGGCTACTCACGGTGGTTCAAAGTTGAAAAATTACTACCATTTCTGATGTTGTGATTCTCCGATTGTACTCTTAATGTCTTTGTAACCCTTGTCCCCTTAAATACATATTTGTTGAATATTTTCCGTATTTTGATTATTTATGAATTCATTTTTGTTTTTTTATTCGATTTGGACCTTCTATTGAATTTTTTTCGAACCAAAAATTATATTTACTTTGAATAATAGTATATTTTAACTTTATTTTCTGTTTCTAATTATTTGACTATTTATATTTTAGCTCAAATCAAAAGTAATATTATTATTTCAATTATTTTAATGAAATTGTTAAAATCGAATCTTATTTTTGTATTTTATTAACTACTACTATTATTATTATTATTATTTCTTGATGGTTTATTAAGAAATCATTCCATTCATTAATCATATTTGTAGTTATCTTCAAATAATTTTCATATTGTAACATAATCTTATTTTGTATATGACATTGCTACTGTTACTATTATTCTAATTATCTCATCATTATTACTATTATTATTGTTATTATTATTGTTATTTTTATTAGTGTTATCTTTATTACTACTATTACTAGTTTTGATTGTTCATGATTTAATATGTGTGTGTGTGTGTGTGTGTGTGTGTGTGTGTGTGTGTGTGTGTGTGTGTGTATATATATATATAGAGAGAGAGAGAGAGAGAGAGAGAGAGAGAGAGAGAGAGAGAGAGAGGGATATGATCATGTGAGAACTCCTTCGGTGAGAACCACGTGTGAACTTTTTTTGAGACATACATTGAAAAATCTGAACCGTTCATTTTGATCTACACATCTAAATTAGTCTACGAATGAGAAATCAGGTCATTTGAGATTTGTTTGTTCATGCATTTAAGTGGTACAAATTGTATGGCTGAATATTGTTATTTTTAATAATGACAAGATGGATAGACAAATGAACTCCAAATAACTTGATTTTACATATTTAGACTAATTTTTTCATTCTAAATAATGTGAACAGTTTGGATCATCCATGTGACGGCTATGTAAAAAGTTCTCACGAAGCTTATCGGGAAAACTAGTTCTCACATGATCTGTGCTATTTATGGTGATTAATGATAATTTTTATGACCCAGAAATGGCTAGCGAAGGGCACCATGGTGAGAACAATGGACTCAATCTTGAAACTGAACTAGCTCGAGTGTACCAGACAATTTTGTCCAGTTCTTTTGGTAAAGAAGAAGGATGGACCGATGAGGACGTGCATCGATTACAGAGAATTAAACTAGGTAACAGTGCAGAACAAGTATCTGATTCCTCGAATTGATGATCTATTTGACCGTCTACAAGGAGCAACTGTCTTTTCTAAAATAGATCTACGGTCGGGTTATCACCAGGTCCAAGTAAAGGAATAAGATGTGCATAAGACAGCGTTCAGAACTCATCATGGTCACTATGAGTTCCTAGTCATGTCGTTGGGAGTAACCAATGCACCTGCTATTTTCATGGACATGATGAATAGGGTCCTGCAGCCATTCATTGATTCTTTCATCGTTGTGTTCATCAAAGACATAGTGGTCTACTCCAAGACAGAAGTAGAGCATGTCGAGCACCTAGCAGAGGTACTGAAGAAGTTACAGGAGCAGAAGCTGTATGCAAAGTTGTCTAAGTGTGACTTCTGAAAAACCAAAGTCGCCTTCCTAGGTCACATCCTTTCTAAGGAGAGAGTGGCTACTGACTCACAAAAGATTGAGGCAGTAAGAGATTGGCCAAGACCAACTACGGTGAAAAAAATTAGGAGCTTTTTGGGATTTACAGGCTACTAAAGAAGGTTCATTCTGGGCTACGCCCAGATAGGTGTGCCGCTCACGGGGCTTACAAAGAAGAACGTGCGTTTTAAATGGTCCGAACAGTGTGAGGCTAGCTTTCAGGAGTTGACGGAGAGGTTGACTACCGCTCCCATCCTGGCCTTGCCAAAAGCAAGAGTCGACTATGATGTCTATAGCGATGCTTTCCATCGCGAACTGGGCTGTGTGCTGATGCAGGAAGGGGAGGTAATAACTTATGGGTATAGACAGCTGAGACCGCATGAAAAGAATTACCCAATCCACGATCTGGAGTTGGTAGCTATTATCTTTGCACTTAAGCAGTGGAGGCACTATGTATACGGGAAAAAGGTTAACATGTACATGGATCATAAGAGTCTAAAGTACATCTACCAGCAGAAGGACTTGAATCTGAGGCAACAGAGATGGTTGGAAGTGTTGACGGATATCCGACCCGAAATCAAGTACCATTCAGGCAAGGCCAATGTGGTGGCTGATGCGCTCAGCAAGAAGAACAATTTGTCCCGATTGATCACAACTCATGAGAAGTTGGCAAAAGAACTTGATAGAGTAGAGATTGAGGTGTTGTTGCAAGGATTAGGGGCTTCCTTAGCTCACTTAAGACTTCAACCCATATTGAGGGACAAGATTATCAACAGTCAGAAGACCGATCCAGACATTCAGGAGATGAGAAAGTAGGTTGGCAGAATTCTAAGTGAGAGATGAGGTATTGTGGTTCGGAGAGCGACTGTGTGTGCCAAATCAAGCAGAACTGAAGGAGAGCATTATAAGCACATGCCACTTTATTATCCGTACATCTAGGAAGTACCAAGATGTACCAGTATATAAAGCAGTATTTCTGGTGGTCGGGGACGATGCGGGATGTGGCTGAGTTTGTCGCTAGGTGTACAGTGTGTCAGCAGATCAAGGCCGAGAATTAGAAACTCGGGGGTTTGTTGTAGTCATTACTCATTCCGGAGTGCAAGTAGGATAAGATCAACATGGAATTCATTACAGGTTTGCCCAGGGGTTCCAAGGGCAACGATGCAATTTGGGTGATAGTGGGCCAACTCACCAAATCGTCTCACTTTCTGGCGATGAAGCTTACTTGGTTTATGGAGAAGTTAGCCGAGTTGTATGTCGGGGAGATCGTGAGGCAACATAGAGTTCCTTTGTCGATTGTATCTGACCGAGATGCGCGATTTACCTCACATTTCTGGAGAAGTCTTCAAGCAGCTTTGGGGACGAAGACTGAATTCAGTACTGCTTTTCATCGTCAGACTGATGGACAGACCGAGAGGGTCAATCAGGTACTAGAAGATATGCTAAGATGTTGTGTGTTGGATTTTGGCGGCAGTTGGAAGAGGCATTTGGCTCTTGTAGAATTCGCCTACAACAATAGTTTCCAGGCAAGCATCGGGATGGCACCATACGAGGCTCTGTATGGGAGGAAGTGCAGAACACCGGTGTGTTGGTATGAAGTAGGGAAATGGTAGCTGTATGGGCCGGAGATTGTGCAACAAACCTTCGAAAAGATTGAGTTGATCAGGAAGAGGTTGGTCGATGCTCAGAGCAGACAGAAAAGTTATGCTGACAACCGGAGGAGAGATCTGGAGTTTGAGGAAGGTGATTTTTTCTTTGTGAAGGTGTCTCCAACTAAGGGAGTAATTCGGTTTGGAAGGGAAGGGAAATTAGTCCCGAGATACATAGGCCCTTATAAGATATTGAAGAGAATTGGGAAGACGGCTTATCGGTTAGAAATACCGGAAGAGTTGGCCCAAGTACACAATTTTTTCCATGCATGTGTCTATGTTACGAGGCTATATTCTGGATCCGGGTCACCATTTGCCTGAAGTGCTAGAAGGTCTACAGTTGGATTTTAGCCACACTGAGCGTCCAATTGAGATTGTGGATTGACGAGAGAATGTCTTGAGGAATTAGACTATACCTATGGTCAAAGTCGTCTGGAGGAACCAACTTGTTGAAGTGGCCACTTGGGAATCAGAAGAGAAAATGATGAGAGATCACCCTGAGTTTTTCAATTAAAATTTGTAATTTTATTATTTTTTCCTTTCTTTGTTTTTTTCCTCACTCTTTAAGTGTAGTTTCGAGGACGGAACTATTCTAAGGAGGGAGTGTTGTAACATCCCGTATTAAATTTTTAAATAAGAATACTTTTTTTTAAAAAAATTCACGTGCAGCGCACGTGCAATTTCATCTCATTATTTTCATTCTGAAATTTATTTAGAGTTGTGCATAATTTCCTTTCATTTTTTTTGTCTATTAGAACCCAAAGGCCAAATAGAAGACTCTAAGCGCATTAAAATAAATAAATAAAAATAAACCAAGCTCACAAGAGGAAGCCCACTAGAAATTCATAAAAAAGAAGAAGCCCATTAAGTTATTAAACTTTGAATAAACACTTTTAAATTCTACACTTGTCATGTAACAAGTATATACATTTAGGCTATAAATAAATAATTAAACAAATGAATGATAGAGTGTGCACATGTGGAAAATCTAAGGGTTGGCCAATTCATGAAGGAATGAGAAGAGATGGCGGTTTGCGTAGTAATGGTGAGTGGGTGATTAATTTTGTTAATGGCTATTTATTTTTGGGTAATGAGTGTCTCTTCATTCACGAATTTAACCCTATAAATACCACCCCCTTTTCTTCATAATCTTGCACCAAAGATCAAAAGAAACAAAAGATAAGAAAGGGAGGAAAAGAAAGAGAAAGTTGTTTGAGTTCTTGCTCGGAGGAAGGAGAGTTTGCTAGGAGAATTAGGGAGTCCCATTCTTGGAGCTAGGAGTAACTTCTAGGAGTATTCTTCTACATTAGAATCTTCATTGAGGTGAGTGTCTTCTTGAACTTTCTAAATTATAGTATCATGCATGTGTAGGTAAATTGATATATAAAATTGATATGCATATGAGTAATGATTAAATTGTAATGATGATATTTAGAATGAAAATGCATGCTAATTGAAAGATTGTCATGAAAATAAGTTGATTGATGTTGTTTGATTGAAATGGTAGTACATAATGATTATATTAAATGATATGAATATAGATTTGTACACAAAGTTACTAATTAATGGCAAGAAAAGTTACTGTTTTAACTTTTGTTTACAAATCAGAAAATTGTATATAATAAAATAGTTGGAAACTAGAACTAAAACTTTTTGGGGAGCATCTTGTATGTTTCAGGAACATCCCTTTAAAATTTTATAAGATTTGGAGGTCGTTTACTATTTTAATAAAATCTAAAATTAGAAATGGTTAGTAGTAGACTGGTTGCTTGAAATCTGTACACATTTCGGTTTTTGATCAATTCAGCATTGCAAATAAAATAATTTGAGAAAATTTAGAACTAAGAAGTTGTAGTAGACTCGTTAATTCTTCTGAAAAGTCTATAAAATCAAATGTTCACAAAGAGTTGAATTTTATATGAATTTTACAAGACTGTATAGTGGCAATATTTCAATATTTCGACCCTACTGTATATTTCGAAGAATTCAGGATTATAGATACAGTATTCTCAGGAAACTTATAACTAAGAAATTGTAGTAGACTTATACACTTTTATTTTTACGTAAATAACGCAAAGTTTCGTGAAGTATATGATTTTCTATAATTTTTATAAATAACATGAAATGCAGTTTCTGACTTTGAATTTACTATTTTGCAAATGACACTTAAACGAGGTGATTGAAAATATATTCTCTCTGTTTTAAGTTATATTTAGTGAAAATAAAGATCATACTCATGCCTAGATGATATGTTAACTCAAGGAAAATATATATATGATTAAAGATGTTAAGATCGATTCAAAATGAATCAAAGAAAAACGATAAGATGAATTTTTAAGAGATTATGTTTGAATCTTTATTAACTTGTATTGAAGAGGTTTTGATGAATATGAAAAGTGTATTGTGAAATGAATAGTTTGAGATTGTTCTTGATTGATAAATAAATGAAAGGATTGATTGAGATGTGAATAAATGAATTTGAGAATATGAATAAATGAATACAAGAACATGAGTTATAAGGGTATGAGTACCCCAAGTTGTTGAACATAGAAAGATGTTGATCCTAGAGGCTTAGTGATACCCAGTTACCGGCAAAATTAATGAAAATGAATAATTGATTTTTTGAGAAAGGGCCAGTATAGGCCATCGTTCTTGGTGTATGGTCTAAGACCGGTAGGAGGGTAAACTAGCTTTAGGTAGTATAATTTATTCATGTTTTGAACTTAAGATTTAGGTTCTAAGTGAAGATTTAGTAAACTTGGGCAAACGTGAGTAGATGGCCTTTTTATAGTCGAGCGGTGGATTCCGGGACTATAGACCTAGTCAGGCAGTGGATTTCGAGATCATGATTAGTCGGGCAGATAGTAGGTCGTACTTCAGTGCATATGCGTATATCGGGGCGAGAGGGACACTTGCGGGATGTTCGCATGCTGAGAATTCTGTATAGTAGGGCGGTGGATTTTCGGGACTAGAATTCGTACTCGTGGAATGTCTAAACTTTGTTTTATTACTAGGTAATTATCATGGCGAGGGATTAAACCCTTTAATGTGGAGTATGTAGGTGCTTGCCCTCGGACCTATGTAGTATGAGATGCATAGAATACGAACAATTATGCATTAGTGCTATTGTACTATAACATCTGCATTATGCATTAAATCATATCATACACTGACATGATTAGGATAGTCACTCTTTACACTTTTATATGCATTCAAGTTTGTGATTGTTAAAGTAAGAGATTTCGTTATAATACAGCATAGAGAGGATCGCTGTTTATAATATTGTATCGGTTGTAAGCAACTGACATGCCCACAATTTCATATGCAGGTCTTGGAACTTACAGGAAGATGTAAAGATGAATTTGATGCTCATGTTTACTTACATGCTAAAATTGTTAAAATTGTCCTATTGTACTTCATTTATTTTCTCCTGCGTTATTGTTGTAAAAGAACAATGTTGTAATAAAAAGTTTTAAATTCCTTGTAAAATTGTCTGAAGTGAAGTGTTGATCCTGTTGAGTTACGAATTACCATGTTTTGGTATTCAGGGCATTACAATCTCATCAAGATTCGCTTGGTTCGTGAAACTCGCTGTGTGCCGGGATCCGTTCCCATTATTCTATCTTCATCGGAATCTTCTTCATATCAAGGCAAGTAGCTTGTATGTATCTGTTCTTCATACAGGTTAAATACCGTAAGTAGTCTTGCATGCATTTGTTTTGTACCCTCATGATGATCATATGTTTTGTTTGAAGAAAAGGTGGAATCTGGCAACCCTGTTTCATTAATAAGAGATTAATAAAACATACTTAGAGTACTGAGCCTACTACAAAATCCTACAACTAGAACAAAATTACATAAACACCACCCCGAACATGGGGGGTGGGATAAAATAAACATAGAGTAGCCGCACAGAGATACATCATATCCCCCCAACAAACTCTAGGGCGGTGGGTATAAAAGAACATAGTAGCCGTGCTGTGCTGGCTGTCAATCGATCGTCGGCCAGATCTCGATCTCCTCATCATCAAACTCCTCTACCTGGAAAATACTTGCAATCCTTTCCCTGGAACTGTTGCTGTCACATTAGCCCAAAATGAAATAAAATGCATAATGTGGGTCAAATTGCCAGAAATACTATTGCAAGATCTACGAAAGTTATGATTATTTCTGTCTAGCCATAGAACCTAGGTCATTGCGGCATTAGCTAAATACCACGCTTCTCTCATGGCACCCCTCTCCGTTGCGAACTTTGGGCCTACCCACAAGTCCTCGTAAGTACTAGGATATTGAGTTGTCCCTAGGATGCTGAGTACCTCTACGGGTACCGCTTTATTCCTATGACACTGAAGAAAAAGATGGTCTCTAGTCTCGAGGACGGCGTGGCAGAATCCGCATTGGGAGTCCACACTCGGTTGGCGCTTAGCGAGGTTTTCTCTAGTCAGGATCGCAACATTTAATACCAATCATAAGAAAGTTTTGATTTTTAGCGGAGCTTTCGTTTTCCAGATGACGGTAGCCCACTTTGGGGTACATCCCCTAAGATGATCATATATTTTGTTAGTTGATCCGTTTCTTCATCTCTTGATCATGAGTGTTTCACAATAAGTTATCACCCGTTGCATGAAAAATAAATTAGTTTAGACAGACATCTTGATTGTATGCTAGTTTGTGACATATCGTATAATGTAGATGATTGTACATGGATGCTTGTTAGATGTATTATCTCATTTTAAACTGTTTATACACATGCCATGCTGATTTGAGTAACCCACATATCCCATGCTTTGTATGACATCTTAGATTGGACCGTTTGCAATTAAACTATTTGATGGAATGCTTAAAAGAACTTTTGTTTACTGCTGTCCTATTTTTATACAGTAATTTCGATCTTGTTAACATTATTAATATAAATAAATTTTTGAACATGATTTGTAGCCTTCATTTTCTAGTTTTTAGAATTTTTGACGTATCTGAATTCCGGTTTTCGATGCATGAGTTATTGCCGTTTTACTGCAGTCATATTGTATATTTCAGATTCTAAACTATGTGATTTCTGTATGAGTTATTATTTTAAAACTGACATTAAAAGTAGAATTTGAACTCTATATTTTGCTGGGTATGTTTAGACATGACTAGGATCAATCACAATTTTTTGTGGAATTAATTAATGACTTTTGTATCTCATTTCATGCTTAAGAAACCAATCGATATATTTCCAAACTGCATGCTGCTGAGCAAAAAATTATGATTTCAACCTGATTCTATTCATGTTTGATAAAAATTTTGTGAATATGTACTGTAGCCTGATTTGTCTATTTTACTATCCTTTTGACGAATCTGAATTTCGAATTGTATTTTATAAGTTATCTCTGTTTTGGTACTGATGTGTCTGAACTTTCAGAATTGAGATTCTGTTGCATTACTCTGTTTCCCAATTTTATTGACTATCTGTAATATAAATTCATGATATTTATATTTTGAGACTAGATATGTTAGGGAATCTTCCAGATTTTTCTCAGAACTAGTTATGATGTTTTCAAAATCTTTTCATGCTTATAAACAAAATTTTGCATTTTTTGGCTGAACATAACTTCGGTATTAAACGTTGTTTTCAACCATGTTTCTGTGCCTGATGTATGACTTGTGTATATGCACTAGATTAGTCAGAGAGTCTGGTTTCTGGATTTTCTGACGGATCTAGATTTTCATTCCTGAGGCAACGGGAATCTCAGTTTCAGTGCTGTAACATCTTGCTATCTAGAACTGGAAGTTTCGTTGTTCGAACTGTTATAAGTTGTTTTGTCACCCGTTTATGTTCCCTATTCGACTTAGACTTGTCCTTGTTCTTGCCATGTCTTTTTCCTTGTTTGTGTTCTCTCACATCTGTTTTAATAATAATGAAAAGTAATCTAGCTGGGATTTAAGAGAAAAGATCTAGTAGTGGACAATATAGAAATGCATATTCGGAAGGAAACTCATTTTCCCCACTGTTTACTGTGGTACCTACTATTTATCTCTCGATGCATGAGGGCATGATCCATGACATTGTTTGATGTTGATGTTACTGTTACTGTTTGTCTGAATATACTGCCCTATAGAAGTTCCACTACGAAATCTTAAAACGAAACTATTTGATGTAGCAACCATGTGGTATAATTTGGGACACATGAAGTGCTACGTAGATAGTAATGAACATTAGACATAAGAACAACTGTTTTCACTGTCACATTCTGTTACTGTTACCGTTGACCTCACTGTTACTGTGATCCATTCTGTTACTGTTACTGTTACTGTTGATCCATTCTGTTACTGTTGACCACTTACTATTACTGTTGTACGGTTACTGTTATTCCGTTGTTTACTGCCATCTGTAGACTGTTATTTTTGCTGCCTTCTCCATGTTAGTATTTCTTGTTTAGTTTAGTTTTTCCCCTTCCATTTTCCTACTTGTACTGCTTGCGGCCCGAAACTTGTATCAACGGGCATTATGTTTTCCTGTCTTCCTTTTTCCTTGTAATTGCTATATGAGCAGGTTTTGGTGATCGCTTACCTACTGGAGTTGGTGAGCAAAAGTTTTGAGCTGTGCATTGGAAAATTTTGCTTAATGTTTTGTTTTGAACTATCATATTCATATTTCTGTACTGAGACTTGTATTTGGGCTTGTAATCCCAGAATATTGTTTTGTTTCAGATCTCGTATTTGTTTGGAATATTCATTATCATTGTAAATAAATACTGTTGATTTATAATTGTTTATGCATGCTTGGTTGAGTATATTTTTATATTTACTGTTGTGCTGAGTCAAGTAGATCCATACAGCTTATTGATGGTTAAAACTATCTGCTGGGCTTAGTCACGTACCATATTCCGTATTCTTTTTGGGAAGCGGGGCATGACAGTCTTTCTGTCGTGTCTCCATTGCATAGTCTGGTAATTTCCATTAATATGGGGGATTGTTGGAAATGTTTTTGGCACCAAAACAGGACATGAAATTTAAGGTTACTATCAGACATTCTGGGCCTGATTCCAGTGGGCTCTGGCCATCGGCGGCGTTAAAAAGTGCTTGGACCGCGGTCCTCTCGTCGAGTACTATTCCGTAATGTACTCATTTGCCAAAAACGGATTTCGTATGAATGAGAAATGTTGGTCCAAAGTTGGATACTCGAATGTACTAACTTGGGAATTTGGAGAAAATGGATAGTCCCACATTGAAAGTTGAGAAAGAAATCTCTATTATATAAACTAAAGAAATAGACTAAAGGGTGTAGCCCTTGGGGTTACCACTAACGTGCAGTGGCGAGAGGACCTAGCGAAATTTATAAACACGCGCGCGCGCCCGGCACGGCTCGGCTCGGCTTGGATTTGGATTTGTGTGGACATAAATAGTTAAGCTTGAGCCTGGCCAGCCACAGCCTAAAACTATTTTTTGCCCAGCTTTGAATTTTTCCTTACATTCTGTTTCTCTCCTTTGTGGGCTTGGGCTTCTGTTAAGTCTGCAGTAGAAGCTTCTAGAGGCATTTTTGAATTATATAACTGGTGTCATAACTCTGTAAAAGCAGAATAATAGATTCATCAGTTACGCTTTTGTACCATAACTCTGTAAAAACAAAATAATGGATCCATCAGTTACGTTTTAAAAACACCATCTAACAATCTTCTATAAATTCAGTCATTTTGATCTGTCATATTACACCATTTTTTCCCCTTCAATCTCTTCTCCTTTTCTTCTGAGTCTGTCTAAGAGTGAAACACAGTTGCTGGTTTGCCGGTGTCTCTGAAGCTTGAGTGCTGCTCTTCAAAGAAGGTAATACAGTTGTATCCTGGAAAGCGGTTTGACAAGAACAGTTACACCACGGGGCGGATTTTGCTTTAAGGACAGAGATTTTGATCTCGACTCTATATAAATTTTGTCTGGTTTGAATTTTCTTACCTGTAATTTATCTTCTTCATAAAGATTATTAGAAACATTTTATTTTATGAAATTCAGGTTCTAACACATCTTACATTCTTCTAATTTGAACCACGAGTATTCAAGACACATTCCTAACAGGTCAAGATCGTAGAAGGTTTATAGGGGCACAAAAATTGCAAAATTCGTGGCTTATAGGAGCACAAAAATTACAAAATTCAGGACTCTTAACCAATTAAAATATAAACTTAGGAGTTCTAAATGTCTCTTAACTTTTTAGTTTATCTTCTCCCATCATCATCAAAATCCCAATAATGTTACCCTATCCACTGCTGCCCTCCGAAACCCATCTCCTCCACCACCGCCAACCACCCATCACCTCCATCTCCACCTTAGCCCCATTAATATAATCATTTATTGTTTCTAATAATCAAATAAATGTAAAAACTTTCAGAATAAAACTCAAATTTCATAAATCAAAATAATTATTTTTGTATTAAAGAGAAGACCAATTCATTATTGTGAAATTATTAATTTATTTGAATGCAGAGTTTTCAGTTGAAGATTTTCTAAATGCAAGTATTTACATTCACTATCCAAGTTCTATTGTTCTATATTTCAATGATTCATTAATTTTATTTTAATTTTGGGGTATTGATTTTGTGGCAATATAAGAAAAAGACAAAATTTAAAAAAACGTCACAATAGTTTGGTGTTGTTTAAAAAAACGCCACAAAACTTTGACTTTTTAAAAAAACCGCACAAAGTTTAACTCTCAACTCACGGAGTTATCCAACCGTTAACTGGGTTACACGTAATGTTTAAACAAACATCACAAAACTATTGTTTTGTTTAAAAAAACAACACAGAACTATTATTCTGTTTAAAAAAAATCACAAAAGTTCTCATTTGTTTAAAAAAAACATCACATAACTATCATCCCAGTTAACGGTTAGATAACTCCGTGAGTTGAGAGTTAAATTTTGTGCGGTTTTTTTAAAAAGTCAATATTTTGTGACGTTTTTTTAAACAGCGCCAAACTATTGTGACGTTTTTTTAAATTTTGCCTAAGAAAAAATTACAAGTGTCTATATTTTCTGCCCAGGACCTTAAATACATCGTGACCGGACCTAGAAGTTATGCGGATTTCAACTGGGTGGCTAATTTATGCATGACGGAACACAGATATACTTTGGTGGTCTAACTTCCCTAATGACTTTAGTAGCTTAGCAAATGTTGATGCTTATGGCATTGACTTTATTAGAGAATAATGCAGCTGCTTTTTTTCTTCCCCTATTATCAAAATACAATTGTATCATTGTGTATGTGCTCTCACAGATAAATATTATCATACATTTTACCTAAAAACTCCGGAGTGCTAATATGCATTGCAAACTTTTTTCTTTGAGGGAAATATGGATTGCAAACTTGAAAAATGGTATTCATTATGCATGGATTTAAGAAGATTATGCATTAAAAAAACAAGAAACCCCCACAAAAAAATTATCCCTTATGCTTAGTTCTAAAGAGTATGACTTACTTCACTCTCCCTACAGCCTTTAATCTTCTTTCAAATGGAGAAGGGGATAAGGGTTCGGATGTGAAATTAGCGTTTGAATTTTATTATTAAATTGATAATAAGAAGAATGCTAGAGAGCTAATAATTTCGTCCATATTTGAGATAAATAATTCCGTCCATATTTAAGAGAGGGAAACTATATCTATGCAAAGAGTGTAATATGCAAGAGAATCATAGATTACCCCGTTTAATCCCCCAGCTAACATACCAAAGTGTGGTACATGTGGAATTAAATGTTGAAAAAATACATACCAAGTTTGCAACGAATAACTAAAAATGATAAGGAGTACTTTATGTTATACAAATGCAACATTTAAGGGTATTAAACAGGGTGGCCTTATTCCACCTTTTACCTCAGAAAAAACATTTAAGGGTATTATGATTTTCCCGTTCACATTCCCAATCCTCGTACATCTGCTGATGTATACTACTAACTGACTTATGATTGGGAAAAAGAAAATCCTCATATTTGTACTTCCAACTTCACACACAACGGATATATGAGGATCTGGAACAAAAAACTTTTGAAACCTGCTCTCACCAACTCCCGTTCTCCAAAACCCTAATTCTAAAAAACCCTAGGGGCGGCGGCGGCCACCCTCCACGCTGCCGCCCCACCCGTTGTCCCCTCCCGGCCCTTTCCTCCATTCACGGCGTCCCCTCCCGGCCCTCTCCTCCCTTCACGACGACCTCCACGACGGGTGCCGCCACCCCTCCCCCCCCCCCAATCCCGTCGTCCCCCTTGCCTCTCCTCCATGGCACGCCCCCTCTCATTTGCCCCCCATCGCGACTTCCTGGGCGGCAACTCCCCAACGCATCGATGGTGACTAGCGTCCGGCGCTCTCACGTCGACGGCGACGGCCAAGATCTGCTTCAACTCGCGCTGCAAAGAACCGAGATCGGAGGTGCTGCGGCGGAAGGGATGGAAGCTCCGGTCCGGCGAGCACGCTGAGCTCTGCGATCGCTGCTGGTAATTTCCTCAACCCCCCCCCCCCCCCCCCCCCCCCGGCGACCCAGATCTGTGTTGCCCAGTTGCCGGTGAGTCGGCATAGGGCTGTGCCACCCAGTGTTCTAAATGGCGTCCGCCTCGGACGCCTAGGCGCTCAAAAAGAGGAGAACGAACCGCATATGTAATAGGCGGTACTCTAGGCGTTGAGATGGCAGTTAGGCGTACAAGGCGCCGCCGAGGCGGCGCCTAGGCGGCCAAAATCGATCAGGCGGCTGACAGATTTTTTTGTAATTTTTTTTAATTCTTAAAATAGTCTCTTCATCTTCAACAGAAAAAACCCTCTTCATCTTCAACAGTAAAAAGCCTCTTCATCTTTACATTAAGGTGTTACTAGTTCACGTTATATTTGAAATTTTATATGACTGATTATTGTTTATGTCATTATGAATCTAAAGTTTACATCATAATCGTTGTTGAACTTCTAAAATCATTCTGGCCTAGCATCACTTGTGAATTGTGATGCATTTAAAAGATTTAGACTACAAGCAAAAATAGAGAAATGTAACTTTTAAAAGGTTAATATATGAATCTTTAAAAAATAAAAACAAAACGCCTAGGCGCCGCCTAGGCGTCCTAGGCGGTAGGCGGTCCTTGGCCGAACCGCCACCGCCTGACGCCGTTTACAACCTTGGTGCCACCCACTGTGCGCCTACCCCCCACCCCCCGGCCCAGATCTGTTTTGCCCAGAGGCCGGTGATTTGGCATGGGGTTGTGCTTGCTTTTGTTGTGGTTGGGGGTGTGTAGCATGTAGTTTTGTGCGATTGTGCGATTGTGGGGTTGGAGTCGATGTGGTCCCTCCATTTGTTAGATTTGCCCGGATGTTCTGTGCACTTACCACCATGTCCACACTCTCGGGGCCAATCATGGCGATCTGCGAGGATTGGTAGTGCGTGTAAAGCTGTCGGGAATTAGGCTGTCCTGCACGTTTATGGAGTTTGGGCCCAAAGACGGGGTCCCTCCGTGATGTGCGCTCACTTGTCTCAATTCAAGTGTGTGAGGTCGGTGTTTTGGTTCGGGGCCCATGGGGCCAGGCCGGTAGTGGGTTTGTGTTGGGGGTGTGGGGTTGGAGTATGGCTGGTCTGGAGTGTACTACGATGTCGCCGGTGTAATCTTCACAGCGCCTACTGTCAGACTATTGAGCTTCCTCCAGCTTAGGCCACTGGCTAGAGACAGCGTCGCTTCTTCCCTCCGTTTGTGAGTTTGAGTCGAGATAAGTCTGTGTGGTGAGAAATCGCCGGAGAGAGCTGGTGTGTGAGAGAGGTGAGTATCCTCTCTACGACTCTTTCCTGAAGCGTGGTGTTTGGTGGGGTGAGCGAGATAGTTGTTTGGTGAGAAATCGCCTGAGAAAGCACAATCGTGTGAGAGGTAAAGGTATCCTCTTCACGGCTTTCTCTCTGGTAGTGGCTGTGGGATCGACCGACATGTTTGTAGGATGAGTGGTGGAGATGGTGGGTGGGTGCGATCGCAGTGCAAGTGTCGTGGGGTCAGTTTTCGACCTGCGGGGCTTGGGCCCAAAGTTTGGGTTCCCCCAGCGAGGTGAAGGCAGGGATCAACGGGTGAAAATCCTGCCAGACATGTTTCAGGTGGGTGTGCATGTGCCGTGGAGGCACTGTACGAAGCTAACTGACGTACTTACATTTAGCTGGTCGAGATGGTTTGTCGGCACATCCTCCAGAGTTGTTGGAGGGAGTTATTGTTTGTACGCGTCATGTTGCTTCATATATATTTTATTTTCTGTTAGTAGATTGTACTTGAGCCCAATACTCTGAGTTTGTTTCGTTAAACTTTTTTTAATGAGATAGTGTGGTCTTATTCCACCTTTTTCCTTAAAAAAAAAAACTTCACACACAACGAATCTGGTGCCAGTATTACAATCTTTTTTTATATATAGTCATGATGAAGATAAACCATTAAAGTTTTAATTGTGTTTTTTTCTCTAGTTGCACTTGAATATGCTCGTATACATGATTCAAAGAAGATCTTTCAATAAGCTTTGCTCGGGGGACTGCACGTACTGATGATTATTTAGACAAGCATCAAACACAAAATCCTATACTTTCAGACATTTTTGTGCTAACTTTTATTTGTTTACTTAATTACTTACTTATTTTTTGATGTAAGAAAAAGATAAAAACGAAAAAAATATGAAGAAAATAAAAGAAAATATATGGTTTCCAAATCCAAGCCGGGCCTTATATGTTACCATCTACGGGCCTTTCAATCCGGCCCATTCCTTCATAACGTCACCGCCGGACCTCCCCCTTTCGAATATAATCCATCATCTAGGACCTTCTTCCCCGCCCAACTCCTGTGTCATTTCTTCAAACACCTTTACTCTCTCCGCCAGATATAATGGCGGAAACCCAATCCCAACCCCAAAACCTCATCGAAGCCGGCGACGAACTCGAAGGCGCCATTGAACCCAACGAAGACTTCGTCTTCGTCCGCATCGGCGCCTCCCTCCCTCTCACACCCTCCCACTCCCCCTTCGACCTCCATTCCCCGCCTTCCCACCCCCTCGCCCTCTCCCACCGCCACCACCTCATCCTGCTCGCCCACTCCCACGGTCCGATTCTACCCTCTCTCTCATTTCTCTTCGTTGGTAGGATTTTTGTTAACTAGGGTTTTGTGTGGTTTTCTAGGGTTTTTGGTGGCGAAGACGAAGGATGTGATTGAGCTGGCGAAGGAGGTGAAGGAGAAGGGGGAGGAGGATGGGAGGAGCGTTGAAAGTGTGAGTGTTGTGGATGTAAAGGTCGGTGGGGTGAAGGTTTTGGCGGTTTCCGGGGATGAAATGATGGTTGCGGCGGCTGTTGGTGGGGACATGTTCTTCTTTTTTGTAGATTCTCTTATTGGAAAGGTATCAATTATTATTATGTTCTGCTCCGTTTTTGTTAGATTTAGTTAATAGTTAGGCGGTGTTTGGATACTAAGGTAGGATAACCTATAGGTAATTTTTAAGTGGAGGCAGAGGGACGCAACCTATGGGTGCATACCCGCACCTCTGTTTTTGGCTTTACAAAATAAGTTTGGTTTGATAGGAGGTGTGATAGCTGTAGTAGGGTAACTCAAAATTATGATCCAATTTGAACGAAGTTGAGATAACTACAAGTATTGAAGCCACTTCCACTAATTTTTATAAGTGAAGAAGTGATTTCATCATAGAGAGTGATTATATTTAGTGTGGATGATCCATGCTGATTAAGCAGTTAAAATCGGAATTAATTACCGATTAATCGGCGATCGGTCTAGGTCCGATTAGTTCCTAAGGTGATTAATCGGAAAGATCGGTGATTAGTCGGTAATTGGATCTAGACCGATTAGTTCCGAAAACTGATTTTAACTACTAGCATGCTGGTCACCTTGATTTTCATGCCATACTGTACTTGTGTGTTAGAATAATCAAGTTGTTTGGATAGCTCTTGATCATGTTTCAAGTGATTGCGGAATGAATGGTTAAAAAGTTGGATGGCATTTTGCATTGGTAAGAGTCTAAGAGACCTCCAAATCACTTTATTTTTTGTACACATGGGGTCAAATAACATAAATAACATGCGTAAACGGTGCAGATGGTCCATGTAGAGTCTCAGTGGGTCATTAGAACAATTCTTTATGGGTGAATTTTCCTCGTGTAGTAATGAAACTACCTTTTGCTGTTGATTAATGGAATTCTACGTTTGTGTCAAATGGATTTATTGTTTTGTTTAATGTGGTTATTTTGAAGGTGGAAGAGCCTGCTTTCTCATGTTCGCTAGTGGATGGTGGCAATGTCAAAGACTTTAGGTGGCAAAAGAACATGAGAAAGTCTTTTCTTGTTCTCTCGACTCATGGATCGCTATACCATGGAGTTTTGAAGGCGCCTCTTACGGCTCTTATGGATAATGTTGATGCCGGTTTGTTTTAACCTTGTATAAAGTCCATACTTAATTATTTGTTTTGGGTGTTATCTCATGAATTTGATTATATTAGACTTTCCTATCATCTATTTATGATATGCTGATTTATAGTTTTATCTCTTTCTAAGTTAATTTTTAGATATACTGATGGTTTTGATTTTGAACTGAGATGAATTTTTGTGTTGTTGTAATTTTTTTGTGGGACCTTCTCTCTTACTTGAAAGTAAACTTGATTTTGGTTATGTGCAAGGTACACTTTGTTTAGATGATCTCATATGTCCTTAGCTAGGAAGCTAGGGAAGTACTCCGTGCATATCTAGCGAGAGTATGTCTCAATTAGATTCGAGAATGTACTGGATGTGCATCCACAAGTATCCAAATTAATTATATATTTCTAAAAATTAAGTACATCTGATTTACCCATGTATGGCCATGGGAACACACGAGCAAATGTTTACGGGGCTGCATTACTTTTAATTGCATAAATGGGGGAAATAAAAGAGAAATAAAAGTGGATTGACCCCAAACTATTTTGGACTTATTTATTAAATATGGATTTCTACGATCACTCTTCGGAGGAGGTATACTCATCTGGGACTTCAGAGATTTTGGTCTAGTAGTTTCTGTAATGTAGATCACATACAAGCATATTATACAATTTCAATTTGGATGGTCATTTTCAACTAAGTAATTAGTGCACCCAACTCTCTACTTATATCATGCCATACCTGCATTACATATTTGTTAGGATATCAATGAATTTTGAATAACATTTTAGAAGTTGATGATGTTGAATTTCTTTCAAATATGAGAAATAATATTTTTCACCTGAATTAAGTAGTAAGTTATTAATCGTTTCAATTTAAATATGCAACTACGATAGCCTTTGATTACTATACAGTCCATTGTTTGAAATCATAAACATGACAGTACACTAGGTTAGCCTTAATTTTCAATTGATTAAGGATGTGTTTGTTATCTTAACCATTGTTCCCAGCTCGATTTCGGGTTATGAGTCTATTTTTTCGTGATAGCTTCACACATTTCAGAAGTATTAACAGAGTCTAGAATATAATATGGATCCCAACATGTAAATTTTAATTATTGCTTAGATTAATGCCTAGTCACTATGTTGCAGCAATTGACTATCTTTAATCTACAATGCTGCATGTTATTGTTACATTCTTACATTCTAATTGTTTTTGGTAACATTCACATACAAATCACGTATGTGTTACACTAAAATAGTAGGGATTGCAGATGTGAATTTATATTCAATTCCTCCTTGTTGACAAACTTGTAATTTGTTTTTTTCCTATTGGCTTTAGGTTGTGAAAATTTTGAGGTTGTGCATAGTTCTAAAAAAGGGTAAAACCAGTAAAAACCGATAAAACCCCCATTTAAACAGTTTAAACTAAATTTGAGCCTACCGTTCCGTTTATGGGAAAAACGGTGGTTGAAAAGGGGTTCCACCGTTTTTGTTTAAAAACTGGTCAAAATGGGTTAATTGGGCACTAAATGGGCTCAGGTTTGAACGGGGTTTTTTTTATAAAAAGTTTTTGGGCCTGGTTTTTGAATTTTTATTAAATAACTAAATTTTCCTGTAGGCACCTACGACACGTCTTCAGAACGATACAACATATGAAAAGCCTTGTAAACAGTAAATCAATAATTATATAGCTAAAGTTTGAGAGAGAGAGAGAGAGAGAGAGAGAGAGAGAGAGAGATAATTAAATAAATAAATGGGTTGTTTCGGGGAGGATTTGAATTTGAGTTTTGGGGGGAAACTTTTTTTTGGGGGGGGGGGAGAATGTGTTTTGTGAGGTTAGATCCGGGCCTTTGATTTTGAGGGGATTGAAGGAGAGCCACTTGATAGCTTTCTTTGTGTTTTATTATATAGATTATATTAAAACTAGATGATTACTTATATAACGAACCCGACCTGTTACACTCTGCAAGTTTCCTTAATTACAATGAACTTATGAACTGTCAAATTTATTTTTATTTGTGCATTGTCATGTGATGAATGCTTAATATTTGGCATTTCCCACAAATTTCCCCTTTATTTTTGGATTTTTATATATTTTTCCTTCATGTTTCCTATTTATAAAATGTTTTGATACTAAAAATATAAAAACCCGTTTTCCTCGTTAAAACCCCATATAAACGGAACAAAACCCAACAATGCCCGACCGTTTTGATCCCGTTTCAGTCTTTTATAACCTTGAGGTTGTGTACATTTTTTCTTAAAAAACAAACTTGTACATATGTGAAATAAATCAATTTCTTCTTTAAAATATTGACACCAATTAATATGTAGCACAATAGGCTGAGGTTGAAATGTTTAAAGCACGTACTAATTATTTCTTCTGGATCACTATAAGCAATACACTTTACAATATAACTAGTCTTTTGCTTGTAGTTGACTGGAGTAGGGACGGTGATTTTATTGCTGTTGCAAAGAACCAAACCATAACAATCTTGTCATCCAGTTTTAAGGAACTGCTTAGCTTCTCATTGTTCTTCCAGTCGTGGCTTCCTCCTGAAAGTTCAGAATGTACAATGAAAGGTAGTCCCATGACTTGTTTTTAATCTCTTTTACCCTTTGTAGATGACAATTTACCTGTATTACAATTTTAAAAATGCTTGGTCCTTGTATGGTGCAACCTCTTAAACATATAATGTAGAAATTTTCTTTCTTTAGACGTTTGGTTTACAGGTTTTGTGCATCAAAATAATGATACAATGTTTAATTTCCATGGGATGCTCTTATGGATGTATATAAATAGGGTATGGGGTTTACGCTTACCCTACCCTAAACAATAAATATTTTATCCTTACCCTAACATATATTTTGAAAACTTAAACTACCTTACCATAACGGAGAAGGGTAAAAAATTCATATACCTGAAAGCTACAAGGTACTTGGATGAAATGAGTACAAAATTGATAAAAAAAAACTAGAGTTATAGCAAAAACTTTTTTATCTTTTACTATATTCAATTTTCTCCCAGAATGACATGTATGGCCTTGATCAGTTAATTAGACCCATAGTAAACTACTTATAACGCATTCCTCTCCTTTTTCATTCAAACAAATAATTAAATTCTTGATGATATTTCTCTTTCTTTTCTTAAAGACATTAATGGTTCTTCACACACTATCTAGATAAACACATGGTTAATAACATGATTTTAAAGATTGACTGAGCCCGATCCGATCTGATCGATCCTGATCGTTTTTCAAGGGGCCAATACAACCCCTAAATATCGGGATCAGCGAGATAACTCGGGGATTGGCTGACTTAGCAGTTGGATAAGATGGAACAACCCAAAACCACCGGTCCGATGATT
Organism: Hemerocallis citrina; assembly: GCA_017893485.1. Taxonomy (NCBI): domain Eukaryota; kingdom Viridiplantae; phylum Streptophyta; class Magnoliopsida; order Asparagales; family Asphodelaceae; genus Hemerocallis; species Hemerocallis citrina. Next base: position 279,726,679 of record CM030359.1, read on the forward strand.
AAAAGATTCAATATTTGAATTTTCTAATTATGTGAATCCTCTTTATCCAAGCACCAAGCAATGAGGATGTAATTGTGTAATGAATATCATTTCATTTCTAGCTTATATTTAGTGTTTTTCCTTGTATGTAAATAAAATCTCTATTATTTGGTCTACCTATTTTTGTTGTTCTAGTTTTTTCCTACATTAATAGTTCTGTCAAACTAATTGAAATGTTCAAGTTTTGTAATTAAAAATATTAATTTCAAAAAAGAATTATTTAAATTGATCATTTAATTTTTTTAATTTTTTAAAAAAACATATTAGATAATTTTTAATGTCAAAAAGGCCTGAACCAAAAACCTAATACACCAATCTGATACTACCGATTTGACACTACTGATCCAGATGCAAATATTTGGAAAAACCCGCCCCCGCTCCCGATCCTGAGTTTTAAAACATTGATTAATAATAGCGAACGAGTACCGTTCATGCATTACAAGTTATATTTCTCTTTTACATTTTCCAATTTTTATTAATTTAACATTTGGATTGCACACAGGATAGAGAGGAATATCAATTAGAAGCTAACTTAGAAATTTAGTAGTTGGAATTAATAATAGGTTTATCTATGTATGCATTCCGACTCCGAATCAAGTACTTGGTACTAATGAACTGTTCATTTGCTTGCAGTATCCCAAGCTATATGCATGTATGCATGCGTATAATTGTATAATAATTGTGTATTTGAATAAATAGGTAAATGTGTAGGAACAAACCTTTTAGCCTTACCCTAACTGATTTTTAAAGGGAACAAAGTTTATTCCCTTAACTTACCCATGGGTAAGAAACCTCTACCCATAACTTTGCCATCCCTAGATGCTTTTTCTCTCTGAAAAGCTCCTACCCGGAATAGAATTACTGTATTTGATCTTGGACGTGTTAACCAGATAATCACTCTTGTCATTATGGTATTAAATATCATTTCAGAGTTTCTCAAGCACAGACTATTAATCTGCACAATGGAAGCATGCCTGTCATGAAATTTCTCTTACAAAATGTATGTTAACATAAAATAATACAAACCTGTCAATAACCAAATTTGGATCTATTGCTAGTACTTGACACTTCCAACAAAATTCTCCGAGTCCTGTCACCTTCATGTATCTTGACTTTAGTTGCGCCGAAATCTTCTCTTCATGGTTTTCCTTCATCGGAGAAGATGATCATGTGGGCTAGATTACAATTCGATATGTTCTCAGCTTTGGCTGTTGAGAGCTCCACCAAAATTTGTTTTTTTTGAATTTTGTGCATACCTTGCTCACATTCAACTCGATTGGTTGCACCTTCTAATCATAAGCAATGTGATATACTTTGATGTGTTCATTGTGGACTGCCATGTTCTGACTGTGAATATGGCATGCTGGGAGAGAACCTTCTTTGGCTTCAACTTGAGTCAAGTGCATGCTCGCAACAAATATTCAGATCTCTAACAAAATTCACCAAATCTTGGCTGACCTCCTCATAAAGGGCAAAAACTATTTATGGATGGAAAGCTTGAATATATCCCACCTAGTTTGGAGAAAATGGAAGTTCGAGAAGTTCAATAGCAATAACGTAGATAAATATAGAAGTGGAAGAGTGCAAACATAGAACACGTGGTGGTAGCAAGATCACTCTTCCAGAATCTTAAAGCTTCAATACATAGGCTGTGCTGAGCAATATGTATGCAGGTTTGTATTAGTTAAAAAAAATGGATACATTTTCTTCAATTTGGATCTCCGGAATGCAATACTGTTACGGATAATTAAATTGATGGTGTACGATTTATTGTGAAGCGTCACAAATTTTGACTATTGTTAGATATTTATTGAAATTTCTACTTTTGCGGAATACTGAATGATGTTTTACTAGAGATTATATATGATCACTAGTTGAATTCAAAGCCTCCATCTTAAATGGTTCCGTTTTGGTTATGGTACAGTGTCTTATAATCCAAAATCAAGCAGGGAAGATAAAGGGAAAGTTGTAAGGTGGCACTTAGTATGTTGTGTCTGGATATGTTCCAGATTAGCACATATATGTGTGTTAAGGCTGTAAGCTTATTGCTGTGCACATAAATAATGTATCTGTCACGCCCTGCTTTTCGTTATACGGAAACACATGCACGTAACTGAGGCCCAGCGAATGATATAAGTGTATTAACTTATATGATCCATAAGCTGCACAATATTAGTAAGCTCAACAATACAATAATAATAATCACATGAACGAGAATATAATACAATAATTAAAATCTGGGATACAAGAACTTACAAAAAGTTCGAGGATATACAATGCAGTAAACAGTTTGTTAAGTTCCTTCAATATCTCATCGTCTTTCATCGTCTGTACCTGTATAAACATTAACTCAAAGTATTGAGGGAGTACCCGTTAGAGCAAGCTACAGGCCGTAAGTAGTACAAGCAAAATACGAACAAGAAACAAGGTATGACAGGGAAAACAATAAGAACTGGAAATTCAGATACAGAACAAACATGATAACGAGAAACAATATATATAACAAGAAAGAAACAAGGATTAAACAAGAAGGGAAACAAGAACTGGCAATGCAATTGTAATACAACATGATCAAGTGTAATGCAAGTGACAACTGGAACAAGTCTCAAAATATAACCAATCGGGAATAAGGAATCATGTATACAGGAAACGTGTCATATAAATAAGAATCATGCAACTTGTAAACAGAAATCATGTAACTTTTAAACAAAAATCATGTAACTTGTAAACAGGACATGCACGTGCTCAGTGTTAATCTTAAGTCTATCAATCTTCTGTTAATTCTATCTAATACACGTAATCCTGCATCTCATATCACAGGTTCGAGTGCTTACAAACATGTGAACGCTTAAGACTCTAGTGGTGAATTCTATAGGGTTATGTACTCGGGTCTTGCGGTGACATTAACAAGAATCATATCATATCACGTAAACATATAAATAGTCATTATAACGGAAAATATGGGCTCCCTTTCGAGTACTCTCCTATATTATTCCCTACTAGATTCTTTCCCTTATTACTTCGGCTTGTTATTCTTTTATAATAATTAAACATGAACATGTGTTACTGCTATTTTCTGTGCGGGAGTAACCAGGTGATGTGGATTCTTTTGTGGAATAGTCGAGAATCTAACTTTTTGATTTTCGTTGACGTTGACTATCGCAATCGCCTCTTCTTGACCTGCAAAACGCCTGAAACACTGGGATTGATCTCGGCGACGGGCCCTCCGACGTTCTAGTCAGTAATCAGGAAGAAAATAATAGAGCTTTTTGTGAAAAAATATTGCTTACCTCTTTATGGTGGGGGAGAGGGGTATTTATAGTCACTTTGGGGACCAGTTTCGAGATAAGGATTTATTTCTACTTCTGGTGTTTATGGATAAAAAACAGAGTTTTTAAATCGTTTCATGATAAGAGAGGCGGTTAAAACCGTCTCTTAAAGATAATCACAGATTTGAATTACCCTTTAGAATATCCTGGGTTTGTTCGTAATGGATCACCCTGACTAGCATTGGTATAAATACCCGAAACCCGAATCCGACCCGGACCCGACATTGGACCGGAACCGACCCGGCCTATCCGGATCCGGGTTCGGGTCCTAAAATGAGACTCGTTGTACTTTCGGGTTCGGGTCTGCTCAAAAGAGACCCGACCCGGACCTGGACTTGTTAAAAAAAACCTAAAAAATCAACTTAAAATTAAATATTCTATCCTCATCCCTTCCATCCTTCCTTCTCAATTCTATATCTTCCTCTTCCAAACTAAAAACTCATGTCTTTTTCTTCTCTCATCTATTCTAAATCATCCACTCACCGCCTCCGCTTGCCGCTCACACTCCCGCTCCTACCCGAACGGGTAGGAATATTTTTATAGGACCCGGAACTGGACCTGGTCCTCACGGGTCCGGATCCGGGTTCAATTTTTGAACCCGTAGGGGATCGAGTCCTGGTCCGGGTAGTGAAGGACCCGACCCGACCCGATACCAATGCTAACCTTGACCCAGTAAGACAAACTCGTATTTGGGTTATCGGGCTCAGAAAAGACCCAACTCTCATTTTTGGACCCATTTATCGGTGAAATTACCGTTTACCCCTGAAAGCTTTAAGATTTGTGCCCGATTTGAACAGTCTCAATTTAGTTTTATTTTTACCCATATCACAAGCCCCCTACTCCTGAAGACTGAGTTTCACAGCATTTGAGGAGTAGTTCGCCCGTTTCTAATGGTTCATAAAATTTATCGGAGTTCTCAGTCCCGTTTGAACCTCGCACTGGGTGAAATTGTATTCTTCTGAGCTTATAAATTACTCAGAATTATTTTGAAGTCTTTCTATAACTTTTTATGATTTTTCCGAATTTGTAATTATTTTACGAATTTTTATTCAATTCTCAAATTAAATGATTAATTCTTTAAAAAATTATAATTAACCATTCTAACTTAATAATTATGTTTAGGAATTTTAAAAAATATTTTTCCTAATTTAATAATTATTTTTAGATTTTAATTATTTTTTACGATTTTAATCATTTTTTGAGTTTTTAAATAATTAATTCGATTTAATAATTAAATAAAGGAAAAACCTAAAAGAAATTATCTTGATTAAATCACGACTGTTGATCATGAGATGGCTCGCGTGTTGATGCAGTTAGATGGTTGTGATGAGGCAATCAGGCGGGGAAGCGATGTGGCGTGATCCGAGGCGCTGATCATGATCGAGCGCGCATCGGGAGGCGAGGCCGTTTCGCCATACAGCGTTCGGGGATACGTCTGTTCAGATTTTGGATCCGAACGATGTGGCGAGATCTGAGCCGTTGATCATGATCAAGCTCGCATCGGGAGGCTGATCCGTTCGGATTTTGGATTCGAATGACGTGGCGAGATCTGAGCCGTTGATCGTGATCAAGCTTGCATCGGGAGGCAGATCCATTCAGATTTTGGATCCTAACGACGTGGCGAGATCTGAGCCGTTGATCGTGATCAAGCTCGCATCAGGAGGCAAATCCGTTCGGATTTTGGATCCGAACGATGTGGCGAGATTTGAGCCATTTATCGTGATCAAGCTCTCATTGGGAGGTAGATCCGTTCGGATTTTGGATCCAAACGACGTGGCAAGATCTGAGCCGTTGATCGTGATCAAGCTTACATCGGGAGGCAGGTCTATTCTCTCATTCTTCGTTCGGAGGCACGCTTGTTCGGTTTTTGGCACCGAACGGCGTGGATAAGTCGGCAAAGCGACACGTGGCGTTGACCGTTGATTAGTCAATATTTTTTCGTGATTTTTCAATCGGGGACACGTTTGTTCGACACATGACACTGGACGTTGCTGATGGTTGGACTGCCCGACACCTGTACCGGTTGACCGTTGACCAGTCAATGATTTTATATGATTTTTCGATTGGGGACACATTTGTTCGGCACATGACACGCAACGTTGCTGATGGTTCGGCTGCTCGACATGTCTCGCCGGTTGATCGTTGACTAGTCAACAGTTTTCTCTGATTTTTCGATCAGGAACATGTTTGTTCAGCACATCACACCCAACGTTGTTGATGGTTAGGCTGCGTGACACGTGCCATCGGTTGACCATTGACTAATCAACGAATTTTTCTGATTTTTCGATCGGGGACATGTTTGGTCGGTGCAGGACGCCGAACGTTGTAGACACATTCGGCTGAGCGACACGTTACCTGTTGACCGTTGACAAATCAACGATGTTTGGCGCTTTTTCTTTGTCGTTTAGCCTCACTATCTCATGGGCTTTCCTTATCCTTGGGCTTTTTAACTGCCTTAAAGGCCCACGAAGTCCAAGAGTGGCCTCTCATTCTATAAATCTTTCACTCCCCCCCTCATTTCTCACTTCTTAGTTTAAGAAGTTCTCTCTATCGGAGTTAGAGCCGGCGATTTTTCTTTTTCCGGCGAGATTTTCGACCGTAGCTGTCACATCCAAGGTTATATATATATATATATATATATATATATATATATATATATATATATGTATATATATATATTCTATTCATATATATTTATTTTATCAAAGATGTCTAGGGTGTCATCCGGAGACGAGACCTTCCCCACAGGCTGAGGCGAAGGTGGGTCGATTGTTAGAGCAGATAGGGGGAAGGATGCGGTGGGATCAGTCATAGTCGAGGAGATTGTTGAAAGTCGTCGAGACGTGGGCGAGTTGGGCAGGTTACCGAGCACCTTGTTAAGCCTCGGCCGAGTTAGAGGTTATTCCGCCGAACTCCTATCCCGGGTCGAGCACAAGATGACATCTTTATACGAGGAGAGCGAGCCTCGGGAGCGTTTGGAGGTAGACGATATCCCAACGATGCTCAAGGAGAAGGACTTGCGCTGCATTCAGGGATGTTTCTTAATTCTGAGAGAGTATGAGCTTGTGTTGCCGAGCCTAGGTGTTAGAGCTTGCACGCCGATGTCTCCCGACACTTGCTTCTTTTCCTTCGATGCCTTTCACGCAGGGCTTTGTCTCCCCCTTCCTCAGTTTACAGCCGACGTTCTTTCGTGGTTCGGCTTGAGCCCCATCCATTTCATGCCGAACATGTGGAGACATGTGAACAGCTTCGTTCTGCATTACCAAGCGGCAAGGACCGAGGAAACTGCAAGATTCACTAAAAGAGTAGGTTGGAGTACAGGTATTATCTGACTCCCCGTCGAGGTGTGAAGTTGATCGAGAACCCTGACTCGATCAAATTTTGGAAGAAGTTTTTCCTCGTTCGTAGTAGTCAACCTCGGGGGATCCCTATGAGGTGGAGGGAAGTAGTGCCGAAGAGGGCAAAATCCGAACCTGTCTTAAGCTCCGAAGAGGACGAGATGGTTATGACACTTTTAGATAGGCCGACCTTAGATTGGAGAGAAGTGACGGAAGAATATCTCTTCGGGGGTGGTCTTAGTTTGATCAACCCTAGTATGCATCTTTGATCAACCCTAGTACGCAGAGCTAGGGCTTTCTCGATCACGAGAGAAGCTTTCCAAAGCGGAGGTGGAGCTTGGCCATTTGAAGAGTCTTGGCTCGCCGAGGTGTTGAGATGCGGCGCAACAACGAGATCCTTCGAGAGTTGCCCCCTGAGGGTGTGGAAGACGATGGTTCGACGGCTGTAGTGAAATATTCTAAACGTAAAATCCTTCGTCGTTATTTGTTCGAGGTTACAGCTGAAAGAGACGAATTGAAGAATGTATTGTTGGAGAATAGTTTAGAAGCAACCTATCTTAGAAGGTCGATCTTTGAGTTCTCGCGGGGGGGGGGGGGGGTGTCCCGTTTAAAGTTTAGGGTGACGGATGACTCTCTCAAAGAGAGGCTTGTCGAATTAGAGGCGAAGAATCTTCAGTTAAAGCGACTCTCCGGAGAGGGCAACGTTAGGAGTACCTCTTGCTTTCGTGAAGAGCGCGCTCAGGGTAGGCCTTTTCATGAACTAGCTCTGCACTTGCTTGAGGCCCCAAGGAATCCTGGCGATGCTCAAAGTGGTGTGGTCGGCTCTTCCAGTGGGGTGCCGATCGGTGAAGCAGAGAGAGTCGTAGGCCCCGTTGGTGCGACTCGCTCCGTGGGGTTGGACATCACTTCAGATCGCTCGAGGGAGAAGTTTAGTGCCGGTGTTTCCGTTGGAGTTCGCAAACTGCGTGTGTCCTTGAAGAGAAATATCCCTCTGCCACGGAAGAGCTGAAGTGATGCTAGTTAGCTTTTGCAGCCTTGTGGTAGCTTTGCTCGTCCAATAACTATTGTAACCTTTTTCGTCAAGTTTTCAAGTTTTTGACTAAGTGTTGGAGCACTGTCTTCTTGTAACGGCCTCATTTGTCCAGTAACGCTTGTCGCCTATTTGCTTGGAAGCAGTGTGGTAAGGGCAGCTCTATGAACCACGAATGGAATCCTCACCCATCCAATTTGTTTCAGGAGCACTCGAACGACAAACCGAACCGTGCCTTCTTGCTCGAAAGCAAGTAGCTAGGATGGTCCTCCGAACCATGAATGGACTCCGAACAATGATGGCGACGAGTTTTGGGAGCATTCGAGTGGCAAGTTACCTCTTCGCCTACTTGTTCCGAACATTGATGGCGACGATTTTTTTTGACAAGTGTGGGTGTTGATAAATAAACGGTTACTCAAATAATATTTGACCGTGAAACTCATGCCGTTTGAGTTTTCTTGAAAGCTATATGTGCATACTAGCGAAATGTATCATGTTGGCATCTTTAGATGTGTCCAAAAGTATTAACCTTATATTGCAAGATATAAATGGACTTGTGATGCCCATTGATATGTATAAAGTTGTGCCCTTTTATTGTGTTTTGAAAAATTTATGACCACGATGTATGTTTCTCAGATATGGTTAAAACATTTTGTGATGATGCTCCTAAACAGAGCAGACAACAATATAGTACAAAGTACATTAAAAAGTCAACTGATAATAAGTCGTCATATGATGGGAGTGGATTGCTATATTTAGAATTTTAGATGTGCACCTCAGGTTGAACATGCTGATAATAGTTGGGCCGCACAATTCTCTCGAGGTGTAAAGAAGATAATCCTGCTTTCATGCAATATTTGAGAAGCTAGGATAGAGAAGATGTGCTAAGTGAAGGTTGTGGATTTACTTATTCAAATTAGATGAGATAGATACTGAAATTTTAAGGTAAACTTCTTAAATTTGTACAGGATCGTATGTAAGAAAACTTTTGCATCTTGGATTTCATTCTCTATTTATATGTATCGAACAAGGAAGAGATAACTTTCCTTTGATGAATTTTAGTGAAAAGAAAAGATATGTCCTCTTCTTATGTGCTTGGAATTTTTTGTTTTTGGTACATGTTTTGATGTTTCTCAATTTTTACTCTTAAATTTGATATTGGAATGCTGCTGAAGATGCTTTTCAAGAACCCCATGCTAATTCTTATATTTTTGTGTATTAGTTGATTCTGTCAAGTGGGTACGGGATGATTGTATCATCATTGGTTGCTTTCAAGTGAATGAACATGGTGATGACGAGGGTTACAATATTCAGATTATCACAAGTAAAGAAGACAAGCTCTCAGAGGTTAGTTATTTGTCTAATATGTGTCTTCATTACCAATTTTTCATTTACTTCTTCATTAGTTCTCTTATTGTTTGTGTTCATTTTTCTTTGATTTACCTTGCAATTACCTCTTTGAATTAAATGATTGCCAATTCAGTGAGGCTTTCTTTTGGTCTCTCATTTTTGAACCATGGTATTTAAACTTGGTCTCAGGTTTGGTATTGACCTCCTAATTTCGGTAGTAATATTTAGATTTGTGGGGGAAAAATTGCTTCCATCATCTATGCGACTCACTTTTGAAACTAGTTTTTATACCCAGTTATTTTAAAACTTGTGTGTATATGCCCAAATCTACTTCTTCCACTTTCTTTCATACATAATTCTTACCTCTTCTTTGACATCCCAACCCAAAACCCACTTGCCTCAACCACAATCTATATTTTATATTATATATATAAATCAATAAATATTTATCTTGTTAAAAATGCAAATATTGAATTATTTCATAGAACATCAATGATACATTATAATTATGAGCATTCTTGGAGAAAAAGAATAATAACCTAGCTATCAAAACATTGGGTATACTTGTTTTTTGTTCGAGCGTAACTTGAAACATCAAGTTTTTGAAATTACACTAGGGACCCAAACATTTATATGAACATAATTGTGCCCAAAAGTTGCAGGCACGCATTAAGAAATTGGATACCCCTTGGTTATGCACCCGGAAGTACCTAAGGATCAGCACCCAATATGCACCTGACACGGGTACGTTGACCGTTTGGAAGTACCCGTGCTTCCTAGACCACAATCAATGCCAACTCGCAATGTTACGTACTCCCTCAATTTCAAAATATAAGTCATTCTAGGTTTCTACACGATTATTAAGAAACAACCTAGGATTGAGTGAAAGTACTATATATTCTTGGTTTTTGAAGCTCATAAATGAGCCATCAATTGTATAATGTCCTATTTGCCATCTTCTATAATTTTTTACTACTTCTCTTACAAAAAAGGACAAGGGTGAAATTGGAAATGTCATAGAAAATTAATTCATGGACATTTAAGATTGACAAGATATCTCATCGAATACCTAAAGCGACTTATATTAGAGCATCCACAATGGTGTTTCTCAAATTTGCCAAAATGGCAGCTACAGTAATAGCATTTAGTGAAATCATTTGCAGTCGTTGTTTGCTATTTTTTTTGCTAAAATTTGAGATGGACAAGACATGTTGTTTCGTCGCATTTTTGCTTGAGACGGGACATCTTGTCTCGTCCGAGGGTATTTTGTTTTTTTTCCCTCTTCATCTAGACCGTCCGATAAAAAAAAAAAAATTCAAAAAATTGGGACGATACATGTTGTATCGTCCGACGTGATTAAAAATAAATAAATAATTGGGACGAGACAACTTGTATCGTCTCTTATAATTTGAGAATGCCAAATTCATTTCTCATAAATGAGAACACACTGTAGCTATTTTGCCATAAAATGGCAAAATAGCAAACGATTGCATCTTCTTATTTCTCAAAAAATGGGAAATTGGTAAATATAGCAAACGACTGTGGATGCTCTTATGAAACAAAAAAAAGCTAGAATGGCTTATATTTTGAAATGGAGGGAGCAGTTCGCTCTACGGGTACGAGTTCGTGGTTGGGCTATTTGTAAATTCTCGGTTCGCAGAGGATAGGATTAGTTCTTTAGTTCGTAGTACGCTAAGATACCATTTTTTGAATCGCTCAAGTATGGTTTATATATTACGAGTACACAACTAATGAGCACAAATATTATTTATTATAATCAAAGAATGAAAAGGGGAAAAACAAGATATTAGAAGTTCCATACACCAACAGTGTGATAAAATCTAAGGATAGCGTGGTCTTCAAATCTAAAGGCTGTGAAGTGTGGTTCTCAAATTTAAGGATGATATACATCCAACGAAAAACCATGTAAAAGGATGTGTTTCAACTAATGATCTATATCCTTATTTTTTTTTTCTATTTGTGTTAAATATTTGTTATTTTAACCATGTAAAAGAATATGCTTAAACTAATTGTCTATATCCTTATTTTTTCTTTTCTTGTTAAACATTTGATTTTATGCGGTTGTTATTTCTGTTTGTTTGCTATAAATCTACTGTTTGTTTTAAAATTTTTTCTGCTGTGGGTATTTTCTACCATAACAGAAATGTTACGGGAATTATTAACAGAATTGCAATAATTTCTGCAATAGAAGAAATCGCTCAACACCGCGATCTGGATCGCCTAGTGGATCCGAATTGGAACTCACGAACCACATCACCGTACGGTAGGGACACTAACGAATTAGGTAACCGAGTGAATTCAAGCGAGATTATGCAACAAAAGAAAATCCTCCCATCAAATATTTGTTGTTGGACTTGAACTGAGAAGCGTGGAAAAGGGAAGAGTTGCCTCCCACACATTCCACTGGATGAGATATGGAATGCAAAGCTAGCTTCCAATTGACAATTTTGTAGTACGATTGGTACACACATTTAGTCGTTGGAGCTGTTGGTACCTGTTGAACTTGTTAGCTTACTTCATCCTTGCCCTATGGCGGCAGTAATGATCAGTAGGTACTTTCCAAAGCCATATTATGGTTTGTCAAGGCCATCTATCTAGATATTGCTCACAATTCAAACCCATGGGTATGCAAGATTATGCATATAAAGATTGATGGGAGAAAATTGTACATCCCAAAATGATCTGTTTATGTTATCTCCATACATGTGAGCCTCCTAGATTTTTTATTTTCTTGTCAAACTCAAATAGAGCAGAGTTTATGACGTACAACACAAGCAATACCAATTGGGGGTGATTTTTAGGATATTGTAGAATACATTTAGTATATTTTATGGGCATGCACACGAGATTTAAAGGTATGGGTATAAAAACAAGTGGTTTTCATAATAAGGGGACAGAAGGAATACACCTTTTAGAAATATCGAGTACAATGTCTTGGTTCCTCGGAAATATTTGCTTTATGTGGGTTTAGAAAACAATGAACATTTTAGTTGTTTTATCTTGGCATTAAAAAAACTATTGACATTTCAAACGTTCTTAAATGATTTGATAATTTTGTCAATTTTTAATTTAGTTATTGACAATTGTTAGATTAGACTAAATATAGATATAGATTTATATGATAATATAAGAGCATCTGTAGTCGGTTGCTAAATATCGATAATATGCATATTTGGCTCAAAAACGAGCTGCACTCGTTTGCCAAATATCCATATTATCCATATTTCGCTACAGTCGCCTGCTATAAATGAGAATGGATTTGAAATTTATCCATATATGAGAGACGACACATCATGTGCCGTCCCACAAAAAAAAAACTAATTTTTTTTTTCGTCGGACGGCACTTCACTTGAAGTGCCGTCCCACAAAAAAAAACTATTTTTTTTCGTCGGACAGCACTTGTAGTGCCGTCGCTTGATTTTTTAATTTTTTTTTCAATTAAAAAAACCCCAAATCCCTCGTACGGCACTTCATGTGCCGTCCCTTGATTTTTTTTCCAATTAAAAAAATCCCAAATCGCAGGCCCAAATTCCTCGGACGACACTTCATGTGCCGTGCCGTCCGGATTTTTTTGTAATTTTCAATTTTTTTTGCAATTTTTGGAAATGTTTTTGCAATTTTTTAATTTTTTTGTAATTTTTTATTTTCACTCCGAGTACGAATTTTTATTCCTCCGACGGCACTTGAAGTGCCGTTGCTCCAATTTTGGTTTTGTTTCTCCGACGACACTTCACATGAAGTGCCGTCGCTTATTATTTTATTATATAAAGCTAAAAAATAGCTTTTGACGACTGCAACAAAACTTCGATTCCTATTTTCATTTATCCATATATCCATATTTTTCCCTTCAACGACTACAGATGCTCTAACTACTGCAAGTTATTTAGGACGTGCAATGCACTTGACAGGTTTAAAATTTTTCGATCTTTTATTTTTGGGTGCATGTTTGATATAGTTAAGGGTATAAATATGTGGTGGAGATTTTACGTAGTTGGTCTAATATCTATATAATAAAACCCAAAGAAAGCTATCAAGTGGCTCTCCTTCAATCCCCCCCAAAATCAAAGGTCCAGATCTAACCTCCCAAAACACATTCCCCCCCCCCCCCCCCCAAGTTTACCCCTAAAACTCGAATCCAAATCCCCCCCAAAACAACTCCTTTATTTTTTTAATTCTTTCTTTCTCTCTCTCTCTCTATATATGTATGTATGTATGTATGTATGTATGTATGTATATGGAAACATGGACTTTTATTTACAACTAATTATTGCCATACTATTCAAACTTGAGCTACATAATTGTTGATTTACTGTTTACAAGGCTTTTCATATGCTGTATTGTTCTGAAAAGTGCTGTAGGCACGTGTCCACGGGCAAATCTAGTAAGCAAACAATTTATATAGTTTGGAACTTCAAATGTGTGGTACAGATTCATTAGTCGGTGCCCGGTGGTCTTTCTGAAGATACATAACCAGTGGTGGTGTTAGAAAATCATTCTTACGGATGAAAAATAGAAAAAATATATAAAAAAAACTATATTTGAATTTTAATTAATAACAAAATAATTACTATTCAAAATAATTAATGTTCTGGCAAAGAGCAAAAAATTATGTTTCATACCAATGTGTTTTCATATTTTGAAAATTTTCGATATTACATCATTGTTAATTGTATTAAATATAACCTTTTCAAATAAGTGACTAAATTATCCTCAAGCCACTTATTGTAAACCTCATTGAGTCATTGGCGACAATGCTTTCTAAGTTCAGGATAATGTAAGTGCGTATATTCAACAAAAGAGAAAAAAAGAGAAAAGATGACAACAAGAAGCTTGCTTCTTAGTAAGAAACATTAAGGAACAAAATTAGAAACACAAACAAAAAAATCTACCAGGAAGTAGCAATGTACAGTGAATTAAAAAAACATAAAATTATAAATTTTGCTAACAAAAATTTTAGAAGAAAAACCATGAATGCTCAAAATGAGCTCCCCCATTTGTATACAAATCAACCTCCAATAAAATTAGAAACACATACAAAATAAAGAGGAAGAATCGATCAAAGAAGCAGCCTGATACGACATAATGAAAGAGGGTCGGAGTCGCTGAGAAAGGTGGTTACCGAAAGAGTAAGAGGAAAGAACAAAGGAGGGAGAAAATTGCTTGAATTCAGTAGGGAATGGAGGAAGAGGAATGATTCATCTGGGGAATATAGATGGTGAGGTTGATTCCTAAAAAATATTTAGTTACTAAGATGTTGTAGAGACCTATTTTGATAAATAAGTGGAAAATTGAAAATTTTAAAAATGTAAAAGGAGATGCTTTATTATAAGGGATAAATACAAAGTGCCCCCCGAAGGTTTGGGCCTGATACAAAATACCCATATATTATTCTTTTTGTACACTAAACCCGTTCCACCATTAATAATGACAAATGTATTAAAATTAAATTCTTCTTCTTTTGCCCTTACCCCTTCATTTAGAGAAACTCTTCTTTTTTCCTTCTTAGTTCTTTCTCTAAACTCTAACCCACTCAAATCTATCTTAAATCTCTCGAAATTTTTTGTTCTTAATTTCTTCCTTTTTCTTTCCCTATCATCTCCGCCTCCACACCAACCTTGCCTATGCCTCCGCCCTCATCTTTGCCTTCTTCCTCATGTGCAACCCTTCCCTAACATCTCCCCATCCCCCAAAACCGACTTCTCCACTGTAGTGTTCTAAAAATTTCCTAGGCGGCCGCTTAGGCCTAGGCCTAGGCCGTCCCCAACCAACTCGCCTAGGGCCCTAGTCTTTTAAAAAGTTTGTTTAGCTGCCTAGGCGGGTCTGGGCAGGGTTTTGTGTGTTAAGTGAACCGGTTCACTTAAATTCCCACATTCCCAAAACCCCCGACCCCCTGCGTCTCTCTATATCTCTTCCAAAAAAACCTAAATCCCTAAATAAAAAATCCCCCAAATTGCTCATGCTTTCCCCAAATCGTCAAAATCTCAAATTGTTCGCCCCTCTCATTGGAATCTTGATAATGGGAAATATGCAAAACGAGCGCTCTACCGTCGTGCTAATTCTCATTTACGATTTTAAGTCATTTTTTTTGTATTATATATATCTTGTATTTTATACAATTTTATATTTTCTTATAAATTTATTAAAAAAATATAAAAAATTTGCATAACGCCTAGCCGCCTAGGCCCTGCTTACATGGTCTAGGCAGTAGGCCCCCCCCCCCCCCCAGCGGTCGATCGATTACCGCCGAGAGACTTTTAGAACATTGCCACTACATTATAATGTATGCAAATAGAAACTTTATGTAAACACATGCACTTGCTGAAGAGTAACATATTTGAACATTTATGAAGTGAAATTCATTCTGATTAATTAAACTTATGATACCCTTAAAATTGGATGGCTATTAACATTCCCTTAAGGATCTTGATTAATCTTAGATTCCTAAATTTTTATTTTTCATTATGTCAAATGGGTTTGAGTGGGTTAGGGTTTAGAGTAACAAGGAAGAAAAGATATTATAATTGAAATTGAAAGGGTAAAGGCAAAAACATCATTAAATAAATCTATCTTAATATATGTCTTTTCTAATGATGGAATTGGTTCAGTGTACTTAAAAAAAACATTGTATGGGCATTTTATATTAGGCCCAAACGTTAGGGGGGCTATTTATATTTATCCCTTATTATAATGGATGTTGTGGGTGAAATTTGTAGTTAACCCTGTTCTAATCCCCTTTTTTGCAACATAAAAAAATGTTTAGAAAGAAATAGCAAGTACTTGAATTTACAAGCCAATATTTACCTTGACTGTTAGGGGTTTGGATTTCTACCTAATATAACTGGCTCTATTCTTGTGTAGGTCATACTATATCTCTCTAAACATTTTTTATGTTTCATAAAAGGGAATTAGAATAGGGTTATACAAATTTATGTACGGATGAATCGTGGGTGAAGCTGGTTGCACCCATCTGGCTCCACCACTGTACATAAGCCCCAACTTGAGATTTGTTGAAGAACTTGTCAAAAAAAATTATTTATAAATTTTATGTTAAATGTAGTGCTTAAAGCTTTAAGTTGTAAAATGTAGATTGATGAAGTAAGAAGTAATGCATGTTTGAAATAATATCAAGAATGTACTATGAAATATAATCTTTGTTATTGATAAAAAAAATTCTTTAAAAAACTCGGCATACTGCATGCGTGCGTGTGTTATATTGAAGTTATTATATGTTTTAAAGGTAGACGTCTGTATATATATGTATATTTATAGTTGTAATAGAGTGTGATGGAAAGCTCATTAAGTTAAAAGTTAGCTGACGAATCTCAGCCCTGGGATGGAGATTGACCGGTTGGATTTCAAAACTAAAGGAAAAAAAGAACTCTCTTTCTCTCTCCCCCACTCTATATATAGGAATATGAGAATCTGATCAGGTGAGAATTCTATTGGTGAGAACTATGTAGGAACTTTATTTTGGGACAATATTAGAATGATGTTAACCGGTCATTTTAATCTACATGACTAAATTAGTCTTAGGATACGATAATCAAGTTTTGTGTGTGTGTCTATATATATATATATATATATATATATATATATATATATATATATATATATATATATAGGGTGGTGTTCAAGGTAGCACCAAGCACCACATTTTGTAGCTTTCCGTGAACACTCGTTGATACAAACCACCTATGGAAAATATGAACCGTTCTTCTTGTTTTGCATGCGCAAGATAACCTAATCGTGTATAACAAAGTTATTTGAAGTTCATTTGTTTATGTTTTACAATGTTACAAAATTGTTTGGTAGAAATTCTTTATTTTTCTAACATTATTATTGTTATTGTTATTATTATTATTATTATTATTTTTGGGAGGGGAATGAATGTCAATAACTTGATCTCACATCCTTGGGCAGTTGGGCATGGTAGGCATGTAGAGCAAGATGGATGGTTTGGATTTTTGGTTGGGGGGGGGGTTCTCGATGAGTGCTGTCTAAGGTCTTGTGAGGTGCTCTTTTGAAAACTTCCCTTATATATAGGGAGGTCTTTCAGAGAGCCCAGAGCTCTCCCTAAGGTGAAGAGCTCGCCATGTAGGGCCATCCTATGAATGATCCCAACCATTCATCTTATTCTAAATGCCTAACATAGTCTAAATAGTGAGGTTAAGTAATTTGAACTTTGCTACCCTTACATCAGGTCATTATATACAAACAAAGATTTTTCATCCTTATAATTTCTTAATATTTTAATTATTGGGGCTAACTGATTTCAAATGATTTGGTTCCATTTCCCTAGATGATTTTGAGCATTATTACAAAGTTCGGATCGCTCATATGTCTTCATAATGAAGATGAACCTCGCGCTTTCCCACCTTATTGGGAGTTCAGAACTCTTTTGAAGATATGGAGTCCCCTTCCATTGTGCACTCGCCTCCATGTGCAGTCAGCCTTTTGGCATTCGTATTGACGATCCGAACCATTCACATTGATGTACACATCGAAATTAGTCTAAATATTTAAAATCAAGTCATTTGAATTTCAATTGCCCATGCATTGAAATGTTACAAAATTGAATGGCCGAATATATTTTTTTTTATATATAATGACATGATGGATGGGCAAATGAGTTTCAAATGACTTGATTTTACATATTTAGGCTAATTTAGACGTGTAGATCAATGTGAACAGTTCGGATCGTCGATACGAAGAAGGTTTCTCATTTATATATATCGCCTGTCCCTCTCTCTATATGACTGGCACACTCTCACCTTCTATCACCCTCTCCTCCTTAACACAATTTTTCTCACTCCTTCAGAAAACCCTCTCTCATCATCTCTCTCTATATCTGACACAACCTTTCTCACCTGAAATCAAAACAGAATCAAAACACAGATCAAAAGAGTGACAGAAACTCCAGACCTATTAGTTTCCTGATTCAGTTCAAAACAAAATAAAATTCCAAGTAAGAATCAAGGAATGGTGGGTTAATTGACTGAATCCTACGTTTAATAATTTCCACTTTGTTCCTCATGATATATAATCTAGACTAGTATATCATTCTTTGAGGGCTTGAAAGATTTTAAAACCTCATGATTTCAATCAAGGAGGTGGAATCTTAAGTTTGGTATTCCGTTACTTTTGAGAATCCACGAGAGGGTTCACTCATTGCTTCTTTGTTTGTGCTTACATGAGGGGATTTCTAGTTGCAGAAAGGGAATTAAAGCTTTTCTCTGTACGAGGAATATTTGATTACTAATTTCTTGAAATGTATATTTTCAGCATGAGAATTGCAAGTAGGGGGGGGGGGGGGATCTGATCACTGGTTAATGGCTTGTCAGATCTATTCTAGGCACTGTTTTCTTAAAACTAGGCACTAAGAAAACAGGAAAGGGACTTTTACAAAACTTTGTTTTGTTCTTTACTTTGCCGTTTTAAAGTGTACATCATTTACTTGTTTAATCTAGGTAGATTAGATTTTCTATCATCTGTGTAGGTGATGATTTGAGTCAGCTTCATAGTCAACACAAATCTGTAATTGATCTTATCAACTTGCAAATCTATACTTAGTATTGTAAAAGTCCAGTCCTGATAGTTGGTACATCTAAATTTATCTGGATAAGTGAACTTGACAAGCTCTATCAGAACTATTGGTATTGACATTGCGATTAATCTATTTAATTCATGAATATTTGACTGTTTCTTCCTCTATTACTAACTCGATCTATTTAGTCGATAGTTTTGATTAGCAAGCTACCGGTTTGTGAGCCAATCGTGACCGTTGCATTTTCTTATGTTTGATTAACTTAATATTTTGGCGGTCTGAAATTTACAACTTTTTTCGATTTAAATTGGTTTTTTACCGTTAAGTAAGCTAATAGGAAATTGCAATTTTTGGGTCCCAACTTCAATCTCAAATTTCTCATTTGTTAGAGCATCATAACAAGTTAACTTGCGTGGTTAGCCTTCTGTAATTAGTTTTAAATTAAATTTATTTAATACAATATCAAGGTAAAAGATTCGAATTGCTAAAAAATTTTGGTCTTAAGAGAATTGTCCACCTAGTTTCTTTTGCTGCAATATATTTACTGTTGTTTTTCTTCAGTTTTCAGCTAATTTAATTGTTCTGTTGTTTATGTTCTAGGCTTCCAGCAAGCCAATTGTTTACTCCTTCTCTGCTTTATTTGATGGTGTCTGGGATGTATTGCCCAGGGGATGTGGACCTTATCTTCTTGAGTGCTTATTGGATTCCTGGTATGAAGAAACTGATCCTTTATGCTCTATAAATCTTACAGTGGAATGATACTTAACTATTTGCGTGCTGTACTTTCATTTCATGACACCAAGTCTATTGTTAATATATGTAACCGTTATTTATTCTAGTAACTTATGCTTATGGGTATCTTATTTTGAGTGTATTGGGTAAAGAGCAAGAAAACATGTTGTATTAATTAGAAAAGAAATCTCAGTCCTAGTGTAGGGACTGTATAAACCACTACATGACTAAACTAAATATTATGAAAAGGTTCATCTTGGTCGATAAATGATCCAAACTTGAGCCTGTCGGTGTCAGGCTTGATTTTTGTTTTTTGGTTCAGCTTGAGCTCGAGCTTGTTAGAGCGGTTAAGAACAATTCAAGCTTAGATGGGTTTGAGTTTATTTAAGGCTCAGTTGGTTTGTTTAGGATTTGAAGCTCGGTTTGTTTGTTGAATTTAAGCTCCTGAGGGAACTTGTTTGAGCTTGCTTGGGGCTTGGGTTGAGCTAGTGTTACCAGGTTAGTGAGTCCCCTGTGGGTTCATGATCCGAAATGTTGAAGATGGTTATCCTAAAGCAGATAAGGCAAAGACTGGTTATCAAAGAATGATCCTAAAGAATGATCCGAACTGGTACATTTTTTCCTAGGGTTCTCATTTTTTTTTTTTGAAGGTTTCAATTATAATGGCTGTTAGGGTTTGGTATTGGACGGTTGAAATTTGAGATAGGCAGCTAGGGTTGTCAGTTATCTAGACAGTGCTTTTGTGAGAGGATTTTAATTTCATCAGGTTTTAATAACCAAATCATGTTGATCTAGGGTTTACATGTATTGGACTCTGATGGGTTAAATGGTTTGACCACGTAATGATTTTTACACTGAAGGGTAAAGGGTAAGTGGCTGAATCGTGTATGGAATGTGTTTATGTTTGTTCATGTTTGTTTATTCATTGAACCTAAAATCGTTGTTCAATTACAAATTAGTTATCGAAAAGCATCGGAACGCTCTTTTATCGAGCTAAGCTTTGAGCTTAATGAGCTTATTTTACAACCCTAGCATCTATATACCAACGCTTTCGCTAAAGCTATAGAGGAAAAGTCATTGAAGCCCAACTTGGCCCAAGAGTATGAGAATAATGCTGGCGGTTATTTTTCGTGAAGATATTAGCTAATTAAGAACTCAATTGAACCTGTGAAACAGACACCAGGACATAATTAGCAATCGACCTCAATTTGCTTGGTCCCTACATGAAATACTAGATTATCACGATATTATGGGTCTCATTCTGCTTATCATAGTCTAATTGTACAGTCGCAGAAATGAAAATACCCAAATAGGAAAGAAAAGACTAAAGCCACATACGAACAAATGGAGCTTATGGTGTGTAACCTGCCTCGATGTTAGAATGACAACCACATATTTCTTCTTGCTCTTCTAGGGCACAATATTTCCTCTGAAGAAGATACAGAAATCTGTGGTGGAACGATGATGAACTAAACTGGCCTAGTCAATTTCCGATAAGTTGCAGAGCAGTATAGATCACCACGGTCAAAACAGAAGTGCTTGATGAGATTTCTTGAGGTATCTCAACATATAGAAATTGACCATGCCATAAGATTGATTGATGCAACTAACTATAATGCCTATGTCAGGCTTAGTAATTATGAAATTGAGCTTCCGTACTATCCAATGATATCGACTTAGTCCCCAGTATGAACATTATAAACTTAGCTTGGAGCTTCAGATTTGGGTCCAAATTGCTGTTACTAAGTGAAAACCCTAGGATTCGAGAGTAAATCTAGCACATACTTTGAGTGAGGTAAATTTCATTCTTCGACAATGATCTCTGTGCTAAATACCGTAGAGCCCTAAATTCTTCGTCCGAAAATGTGAGGACAAATGATGCATGACAAGATGAATGTGTTGAGAATTTCTTCCTGTATTAATAGTGCCATCTACATGCACAAGGAAAGCACACAAAAGCTATGATGTTTAAAAAGTGAGTTCTTGACCAAATTGCACTGGAAATTGTGCGAGCGTATGCCGTAACTAGACTTGTTAGACCATGCAGGAGACCACATTTGAGTCTGAAAAGATTTGTTCAGACGCATACTGATTCCCCTTCTTGCCGTAGAAAGCCAAAAGGTTGTTGCATAACAATATTTAAGGTCACTATGCAGAAACACATTTTGACTTCCAATTGATGAAGAGTGGAAATCTGGTTTTATTCTAAGGATTTTAAAACATATTTGATTTTGCAACAGGTTAAAAAATCTATTTTCGCTCAACATCATACATGTGAGTGAAGTCCTTGACACACAAGCCTTTAGGCGCTCAATTGAAACACTAGGGTTATGCTTCAAGGAAATAACTAATAATCTAATGGCATCCCTTCCCTCACATTTACAACAATCAAGAGGCTTCACGAAGCTGATGGTGCCCTTCAGTCTAAGTGCTTAATTGCTTTCTGAACTGTAGCGCCCCGAGTTCCGCACACTGGAAGCTCGTGACACTTACCCAGAATCTTTACTGCAATGAGTACACAACACAGACAAACCACAAAAAATTAAAGACTTACATTGCACAAGGAATTATTTTATCTACTTGGATGCTTCTCGCGGCTCGAGTCCCCTGTTTCACGATCAGCAATTCTGAAATTAACAAACTGTGGGCACGTCAGTTGAACACAACTGACGCAATGCGGATGAAACCCGCAATCTCCAAAAATCCTCAACCAATATTTGATGCAGAAGAAAAATGTGAAAGTCAAACTTCAAGGGTCAATGTATGCTATGCTCTAGAGTCTAATGCACAAACTCGAAATGCACACGATGCTCCTACTCTAATGCAAACTTGATTTGAAAATGTATGCATCCCATACTACATACTCTCCAAATTGAGTTCGTATTCTCCAGATGATAGGGTTCAATCCCTCGTCATGCATCCTACTTTTGTACTCTTTCCTATTTTTGACACTCATCTAGTGATTGGTAAGGTTGCAGTCGCTCGGTCTAGTTCCGCCTCTACAGTCGGAAATCATTGGTCATGCCACTATGTATGCCGAGACCATGTGGTCACTCCCCGGTCATACTCCGCCCGGCCCCTGAATCTATGCCACTCCCGGACCGTACCCAAAAGTTGTTATGAACATAAAGGTGACCCTGCAGGTCCTACTTGCTCCATCGAGAGTCCTAGAGCCCTGCTCTTGCTCTCTGTTCGCTTTAAACAACAGAGAACCTTAGGTGGATTTGGAGGGTCCATTCCCTAATTTCCACCATACAGTTCTTGTCACTAAATCCCAGAAATTAACAGACGAGACCACGACGCATGTGTCCCCTTGACAGGTAAGTACACGGCCTACTAGTGCCTGTCCTTACCAATTTATCCCAATCTTCTAGGAAGCTCTAGAACTAGAGGTTGAAATTATGCTAAATTGATTTCTTGATTCTAATATCTTATTTATCATCACTTCTAGTTTCTAGATTAACTTCCTAGATTACTTACTATATTATCTAGTTCAAGATTATCTAATTCAAGTCCTAAGTTAACTTCAAGAATAAATGACTCTTCCAAACCGTTCCACAAATCATTCGACCCGGATAAGCACTAACTCGCACATCCCACATACTATTATTTATGACAATGATGTAAAATGAACCCTAAATAGAGAATTTCCAAGAATCTTAACGGGTTAATTTTACCAACATGTAATGCGGATCAAAGTTAGAAGTTTAAACAATTAATTGGTTTGATGGATTTTCAAGAACTGAATCACGTTTAACAATCCAATTAATAATTCAATTCTACAATCAATAATTAAATTCCTAAACGTTGTTAACAAGTAAAAGATTCAATACTGATTTGTACTCTAATTAGGCAAGTGAAACGCTCAATCTCAATATTTGTGGTCAACAGTTCAATCGAATAATATAATAGAGATAATAAGTAGTATAACACAAATACTTAAGAAGTGGAAAGAGTATACTGAGGTTTCGAAGAAATCAGCGTAGATCTCGGGTTGAACACGAAGAGCACAACGATCAGCAACAATAGCGGAAGCAACAACCAAGAGCAATGGCAGCATCCAAGAGAGGTGGCGGCGGCAGTCGATGGGGAAGAAGAAACGAAGGAGAGAGAAGAGGTTAGGGTTAGGTTTGATTCTATTTGAGGGATTTTTAATTTGGAGGTAGATTTTAGAGTTAATTACTAATCCTAAAATTGTATTAGGATTTATCACAAATCCTAATAATTTGGATCTCACTTGTATCACACGAAGAGAGAGATGAAGAGCAAAAACTCGACACAATTTTTTAAATCAAGAATGACATCTTCTCATTATTCTCAAGGCCTATAAATAGGCTCAAAACAAATCTTGATACAAAATCTCAAAATATTCTAAAAATCTCAAAAATAGTCTCAAAATCTAAAAAATACAGATTTTTTTACATATGGCTATAATTGCCAGAAACAAAAATGGTACTGAAATAAAAATCCTAAACTAAACAGGAAGGATGTCCTCATCATTCTCTCCGAGTGGGAGAGAGCTTGACCCAGTCGAGTCAAAACTAGTGATCCTGTCATGGTGCTCCAAAATATCTGGATCCAGTTGCGGGAACTCCTCACGATCACTGCAAATGTCATCCAACTTCGGTTTGTTCTTCCATCTCACCAAATATTTGTGCATACCACCATCTCTTGTAGAGATTATCTGATCATCTAAAATATTATTTAATTCTTCTGTCGGTTGGTAAATAGTATAAGGTAGAGGGGTAAATGTGGGAATCTCACCATTAGGCTGCACGGTAGGCTCATCTATAAGAAAAATTCTAGGTTTGAATTTTGAGCCTTCATAAAGTACTAGATACTCAATATTGAAAGTGTTACTTATGCCAAAACCTTCAAGAAGGTCAACGACATAGGTATTATCATTGATTGTATGTAGAATCTTAAATGGGCCTGCAGCACGTATGTGCAAGTTCTTAACGGGCCCAACAGGAAACCGTTCTGGATGAATCCGAACCATCACCTTGTCACTAATGTCAAAAGTCATAAATTTCCTTCTAGTATCTGCTATTAACCTGTAGTTAAAATTATTCTCATTGAGTTCCTTGGAAATTTTTCTATGCAAGTCATGAATGTGATGCAAATGTGGGTGCAGACTCTGTGACTCTAGGATGTTCTAACACCTGGATAAAATCTATAGGCTGCCAAGTGACTTGGGAAATGATGGATGACTTAGGTACACTCAATGAAGGTGACTGGACAGACTGAATACAATTGAGAGACTGGTCATTCTCTTTTTCATCAAAGTCATCACTTACATTAGGTTCATAGGTAAACTCATTGTCGGGCTCATCAGCGATGACTGCGGTACCCTCTATTATATTGATCATACTTGGGCTAGGGCAGTTGCCAGCAACATGGCCATGTCGCTTACATTTATAGTACTTAGTGAGATGATCAATCTTCGAATAGTCTCTTTCAGTGTTCTTACCCGTGTTGTCAATTCTAAGTGGATAGGAGTTTGAAGTATGTTTGTTTGGATAAAACTTGTTAGGGTGCTGAGGAGAAGAGTGCTCAGGTCTAGGGGGATCAGGAAGGGTCATTCTAGGAGAATGATTTCTCGAATAGCTGGATCTATAATGGGAACTAACTTTAAGGGAATCCATATCGAGGACTAGGGTATAAGCTGCCACTAATGAGTCCACATTTCTATGAATTAGTTCGTTTCTTAGGTCAGCTCGTAATCCAGTCCTGAACCTAGAGAGTTTGTTCTTCACTCTCTTTACCTAAAGCATTGCACCGAATAAGAAAGTCATCAAATTTATCAACATACTCTTGTGTGGATTTACCTTCTTGATACAGTTGGTTCCACGAATCTAGCAATCGGGTGTGGAACGATAAAGGCACATATCTCTCAGTGAGCTTCTCTTTCATGGCTTCTCAAGTGGCTATGGGTGCCAGGCCTCGGCCTCTGCGGGCATGTTCAAGATTGGTCCAGTGTTGTTGAGCTTTACCCGTTTAACTTTAAGGGCTTCGCTCATGTCAAACCACACAAAGTAGTGGTCCATGGCACGGATCCAATCGAGGTAAGCTTGGGGTTCCATGTGGCCTTCAAATTGGGGAACGTCAGCCTTAACGTTCTTCTTATGTTGTTCGTCAGGGTCACGTTTTTGACGTTGATCGTCACGAACATTCTGACGATTGGCATGAAGCTCAGGGACAATGGTTTGATTTAACTCCACTTTCTCAAGCCTCTGATTGATATTGGCAAGAGTTGCTTGGATGGCAGCTAGCGTAGCGGAGATATCAGGGTTGTCCATTTCAGGTTGGGGAAGTCTAGGGTTCCTAATTAGGTGATTTGGAAGGGATAGGAAAGGCTCTTCAGGATCTGTGATGGTGCTGTGAAGGCGCATTCACCAAAGTGGAAACTAGGGGTCGTGTGTCCTAATTTTTATTTATTTATTTATTTATTTTTGAATCTGAAATGACCTAAAATAAAAGAAAGAAAAAAAAATAAAAGACTATACAATCCTAAATGAATGCAAAATTGATGCCTACGATGCAAGAACTAAAGTTTTAAGAACCTTCGCTCTGATACCAAAATGATGTAAAACGAACCCTAAATAGAGAATTTCCAAGAATCTTAACTGGTTAATGTTACCAACATGTAATGCGGATCAAAGTTAGAAGTTTAAACAATTAATTGGTTTGATGGATTTTCAAGAACTGAATCACGTTTAACAATCCAATTAATAATTCAACTTTTCATTCAATAATTAAATTCCTAAACGTTGTTAGCAAGTAAAAGATTCAATACTGATTTGTACTATAATTAGGCAAGTGGAACGCTCAATCTCAATATTTGTGGTCGATAGTTAAATTGAATAATATAATAGAGATAATAAGTAGTATAACACAAATACTTAAGAAGTGGAAAGAGTATACTGAGGTTTCGAAGAAATCAGCGTAGATCTCGGGTTGAACACGAAGAGCACAACGATCAGCAACAATAGTGGAAGCAACAACCAAGAGCAATGGCAGCAACCAAGAGAGGTGGCGGCGGCAGTCGATGGGGAAGAAGAAACGAAGGAGAGAGAAGGGGTCAGGGTTTGGTTTGATTTTATTCGAGGGATTTTTAATTTGGGGGTAGATTTTAGAGTTAATCACTAACCCTAAAATTGTATTAGGATTTATCACAATCCCTAATAATTTGGATCTCACTTGTATCACACAAAGAGAGAGAGGAAGAGCAAAAACTCAACACAATTTTTTTAATCAAGAATGACATATCTTCTCATTAATCTCAAGGCCTATAAATAGGCTCAAAACAAATCTTGATACAAAATCTCAAAATATTCTAAAAATCTAAAAAATAGTCTCAAAATCTAAAAAATACAAAAAAAGATTACAGAAACAAAAATGGTGCTGAAATAAAAATCCTAAACTAAACAGGAAAGATGTCCTCATCAGACAACATACCCATATGTATTACAATGTCTTTTTACATTGTATAAACACTGTTTTGTGTATATCAATGAACGTCTTTCATACATATTTCTTAACTACTTTTCTACATCATTTTGTTTAGACATGTACATGTGTGAACTTGTATTCATG
This sequence comes from Hemerocallis citrina, assembly GCA_017893485.1. Lineage (NCBI taxonomy): Eukaryota > Viridiplantae > Streptophyta > Magnoliopsida > Asparagales > Asphodelaceae > Hemerocallis > Hemerocallis citrina. Next base: position 279,753,658 of record CM030359.1, read on the forward strand.
AAATATTCATTTACAATTTCATTCACATAGTTTGTTAAGCTACTAAATCTTTCTTGTTAAGCTACTAAGCATTTCTTGTTAAGCTACTAAACATTTCTAATCCGTGCGTTTATTTTCATTTGTTATCTATGTTCATTTAAATATTTTACTTTGTAAGCAAACCTTTTGTTGCATAATTTCCCTCATAATTTTCCATCACTCAAATTTCAAAATTGTGTATTCTTCATATATTAGAAATAAAAACATTTCTTTTCTATTATATCTACTTTGTTCCTTTTTCGTTTCCTTTGTTTCCTTAATTCGACAATTTTAAACATACACTCTATTATGCATACATAACCATTGCATTTTAGTAACACTTTAATCTACAATAATTTTCAATCTACTAACAATTATTACTACAAATTTCTAACAATTTACACAATCTACACAACCAAAGCAATCTATTATCAATAATCCATTTTACTACCAACTTCTTTTACTACTAATAAACTACTACCCAATCATTTAAATATAAATAACAAACTACTAACAATCAAACAATCAAACAACCAATTACTAACAATCTATTATCAATCCAACAATCAAATATTAATAATTAAAGGCACATACAAGGAGGAAGAACACCCACTACAATTTCTAGCATGCATCAATCATTCATTCCATGTATAAAGAAAAATAATAATACATGAGGTATGAAGAATACCCACTTTATTTGCAAGCTTCAATATTTATGCGTCAAAGCTTGGCTTCTTGCTCCAATTTATGCTTCAAAGCTTGGCTTCTTGCTCCAATAGTTCTAGGTTTAAAAAGTAGTAGTAGTAGTAGTCAATGCAATGGTGTCTTTATATATATATATATCAATCAAACAATCAAATATTAATAGTCGTCGTCAATGCAATGGTGTCTTTATATATATATATATATCAATCAAACAATCAAATATTAATAATTAAAGGCACATACAAGGAGGAAGAACACCCGCTACAATTTCTAGCAAGCATCAATCATTCATTCCATGTATAAAGAAAAATAATAATACATGAGGTATGAAGAATACCCACTTTATTTGCAAGCGTCAATATTTATGCTTCAAAGCTTGGCTTCTTGCTCCAATAGTTCTAGGTTTAAAAAGTAGTAGTAGTAGTAGTAGTCGTCGTCGTCGTCAATGCAATGGTGTCTTTATATATATATATATATATATATATATATATATATATATATAGTAGTGTATTTTTATATGATGTAATGTGTAGTATGCATGTGTGTATTTATAAAAAGGGCCAATCAGAAATACAATGTAATAATAATAATGTATGCAATTATTCAAAACAAAAATTTATTTAAAAATGCAATACTAATTCATATTCAAAATAGTCATTATTTTGGGGGTATTACATGAACATTGTTAGGAACATATTCATAACTCTGCAGAAGATATGAACGCCTCAAATGTTTTCTTTAGGCAATGGTTGAAAAAAACAATGAGTAATAAGATCTTTAATGCATGTCATTTAAGGTTCTGAAGGGCAATCCTAAAATTTTGACGAATGTTACCTAATGGTCTCATGTTTAGGCTAGGAGTGGCTGTTATGCCCAAAGCATGGAAACATTTTCTCTTGTCTAGTCTGCATGTGTAGTCTTGTTATTATTATTATTTTTTGCTATTTAGATGTGGTGCAGATAGTGTTACCGGGTTCTCTCACTGTACCGTGAGACCATGATCTGGATCTCACAATCCAATTCATGGTGGGTTCATGACCCGAATATTTTAAACTAGCGACTGACATACTATTTTTTTCTATATCTTCAAAGTGAACACCTTTATTCAATAACCTATCAACTTCGCTTCAATCTATCCTTAGAGTTCAATTTGATTGTTACTCTTATGTTTAGCAATGCAGGTAACTAATGCTTTTATAACTCTCCCTCTCTCCCTCCCTACACACACACACACACACACACACATGCACATTCAAATGAGAGTCCCAGCTATCTTACCCGCCCTGTACAATGTACAACTCAAGGTATGTGTAACGCCCCGGACCCCACTCAGCTGCGCACGCGAAAAATAGATCCTAACAACGGCCCACCACAGGCTTGCCTCACAAAAGATGCTATAGCTTTTTGGTACCCCTTGCTCCTAGGCAACTATATATACTCACTCTTTTTCCACACCATTTGGCCGATATGGGATATTTTTCCTACACCCATTCACTTCCATACACACTCACGTGAGCTTCACATGAGAGCATTTTCAAACCATGCAATCCCGGGCCAAATCATGCAATGCTGCCATGCACAGCCCAAACCAATTATCTCTGGGCCCAACTCACTTTAATGCATTCCATTTATTAATCAAGCCCAAGTATTATATAATTCCATATAATTATCTTAAGGCCCATTAATAATACATAGCCCACTTATTATATACATATACACATATAATACACTCTTAAGTACGGGGTATTACAATATATTACAGCGAGCATATCAAGAACAAAACTTCTAAGTATTTGGTAACACTGGTGTAGATTACGGAGTCGGCCTATTGTGAACAATTTATTGTATATCATTAAGAAGACTCGATAATTAGCATGCACATTGCTTGTATTTTTCCAAATGCTAAAAGTTAGTAGGTCTGCTTGTTCTCCCATTGCATAATATCATTTAATTCTTAATACAACTACAACAACCGCAAAGCCTTTTACCCAAAATGTTGGGTTGACTAGAGGAATATTTCTCCTCCTCTCAACTCTATGAAGGGCCATATCCTTCATCAAATTAACACTTCTCAAATCCGTATTAATAGTTTCAATCCAAGTACAACCTCACACCTTCATTAAATTAACACTTCTCACATCGCTACTAATAGTTTAAACCCTTATACATATAGCCCTTTTAGCTCCCTTAACTACCTTCCTATCAATTTTCCTAACTGGAGCCTTTAACCCAAAATGTTGGGTCGACTACATGAATATTTTCCCTCCACTCAACTCTATGAAGGATCATATCCTCATCAAATTAACACTTCTCAAATCCCTATTAATTGTTTCAACCCATGTACACGTGGGTCTACATGTAACCTCCCCCTTCTCTCGTCAATTTTACACTTCTCAAATCACTACTAACAATTTTGAACCCTTCTATATCTAGCCCTTTTAGCTCCCTTAACTACCTTCCTATCGATTTTCCTAACTGGGGCTGTTAATGGTCTTCGTTGTATGTGTCCGAAGTCCGAACAACCTCAATCAGTTGTTAAATAAACATAAATAGAATGGCACAAAGAGAGGCAACCAAACATATCCCTATCCTATTATATAGCAGTTTAGATGAAAGTCAAAAGTTGTTTCAATCAGTTAAGGATTCTCTGTTACCTTAGTCATCTATATTCTAGATTTTGACAAATGATTACAAACATATTATAGGATTCAGTAAATTTAGAAGGACAGGTACACATACCGGAAAAATTGGATTGATCTTGATTGCATTCCTAAAAGTTTGAAGGCTGCTTGATCTGATGGTAATGCATGTGAATATAGGATAGCTTTTGAGATTATTGTAGACATGTGAAATGGAAGAATTATTGGTGCTCTAGGTGAGGATATTGAATGCATAGATATGAAAAGAATAAAACCTTTTTACATATATTCTTGGTATGAAGGCTTTGTTTTTCTTGTAATATTCAATATGTGTTCCTGATATTGTGTATATTAATTTTCTATTTTCCTAAATCTGGGTTTTATTTTAAACTGCTTACCACTCATCTCTATTTCCTTCAATATGTCCTCATCTCCCCTCTCTCCCACATGGACTCGTTTCTCCAAGTACTTTTCCCCCCTTTCATGCAAAGTAATTTTTAAGAAACTGCTAAATTTTAACAAAGCTCCTTCAGAGTGTTGTATTGATCGGTTTCTATGAGGGGTCTGAAAGATTTGTTTTCTTTCCCTGGGCCTGGGATGCTTTTCTGTGTCAGTATTGGCTTAAAAATATTAATGGACTGCTCAAGGCAAGATAAAAACATTCATTTGGAAATCAGATAGGAAATTCAATTCGTGTTGGAAATAGAGTTATTCTGTAAGCTTATTACCTAAATGGAAGTTGTCATACAATTTAGCCATTGCTTTTCTGGATTTTCGTAACCTTGTTGTGTGCGAGATTGATATATAACAAATTGAGGCGTATTTTTCCTATTCCAAAAAATAATTATTTATATTTTGCATGGTATAATCATGGACACCTGAATTTCTATAATAACTAGGGTATTAACAAGTGCAGTTCCACGATTTTGCCATTGTCTATTGTTGCTTATTGGTGCTAGTAGAGTACGATTGATTTGCAATGTAGAACTGTAGGTGTAATCTGCTCTTCATCACTAAAATTGATAATTAGAGTACCTGAAGGGATACAAACCAGAAGGTAATGTTTTAATCATTTAATTCCAGACTTCGGCTTCATTACTTGCTGCTTTATTTCAATAATGCTGTTTCTTTAGTACCGAGTCAAGTCTTGTTCTTGTAAGACGGAAGTGAGTTTATCTTTTAAGCTCCTACCTTTTTGATAGATTAAATAACTAGCTATCCACCTCACACCAAAATCTGAACAGAAATTTCAGATACTGCTGCAGTTATTATTGATGAAGGATACACAATAACAAGGTTTAGTTTCACTGCATTTGGTCTTTCCGCAAAAGAGAATTATAGTTTTTGGTTATTTGTTTTATTGTAATGTTTTAATGACATAATTTACTTTATATCTTCTCTTATTGTTCTTATTTTTCGTATGTCATAATTCACTTTATTTCTTCTCTTATAACTGGAGGGACGGGGTTTGTAAAACTTTCTTACTTTGAGGATGTGAAAGCTTTATGCTTGTAATTGTGGAGCTCTATTCATATTCTATATCTTCTACTTGAACATTTCTTTTCGTAGCGGAAACGTAGAAGTGAACTTTACACAATTAATTTTTTCAGTCACGCTCCAAAGGTAGAACCGTAGAATTAATATTAAAAGGTGCTAACTGGATGCTAATTTTTTTATTGCACCTGCGTTGCACTTGTAAAAGATATAGTTCTAATATTATATGTGGGTTTGCAAGTTTTAAAGAAGTTTAATATAAGCAGTGGAAGCGTATGCTCTCAGTGGTTGTTGACATGTAGTTTACAATGTATAAAGGTTTTTACTTCAACATGTTTGACTAAATGTCATACCTTTTTTCTGGTCTTCCTGTAGGGATGTCATACTTGCTTCAAATCAGAAAGCCACTGACAATCATATTTTGTTGTTCAGTTGGTCCATTGGAGACAAGAGAAAGGAAGTAGCGATGCTTGATTTTACAAACGATAAATATAGGCCTATAATTGATCTGCAAGGTGCAATATTCTATTATTCTTAACTGCTTTCAGTTATTTTCTTTTTCTGTAATTGAAGAGTAGATCATATCCTTAAGACTTTGTCACTTGTGATTAGTAGAGTAGGTGCACTGTTATTTTTAAACATAGAATTTTGCTATTAAATTTGACATATATTTTATGAAACTCCATTTGTTCTTTTTCTTAGTTGAAATTATTTTATCTCATTTGAGACAGAGTGATTAAAAGATGGTATCAGAAGAATCCTTGTATCTTTGTCCCCAACTGACATGCATATTGTGTTAACCAACCATATACTGTAATGCAGAAAAACATGAAATAAAATTCATAAACTGATATCATCAGACAATATTCATGTTGTTCTCTGGAACCAACTATTGATTTTTTTCTTTTTCTTTCATTTTCTTTCTTTGCTCTATACTTTTATTTTTCATTGAATATAGTTGGAACCATGTACTGACTTACAACATCAGAAATCAAGAGAATTTTTTTATGTAGTCCTCATTCCAAAATACCGAATAAATTTGCCTTAGTATAGTGAGCGAGTCAAGTCTTACTGGCTCGCTCTGTAGTATGTAATCAACTGTGCGTGGTTCCCTAAAAGTACATACTACTTCGATATGAGTACGATTATAAAATTATATAAGCATTTATAAATTTTGAAGTAGTTAAATCTACTAACTCAACATTAACACCTAATTGCTATTGTATATGTTGTATTGTTGTTTAAAAATGTCATTATGTATTTAAAAAAAATGCTAGTGTATAAGTATTATTTGGGCCTGGGTACAAATCAACTTTCTTTGTCTAATTCGATCAAGGCTGTGCTCTTTTTCCAATTCTGACAATAAAGAGATGTGCATTGATCAATAAATAAAATGGACTTATATTTCAGCTTAAAAATACTGACTGAGATTTATGTATGCTGGTTGGAGAAAAGAATGTTTTGGGTTTACATTGTGTCGAGTACATTTTATGACTTCGTAGTTGTTGATTTGGAAATGGTTCTCAATTCTATGACTGTACTTATAAGTGATACTACTAAGGGAGGATTTGATTAGTTGTTGCATCTGAAGAAGGAACAAGGTTCATAGTTGTATACTTGTATGTCATGTTAAGGTACTATGATAATGCAAAATTGTGGTGAAGTAGTTCTGAATTTGTTTATCACGTCTGCATATCTTTCTTTATGTATTCTATCATTTCTATGTGAAGGTCTACTGATTTTGGATTATGTTTATTACTCGTGTTAAGTTGATTCTTGATAGTAATGTGGTATGCTGAATATGAAACGTGTCGACAATGGCATTACTACATATTTTTGGTATGTCCCTGCCGTCTGCCATCTGCCATCTAACTTGGAATTTTTAAAACTGCCGCCCACACAGAGAAGCATGGCTGAACTGCAAAGATGATTGTAAGGGACACATTCAGTAAAGGATATTGTTCCGCTAGGCAGTTGAGAATCAACCACAACAACAACAACAAAGCCTTTTTTCCAACTAGTTGGGATCGGCTACATGAATCATGGTTTTCCATTCTGCTCGGTTTAGCGCAATCTTCTGTAAGCTATCATATCTTTTTTCATTGTTTCCACCCAAGTTAGTTTAGGTCTTCCTCTACCCCTAATTCTACCCTCAATACTTATCAAATCACTCTTTCTAACGGGGCACTACTAGGTCTACGTGTGATATGTCCAAATCACGTGAGGCGATTCTCTGCGATTCTCTCTTAATTTATCTTAGATTGGAGCTACCTTTAGCATGTCTCGTATATGTTCGTTTCTAATTCTATTCTTCCTTGTTTTACCACACATCCATCTTAGCATCCTCATCTCCGCTACACTCATTTTGTGGACATGTTCTTTAGTTGCCCAACACTCTATCCATACATCATTGCTGGTCTAACAGCCGTCCTATAAAATTTTCCCTTCAACTTCAAGGGTGACCTGAGAATCAACCACAACTAGTTGCTAATTTATTTGTGTTAGTATATAGATTAAGCATCAATGTTTTATCATTAATAATGTTTGTTGTTTTTCAGCACCATGCATTAACAGTTCTGTCTGCAACCCTACAAGATTTTATACTCAAAGTTCTTTCATTTCACTTCAAATTCACTTCTAAGTACCTTGGAGTGCCATGTTTAGTGATCATTTATCATTAAGATATACTATTTATGGTGATGTTCTCACTACTAGTGAGATTGCCCTCTCGAACACAAATCACTGAATTATTTTACATGAAGGCAGTATATTGTTTTTCATATTGATGTGAATTGGTAGATTAAAGTAAATACGGACTGAAGTTTTATTTTTAATATAATGCAAGATCTTCAAAGGCATTATACATATTTAGATTTAGGGTAAAATTATTCTAGTGAAGTTCCGACCTGCCTTAATACCTGGAAACAATCTCGTGGTGTTGTCAAACCTTTGCCCTCCCCGTCAATAACATGGTTAAAGCATCCAACTACTTGCATGTTGTAGTTATGGCTTGTTGATCATCGATAGAAGGGCATTTTCCTTTGGTTCATATTTTCATGGATTCTCTTGTCTCCTCTTTAGCTACAATTGACAGATTGCATGGTTCTCTTTTTACGTGAGTTAAATCAAATTTGAATAAGAGGTATACTCTTTTAACTGTTTTTGATCTCTCTTTAGGCTATATGTACATTTGAGTTAATGATATTCTCTCATATTCACGATTCTATCAAGTGAAGTAAAGTTGGCTGCTGAGTCTATAAGACTGAATTATGATCAGGAAGAGAGCATTTGGCGTAGAATTAGTGGATACGTTTAAGAAGAGGGGAATATGAAAGGGGATTTCAAAGGTTAGTTAAGGAAGGAAAAATAGAAAAGAAAAAGAAGAGATGGGATACTGGCCAACCATAATTAATTCTTCTTTATCAAAATCAATTGACTATTATAATAGGAGTCATAACCTTTAAAGTGAAACAAACTTGTGGCCTAGGAAGCGATAATTTCATACTGTAACGAAACAAACTACATAAGCAACCAATCATCATCTAAGATAGCAGAAAAACAGATATCCTAACCAAATTTTAACATCTTAATCTATTAGGTGTCCATAGCACCTCAATTGGTTCTCTCGCATTTTATCTTCAATTGAGACAACCTATACTTTCTTGCGTAACTGGGACGGGTTTTCCATCAAACTCCATAATGATTTTCCCTCTCTTTGTTTATCTCATTTTTATTGTTTTGAAGTATGACCATTTTTTTGAAGCACTGTTACTGTGTATGTGAACAATACCTTTTTTTCTTTTCAGGATTTAAAACAACAAAAGAGGAGGATATTGGTGGTGCTTTTGTGGATTAATACTGGATTTCGTTTTTCATTCCTTTCCCCCCCCCTACTTTGATCAGATTGGCTCTGTGAGCACTTTGACAAAGAACCAATGAAGAAGATTGATAAGACGTTTAGAAAAAGTATTTGAAGGGTTATACAAAGAGTAGAAAATTGGAAAAGGCGAAGAGGTGAGGAGTAAGTGACCAACTGCCAAGAAAACATACAACATAACCAATTCTCCATTATCAAAATCAAACTGACTGACTATTATAATTTGAGGAGCATAGCCTTTTGTTGAAAAAACCTAACTTTGGGCCTCAGAAAACAATAATTTCAAACCTGACCAAAACTAACTAAACTAGCAACAAACCATAATTAAGGATAGCAAATTTAAATATCAACTTTATCTGTTAGATCCCAGCATGTACTAAAGTCTTCAAGTCTTCTGGAAGCTTCCTATTTAGATTCCCAATCACATTTTTAATGTATAGGGTGGGTTAGGCCTTGTTTTATTGATTGAGTAATCCATCTTGTGGGCTATCTAATTTATCTCTTGGGGTTAGCCACAATTCCTTACTTTTGTCCCCTCCCCTTATATCTAATTTACTTGTTCCCACTGTCTACTAAAGTTTGGGGCTGACTCTTTGTCAGTAATGGTTATTTGTCTAACCTATAGGCTTTATAACCAATAGATCTCAACTATGATTCGGCATCATCAATCCCATGCAAATCACATGGTCAGCTTTTTCTCGGCAATGAATTGCTAGTTATTCAGTTGCAGTGGATTGTATACTGGGCATCTTATATATTTCCAATGATACTCAATACCACTAGTCAATTTGACTGCATTACTTGTGGCTCACAAAAGGCTTCTTTTGATTATCTCATGATTATATTAAGTGTGCAATATATAAATACTTTTTAAAATGTGATTACTTGTGGCTCAAAACTTTTACTGTAATACCATACCCTTTTGTTCAAGATTTATGTGTTTGGAGAGAACTACCATTTTTCACAAGTAGTTATTGATCTCTTTGTAAATAGAAAATTTTTGGGAAGAAAATTGACAGTAATTCATGTGACAGTTTATCAACACCCTAGACACATTTTCTCTGAGTCATCCTCTGCATATATCTATTCTAGTTTTCTCGTTATTATTCATAAATAAGCCTTTAAAGTGTATGTTAAGTGAATGGTATATTCTTTTATACGCAATACCTTGTATCCAAAATAGTTGTTCGTGGATGGTAATTGGACATCTCTTGACACCATTAGCTCTACTTGATCTAATCTTCTAAATTAATTTTCACGAAACATGATTTTAGACAACCACTGACCTTTTGGCCCTTCACCTTTTCTTTTTCAGAAAATGGTAATGATAATTTATTATTGGGGCTTGGTGTTGACAAGTTCTCCACATCTGAAAAAGTTAGAATACAAATTGGCACAAGATTTGAGGAACTTCCATCTCGCTATGTTCTTCTTTGTCTTACAAGTGAAGGGAAGCTTGTTTTGTACCATGCTGCAAGGTTGGTTCCTCTAGTGACATTTTACTTGCATTTTGATTATCCTGACTCCTAAAATTTGGATCGGTTTGCATCTCGGATACGTGTTCAGTTTCTTTCATATCTTGTTAGAATTTCAGAACCTTCAGCTTCGCCACAGACATGCTTCTCCCTACACGATGATCAAGATGCGTCAGAAAAACATTCTAAACCTAGTTCCTTGGAATGTTTCCCAACCAAGTCAAAAGTGAATGATGATGAAGATGATGCAGCTTCAGATAGGTTGAAACAGATAAATACGAAGACACTCAATGCACAAAAAGGTAACTATAAAGTACCGTCTTTCTGCTTACGGGTGATTATGTGTCAAATATATCTTTTGTTTCTTTGTCAGGCCTCTCTGTATAGCAAAAATAAAATTTTTGGCCTCTCTGTATAGCAAAAATAAAAATTTTGGAATTTGTTGATCTTTTAATTACTCACTAGTGCTTGGAAATCCAGATGCATTTGATTTTCAGGGAAAAACAGTCTCCTCACAGAGGATGCAAGAAGGTGGACAGACTGGAAATTTAAACAAGTTATCCGAGACAGCCGTTATTCCAAGCTCTCCATTTGGTTTGCAAACCAGTGGAAAACCGTTTGGTGGAGATATTCCCAATGCACAGCCCTCAACTCTCACTTCTAATATATCAATACCTGGAAGACCCTTTGGTGCAGAAGTGAAAGGGGGTGATGGTTCACATATGGGACTTTTTACTGGACAGACTGGAAACTTGGATAAGTTAACCATGGTGACACCACAAAGATCTCTATTTGGTTCGCAATCCACTGGAAAATCCTATGTTGGAGACGTTCGTAAGGCACAACCCTCAACTTTAACTTCTAACATGTCACTTCCTGGAAAACCCTTCGGTGGAGATGTTCCAAATGCACAGTCCTCGATTTTCACTTCTAATGAATCAGTTCCTACTGCTCAAGAGAAGTCGATCCTCAACAAATCTTCATCTCAATTTATGTCCAGCAATCAATCTTTCAGTTCAAAGGACTCTAATAAACAGTCTCCATTATCAATATATTATTCTAGCCAAGCTGCTCCATCTTCCAAGACTCAGACAGGAGATTCCCAATTGATGCCTATTGTCCGAGGCTCTCATGAATCAGTGGAAGAAGGTTCTCTTCTAGGATCATTAAACTATTCTAAGGAACAACCTTTATTTGAAGATATTAGAGCATCCAAATTCCCCCTTATGGTGTCTTCGGAACCAGATATGTGGAAGCAGTATAGTGTAAGCTCCCAAATTATATACTTTCTGAACCTTTTTAAAATTGTAGCTTTATTGTCTTGTTATCTATCCACATTACTGCGTACATGCTTTAATTTATATTGACATGTTTATTGGTTGCATTTTGAGTTATAATGGCCATGTAACTTAAATATCAGGGGAGACTGAATGGTAAAAAGGATTTGACAAAGGAAGTTCAGTCCTAGGGTGAAAGTTAGGGTTAACCTTTTCCCCTCACTTCTCTATGTTCTTTAACCTATGTTGCCAGGTTCATTGTTGTAAAAATTTATTTTTACATTTCTTAAGGCTGCATGACAAATAAGGACTTTCGACTCATAGGATTGATTTGAGGTGAAAAGATGGTCATCAGTTTGGTCATATCTTTAAAGTTGTTTAAAGGAATACCTGAAACAATAACTATTAACTTATATGCGATATACAGTAACAAAACCTTGACAATTCATCTTCTGTTCATGAATAGGTAACAACTTTGCTTTCTAAAACACAAATTGAAAACCTAAGTATCAAGCCAACAAGAAAATGGTGGATATTAGATGTTTACTTTTTTTTTTTGAGTTCTTTGACAATTCGTTTGCTGTACATGAATAGGTAACAAGTGCCTTTGCTTTCTAAAACACAAACTGAAAACCTATGTATCAATCAAACATGAAAATGATGGATATTAGATGTTTACCTTTTTTAGTTCTATTTTAAAGCAGCGATGTCTGGCAGGATGGTTAACTACTAAGTTGGAATTATGGATTGTGAGAGTCTCAACACTACACTGTTATCCTTCTGCATTTTCTGCTTAAGATGATATTTTTTGGGGTCATAGATTCTTACAAGAAAGATATTTTGTTTAGGTTCTATTAATATTATGGAGCTAGGTTGTTTCCTTATTTGAAACCTATCATGTAAGATCGTAAATAATGAATCAGGTGGAAGATCTTGTCCAAGATCTTGATATCCTGTTATCATCCGTTGAAAAAGAAAAAGGATTCGAGGATGCATGTACATCATCTCACAAAAGTTCACTTTTGGAAATAGAAGATGGTTTAGAAGCTCTTTCCGGGACAGCACGTCAATGCAAGGTATAGTTAAGTCTTTGCTCTCTCTTCTGTGTGCACTTGTTAAAGGAAGGGGCAGAGGGATTTATATTCATGCTCATCGATTTCTGTTTTCTTATATTGTTTGGATGCATTTTTTAACGCTGCCTTTTCTTGTCATTGTAGAAAAATATAGAGGAGCAACTCATGAAGGTTCAACAACTTCAAAATAAAATGTTGCTAGGTAATGAGATTGCTTTCTCGATATGCATTCTTATAATCTTTCAGGTTCTATATATGTTTGTATAATGTAGAACATTTTCTTTTCTCTTGTTCATACGACTGGGACTAGGAGAATACATTTCTTTCTGTAACTGAGGAAAATATCAGTGTGCGAGAACTTGCTTTCAGTACTAGCTATAGTGTGACATTTGTCGGTAATATCAAATATATTGGCAGGGCAAAACTCAATCTGATATGGTCTGTTTGTCTAGTTATAGCCGGATCTAAGTATCCATGGTTTACATCTAGCCAGTTGCAAAGAGAACTTTGCTTTTGGAGATGCAACTGTTGAAACTATATTTTAAATTGTACAATTTGGATTTCTTGCACTTGAAGTTGTATGATTTTTGTAATGAATGCCGTCATGTACTTAGTTGAGGTAGGCAGGTCAGTCCATTTTCTTTGAATGTTACTTGAGTTTTTACTGCATCGTATGCTCAGCAATCAATTCTTTTTTTGATAAGCCTAAACAACCTTTTGCGAACTGATTTATATTAAAATGAAAACTGCTGCTTTTTTTGTTCGGCAAACTTTAGGGGCGGGGTGCTTGTATCAGTCTTTTATCGGTTATATTGATATTTTCAGTACTCAATTTTCTACATTTGCTCCATAAACATGCATGCGTTAACTATCCGCTCCGTAAATTAAGAGCGTCAACATAAGTTCAAATGAACTTCTGTGAGTAACGCTTCTTTGTTCTCTTTCTAAAGTTAATGCCAGCTAATTGTTTGTAAATTCAATTGCATCTCCTCAATTTCTTTCTCCCTGGTGTGTGTGTGCTCGTTGATTTTCTCGTAGAGTGATTATACTTGCTCAGCGGGACTTGTTATGTATCATACATCATGTTATTTATGTCCTTAGAGACGTGTACAAATCATCAAATGAGTTGGAGACCCCTTACCCATGCATCATCTGGTCCAATTAGTTCCCCTTGGAAAATTGTTCATTTTGCAACCACTTGAAACATTTATATATATGGGACGCTAGGCTGAGTGTAATGCCCTGGACATGCACACCTACTACACTAAAAACCCCGAGTCATTCCCGTAGTCACGACCTGGTAATTTTCGCGGTCGTGCTATAGGGCTAAAGTCTCACCCAAAATTCTAGCTCGGTAGAATGGCAATTTGGGTTTATTGACTGTACTATTTATACTAATTTCCACTAATTCCCCTACCCAACATGGGAGTAAACAACTCTCACTTTCCCCCACTCATTAAAGTTGTATATTCTATAATACATATAGGCCTAACCTAGAGAGCCCTTATAATCATTCACCTATAAAGCCACCTATTAATCTAAGGCCCATCTAGAAACTACTAAGCCCATCTCGGGATACTACATTGAGGATGAACCTCAAACTAAGATTTGGATGAGCTCTATGGGGTCATCCATTTGTCAATTCAAACTTTTCATCTTGATTCCATGGCTTAACTAGCTTAAAAATGTGATATCAAGTGATTTCAAATCCCATTGCTTATATATTAAATTGTTGCAAAGTTGTATGTCTAGAATCTTATGTCTTCTAGTGACGACTTGTTGCACGTGAAGATGGGATTTAAAATCACTTGATATCTACACCAACACAAATGATATATATATATATATATATATATATATATATATATATATATATATATATATGATGTAAAACGTAATCCTAAATAGAAATTTCCAAGAATCTTAAAAGATTAATTTTACTAACATGTAATGCGGATCAAAGTTAGAATTTTAAACAATTAATCGGTTTGATGAATTTTTGAGAATTGAATTAAATTTAGCAAGCCCAATTAATAATTCAGTTCTAACAATCAATAATTAAATCCCTAAGCGTTCTTAGCAAGTAAAAGAGTCAATATTGATTCGTACTCTAATTAAGCATGTGGAACGCTCAATCTCAATATTTGTGATCGACAGTTAAATTGAATAATATAATAGAGATGATAATTGATAAAGCAGTATAACACAAATATTTGAAAGTTGGAAAGAGTATACCGAGGGTTCGAAGAACTCAGTGTAGATCTCGGAAGAGCACAGCAATGGCACCAACAACTTCAAGAGAACTGGCAGCAAAAGCAAAGGCTGGCGTCGGCGCTTGGGAGGAGGGGAAGAAGACGATGGAGAGAGAAGGGGAATTAGGGATGAGGTTTTTTTTGTATTGGATTTGGGGGATTTTGGAGATTAGGGTTTGGGTTTATTTGGGGAATTGTTTTTTTTTAATTTGGGGTAAATTTTAGAGTTTATCACTAACCCTAAAATTGTATTAGGATTTATCACAAACCCTAATAATTGGATCTCATTTGTATCACACAAAAAGAGACAGGAAGAGCAAAACTCAACACAATAATTTTTAATTAAGAATGACATATTTTTCTCATTAATCTCAGTGCCTTTAAATAGGCTCAAAACAAATCTTGATACAAATCTCAAAAAATTCTAAAAATCTCAAAAATATAAAAAAGAATACATATGGCTGTAATTGCCAAAAACAAATATGGTACTGAAATAAAATCCTAAACTAAATAAAATAGATGTCCTCATATATATATATATATATATATATATATATATATATATCTATATATATATATATATATATATATATATATAGGGTAGCGATCCGGTGAGAACCGTTCTCACGATAAGCTTCGTGAGAACTTCACGCCTATCCATCCTATGCATAATCCGAACCGTTCACATTGTTTAACACAACTAAATTAGTCTAGAAATATAAAATGAAGTCATTTGATATTCATTTGTCCATGCATCATGTCACTATAAAAAAAAACGATTTTTCAGCCACACAATTTGTAACACTTCAATGCATGGGCAAACGAATCTCAAATGACTTGATTTCTCATATATAGACTAATTGAGTCGTGTAGATCAAAATGAACGGTTCAGATCTTTCAACAAATGTCCCAAACAAAAGTTCTCACGTGGTTCTCACCAAAAGAGTTCTCACTCGATCATTTCCCTATATATATATATATATATATATATATATATATATATATATATATAACCCTACCATGTTAAATGGGGTGGGGGGGGGGGGGTATGAGGACAAACTAAAGCGTCGAGTTCCACACAACATCTCTCTCTATTGCCATATATATATATATATACACACATTTGCTAAAACATATGAGGATAGAAAATCACATGGTTTGAAATAAATTTGTCCATTATGAGGATGTAAACTGACGAGGTTTGAGTCGTTTGAACATATTTGCCCATTCATCATGTACTTTCAAAAAGAGAAATGAGACAACTTGATACATAGGCATAACATGTTCCGACCTCAGAATTTTACATCGTGTTTTATGACATGTAGATCACATTGAACGGCGTGGATCATGCATTTCGGCCTGAAATTCATGCTAATTGCCAAATGAGTGACACTAGGAAATTTCCTGGAGTACCACTCATGATATATATACGCGGAAATATTCAAGAGTGCTATAAGACTGATAAGATGGGACGCCCAAAGGCTCTCCTTCATTATGGAGACGTTCTATGACTACAAACTTTTTATTTTGCTAGATATGGTTAAAATATTCTAACAATGTTGAATCAAGTATTTCGAAAACAATTTGGTCTTGCAACTAAAATGTTAAGAAATTATACGACTGAAATATCTTTATTTTTATAAAGATATGATGTGACGGCAACTAAAGTTCAACTGACTTGAACTTAGATGATTAGACTATATTTGGTATTTAGAACAAGATGAATGGTTCGGATCGTCGATGACCCCACCATATGGCAAGCCCTCCCACCTTAGGGAAGAGCTTTGAGCTTGTTAAAAGATAGTATAGAGAAAGAAAATGATACTATATTAGATTTCTTTAACTGGATACAATGCGTCCTATATATAGGAGAGTACAAGAGTAATTTGAATCTAATTCTGATGTGGGACTAAACTAAGACTACTTTAACACTCCCTCAAGCTGGTGTGTAGATGTTGTGGAAGCTAAGCTTGCTCAATAAAGTTTGAAATAGTTTAGGAGGTAGTGTTTTAGTTAGGATATCATCAAGTTGTTCACCGGACCGGACATACGAGAATAAAATCACCTTCTTCTCCCACTCATCTTGAACGAAGTGACAATCAACTTCGATATGTTTTGTGCTCTCTTGAAACACTGGATTTTTAGAAAAATACCTAGCAACCTTGATGTCACTGTAGAGAGGAACTGGAGATAACGTGATTGCCATATCTCGAAGACGGGATTTGAGCAATAAAACTTTCAGAGATCAAATGTCCAATCACTCCTTATTCAGACTACACTTGATTTAATTACAACATGTTGTTTCTTACGTTTCCAAGATACCAGATTTTCACCAAAAACTACAAAGTACCCACTTATCAACCGTTCCTACACAGTCAGCATTAGAATAACCTCATAAAGAAAGAATCACCATGTTTGAAGAGAAGTCCTTGCCCTGAGACTTTCTTGAGATAGCGAAGAATGTGAACCACTGCTTCCTAATGAGTAATGTTTGGAGCATGCATAAACTAGCTGACTCGACCAACTGCATAGATCATATCTAGCCTAGTTACTGAGTATGAGTTTGCCAGCCAGCATGCGATATTGTTCTGGATAAGAGAACAATGCATCATTGGAGGATGACAACTTAATATTGTGATCCACAGGTGTGTCACTGGGGCGACATCTCAACATTTGTGTCTCAGTAAGAATATTAAGAACATACTTCCTTTGTGAAAGAAAGATATCATCTTTTGTGCGTGTAACCTCAATGCCAAGGAAGTATCGAAGCGGACCAAGATTCTTTGTTTGAAAGGTTTGTGCTACCGACTGCTTGATATCTGTAATACCTTGCGAGTCACTGTCCGTGATAATAATATCAACATATACTAACAGAATAACAATGCCTTTGTTTTCTTTTTTGTGAAGAGAGAATTGTCAGCATTGCTTCTAGAGAACCCATATGAACACACAACTTTGCCGAACTTTTCAGACCAAGTTTGAGGAGACTGTTTGAGGTCATAAAGAGACCTTTTGAGCGAACATACAAGATTTTTCCACTATCGCTTAAAATCAGGAACATATACATCACATCTTTCAAGTCGCCATTTAGGAACGCATTCTTGACATCAAGCTGATGATGGGGCCAAGAATAATTTGATGCAAGAGAGGTAAGAGCCCGAACAGATGTGAGTTTCACAACTGGAGAAAAAGTCTCAGTATAATCGACCCCAAATTCCTGTGTATATTCTTTAACAACAAGGCAAGCTTTATGTTGTTCAACTGTGCCGTCAGGATTATGTTTGACTGTGAATACCCACTTACAATCAACAGTCTTACCACCTACTGAGAGGCAAATCAACTGCCAAGTACCATTCAGCTGAAGTGCCTGCATTTTCTCATTCACGACTGTTGTCCAACCAGGGTGTTTGAGGTCTTCCTGAACATTTTTAAGAATTGAGATGAAATTCAAGGAAGTGGTAAATGTTTGAAAAGATTTGTTGAGTTTAGAAGAAGAAACAAACTTGATAATATCATAGTGAGCACAAAAATGTAATCGATAGTGAATCATTTGCGTTAGGATATTACCGATAGAAGTGGTTGGCATCGATGGAACAACATAGGGTACATCTTGGATGGTTGAGTTCAAATGCGTCTTACGCTTCCTTACATATGCTCGAAGTGGCGGAGGTGGTGGTGGTGATGATGGTGATGTTAGTTGTGGTGGTGGTGGTGGAAAATCAAGGCGCTCAACAACAGCCCTCAGTAAATCGGGATTTTTCAAAGGAGTTTATTCAAAAAGGGTTTGTGTTAAAAAATTAAACATCCGCCGAGGTAACCATTTTTTTCGTGAACAGCAATAGTAAAGATAACCTTTCGAATAACACAAATTTCAAAAAAAAATACTCATCTAGTAGCACACGGGTCACGTTTATCAATGTCTGGGTGGAGATTTTGAGCAAAAAAAGTGCACTAAAAAATACGAGATAGTAGTGAAAATGAATCTTTATATGGAAATACCACTTTGAATGGTGATTAATTTTATGGAATAGTAGGCATACGATTCATAAAAAAATATGCAGTGAGAACTGCAAAACTCCAATAAAACTTTGGAACATTCATTTCAAACATTAGAGAGCTAGCAGTGCTAAGCAAATGCTGATTTTTGCGTTCTGCTACTTCATTTTTTGTTGAGTATAGGTGCAAGAAGTTTGGTGAATTATTTCATGTTGAAAAAATAATTGTTGAAAATCAGAACTCACGTATTCTTTCGCATTATCAGAGCGAAAATATTTAAGAGTAGTGTCAAATTGTCAAAGAAAAATTCTTCAAATACTTTAAACACTTTAGAACAATTTTTAAAGAAAAACAACCATGATATGCGAGAGAAATAATCAATAAACAAAACAAAATAATGATATTTATTAAACGTGGGTAAACCAGTAGGTCTCCAAACATCAGAATGCACTAAATCAAATAAATGTTCACTACTTTTATTGACGCATCATGGGTAGGAAACTCGATGATGTTTACATAACTCACATGACTCACAAGATAATTGAAAAGAGGACACAACCGAAAACTATGTCTTTGGAGTAGTAAAGGAGGAATTCCCCAGTCGCAAGTGCCACAATACGATATCAGTAGAATTAATAGCTGAGACTGGAGAATTCAAGATGTATAACCCATGTTCACGATCGGTGCCAATCACCTTCATCGTCGTAATATACTGAAAGACAGTGAGAAGGAAAAAATGTTAGTGAACAATTTCAATCCTTAAAATTTTAGGAACTGTTAATAGGCTATTAGGAAATGCAGAATCATGTAAAACAGATGTAAGAGAAAGATCTGGAGAAATAGAGATATCGCCGTACCCCTCAACAGGGACATGAGAGCCATCATCAATACACATGATAATTGAAAAGCAAAGAAAAAGAAGAAAGCGGTAAAGGAGATATGTTCAGAAGCACCTGAATTAATAATCCATTGATGTGAAGAAATATGACAAACAATATTTGAGTGAACAAAAATACCCAAAGGAAACATGTTGCAAAATGCCTGATACTCTTCAGCAGAGAGGGTATACTTGGAGGATGTTGTTACATCTGTAGGAGCAGCAGTGGAAGAAGGGTCCACAGTGAAAGATTGATGAGTAGCAGGAGGACGACCAATAATTTTTTCAACACGTCGCATACTCATGAGACCAACCTTAACAATAAGAACAATACTATAGTTTGAATTATGCTTGAGGAGAGGGAGTCATCATTAGAGGAGGGGAGGTTGCCATTCTAGTATTGAAGGTCGTCATAGGAGCAAATCTAGATTAGATCTGAAGGAGAAAACATGTGAGAATGAGACATGGTGATTGGAGAAGACATAAAAAATTGACATGCATTACAGAACACCGTGCATCACTTGGCTTATTATTATTTTTTTAACTACAGAAAGCGAAGAGGGAGTTTCGGGTTTCGGGTTCAGGTAGCGCCGAGGGGAAGTTGTTGCAGGTTCGGGAAGTGGAGAGGAGGCAGCGGCGAGAGCAGATGAACGGCAGAGAGGAAGCGGCGGCGGGAGGAGATGAGGGTGTGAAGAGGAGGCGGCTGGGAGCGGGAAAATAGTGCAGGAGGTGGATGGAGTGGGAGAAGCATCGGGAGGCGGTTGGCTGGGGCAGGGAGAGGTCGGCTGGAGTGGGGAGGGAGAGGTTCGTCGGGAGGATGGAAGACGGAGACGACATGCACGTAAGAGGTAGTGGGTAGAGAAAGTAGGGTTAGGGTTTGGAGGAAGAAGAGGCAGGGAAGAACAAGGAAGAAACTTTTCTTTAATTTTTTTATTTTTTAGGGAGAAAGAAGACCCTAACTTTTTGTGGAAATTTTTTGTGTATACTTTTCAGACTCTGATATCATGTTAAGAGATAGTATAGAGAAATAAAAGAACACTTTATTGGATTTCTTTAAGTGAATACAATGCCTCTTATATAGGAGAGTATAAAAAGTAATCTAAATCTAATTTCGATGTGAGACTGAACTAAGACTACTTTAACAGAGCTCTTTTGAAGACCTCCTTATATATATGTATATAGGTGTGACCCCATAAGGCCCTACCTTACTGCTTATTTTGAGGCCCTTCATGATACTAACCGCTATAAAAAATTCAAACTATTCATCTTGTTCTACATGCCTAAGATAGCCTACGGATGTAAAATCAAGTTATTTAACATTCATTTCCCATCCATCATGTTGTCTGAAAAATAAAGAATTATTAGCCATACAATTTTGTTATGTTGTTAACCATAAACAAATGAACTTCAAATAAATTGATTTTACACCCTTAGGCCATATAAGGAATGTAGAACAAAATGAACTGCTTAGATTTATTTATATATATATATATTTATTTATTAATTCTTATTATTATTGTTATTTTTATTTTTATTATTATTTGGGGGGGGGTCATATCAATGGGTCACTTGTGAGGCCTTAAAATAAGATTAGCCCTCATTTCTCAATGTGTGTGTTTGGGGGGGGGGGGATGGGGTATTAATGGAGGTAGGTGCCACCCTATCAAAGAGTCGTACACGCTTACCCATATTTAGAAGAAATAAAATGAAAAATATGATCCGTGCTGTTGAAAATTTTCTTCATATCATTAGGGTGATGCAGAATCACGTGGTTTGCACATTTTTCCCCATCCATCATGTTCTCATTTGTTGTGTTGTAGAAAATCGTTCATTTTGCAATATGATCTAATTTGATCTACCGTTTATTTTGCATCACAAGATGGATGGGAAAAACATGTGCAAATCTAGTGATTTTGCATCTTCTATGTTTAATGATATGAAGATCATTTTCAAGATCATATATATATATATATATATATATATATATATACATACTAGGTTTGCCCGTTGACACGTGCCTACGGCACGTCTTCGGAACGGTGCACTTTGTTTGATCATATAAAATAGTCTTGGAGGTCCAACAAATTAATTGAAGTAGCAAACATATTATATGGGAAACTTTTGGGAGTCCAGCAAAAATGATATTATATGATTTTTTTGAATTATTTTTAAAGTTTTTAAAATTTTAATTTTTTTGGTTTTTTTAATTTTTATTTTAAAAAAAATTAAATTTTCGATTTTCTTAATTTTTTGAATAGAAGAGAGGGAGAGAGAGAAATAAATAAATAAATAAATATAGGAGATGTTTTGTGTGGCGGATTTGAATTTGAGGTTTGGGGGGAATCTTTTGGGGGAAAAATATGTTTTGTGAGGTTAGATCTGGACCTTTGATTTTTAGGGGATTGAAGGAGAGCCACTTGATAGCTTTCTTTGTGTTTTATTATATAGATATATATATACGAGCATATGAGGTATCCTTCCTCGTATGGCTCACTAAGAGTTCAGTCTCTGCAACCAAAATTGATGATCCACACCGTTGAAAGTTGATCTTACATCATAAACCGTCAAGTGATATAAAATCACTAAACTTGAACATGTTTTTCTCGTTTATCATGAGGTTGCAAACTAAATGGTTTTGCAGCGTCAAAGTATAGAGACTGAAAATAGTACTTTATTTGATGATTATAACCGAATATACTGCCTCCTATATATATAAGTGAACAAAGATTAATTCTAAGCAATGTTCTAAAGTCGCTAGGTGGTAATCGGGCAGCCGATGGGGGCCTAGCGCCTAGACCTTGTAAGCGGGACTTAAGCGGCTAGGCGCTAGGCGGTTTTATTTATTTATTTTATTTGATTATTTATTAATTTATCGATCTTTTGGTTTTGTTTCGTTGTTGCCCATTCTTACACTTTATTGCTATCCATTCCTACTCTTGAATTTTCTTCTTATAATTGCCAGAGAGCTTTATAAAGTCGAATCGATGTATTATTGTATCGGTGAACATGAAGAATATCCATCCAAGATTACAGCTCTCCCAATGCATCAACACTGCCCGTTTGAAAATAGGAATATAAGAATATTAGTCTCTATCAGCTTCAGCAAACTATAGTTTGAATGTTTGATGGCCAAAATTTCTAAAGATGGCATATAATATAAGTATAAATGTACAATTGAGTTAGTGTTACTGACATTGTCTATCTGAATTGAAAAAATGCACTGTTTACGAACATTCTTTGTTATTAGAAAAATATATTAATTTAAAGAAAATTTATAAAATGTGCACTTATGGTGGAAGGTACTGCAAATTTATTCATTAGTATCATTTATAATTTAAACACAATGACTTTAACATTCGCAGAATAATGGATAGTGTGCTTCTCTGCTTAACAAATCCGGTATATACAATAAGAGAAAATATACACACAAAAAAGGTGATTATTATTTGTAATTTAAACATGATCACTTAAAAATCCTTAATGGATAGTGTACTACTCTGCTTAACAAATCTGGTATATACAATAAGGGAAAAAACACACAAAAAGGTGCGTATCATTTGTAATTTAAACATAATCACTTTAAAATTCTCAGAATAATGGATAGTCTGCTACTCAGCTTACAATAAGAGAAAACTCAAAAAAACAATTAGTTAAAATGTGGTTAGGGTCCTAAGCGGACTAGACCGCCTAAACCCGCCTACACCTGCTTAAACCCGCTAGACCCATAACCCGATTTTCTAAAATGCCTAGGCCCTAGGTGAGTCGTTGGGAGTGCGAGTGCCTAGGCGGCCGCCTAGGCCAATTTTTAGAACACTGATTCTAAGATTATTTCAGATGTGGGACTAAGATTAAGACTATCTTAACACTCCTCAAGCTGGTGCGTAGATATTGTCGAAGCCAAGCTTGCTCAAGAAAGTTTGAAAGAGCTTAGGAGGTAATGCTTTAGTGAGGATGTTAGCAAGTTGGTCACCAGACCGGACATATGAAAATGAGATCACTTTCTTCTCCAGCTTATCACGAACGAAATGACAATCGACCTCGATATGTTTTGTGCGCTCATGAGTCACTGGATTTTCAGAAATATGCATAACAGCTTGGTTATCACAATACAGTGGAACTGGAGAAGATACTGGAATTGCCAAGTCTCGAAGGAGAGATTTGAGCCATAAAACATCAGAAACCAAATACCCAATGGCTTGGTATTCAACTTTTGCACTTGATTTAGCTACAACAGGTTGCTTCTTGCTCTTTCAAGATACCAGATTTCCTCTAAAGAACTTAAAGTATCCACTAGTAGATTGTCTGTCATCAATCGTCCCTGCCCAGTCAACATCAGAATATCCTCATAAAGAAAGAGATTCACCAGGCCTGAAGAGAAGTCCTTGCCCTGAGGCTTTCTTAGGTAGCGTTTGGCCCAACTTAAAATTAGCTTCTCTTCTTCTTTAGAAGGAGAAGCTGGGCCAAACGCATATTCTGAAAAGCTCTACAGAAGGAGAAGTAGCTTATTTTTAATGAAGAAAATGAGCTTTCAAAGAAGCCCTTCAGAGTAACTTCTGGCTTCCTTTTTTTTTTTACCTCTTATCTTTTTTTTCCCTTCCCACATTTCAAACCCTCACAATACAAATTACCCCCCTTCCCCTTCGTCGCCGAACAGTTGCCGCCGTCGAACGTTGCCCTATCCTTTCTTCGCCGGACTCCGTCGATCTTTCCTTTCGAACGCCGTCGATCTTTCCTTTCGAACGCCATCGATTAGATCCATTTTATATTTTGATTAGATCCATTTTTCGTCTTGTTTCTTATGTAGTTTTTGTATATAAATGTAAGTTGGTTGATTGATGAAATTCAAATTTGTGGGTAATTAGACGAGGATTTATGTTTGTGGTTACGGGTATACTTTATCGAAATAAAATTGATGATTGAAATGATGGAAAGTAACTCGAGAATGATGTATATAGATAGGTAGAGTTGATAAGTAAATTTGGACTTTTTTACTGTATCATATTAGATTTATTGTATTAGTATTTGAAGAGGTTCTATGCTGAGATCCCAGAGTAATGGCATTTGTGAGTTTATCATAGATTATTTGATTGATGGTATATGTGTACTTATTATATTTTCACCTCTAAAAGTGTTACTTTAATGATCTTAATTCTAATGACAGAACCTTGTTTGTTGAGTAAGTTTATGTGGTAAAAAGAATTGACAGTGAGATGTTCAAACACCTGTCAAGCCTTCTTGTGTCGCTGCAAATATTCTTAACTGAATGGAATAGGAAACTTTTAAGTGAACATTTCAGCTCTATTAAAACAACCACAGTTAACCAAATAGTAGAAGGTGTTTACTTATGCATTGGTGGGTTTTCAAAACAGCAGAGGAAGTAGAACCTTTGGCTTCTTAATTGTATGCACTGCAGAGTTTGCCTTCTCTGATAAGCTAATTTGCATTTATTTTTACTTATTTTAATACGTCCCATTTTGTGATATTGTTGACACTATCACTTTCATTGTCATTTGAATAACCCATTTTATGAAATGATGTATTTCATAAAGTATCGTAGCCTTTAATTTTTTTATTTACGTACAGTTCAAATATTTTGTTTTTTTTTCCTTTTTACGTATTTTCTAGGTTATTCTAAATATTTCATTTATTAGTAATATAAAGATTTTTTTGTAAATTGATAACTTATATTTTACTCTTAAATAAAATCAAAAGCTTAAATTGAGTATAAAAGTAGCTTACAATTGATATCTTATGCCAAACAACTTCTAGCTTAAAAGTAGCTTTGAAGTTAAAAAAATTAGACTTTCCAAACAGCTTCAGCTTTTAATTTCAAAGCTCTACTTTCTGGCTTCTTCTTCTAAAGTAGCTTTAAAGCCCAAAAAAGCTAGGCCAAACGCAACTTTAAGATAACGAAGAATGTGAACCACTGCTTCCCAATGAGTGATAGTCGGTGCATGCATAAACTGACTGACTCGACTAACTGCGAAGGAAATATCTGCCCTAGTCATTGAAAGATATATGAGTTTGCCAACCAGCCTATGATATCATCCTGGATCAGAGAACAATGTATCATTGGAGGTGGACAACTTAATATTGAGATCCATAGGTATCACTGGGACGACATCCCAACATTCCTGTCTCGCTAAGAATGTCAAGGACATACTTTCTTTGAGACCGAAATATATCATCATTTGTGCGTGCAACCTTAATACCAAGAAAATATCGAAGAGAACCAAGATCTTTTGTTTGAAAGGTTTGAGCTAACCTCAGCTTGATGTCTGTAATTCCTTGAGAATCATTGCATGCACTAATGATATCATCAATATAGACTAACAAAATAACAATTCCTTTACTTTCTTTATGAAGAGAGAATGATCTACCTTCTTGAGAACCCATAAGAGCATACAGTTTTGCCGAACTTTTCAAA
The DNA here is from genome assembly GCA_017893485.1 of Hemerocallis citrina. Classification (NCBI taxonomy): domain Eukaryota; kingdom Viridiplantae; phylum Streptophyta; class Magnoliopsida; order Asparagales; family Asphodelaceae; genus Hemerocallis; species Hemerocallis citrina. Next base: position 279,779,768 of record CM030359.1, read on the forward strand.
CCAAGCTCAAGGAGACTATTTGAGGCCATAAAGAGACTTTTTGAGCGAACATACAAGATTCTCCCCCTGTTGCTCAAAATCAGGAGGTTGTTGCATATACATCACTTCTTTCAAGTTTCCATTAAGAAATGCATTCTTGACATTAAGCTGATGAAGAGGCCAAGAACAATTGAATGCAAGAGAGATAAGAACACGAACAGATGTGAGTTATGCAGCTGGAGAAAAGGTCTCAACATAGTTGACCACAAATTCCTGGGTATACCCTTTAGCAACAAGGCGAGCTTTGAGTCGGTCAACTGTGCCATCATAATTGTGTTTGACTGTGAACACCCACTTACAACCAACTGCCAAGTACCATTTTGTTAAAGAGCCTGCATTTCCTCTTTCATGGCTGCTGTCCAATTAGGGTGCTTGAGTGCTTCCTGAACACTGTTAGGAATAGAGATGGAATCCAAGGAAGAGGTAAAGGCTCGAAAAAATTTGTTTAGTTTAGAAGTAGAAACAAACTGGGCAATAGGATAGTGAGCACAAGAACACTTAGCCTTACATTGAGCAATAGGTAAATCGTCTGTGGTAGGAATATTACTGATAGAATTGGTTGGCACTGGTTGAATAATAGAGGCTATAGTTTGGATGGCTGAGTCGGAACGATTCGTACATCTTCTGACATAAACCTGCATTGGTCGAGGTGGTGGTGGAGGCAGTGGTTGTGGTAGTGGGGCTGGTGGTGGTGGTAGTGATGGTGTTGAAAGTGGTGGTGGTGTTAGTGGGAAATCAAGACTCTCAACAACCACCTTTGCTAAATCAGAAATTTTGGAAGAAATTTGGTCAAAAAAAAGTATGTTCAAAAAACGAAACATTTGCCGAGATAAACATTTTCTGTTGTGAAGGGCAATAGCAAAGATAAGCTTTCGAAAAACGTGAATAGCCAAAAAACACACATTTAGTAGCACGTGGGTCAAGTTTATCAATGTCCGGATGGAGGTTTTGAACAAAACAAGTGCATCCAAAAACACGAAGTGGTAGGGAAAATGGATCTTTAGATGGAAATACAAGGTTGAAAGGTGACTGATTTTGACGAAGAGTAGGCATACGGTAAATAAGAAAATAGACAATGAGAACCGCAAAACTCTAATAAAACTTTGGAACTTTCATTTCTAACATCAAAGAACGAGCAGTGCGAAGTAAATGGTGATATTTGCGTTCGGTCACTCCATTTTGTTGAGTATATGCACAAAGATGTTTGGTGTATAATTCCATGTTGAGAATTTTTTTGAAAATCATAACTCGCATATTCTTTTGCATTATCAGAACGAAAATATTTAAGAGTAGTACCAAATTGTGTTTTTATCTCATAGAAAAAATCCTGAAAAATAGTAAACACTTCAGAACAATCGTGTAAGAGAAACAACCATGTCATGCGGGAGAAATCATCAATAAACGTAACAAAATAATGATATTTATTAAACGTGGGAAAACCAATAGGTCCCCAAACATCAGAATGAACTAAGTCAAATAAATGTTCACTACGTTGATTGACGCGTCCTGGGTAGGAAACTCGATAATGTTTACCTAACTCACAAGACTCGCAAGATAGCTGAAAAGAAGACTCACAACCAGAAACTAAATGCTCAAGAGTAGGAAGGGAAGGATGCCCCAGATGCCGGTGCTATAATGCAGGATCAGTAGAAGAATGAAAAGTCGAGACAAGAGAATCCAAGATGTATAACCCTTGTTGTTTACGACCTCTACCAATCACCATCCTCGTCGTAATATCCTGAAACACAGTGAGAAGGAAAAAATGTTACTGAACAGTTTAAATCCTGAGAAGTTTTAGGAACGGATAATAGGCTGTTAGAAAATGTAGGAACACGTTAAACAGATGTAAGAGAGTACTGGAGAAAGAGAGATATCGCCCTTCTCTTCAACATGGACAGGAGAGCCATCAGCAGTACGCACATGATAATTGGAAAGTAAAGAAAAAGAAGAAAGCGGTAAAGGAGACATGTTCAGAAGCATTTGAATTGATAATCCCTTGATGTGAAGAAACATGACAAGCATTACCTGAGTGAACAAAATTACCAGGAGGAGACAGGAAATTGCAGAATGTCTAGTACTCTTCAGCAGAGAGGGTATACTGGGAGGAGGTTGGCACTACCGTAGGAGTGGTAGTGGAAGAAGAAGATCCCACAAAGGAAGACTGATGAGCAGCAGGAGGATGACCAATGCGTTTCCAACATGTCGCATATTCATGAGACCGGCCCTGACAGCAGGTACAATACTTAGTGTTGCTGTCACTACGGCCATGACCACGATCACCACGACCTCGTAAAGAATAAGAACCATGGCCCCTGGAGGACGATGATAATAGTGGTGAGGGATCAGAAAAATCACGGCCACGGCCAGAGACGAGTGCAGATGGTGTTGGGGTGTCAATAAGAGCGGGAGGGGGGTACTCGGGGTAGTTGAATATGGAGATCACGTAGAGAGGGACTGGCATTGGTGGCGAGGATATGAGAGCGAACACCTTCAAGATACGGACGAATATTGCTCAAAGTGAGAACGGCAAGAAGAGCCTCACGTTGCTGCTGTTGGACAACAAATTCGGCAGATTATGGGTGATAGATCTTTCATTCTTCTGAGAACTGATTGATGTGTAATAGATATGCATGAATGTCGTCACCTTGCTTAGTCTCGATGGAATCACGAAAGATATCATACAGGCGCTGCATGTTATTAGAAGAGTAGTACATGTTATGAAGGGTATCCCAAATCTCTTTGGCTGTGTCGAGGAAAGTGATGGAGGTGTAGATGTCCCGGTCCATACAATTGGTCATCATATTGACAATCAAGTTATCATCACGATCCCAGACTTTGAATATGGGATCTGTAGACAGAGGAGCTGGGTCAGTGAGTTGATGGTACATCTCGCGCCCTTTGAGAAAATGCATGACAGAACAAGATCATGTCATGAAGTTGCTGCGTCCGGAGAGGTTCTCAGTGGTCATGCGTTCGGCCTTCCAAGAGAGAAGGGGAATCAGTCATCTGTTGGGAGGGGGAGGAGAGGTCACCGTTGAATTATCGGAGGTCGTCATAGGAGCAGTTCTAGATTAGATCTGAAGGAGAGAATGTGTGAGGAGGATTGAAGAGGCCATCCAGCACTGTCATGCAATTCAGAACAACGCACATCACGGAGCTTCATCTTTTTTGTATGAGAGAGAGAGAGGGTAGTGGAGGTAGTGAGGGGGGTCAGGGGGGGTTGACGTCGGCAGTGGAGGGGAGGCGACGAGCAGAGGTGGTGGAGGTTGCTAAGCGGAGGTGGGGGGGCACGGGGAGGAGAGGATTGTGGGAGTGGGGGGGACGTCGGCAAAGGAGAGCCCCGAGCCTGACTCAGCTGCGCACGCGGCTACACGTGTGCGCAATACGCGAATAAATAAAATTCTAATAACTGTCCACCACAGGTGTGCTTCACAAAAGGGGCTATAGCCATTAGGTACCTCTTGATCATTAGGAACCTAATATATATCTCTCTCCTCTTTCCTCTGATGTGGGATTAACCACACACCAAGTCACGTCACCGCAGCATGGCAGCCACTTTTATTTTCATTCTTTCATTTTTAATGCAAATCATTTCATAAGCCTCGTAGAAATCATCTATAGGCCTCCTTAATTAATTCCATAAATCCATTGCCTTATAGAATCCTCCTATAAGCCAACCAACCACTTCTTCACATATTATATATATATATATATATATATATAATATTATTTATATACACTCTTAAGTCCAGGGGTTACCCCCCCCCTCCCTCCACCCCCGAGACTTGCAACCTGATCCAGGATCCCTTTTTAGCCTATGTGAAGAGGACTATCCTCATTCTGCTAGTTGTACAGTCCCCTATCCGGGCGACCTATACCAACCTTGCTCCCTCTCAGGCGTACATCTTGCACACACTCGGAGTCGTAAATCGGCTCTGATACCAACTGTAACGCCCCGGATCCGGCTCAGCTGCCCACGCGGCTACACGTGCACGCAATACAAAATTCTAACAACTGCCCACCACAGGCGTGCTTCACAAAATGGGCTATAGCCATTAGGTACCTCTTGATCATTAGTAACCTAATACCTCACTCTCTTCTCTTTCCTCCGATGCGGGATTAACCACACAGCAAGCCACGTCACCACAACATGGCAGCCACTCCTCTTCTTTTCATTCTTTCATTTTTAATGCGAATCATTTCATAAGCCTCGTAGAAACCATCTATAGGCCTCCTTAATTAATTTCATTAATCCATAGCCCTATAGAATCCTCCTATAGGCCAACCAACCACTTCTTCTCACATTATATATATATATATATATATATATATATTATTATTATTATTATTATTATTATTATATATTTTCATATAATATTATATATATACACTCTTAAGTACCGGGTATTACACGATGAGCAGAGGAGGTAGCGGCAGCGGCGAGGTGGAGTGGGGGCGGCGTGGGGAGGAGATCGTTGGGATCGGGTGGAGAGGAGGCTTTCGGGAGAGGGGGGTTGGTGGCGGCGGGGAGGAGGCTTCGGGATCGGGAGGAATTCGAGAGGGGGGGTTGGTGGCAGCGGGGAGGAGGCTTCTGGATTGGGAGAGGAGGTCGACGGCGGCAGGGAGGAGGCTTCGGTGGTGGCGGGAGGAAGAGGAGGAGGTCAGGGTTTGGGTTTCAGAGGAAGGAGGGGCTACAATATTATTATTATTATTATTATTATTATTATTATTATTATTATTATTTTTAGGAGGAGAGAGAGAGGAAATCCTAATATATTGTAGGCTGTGATACCATGTCAAAGTATAGAGACTGAAAATAGTACTTTATTGGATGATTATAATTGAATACATTGCCTCCTATATATATAAGAGTACAAGGATTAATTATAAGATTAGTTCAGTTGTGGGACTAAGATTAAGACTACTTTAACATGCAGCAATAGAACAACCGACTTAATGTATGTGGAAAATCTATTCAACTTTTATGATATTTCAAGTTTTCAACCTCTTATATTTTATGACGCGTTGAACAGTTCTGAACCGTATGGATCATGCTTTTGAGAGGAAGGGGTAGGGTTTTTAGGGCTCCCCTCCTAAGCCATAGGATTCCAGCTCTCCCTCTCTCTCTCTCTATATATATATAGATTGATTGATTGTGGAATAAGTCTTAACTCTATCAGAAATATAGAAATTCAAGTCCACCTGTTTAGATATTGTCTTTGATTTGAGTTGGCAAATTATTTACACATATAGATCAACAACTTAATAAGTGAATTGCTAAAAAGAAAAAAAAAACTGAAGAGGTGAATGACTTCAAATATATTGCTGAAGAAAACTATGTTTTGAAGAGTTACATATTAAGAACAGTTTGTTGATCTCGATCGATCTATTGCATGCTAAACTTTAACCGGTTTACCAATTTTCTTTCATTGCCTTTCACAAGCTAAGATAGGTGATGGTTGTCTTTAACCTAATCATTGTAAAACTATCAATATTTACATGAAATAAATCTTTATAAAAAATATTTTGGCCTGCCAACCATGACACTTTGCATCGAGTTACCGCACTGCAATAATAAACTAGGTTGGTTTGTCATCCCCCAAAGTGATATTCTATATAAATTCACTCTGGTTTAATTAACTGTAAATAAGTGCGGGTAAGGAATATGGATGCCACTTCCGTCATAAAAATGTTCTGTCAAATAGGTTTAGGCAAATAAGTTATGAGAGAGAAGGGTAAGAAACTTGTACAAAACAGTAGGATTTGCTACTTGGAATAGAGGGATACGTTGCAATAAATAAGTCGTGAATTTAATACCTTAAAATTTTATGAATTGATATACGTTCTTCGAGAAATGTTAAAAAAGACTGAGAAAGAAGGCCTAACTTTTGGTATATAAAATAAATAAAAAATTAATAAATGAGTGCGAAGTCTATTAATTTGGAAATAATATAATTAAGAAATTTTTTTGAGGTTTACAATAGTTCGAGATAGAAACATACAAATTACTCTTTTATATTCTTTTGTTAATGCCCCATTTAGACGGCCATTAATAAATTTAAATCGGATTTACAATTGTTGTTGTCGTACATCAAATAATTCCTTAAGTTTACATGATCTGGCAAAACACGTGCACACACACACCCAAATGTACCTGCTAGTCTGCTACCCTAGTGCAAAGATAAGTAAGCGAGGAATCTATACTTTCTCTCATAGCAGCACATTTTTTTTCCACCCTAGTAAATTAGTTCTGAATTCTATAAATTAGGATTCTCTTGTGCATGTGTATAACTCTCTTTCCAGCTTCCAACACCTTTTTAAATTGTATGCAGTTTCAACACGAAAAGACTATATGAAAGGCATAGTCGAACAAGCTTCTAACAAGGTATACTGGGATTTATGGGATCGCCAAAAGTTGAATTCTGAATTTGACGCTAAATGGAATAGTATTTTGAGCGCCAACCAGGTCAATACTTGATTGGGTATATAAATTTTGTTTTAGTTGTTCAAATAAGTTGTGAACTCACTTGTGTACTTTGCTTATCCAGAATTTGACAAATCATATAATAGAACTCGAGAAGCATTTCAATACCATTGAAATAAGCAAATTTTGTGATAGTGGCAGAATTTCTTCAGGTCGAAGTACTTTCCAAAGTGATGTAATGCCTTCAAGGTATGACATATTAATTTGTATATAATTTTTTTTGTTGTTTTCTTGTATCCTTGTGAATCACTCTTCGCCAGATTATATATTGTGTCATCTGGATGAGCAAATTGTCTTTTCGGAATCTGTGAAATATTATGCTCGATCAACTAGACTGATAGGCAGCACGGACTCAGTTGAGGGTAGGGGATCCAACATGGTCACATGATTTTCAGCCATACAATTTTGTAACACTTCAATGAATGCATCATGTGACTATAAAAACAATGATTTTCAGCCATACAATTTTGTAACACTTCAATGAATGGGCAAATGAATTTCAAATGATTTGATTTTACATATTTAGACTAATTTAGATGTGTAGATCAATGTGAACGGTTCGGATTTTCAATATGAATGCCCGAAGGCCTAGTGTTCACGCGGTGAGCACTAGAGTAGTGCTCAACCGAAGCTTTCCCTATATATATATATATATAGAGAGAGAGAGAGAGAGAGAGAGAGAGAGAGAGAGAGAGAGAGAGAGAGAATTAAATAAATAAATGAGTTGTTTTGGGGGGATTTGAATTTGAGTTTTGGGGGGAAAAATGTGTTTTGTGAGGTTAGATATGGGCCTTTGATTTTGGGGGGATTGAAGGAGAGCCACTCGATAGCTTTCTTTGTGTTTTATTATATAGATTGTTCTAGTTTTATTCTACATTAATAATTTTCTGAAACTAATTAAAATGTTTAGTCTGTAATTGAAAATATTAAAATTTTAAAAGTAATTATTTAAATTATTTTCAATTCATCATTTTTAGATTAATAATTATTATTTTTAAAATAATTTAATTATAGAATCATTCTAGATACTTTTTTAATTTAAAAAACTGTCCGAGTCAAAAGACCCGATACATCGTTCCAATACTGCCTTACCCGGATGATACTGGTCCTGATCCAAATATTTGGAAAACCCGATCCCGCTTTCGATCTCGAGTTTTAAAACCTTGGTTTATAGGAAGTGCCCAACTCAAAATATATTAGAAAGTTTAAGACATGCATGAGAAGTGCTATGCATGTGTGGAAGTGATGATGCCCAACAAAGGTATGACTTCATGATAGATCCGTGTTATATAGCTATAATATGAAACATGGATTACCATTTTTGCCCTTTTCTAGCCTATTGTTTTTAATATTATACCCCTGGCAATTCTATGTGTTATATTTGGCTATCTGTTATTAGTTTGCAGCTCTCATGTGAGTAATTGGTACCTTGTTAGCTGATTGATGTTCACTTTGACATTAATCTCAATTGTGAGCAATTTCCTACTGGTCCCATTCCATTCTAGCCTTTCAATTTGTTAAATAAATTGTGAATTTTTTATTATCTTTATTCTTGATCACTAATTATGTATTTAGTAATTATTCATGCTAACATTAAGTTTGCATTGATGGGTGTGCTCATTAAACAACTATTATTTAGACATTTGTTTAATGTGATAATGCTTCGTATAGGGCATATTTCTCATAATCATAAACATTGACCTTACACACTGGTTGTAGCTCAAGGGACATTAGTTTTTATAATGCAAGTGTGGGCGGGGAAATGTATGAACCCCTTGCAAGGTAGGCGTAATCCCGGTGAAGCGTCTATGATATTATATATTTATAAGTTTAAATTATATAAATATACAAGAAATGACAGAAAATAGAAATATAGATGATTTAATTTTGTAATGAAATGAGATGTTTTATTCTTTGCCCTGAGGAATTTTTTAAGGTTTTGCATATGGTTTAATCTTCAGTTCTAGCAATGCTTTTGCTCGTGGCAAATGCAATGTTTTCTAGCCTAAGGACTCTTCCAGGCGATCTTGATATTCTTACCATCGGCCAAAGATTGATTGTTTAGTTGCATGTGCTCATTCAATACTCGGATTTAGACTTTCTTTGTATGTTAAGCCATAGTTCTTGTATAACAATACATGTTGTGACTTTGTTCCATCTATTGCATATCATGTATTCTACTGTACCCGACAACTTTATAGTAGATTTATTCGATTTCCAGAAGGACATTAGCAAAAGATTGCAATACAAAATTGAACTATACCGACCTAAGTGTAAATGTGAGTATAATGCTAGTAACTATGGAAAGAACAGAGTCTTTTATCGCTTCTTTGGGCATCTGTAGTCGTTGGCCATTTTGCCAAAATTTCCAAAATTTGGTAAAAAAAAGGTGTTGCAGTCGTTGGCCAAATACCCAAAATTTGGGTTTCGGAGCTACAGTAGTCGGCTATATTTGGCAGACGAAATGGCAATTGCCAAAATATAGCTAACGAAAGATGATTTTTCGTCGGAGAGATCGGACGAAATATTATCTTTTGTCGGAGAGATTTTTTTCTCTCGTGTATTCATCGGGCAAGGGATTATTCCTCGTCCTGCTATTTTATTTTTTATTTTTTTTAAATGGTAGGACGGGAATGATTTCCCGTCCGTTCCATTTTAAAAAAACCCTCAAACGAGTAATCATATTCTGTCCTAGGATCCAGCAGGTAATTTTTTTGATTTTTTTTTTTTTTGTTTAAATGTCACTATCAGACCCCTTTAATTATTTTGTTTAAACGTCGGACGGAAAATAATTTACCGTCCGTCCTATTTGGATTTCGAAAAGCCAAATTTTGGCTAACAACGACTAGACCAAAGCTATTTTTGTTATTGGCTATATGCCAAATATCCAAAATTTGGCTTTAACGACTACAGATGCTCTTAGGCAGCTTAGTTACAGAATTTGCAATTTGAAACTTGCCTATTCATTATTCATAGAAGTGTTATATAAAAATTAAGGCGTCAAAATTCTAACGAAGTATAGAGTTGCTATAATTCAGCTGGCACAATGCCTTTCAAATATGATAAAATTTCATGAACTTCTAGAGAGTATGGGAGGACTTACTAGTAGACAAATCCACAAATGTGGTATACATAATCCTTCTTACTTTCTATATTGAACTCAATTTTGTTGATGGCATGAATTGCTTTTTTGCTCTTTATCAGTATGCTAGATTTTTCTATTCATCGTTAATTTGGTCATATGTGAATGCACCATATGAAAAGTACATGGTTATTCTATGATTAACATTTCTTTATATAGCCGCCATTAGATATCTAGGACTTTTTGCTTGATTTGGTCTCTGTTATTTACTCGCAGGATAATCAAATCTCTGCAAAGTGTGTACAACACTCTCAACTCACAATTAGCAGCAGCTGAGCATCTCTCTAAATGCCTCTCAAAACAAATGAGTGAGCTGAACTTAAGTTCTGCCCCTGTAAAGCGACAGAGCACAAAGAAAGAGCTGTTTGAATCGATTGGCTTTTCGCATGAAATCAGTGCTTTACAGTCTCCATATTTTAAGAGACCAAAGCTTACTCCAGATTCTGTTATGAGAACTCCACCACCCTCTAAGACTTCTATTGCTGAAAAATTTTCAAGCGTTGCAAAGACTTCTGGGCCAGACACTGCGAGAAGGAGGAGAGATTCACTGGACAGAGTAATGATATTTTCCCCCTTCTACTACTGCTTTCTTTTAACTCTTAATTATGTTCATTGCTAGTGAGCAAGAGGTTGGGTGTTCAAATCCTACTTTCACCTTTTTCCTTTATGGGAAGAAAAACATGTTGAGTGTGGCTCACAGGCCTAGTCCAACAACAACAACAACAAAAAAAAAAAAAAAACAGAAAACAAAAGTCATTCACTTTTTTCTATATTTTGTATTTATTGCTTATCTGCTTGAGTTGTGATACTGAACATGGTTCCTTTTTCTGTTTTGCATCAACTGATCATGTTTTAACTTATTTAGAAACTTAACTCATCACTAGATTTATCTGACTGGGCTAGTGTTTTTATAAACTGGACAATACAGTTAAGGACATCACTCCTTGTTTATAGACCCAGGTTAGGATTTTCTGGCGGCCTACTACATCTATGCTAATGCTTTAGCTTGAGAATTGTTCAATAAAGTACGTAACTATAGGCATATATCACAAGGATAGATGGACCACATGCCTCCCTACAAAACCAGACATTTGATATATTCTCTATTGGTATGTCGAGCACGATGTTGGCACATCACTTTAACATGTGTTTGACAAGGTGGCCAAAATAAAGCAGACAGAAAACTGGATCTAGTCATTTTGACCATTAGTTTAATACCTAATTAATTGTTATGGTGGATGTTGAATCTTATTTCTTGACAGCAGGTCAAACTATCCAACTGCGTGGCAATTTAATTGATAACTGATGTACATTTCTGTTGAGTTGATGACAGTTCTTTTGTCATTTATTAATAAATGTCAACATTGGGATACTTACATGTTTTGAGGTACTAATTACCGTAATCAATTGAATATATATTTCTACTCATTGTTTTTTAAATCCTATTACAGGGATTTAATGTTACAGTACATCATTCTCATCTCATAACCATTTCTGTTTCCCCCATTGAGATATCCACAGCTGCTTCCTAATTGTTTGATCTTCTTAAAGGTCAAACTGCTTAGTCTACTATTTAAGAGTAGGTTGAACTAGTCATATTAAATAACCAGTACTTTTCTGCATGCAGAATGAATCAGAATCACAGCTAATGTAGACTAGCTATAAGAAGTTATCTTCTCCCTTTCTATTTTTTTTGGCATGCTTATTAATTTTAGTAAATGTATTTTTCAACATTTCAAAGTATCTCCTTTCGCCATAAGCACAACAAACAACAACGAATAGAAATGGTTAAACAAAATGATAATGACCTCACCTTAGATCTTGTTTGTTCTTAAAGCATCCTATAGTGCATCCATTTTAATTTTTTCTGTTGATGGTTTCACATTTTTGCCAAGTGGAAACGACAAAAGAAATAGTACAAGATTATTCTCATCTCACTTATTTTTGTCTTTCATAATTTACTTCCTTTTAGTTGCTTTGATTTACCCAAAACATATCAATTATTTTTTCTTAGTTTAATATGATAAAGCCTTTTTGATTATTTGGAGAAGCTGAGCATTGGCCTCTTTTTGTGTGGAAAGTTCTTCACTTCGTCTGTTCAATATCTTGTTGCCACATTTAGTAATTACGTTTTGTCTTATGGCTAGTCTATTCTCTATGTATTACTTGCCATAGTCGAGTTTTTTTGCCCATGTTTTGGTAATCTTCAGAATTGGTTCAGCTCTTCTCTGTGAACATGTAGAATATAGTTCTTAGGTTGTTCGTTCAGATTAATGGTGATTTCAATTATTCGATTAGTTCCTGTTTGTGTTGGGATTTTTAAGGGTTTGACTATCGTAGAACTTGTTTGCAGAATAGGACTAGTTTTGTGCCTCCAAAGATGACAGTTCAACGGACTGTGCTAGAACGCTCCAGAGTCACTGCAGATAAGCCTTTCAGGAAAGCTAAAGAAGCATTTGATTCTCAATTGAATGAATTTACTAAGCAACAGAGAAGCAACACATCCCACCCATCCTCGTCCTTAAAGTACCATCGCAATGAAGGTAATAGTAATTTATTTTGGCAATGGAGGTTTGTCTATGCATCATGAGCTTATTTTCATGAAATTTCATATATATATATATATATATATATATATATATATTTCTATCATTCAGGCGCAGGAGAAAGACACCGTGAACACTTGGCTGAAGCTCAGTCAAGTAATGTTTCTGCTCGGGCAAAAGGCATATCCCCTTCAGCACAAAAGGAAAGAACTGATCTTCTGCCGCCGTTGATGTCCCCATCGCTATCAGCTTTCAGCAGCCCCCAAAGTAGTACGAAAGAGGTTTTTGCTTCACCAGATAAATTGAGTGTTGAACATACTCCTGTGGGGACCAATGCTATTTCAAGCTTCAGAACTGTATCTGATGTGCAGTTTGGGACATCAAGTTCACTTCAAACAGCGCTAACATTTTCTAGCTCCATGTCACCCCTGAATACCAAATTACTAGTAAAGCCTACGGATGCTAGAAGCCTGAACTTTAGGAGTGAAGGGAATATTACCACTCATTCAGCGTCAAAAAGCTATCCCAATAGCAGACCTTCAGTAGAAAATGATAATAGCATCTCATCTTTATCCACTCCACCTGATATTACATCTGTAGGATTGAATAAAAGCACTGCGTCATTTGATAAAGTCACTTCCAAGAACCAGTCAAGTGGATCTATATTTAATTTCGTATCCGATCCTCAAAATCCAGTGCTGACTCCTCCATCACCTGGTTCGTTCTCTTTCTCTACAGCTTCGGCCACTTCAACATCTTTATCCACCACTTCGCAGGAAACTATATCGTTCGGAAAACCATCATCAGGTGCTAAACCTATATGTGTAACGAACCAAAGAGTACCAGTTTCAACCGTAGCATCCACTGCCAACTCCCAGTTTCTTCCTTCAAGTATTTTATTTTCCCAGTCTCTTAATTCTGCAGATCCAACAAATACACCCATTAAGCCCACGCTAACCTTAGGGGTTCCATCCTCGGATGCTAAATCTTTCGGAAAATCTGACCAGATGGGCGCTATTCCGTTGCCAGAGGAATCATTTCCAGTGACTGTCTCATCATTGAGCACCACATTACCGTCTGAAAATCAATCTGTCCCAACTCTGCCAGTAACATCTGCAAGTACTGTAGATTCAGTTAACTTAAATAAGGATAGCTCAAATGATCAACCACCTACAACACAATCGGCTGTATTTGTAGAAGTTAAACATACACTTCAAAGTGAAAAGAATTTGAATGCAACAGACAGTGTCCGCGCAGCACTTGCTGCATCTGACCCTCAACCTCAGATGCCATCATCTGCAGCATTGCTTATGAGTAGCGCAACCACAAAAAAGAATGAGGAATTGGATTTAAGTTTGTCCCAAGAAGATGAAATGGAAGAGGAGGCTGTAGACACCACCACCGTGCTGAGTTTGGGAGCCCTTGGTGGTTTCGGACTTGGATCAAGCCCTGCATTAAGTTCAACAAAACCTAACCCCTTCGGTGCACCATTATTTCCCACAAATAACTCTAGCACAGCAAACACTCAAGCTACTTCATTTACAGTTTCTCCAGGCGAACCATTCCGCGCTGCATCCTTTACTCTCCCGCCAGCTCCTAATCCAGTACAACTGATGTCACAGCAACCAGGAAGCTCTGGGGGATTTCCGAGTGGTTTGGGTGGAGGAGGCTTGAGTGGGTTTGGACAACCATCACATGTTGGAGTTGGGCAGCAGGCCCTTGGATCAGTCCTTGGTGCTTTTGGGCAGTCACGGCAGCCAGGTGTTTTACCGGAAGTTGGCTTTCCATCTTCAACTGCCTTTGGTGGTGGTGGTGGTGGATTTTCTTCTGCTTCTACTGGAAAGTATCCTGCTTTTGGGGGGTTTGCTGGTGCTTCTGCAGGGGGTGGAGGGTTCACATCTGTTGCTTCTCCTTCTAGTGGGTTTGCTACTGCTGCTAAAGGCATAGGAGGTTTTGCTGGTGTTTCCTCTGGTGTCGGTGGTGGCTTTGCTGGTGCTGGTGGAGGAGGTTTTGGTTCTGTTGCCACGAACAGTGGATTTGCTGGAGCTGCTGGGGGAGGCTTTGGTTCTGTTGCTCCCAACAGTGGCTTTGCTTCAGCAGCGCCCGGAGGAGTTGGTGGGTTTGGAGGGGCTGCGACTGCTGCTTCTGGGTTTACATCTGGTGAGTTTTCTCCACCTCTTATATTCTTTATTTGTGGGTAATTAATTTAAGGAGAGAACAAACCATTAGACTTCGTAATTAGTTGGAAAATAATTCATAAAATAAAGTAGTAAAACTACATTATATTAATTTCAAATCCTGGATGTAACATTATTTTCACTTCTTTCACAAATCTTGTTGATGAAATTGTGCTCACGCTGCTAGCAATGTGCAATTTTCTTTCTACATAATGGAATGTAAAAACTCAGAATTCTTCAGAAGTACCTTTCATTGTTTTTATCTAAAATCTTTAATGGGATTTAATTACATTTGTATATCTAGTTAAGAAGCATTGTCTAAGCTTTGGACTGTATACCAACTTTAAAATTCACTAATCCATAGGAGATAGATTTATGAGCACTGCAAATAAACTATGTTAAAATTGTGCACGAGGTTGGGTTGTACTGATGCCCTTTCCACCTGATCCATCCAAAAATGGAGTTGTCGGAAGGTTTAAAACCCACTGTTTATTTCACAAAATCATCATGTGCCATCAAAACTGTGTGAAATTCCTGCCACTACGCTAAAACTTCGAAGTTGTTGAAGGGTTGAGAAAAAATACACTTGTACTCTAACACGCTCCCTCTAGTCGAGAGCCCATTTTTTAATGGGCCAAAGAAACGAGATAAATGCCCAAAAAATTGTGGGCCGAGACCTGGGCTATACGCAGCGGTTTTTTTTTAAAAAATCTTTATTTAAATTGCGTAGCCGTTGGATTCGAACCTGGGGGGTGGGGTTGCTGTGATACCATGTGATAGTCCATGCCACTTGTATTCTAACACTGTGCTTTATGCTATTTCTTCCTGAAGAAATTTAGAGCTCAAAATTCTTAACAAGTAGTATTTCTTGAAAATTAAATGATGAAAAATTGTTAAAGTTTGCAATCAGTTCGATAGTCGGATGTGACCTACAGTCTGCATGATTTCGTATATACAAAAACATCTTAGGACATGAGGGCCACTATTATTGCTGTTGATAACATAATATGTGATATTTATCACCCCCTTACGTAAGTAGTCGAAGGTATCTCCCTAGGTACACTTTACCCTATGTGTTTATGGAAAGAATATAATAATAGCGTCAGGAATTTTGATGTCTATATTGAATCTAGAGAGTAAAGAAATTAATAAAAGGAAAATCTTAAAATCTGAAAGTGCAACCTGCCTCACCTGCCCAAACTTGCTTGGTAGAGGTAAACTTGTCCTGAACCTAGAATATATTTAAGTCTGCCCAAAACTCACAGGTGGATTTTAATTATCTTAAGAACCCATAGTTTAGGAGTGTCATACAAGTTTACTCAAAAACCCTAATTTGCCTCGCTTGTCAACACTTTACATGTAACACCACAAAATTTTCTGCTATAGTAATTTTGTTTTCCTTCATCTGTAGTCGTTCACTATATTTCCAAAATTTGAAAAATATAGGGAACGAACTGCTGTAGTTGTTTCCTATATTTCCAAATTTTTGAAAAATAGAAACATTGCCCGTTTATATTTGAGAGCTAATATAGGAAATTCCCAAAAATAGGAATCGAAAGACCATCTTGCGTCAGTTCTAAATTTTTTCTCGGACGCAAGATGATCTTGCGTTTGATCAAATTAAAAAAAAAGTGTCGGACGCAAAATGATGTTGCGTCCGATCAAATTTTTTTGTTTTTGAAGGTGTCGGACGCAAGATGAAACCAACTTATAACGGACGCAATAACATTTTGCGTCTTAAGAAATTTAAAAACAAAACAAAAACAGAACGGATGCCCTTGATTTTTTCCCCCCAAACTTATAATTTTTTTCTATGGAATAGGGCCTATAGGATTGTTATGCATATGAAGTATATTTGAGATTGGTTTGATTTTTTTGATCTAGGGCTGAGATGAAATGGGCCTATAGGAATTGTTGTGTTTCTATATGTACGTTTTTTAAATTTATTTTACAAATGTGTTGGACGCCAATTTTTAATTTTTAATTTTTAATTATTATTTGAAGAAATCAGTGGTGGCTGAGATTCAAGAAACAAAATATCATCCACCGTTCATTCAAATTTTGGGTTTCAACGACTACAATCCCAACTCAAAATTTTTATTTCTAAAACCCAAATATAGAAAATTTGAGTTTCAACGACTACATATGCTCTTATAGCTTCTTTCATTTAATGTATGGGACAAAGATGGGGGTTTTCTGCATATGGTCTTCATTTTAAGATTTATGCTAGTTGTACTCAAGGTTTTCATGCTCACAATGCAAATATGTTTATCCGTCAACATCCAGGTGGTTTTACAGCCTTTGGCAGCAGTCAGGGGGGTGCTTTTTCTGCATTTGGTCAAAATAGTGCTCCTGGCTCTGGAAAACCCCCAGCAACGCTGTTAACACAGATGAGGAAATAGCAGGCTATCACTTGATTATAGTTTTGATATGCTTTGTTGAGTTAGGTTTGTGTACACGTCGTGGCTTCGGCTGAATAAACAAATGCAAGCTATGTACAATGGTCGCTCAATTTGTCAAAGGTGTGAATATTTGCAATTCAAACAAGCATTATGGAGCTACTCTGTTAGCACTGCTTGTTACTTATGATGTGCGAGAAGTTGATACTATTGCAAGCTTTTCTAACCTTTTTCCCTCTTTTCTGCTGTCAGCATAAAACAGTTCCTCATATATCTAATGAATATTTTATATGCTATGAAAATTCTTGCTATTACCAGTCGCATCAAATAAGAAATACAATTGAAGCTTGCCTTTGGAAGCACTGGTATTGGCGCTTTCACTGGTTCTACTTGATGGTGGTGCATTATGGCAAGACTGCTTTAGTAAAGTTCAACTAGTACTTGTTATGGATCAACACGGAGCATACAGCTAATGTATCTGCTTGTATAGTAAAATGCATTACAGAATAGGAAAATTAGCATTTGGCATATGATCTGTTATGGCATAGGTATTTATCTTTTGAAGGCAATCCAGTGGTAAGGAAAGGTGGTTGCTTCTGGAAAACTCTATTTGAGAGACCGTTTGCGTTCAAAGATAGGAATATATGTGACATTCGTGGGATTTTCTGGAGGCAATATGCTATGAGGGTATGTTTCCCTCGTTTTCACATTCTCTTCTCTTTTCTCGTTTCTTTTTCTATTTAGGAAAAAGGGAAGTATTACAATGTTATTGAGCCCTTGGGTAATTGCTATTTTTGTTGGATTTCATTAGTGAGTTTATACTATACTTCTTGTCAAATAGGTTTAAGACTTCTTGGGTTGCTTGCTACTTTTGAATGACAGTGATGGTCAATGTACTGCTCTCATACTTACCAGTGATCATTTCTATCAATGAACTACCAAATGAGCAGTGCCTAGAATAATTGCATCCACAACAGATTTCTCAGGCAAGCACTAGTTGCACGGAAAGGGTTTCGGAATGGATTGTGCAACTAGGTGGATTCAATTACTGGAGTTTGGTTAATGTTTAGAGTTGTTCAAGCTGTGCTACGAAACTTTGATGTCTGAGATGCTTAACTGAAGACGGTAAATGCACACTTGGACTAGTGGCCTGTGCACAATGGAACCCAACCTACAATTTCAGCAGATAAGAGAGCTCTGCGGTGGGCCAAAAAAGGGCATTACTTCATGTCATCCCATGTAGCAATGCTGAGTTGTGGAGGGGTCCGACCTGAATGTAGGTTGTTGCTGGGTCAGATATCCGATCATTACGTCTGTTGCTGGGTTTATTATCCCAACATGAATTGAAATACATCAAGATGTTCTCGTTTCTGACAAAAAAAGATAATTACCTCATTTGGGGAGAAGATTTTGTTTAGAAACTGCCAGCCTTAGAGTAGATGGGAATGGTCGTATGGTCCTGAACAAGGTGTATGTCTTTAGCTACATTAATTCCAAGGGAAAACTCTTAAACTAGCAGTACCTTATTATTATATGTTTTTTTCCCGAAATAGATCTCTTTTTGAAACAAATTTTTTAAATAGGTTTGTTTCAAAACTAATTCTGAAGATAGGTCTGTCCTCATAGGCCGCAATACCGAACTGCGCCTCTTCGATTTTGTGGCTGCAGTTCACATTTGCGGCCCAAGTATATGTCATATATATATGCTAAAAGGCTCGGAGACTTGGAAAAAAATTGCCCAACTGTATAATGTGAAAAATAGGAGGCTCCAGTGAGTACTGCGGCCTTGGTGCTACAGAGGCCGCAATTCACAATTGCGGCCTCAGTTATATGGTCGAATGAGTATTAGAAGGTTTCAAGAACTGAACCCCATCGACCATATAATTGAGGCCGCAGTTCACTATGTATTATCGAGGCCGCAGTGCCCAACTGCGACCTCCTATTTTTGACATTTCCCCCCTAAGTCTACATGCCTATTAGCCAAATATGTATGATATATACTTGGGCCGTAGTTGTGAACTGCGGCCACGAAATCGGAGAAGCCACAGTTCGGTATAGCCGCCTATATAGTATCGAGACCGCAGTACTCAACTGCGGCATTCGATTTTTCCATTTTACAATTGGGCAAATTTTTTTTTCCAAGTTCTCGAGTTTGTTAGCCAAATATGTACGATATATATTTGGACAGCAGTTGTGAACTGCGGCCATGAAATCGAAGAGGCCACAGTCGGTATTGCGGGCTATGAGGTGAGACCTATCTTCGAAATTAGTTTCAAAATAGACCTTTTTTAAGAATTAGTTTAAAAAAGAGACCTGTTTTGGAAAAATTGTTAATACATAATATGTACCGAGGACATAAATAGTACACATGCATTTTAACCTTATGAAAGTTGTTACTAATACACTATGACAAGGTCAAATGAAATCATGAGCCATGGCGAAGTTCAATCAAACTTCACACTTCAGCAAGGGAGGACCATCAACAACTAAGACATGGCCAAATGTAAGATCTAAGTCGGTTTTTTGTATGTTTTAGGAGAAGTGATATGGGTAAAAATTGAATAAAATTGTGACAGTTCAAGTCGGGCACGAATCTTAAAACTCACAGAGTAAAGCGGTAAATTCCAGCAGATACAGGCCCGACATGAGGAGCTGGGTCACTTTTAGGCTCATCAACCCGATCCGGCTTGCAATGTGGAGCTACCAAAGCAATCATAATGCAAAGGAGTTCAGGTTCATCTGAAAAACCCACTTTAAACCACATATTTCTAAGGGGTAACTAATTCTATCCCTCCATGTACAAGGGAGAGTTGAAAAACTCTATCTTTTCATCAAGAGAAGAGTCATGACTCGATCTCTTTACATGGAGAGAGTAACAACCTAATCAAAACACCGGGAAGTAGAGATAGATGATTATCTTGAAACTGGCCCACCTCGGCGACTATATATACCTAGAGACCTATTCAGAAACCAGGTAATTACAAATCCCGCTCTTAAAATCCACCATACCTCTGAGTTTCTACTTTGGGCGTCAGAGAGTCTGTCACCGGGGCCAACCCTGGTATTTCAGGTTTGTTTGCAGGTCCGCGGGAGCGATATCAAACATTCCTGACTATCAGATCTTGGATTCAAGTCTAGTTTTTGGCGGTCAAAACTGATGAATAGCGTATGTTTGATCTTTATTGTTTTTAATAAAAGAATTCACATATCTGTTTGCTTTACAGAATTTAGCAGCAATAGATTGGCGTCGTCTGTGGGGAAAAAAATGATCACAGATCCAACTTCACTAATCAAAAACTACCTTCTCTGCCATGTCTCCCGAGGGGAAAGGGAAGGCGGTGGCTACTAGCCTACGAGTCAACCCTCTTTCTCCACCTCCTCCTCATACGGAGGACCCCCTTCAACATCCTTAACCTGATCAACGTGCTCAATCGAATCAACATCCTCAACTAGAACAACTCCCTCATCAGCAGATTCAACGTCTTTCCAAATGGGCCGCATTGGGAGGCTCTTGTCGAAGTCGTCCCGAAAAGCACCATGTACGACAATTTGTCGGAAACAGAGGTTCTTATCGTACCTCGACTCCTTCTACGATGCCTCAGCCGCAGTCCAACCTCCATTAAGTCATCATCAACTGACTGGGGTCCGACCTCTGAGTTCGCCAGAATGAGAGGCGAGCCCATAATGAAGCTCCTCATCTAAAACAGCAGGGAAGCAATAGGAGCCCTTCTCCTCGAAGACAGAGGTCCAAAAGAACTTCCCCTCCAAGTGGGCGAAGAAGATCTCTCTCTCTCTCTCTCATAGAGGATGAAGAAGGTCTCCTTCCTCTCAGGAGCGAAGAAGGCAAACTGCAGCAAGTCGACCAGTTCACATGACCAGTAGAGAAGAAAAGGTGCCCGTCACCAAGGCAGAATTCCAAAATTTCAAAGAGAGATCCTCCAAGTCCTCAACGTCGCCCCATGCAGGGGTCGATAAAACAGACAGTCGCCGCCTCATAACCATACATGAGGAATAGTCCCGTGGGTTGACCATATCTGATCAAAGGGAAGACCCAGTTCTCCGTCGTCTTCGAGAGATGGAAGACCGTCTTAACAAACTCAACCGTGAGGAAGACCGTCAAGCCAGAAGCTTCCGCCCCAGCAGACCTCTCTTCTCCAAGTCAATCGTTGAGGCCCACGTCCCTGAGACCTTCAAGCTGCCACATTTTGAGTCATCCAACGGAGAATCGAACTCGGTTGATTATATCGAGAGTTTTAAAACTCTCATGATGATCCACCAAGCCTCAGATGCACTTCTCTGCAAGACCTTCACTGCCACACTGAAGGGGTCAGCAAGAGAGTGGTACTCCCGCCTATTTCCAGGTTCCATCTTCTCCTTCGACCAATTTGAGGAGCTCTTCCTCACCCACTTAGTAAGCAGCTACCGAACTGAGAAGACAAGTGCATCTTTACTAGACATGAATCAAAGGGAAGGGGAACAACTCAGAACTTTTTCCGGAGCTTTACAGTCTACTCCCGGTCTATCTTCTTCCTCAATCAAACACTAGTGGTCACCGGATTCAGATACAATGTCATTAACGCAGACCTCAATGTGTCCCTTACCAAGAAGTTCACCCCTCTTAATGCTACCATATCAGCCATCCTTCTCCTCGTTTTTAATAGTTCACCCCTCTTAATGCTACCATATCAACAATCGTTTGTAACGCCCCATTTTTTTTCTTTTTTCAAATGACCTCTAACATATTCTATTACTTATCTACAACATTTCTTACTTAGGAAAATACTTCATAGATTTTATTAAAAAGTTTGGCAGAGTTTCCCCTGAAATATTAGCCCTTTTATAAAATTTTCTTACGAAAATTTGCAAACAATCAAATAACACAATGTATCTGTAATACTTTTCAATCCTCCCCAAGCCAAATCATTGAACATCACACAGGCAATAATATCAACGGCTCTGGGGCATAATACTTCATAATAAGCAAGTTACGAATTAAAAACCAAAAATTCTTTTGAAAACATATATGTTTTTTAGAAAAACTTTAGAAAAACCCTTCAGAAATCAACCAGAGAACCCAGTACTCCACAACGAGGTGGGTACGGGCTTTCACACTTCATCACAACACTATATATATCTTACCTCTTACAGTTATACACACAATTTTCCATAATACACCATAATACATCATTCTACTCCCATTTCTACATACATACACTTACTCCATTATACTACAAGCAAAAGTACAACTACCCAACTACAACAACTATCTCACCTTGCTGCTATCAGAACCTATAGGAGAGTTAGGGTTGTCCACCCTCAGGGAGGGACTCCCCTAACCCCCAGAAAACAACAGGGGTTAGCCAAGTCTGGTGTGAGTATAATTTACTGGTTAAGCAAATAAATTAAACTATATAAAGAAAATAGAATGAACTTACGAATACCAAGATAATAAAATTCCACCTGAAATCTGAACATAAAAATATCATAAATGCAACTTTATATCAAAGTACTTTTCTAAACCTACACCCATCTACATATCCATAACCGCTCTCACTACCTTGAAGTTGTGCCTCGACCGGTAGTTCCCACAACTTCCATGGAAATAGCGGGCAGGTAGTTCCTCGGCACAATTCCAAGACAAATCAACCTATATCAACTCATATCACACTTATCTTTAGTTTTAAAAATCATTCCCATATTCTTTAATTAACACACATCATTTTATTTATCCTACTAATATCACATATGACAACTTTACGTTCATATAATACTATATCATACATACCACTTTCTTTACTTTTCATATTCTTTTCCATACCACAATTTGTTCGAGTTATTCACCTTAATTTTACATACATACTTTCTTCATGGTTAATCTCATATATGCCACATCATCTCAATTCTTGTACATAATTCCTTCACTTTATATCCAAAGACATAATACTATATTAATTCACATATATAATTCTTTTACTTTTCATATTTAATCATATACACAATGTTACTCTTTTCATGAATATCTTCACATCACCATTTCTTTATTTTCATTTCTATTTATATAATGCAATTACCTCGTTTTTCATACTTAGTAAACCATATATTTCACTTACCATTTATTTTCATTTACTAACTCATGACTCACATTCCTTCATACTCATTTTCATTCATATTCATTTTCTTTCTCATTCTCATATTACATAACATCACACTCATCAATCATACAACATATTAATATTTATTCTTATCATATTTATTCTCATCACATACTTCACAATCATTTAATCATATATTATCACATACATTTACCTCGCATCTCATCGCATGCATTCATTTTCATCAATTCCTCCCATGTATTAAATCTCGTGATATCACATTCACATCACATATCATCACATTCATTCAGTCTCATATTATCACATTTATCCATATGTTATAACATCTAATAACACATTAACCTTCTTTCTCATTATATTTTACAATTTACCTTCTTTTCATTCTAATTTCATCAAGCAGCTTATTTTAACGTTCATTCTTATTTTATCTTATACTTTACTTTATAACTCATTCTCATCCCATCATACAACTCATGCTAATTTTCATTCTTATCGATAATATATCTTACTTTCATTTTCATTTACATCTCATAATACAATTTACTTTAACTTTCTTTCTTATCAGGTAATACACCGCACCCCAAAGCCGATAACCTGAGAAATAATCACCGCACCCCAGGTAGAACTTGGGTTATATCACATCACATTCCAAGTCGGTAGCTCGGTTATTATTTTACTTTAATTTTCCTGTTTATCTTACAATTTACTTTACTTTTCATTTCCATTACACAATACCACTATCATATCAACAACCCACCAATTCACCCTGGTTGCCAAAGCAGGTAGTTCCCACCATTTCATGGAAGTAGCGGGCGAGTAGTTCCCTGACACAATTCCAAGGTGCATCGATCTTATTTCAATTCAGGTTTTATTTTATCATTCATCCTCATAACCATTCTCATCATATAATACCACTTACTTTTATTATCTATTGCATAATGCACTTTACTATACGTTTCATTCTCATAATACATCTTCTTTACTTTTCATTCGTATAATGTATAATACATTTTATTTACTTATCGTATTCATTCCCATAATATAATTCTTCACTTTATATAGATATTCACATAACGCAATTTCTTAACTTTTCATTGTCATTCAAATACATGTTTCATTCACTATTCATTTTCATTTACATACTCATGACTCATTTTCTTTAATTATCATCTGCATTCATAAACACATTTTCGGTTACTTGCCATATTCATTTCAAATCATGCACTTGCTTTACTTTCTTATTTTCACTTTACATCGAATACTTTCTTTTCTTTTTCATTCTCATATCACATTTCACATCATATGCTTCCATTACTTTCGCATTCATAATTCACATCATATAATTTCTTTACTTTCTCATATTTCATTTCACATTTATTCATTTTATTAATTTGTCGATCAGTGAGCCACATTATCCCACTATACTGAAAGCTGACAGTCCAGTAAACTCGTGGACCTCCCCCCCCCCCTCTCGCGGGGGGGGGGGGGGTGTCTTACGCGCCCGAGGCTATGTCTTCCTCCTATGCCGGCGAGGGAAACACGCACCCCAAGTAGAACTTGGGTACTTCCTCCCAGCCGAAGCCAGGAAGGAAAAACATGCACCCCAGATAAACCGGGTACTTCCTCCTAGCCGAAGCCAGGAGGGAAAAACACGCACCCCAGATAAACTGGGTACTTCTTCCCAGCCGAAGCCAGCGAGGGAAACATGCACCCCCTGGTTTCATTATGGTACTTCCTCGCGACATCTGTCATCGAGGGAATAATCGGGCCTCAAGCCGATAGCTTGGACGATAAAAACACGCACCCCAAACATAGTTTGGTTAATAACCACGCACCCCAAGTCAGTCCTTGGGTATTAGGAGGTCTATCCCAAATCCTCAGGATTTCTGTAGGTACTGGTCAACAAAATTATTTGTTATTATCATTTTTATTTCATCTTTTCATCTCATTTTATCATCATATAGCATCTCATCTTTTATTTCAATAAATTGCCACATTTTTAACATTTGCATGAGAATTAATATCTCATTTATTAACACATAACATCTCATCTTTTATCTGAACTTATTAACACATATACGATGTTCACCATATCATTTATCTTTTCATTGTATCACATATATGTAAGTACCACGTTATTTAACATATAAAATCATCACATCATATTATTGCATATCACGAATGTACTATATTATTTATTTTGTCACCACATCACACATTATGAGTATACCATGCTATTTATTACCTCATCATTATATCACATAATTGCATACACCCGGTTATTTAGTTTATCAGATTATTACACCACATTATTTCATATCACGAATGCACTAAATGATTTATTTTGTCACATTATAATATATTATGAATAAGCCAAGTTATGTAGATGATTATATCATATTATCGCTCATTAGTTTCACTTTGAATGAACACTATATCATACATATACCAACTCATTAATTCCGTCATTTATCTTATCACTTCTCATTATCACCCAAAACTCATAAATAGGCACCACATTAGTTAATGAGTGTTGTTCGGTTGCAAACAGGCCGGAACGGGTCGGTTCACACGGACCCGTGCAAACTTCGATCTGGACCGTTGGATCAAAGATCCAACGGTTCAGATTTTTTTAAATAAAATCTTGCCTTAACCCGTCGTTGGCAAGAACGGGTTAAGGCAAAATTTTATTAAAAAAGATGGCCTTAACCCGTTCTTGGGAATAACGGGTTAAGGCTATATTTTTTCATTTTCGTCGACATACAGTTCGTCTTCTTCTTCCGCTCTCTTCTTCTTTCTTCGACGAACCCAAACCCAAACGACGGAAAAAAACCCTAAAAAACCCTAGCTCCGACGCTCGAAACCCTCGAACTCCCTCTTCTCTCCCAACTCCGAAGATCGAAACCCTCGATCTTCGACGATCCAAACCCTAGATTCTCTTCCTCTCTTCGGTACGAAATCGGAACCCTAGTTCTCTTCCAAAACCCATTGCTTGGCTTGATTTCGACCTATTCCGTAAGGTATACACTATTTCTTTAACCCAATAATCTACATTTGTATTTTTTTTTGAATTTGTGTGTATTAATTTATTTAGAAATTGGGAAAAAATTTAAATGCGTTAGTACATTTTGGATGTAGATTTGGGTTGACCTTAAGTATATTCAATTGCCGAATTACGTTGCTTGCATTAGTAACTAGTAGAATTAGAATTGTATATACGAAATTAGTTATAAACTTTTCAGTGCGGTTATGGTTGAAAACCCTGCGAACGACCGTAAAAAATACGAAACTTTCCGAGTAGGTTCGTCTCACGTAGTACAAGCCAAACCCACTTGTAGAAGCGAGTTTCGACTCACGGTTCGAGAGTTACGGACGCGTATTGCTTTCGGTTGGAAAAAAACCAAGTATAGCGGTGCACGGCCGTATATCGCAAACCGTGACTCGAAACTCGCTTCTACAAGTTCGGGTGGCTTGCCCTACGTGAATTCGACCAAGTCGGAAAGTTTTAAAATTTTTGGATGCCGTTTGTGCGGTTTTCTCAACTTCCCTGCATGTGAATTTTTGACTTAGAATTTTGTAAGTGCGGTTAGATTAGATTAGAAAACCCTTCGAACGACCTCCCAAAAATACGAAACTTTGCGGGCTGGTTGGTGTCCCCAAGGAGAAGCCACCCGAACTTGTAGAAGTGAGTTTCAACTCACGGTTCGAGAGATACGGTCGCGTATCGCTTTCGGTTGAAAAAAACTATTATAAAGCGGTATACGGTCGTATCTCGCAAACCGTGAGTTGAAACTCGCTTCTACAAGTTCGGGTGGCTTGCCCCACATGAACCCGACCTAGATGGAAAGTTTTAAAATTTTCGGATGTCGTTTGTGCGGTTTTCTCAACTTTCTCGCATTATAAGTTTTAGACTTAGAATTTTTTAAGTGCGGGTAGATTAGAAAACCCTCCAAACGGCCTCCAAAAAATACGAAACTTTGCGATTTGGTTGGTGACACGTACGAGAAGTGACCCGAAGTTGTAGAAGTGAATTTTGACTCACGGTCCGAGAGATACGGCCGCGTATCGGTTTTGGTTGGAAAAAAACAACTAAAGCCGGTACACGGCCGTATCTCCCGAACCGTGAGTCGAAACTCGCTTCTACAAGTTCGGGTGGCTTGCCCTACGTGAATCCGACCTAGTCGGAAAGATTTATAATTTTCGGGTACCGTTTGCGCGGTTTTCTCAACTTTCTCGCACTACAAGTTTTAGACTTAGAATTTTGTAAGTGCGGGTAGATTAGAAAACCCTTCAAACGGCCTCCAAAAAATACGAAACTTTGCGAATTGGTTGGTGTCACCTACGGGAAGCCAAACGAACTTGTAGAAGTGAGTTTTGACTCACGGTTCGAGAGATATGGTCGCGTATCGCTTTCGGTTGAAAAAAACTATTATAAAGCGGTATACGGTCGTATCTCGCAAACCGTGAGTCGAAACTCGCTTCTACAAGTTCGGGTGGCTTGCCCCACATGAACCCGACCTAGACGGAAAGTTTTAAAATTTTCGGATGCCGTTTGTGCGGTTTTCTCAACTTTCTCGCATTATAAGTTTTAGACTTAGAATTTTTTAAGTGCGGGTAGATTAGAAAACCCTCCAAACGGCCTCCAAAAAATACGAAACTTTGCAATTTGGTTGGTGACACGTACGAGAAGTGACCCGAAGTTGTAGAAGTGAATTTCGACTCACGGTCCGAGAGATACGGCCGCGTATTGGTTTTGGTTGGAAAAAAACAACTAAAGCCGGTACACGGCCGTATCTCCCGAACCGTGAGTCGAAACTCGCTTCTACAAGTTCGGGTGGCTTGCCCTACGTGAATCCAACCTAGTCGGAAAGATTTATAATTTTCGGGTACCATTTGCGCAGTTTTCTCAACTTTCCCGCACTACAAGTTTTAAACTTAGAAATTTCTAAGTGCGGGTAGATTAGAAAACCCTTCAAACGCCCTCCAAAAAATACGAAACTTTGCGGGTAGGTTGTTGTCCCCTATGAGAAGCCACCCGAACTTGTAGAAGTGATTTTCGACTCCCGATTCGAGAGATACGGCCGCGTATCGCTTTCGGTTGAAAAAAACTATTATAAAGCGGTATACGGTCGTATCTCGCAAACCGTGAGTCGAAACTCGCTTCTACAAGTTCGGGTGGCTTGCCCTACGTGAATTCCACCAAGATGGAAATTTTTATAATTTTCGGATGCCGTTTGTGCGGTTTTGCTCTATTTCCTCGCATTTTAAGTTTTAGAATTAGAATTTTCTAAGTGCGGGCCGTTTATAAAACACTTCAAACCACCTCCAATTAATACGAAACTTTTCTCCTTTTCAAGTTGTGGTGGCTTGCGCACTTATAAAAACACCAAATACAGCGGTTTAGTACCCCTAACTATTCTCCTCTTCACCGTTTCTTAGGTATGGACAGTTTCGAAGGAAGTTCTATTGCCGGGGATAAATTTGTTCGTGCACAACAACTTGGCGAGTATCTTCCTCATGTTGACGAGCACCTAAAACCGAAGATTGGTATGACATTTCCTACCCTTGAGGATGCGGAAAAATTTTATTCATCATATTGCAAATGTGCGGGATTCGCTATGCGTAAGGGTGGAAATAAATATAAAGGAAACGATGTAGTGGATAAATCATACGTCTGTAATAAAGCCGGAGAGTCACCGAATAGCTATAATGAAACCAGACGAGGTACAACTTCTAGAACGGGTTGCAAAGCTTTCGTCCGTGTGAAAATAAACCCACATAGTACTTCACAAAGTAATTCATGGATTATTTATTCGTTAAATGAAGCACACAATCACGAATTTACTTCACCCGGTAGACGTCACTTGCTATCTCGAAACCGTGAATTGACTAAGACAGATAAAAATGTAATTGGTCAACTTACCGAAGCTAATGTCCCTGTATGCAAACAAATGCTATTCTTTGAAGGTGCAAGTGGCGGTAATGAGAAAATTGGATTCACCGAAACCGATGTAAGAAATCTCAGGAGAGACGAGATGGAAGGTTTAAAAGGACACGACGGACAAATGCTACTTGAGTTTTTTGAATCGAAAAAGGCGACCGATCCCTTATTCTATTTTGATTACCAATGTGACCCCGAAGGGCGATTGACACATTGTGTCTGGGTGGACGGTATCGCCAGAAATAATTACAAAGTATTTGCAGATGTTCTCTGCTTTGACGCTACCTACAACACAAACCGATACGGGATGTTGTTCGTACCATTTGTTGGATTCAACCATCATTGGCAATCAATATTCCTAGGTTGTGGGTTCATCCCCAATGAGACGACATCCTCATTTGAGTGGTTCTTTGAAAAGTGGTGTGCTGCAATGCCATTTGATCCGATCAACATCGTGACAGATGAGGATCGCGGGATAACTTCTGCAATTTCCAAAGTTTTCCCAATCACGTCACATAGATATTGCATTTGGCATATTTTGGATAAGCTACCGCATGAAGTTCGAATGTCGAATAACGTTGATGAGTTCAGGGATGCTTTGAAGACTATTATTTATACGGCGGAATTTAAAACAGAATTCGAACAGAAGTGGAAAAATTTAATCGCTCAGTACAAATTAGAAAATAACAAATGGTTGAAGGAAAAATTTGAGATCCGTGAAAAATGGGCCCCTGTGTACGCAAGAGACTCATTTTGGGGGGGCATGTTGAGTACCCAACGTAGCGAATCGCTACATTCATCCTTGAAGCACCATACTCATAAAAAGTACTCACTACATGAATTTGCTATCATCTTTGACCGACTCTTAGTAAAACAAAGACACGATGAACTTAAAGAAACACATCGTAATCGCGAGGAGCGGCCAAAATTGAAGACCGAGTGGGCATTGGAGTCACAAATGGCAGGGACATACACTTTGAAGATTTTCTACAAATTTCAACAAGAAGTGGTCAAAAGCTTATTACTTAATGTGAGTTTAATTGCGAGTATGGATACACCGGATAGTGCAGCTTATTCTGTAACAGTTTGTGAAAATTCAGAACCGGGGAGGGTGATTTCTTATTGTAAAATCAGTAAAATTGCTAAATGCCCTTGTTCCATGTACTACTTCGTAGGCATTCCCTGCAAACATCTACTTGCAGTTATTCGGTTCACAGATCACATCGCACTACCCGAACAATATATTTGTAGGCGATGGACCAGGGATCAAATGAGGAGAAGCAGTATACCGGTTCCCTATAATATGGGCGACAATTTTGCTTCGCGTTATTGTGAACTGAGTATGCACTCAAGACATATGGTCGATCTTGGTTGTTCTTCAGAGCGAGGATACAAGTACATGCTCGACCACATGCTGAAGGGAATTGAAGGCTTTGCTAAGATTGAGTCAGTGAACAGCACACCACACGAAGGTAGCGCACAACCTGAGAGTGGTGGACAAGCACATGCACATGCACATGTAGGTGACCCTGTACAGTGCACCACAAAGGGGAGGCCTAAAGGGAAACGGTTGAAGTCGGTAAGAGAAGGTCAAAAAACGAAGAGGCCAAGACTTTGCAGGACATGTCTTCGTGTCGTAGGCCACGATTCACGGAATTGCCCAAAAAATTTAGCAAGGTATTATATCAGAGATTTTGTATTTGTTAATTGGACTCAAACTTTGTTATTTTGGTCAGTACTAACTCATTCTTCTTTCTTTTTTTAGTGGATCGGTGGGCAATGAAGAAGCTCCAAACGCTGTAGAGAGTGATGATGACGAAGGCGAAGGTTCGTGCTAAGGGGGCTTTAAGAAATTTATTAATATGTATGTCATATCAAAATTTCAAAATAATCACCGAATAATTGCCAAATTTTATATTGATTCGTGCAGATTTTTACGAATTTCAACTGGATTGTTAACTTTGTTTTTTTTTTTATGTGTAGGTCCGGAATGAAACAAGTATAACGCGCCCAAATGGAAAGACGCAATGCGTTGAAAATTTGTGTTATTTTTGGATTGTATATATGTGTGGATAATTGCCGTATGCTTGTTTGGTACAAGTAAATTAATGATGTTTTTAATTAAAATGTAATTTCTGTACGTCAGTTTATTTTGTGTATTTGTGAACAAAGTTATGTTACTAAGGATTTTGACCAGGCATTTTGGTTGTGAATGCTTATTGCTGTCGGAAAATGTGAAATTGGTAGATGTATACAATTTGGGGAACTCGTTCTGTTTGTAAATTTTGTGTTAATGAAAATTGTCTGCATGCCGATGTGAACAAATTTTTTATTTGTGTTGGAGATTGTGTATTTTGTGCATAACCAATACTTCACATGTAAGTTCTGCCAATATCTCTTTTCTCAACCCGTTCTTGGCGTTAACGGTTTAATACAATCTAACCCGTTATCATAAATAACGGGTTAAGGAGATAGATATTGGCAGTACTTTGGTTCAATACTTCACATATAGGGGTTTTAGTTCGGCCAATATCTCTCTACTTAACCCGTTCTTGACGTTAACGGTTTAATACAATCTAATCCGTTATCTGAAATAACGGGCTAAGGAGTTAGATATTGGCAGTACTTTGGTTCAATACTTCACATATAGGGATTTTAGTTCGGCCAACTCATCTCTACTTAACCCGTTCTTGGCGGTAACGGTTTAATACAATCTAACCTGTTATCAGAAATAACGGGCTAAGGAGATAGGTATTGGCAGTACTTTGGTTCAATAATTCACATATAGGGGTGTTAATTCGGCCAATATCTCTCTACTTAATCCGTTGTTGACGTTAACGGTTTATTTAACCTAACCCGTTATCAGAAGTAACGGGTTAAAGAGATAGATATTCGCAGTACTTTGGTTCCAACACTTTCACATGTAGTGGCTGAAGCTCGGCCAATATCTCTCCACTTAGCCCGTTATTGGGAATAACGGGTTAGGTTAAGAATTCCTTACTTTGCTTTCAACTTCGTGCTATCTTCTTGCCCTGATACATATACATATTTGTGCATTCTCCGCTTAAAATTATTATCAGAATAACTTTAACGGGTGTTGGACATATTTTCGTTTGTTGATACATATACAAGATATTGCATTCACAACAAGCCATTTGCAAAACCAAATTTATTCATATAAAGGAACATTACAAACTGGAACAAACATATTGTTTGAAGATACAGAAAATTGAAGTTGAAATTAATTTAGTATACAAGTGCATGCTCGCTTTCTTCTCGAAAGTGGAAGGAAGGACTGTTGACTCTGCCTTTTTTTGATTGCATAAGTAGCCAGTTGTACCCCCTGCATACAATTTCGTTCTCTACTGTTATACAGAATGTAAAAATCCTCGGCTTCCTTCGAAACTTAGTAGTAGTGGGTGTAACCGTATATTAAAGGTACTTAACGACTTCTTGACACACACTCCTCATATTCGTACTATTTGTGGTACGATTGTGAGGTGTGCATGCCAAGAAGTCGAAAAGTACCATGAATACACCGTGACACCCACCACTACTCCGTCCGACGAAAGCCGAGAATTTCTACATTCTGTGTAACAATAGAGAACGAATGTGTATGAAAGGGGTACAGTTGCTACATATGCAAACACACCCGGTCTTGCTAAAAAAATAGAAGACTAAGGAAAACACTGTGGGGGAAAAAAGGCAGAGCCAGCGGCCCTCCCTACCGCTTGAGAGAAACCGAGCATGCACTTGTACACTGAAACGAGTCTCTCTACTCCTGCATCTCCATACACAAGAACAATTGTAGGCGACCATCCTTGAACTCAAGAGGTCTTGAATGCATAAATAGCCAGTTGCACCACCTGCATACAAGCCCCGTTCTCTACTGTTATACAGAATGTAAAAATCCTCTGCTTTCGTCGGCCGGAGTAGTAGTGGGTGTAACCGTATATTCAAAGTACTTAACGACTTCTTGACATGCACTCCTCATATTCGTGATATTTGTGGCACGATTGTGAGGTGTGCATGCCAAGAAGTCGAAAAGTACCATGAATACACCGTGACACCCACCACTACTCCGTCCGACGAAAGCAGAGAATTTTTACATTCTGTGTAACAATGGAAAACGAATGTGTATGAAAGGCGTACAAATGCTACTTATGCTAACACATGTAAAAGCTAAAAAAATAGAAGACTAAGAGAAACACTGTGGAAAAATGGGTAGAGCTGGCAGCCATTCTCTAATCTTGCCATTCTCCATACACAAGCACAATTGTAGGGATCTTGAAGAGAAGAAGAGAACATTGATTACACCTCAATTTTCTTCTACAACTTCAACTTTGCCTTCCCTATTGGGAAGAAAAGAGGGGTCGTTAGGAGAAGAGGAGAACATTGATTACACCTGGTTTCAAACAGTTAGAAGAGAAGATGAGCCAACTTATGAAGAATGAGGAGACTCCATTTGAGTTCTCCTGAAGAGAAGGAGAGGAGACTCCTTCTTGAAGAGAAGAAGATCAAAGGTCCCTCATATAGATGTGGAAAATTGAGTGGGGAGCATGACAGGACCAAAGAATGTAGAGAGGGTTGTTGCTAAATAGAGAAGGGATAAGCACTAAACGGAAGGGACAAGAATGGATTAAACATAAAGAAAAGTTCACAAGATGAAATTAGCAGTTAGTCAACATTCTTATGAGCCAATTCTCGGAAAGGAGCAGCATGGACAACAATTGTCCCCACCAAATTGATAGACATCTCAACTTGAACAGGGTCTGTAAAATTCATAATACTTAACCCGTTATTGGCGACAACGGATTAAGTACACTTAACCCGTTGTCGCCAAGAACGGCTTAAGTGTTATTGGTTTCTGCCAAAGTACTTTAACTTAACACGTTAATAATGATAACGGGTTAAGTACACTTAACCCGTTGTCGCCAAGAACGGCTTAAGTGTTATTGGTTTCTGCCAAAGTACTTTAACTTAACACGTTAATGATGAGAACGGGTTAAGTACTTGTACCCGTGATCGTCAGTAACGGGTTAAGTGTACATAAATCATTTATACTCATAATTTTTAAATCGCATGTAAAAAAAATGTTACCAATGTGGAGGTAATAGTTAATAAGTTAATATTTGTAATAGGTAATAGGTAATAATTTATGATAAACTACAAATATTAAATACGTTAATAGTTGTAGCTTGGAGGTAATAGGTAATAAGTTACCAATGTGGAGTTTATAGATATTTAAGTTCTATCATTAATCACATACGCCTCTCCACTCTTTACGTACATTTCCTTCTGAACTCTACAAAATAGACAGTTATATGTATGTGGTTTGTTTTTTTATATATTTTTTTAATTTCTTGGCTAGCCACATAACTAACCAATATAAAATCAAACGGATATTCAAATTAACACAAATTTATTAAAATTGACCACATCCCACATGTACACTATACGAGGGAAAAACCACATGTAGACACTCTCTAATGTGGGTACATGGGGCATGCACTTATTGTGGAAGGACTGACAAGAATCATTTTAGGTTTTCTTGCTGGTCCTCGTTCTAATTTGCCGTTGATAGACTCTCACTTCTGCTTCTCTTCATAGTAGAACAAGTTTAATATTAGAAAAACCACATGTAGATCCCACATGTAGCCCATATGAGAGAAAAACAACATGTAGATCCCCACATCCACGTACAAAAAGACCAAGTTAGGGTTTAGAACAACTGTAATGATGAAAGTATTCCTAATGGAAAAGCCCCTCTGTGTTATTAGAGCGCAGTGCCACCAGATCTAATATAGATGGCTAACAAGTTCACATGTAGTAGCACAATAACGACATGTGGGATAAGATATATTTATGGGCATACTAACGAGAGAATAAATGGAAATTAATAAAAAAATTCTAAACAATTTATAGTCAAACTAATGTCACCTGATTTCAACTCTGCCATCTTTTACCAGAAATGACAATACAAATATGTTTTCCACTGTCTGTGCAAAAGATCCCCTGTTTAATAAATGGGGGAAAATCCACATTTGGATTCACACATGTAGCCGTTATGGAAAAGCTACATGTGGGGAGGTACATGTGATTTTGTAGGCGGGTGTTGAGTTCTGCTTGTTTAGCTTGGTGCTTTTTCCCACTAAGGTGTATGTTCAAAAGAAACGTTGCCTATATGGAGAAAAAACCACACGTACATCCCCACATTTAGGCTATATGGGGGAATAACCAAATGTACATCCCCATATGTAAAGATTGTGGGGAAAAAAAACATTTAGATGACACATGTAGGCTTTTACACATGTAAAAAAATATTTAGATCTCCACATGTAGCCTACATGGGGAAAAAACCACATGTAGATCCCCACATGTAGCCTATGTGGAGAAAAAGTACACATGTAGATCCCACATGTAGCCTATATATTGGAAACCACATGTGGGAAAAAACTATATATAGATCTCACATGTAGCCTATATGGAGGATAAACCACATGTAGATCCCCACATGTAGCCTATACATGGGAAAAACCATATGTAGATCCCCACATGCATGTACAAAAAGACCAATACATATTTGGATCAACTGTGATGATGATGGTATCGCTAATTTACTTTGACATGAAACGGTAGAATCTCTGCTACAACTTACAGTTTGTAAGACTGATAAACCTGTTAGTGTTCCATATATCTTACAATTCCCTTCAGCGAGAAAGAGGCTGCTTGCCAAAGCTGACAGAATTGTATATCTAGCTTGAGAGAAATTTTATATTTGGTTAGACCTGATCTACATCTTCGAATTGAATGACTGGTTAGGGACGGATGGATTAATTAATCTGAAAATTTAGAACGGCCCGTTAATGTACACTGATGATAATCACATGTAGATCCCACATGTAGCCCATATGGGAGAAAAATCACATGTAGATCCTAAAATCCACGTACAAAAAGACCAATAACGGGTTTGGATCAACACTGATGATAATGGTATTCCTAATGGAAAAGCCCCTCTGTGTTATTAGAGTGCAATGCCACCAGGTCTAATATAGATGGCTAACAAAAACTGGATCGGATCACATGTGTGGGCACGAGTTCACATGTACTCCCATAATCAGTGCATGTGGGAGTAGATATATTTGATTGACTGATGGATCGACGGATTCATTAGTGTGGAAATTTAGAACGGCCAGTTAATGTACTACAAGTTAACGACTCGTCGGCCAAATTAAGATACTTACCATGTTTTACATGTGGTTCCACGTGTTACGAAGTCAAATATAGATGTGGGGATCCACAAATATGAACCGAATTAACCAAAACAAAACACATGCAATGACCAATAACCCTATCTTAACCTAATCCTAACCCTAACCCGACACTAACCCTACTTTAACCTAACCCTAACCCTCGGTACAAAAAAACGCGTAATTTAATTTTTTTACTTTCACAAAACTTATTATGGTAACAAATTTAGAGTGGTTAGTTACAGGAGAATAAATGGATAATTATAAAAATAATAAACAATTTATGGGCATATTAATGTCACCTTACACAGTTCAGGAGACAGTTCTCGCAAAGAGTTAAGAGAAATTTTTAGAAAACCCAAAATTTATTCAACACCTTAAACCGTTATTCACGAGAACGGGTTAACTAACCTTTACCCGTTATTCCCAAGAACGGGTTAAGTACTTCGATTTTTGGGAGTATAATTTGAAAACTTGGATAGGGCCCTGGCAATAACACTCTACATAACCCGTTCTTGCGAAGGACGGGTTAAGTTAAGTTAACACGTTATTCCCAAGAATGGGTTAAGTACAGTGATATTGGCAGTACTTTGATCTATAGTCCTTAAATGTCTGCCAATATCGCTATACCTAAGCCGTTGTCGTGAAGAACGGGTTAAGGCAATATAACCCGTTGTTAGAAGTGACGGGTTAAGTAGATCCATATTAGCAGAACTATACCAAGACTTGGTCTGTAGGCTTCCAAATCACTGTCAATATTTCTCTACCTAACACATCCTTCCTGATAACGGGTTAAGCTAATTAACCCGTTATCGTGAATAACGGGTTAAGAATATACATTTGTGCAGCAATTAAGTTCTTGTTTTGGGTGGTGTACATTTTTCCTGATACAGAAACGACTTCATCAAATGTTCTTCACAAATTCACAAATGAAGGCGCAGCACAGTAAATAACACAACAGTTATCTTCACAAGAAAGTTGACGGCGTACAAATGTCCAATAACGACCAACCACTAATTTACTTTAAATAAATTTAATATTCAAACATTTACACCAAAAATTTACATATCAGGTTGCACATGGTCAAAAGACTATTAATTACAAATGAAGGCGTTCTCGACTTTGGCTTGCATACCACGCCCCAAAATTCACCTACAACAGTTTATCAACGTAGAAACAAACAATACGTTAGTTACTGCAGCAACAAAATCACCAACCAAAAAATATGCTATTACAGAGTTTTACAGATTACCGTCTACGGCTATCCCGCTTGCGACCACTTGGTGTGAATTGATTGGGAGGTTGCCGCGTCCTTTTAGGATTTCGCCGTGCGCCGTGTGGTTGGGGAGAATCAGAATCATCCGACGACTGTTCCTCATCAGTACCTTCGGGATTTGGCTCTTCTCGTGCTTGTTGTCGCTCGCGGATTAGAATTCCCCTACTAACAGTTTGTTTTCGCCTCTTACCTATTGGCGGCGCGTTGGCGCTCAAATAGGCCTTAGCCGGTGGACCTTCACCCGCGTCCTCCAGAGTACGACGGCACGGGGCTAACATCTCCCGGATCACCGTCTTGAAGCTGTCGGGTATCCTAGTCTTCAGGACGCGATCCGCTGTTCGGACAACCTCCCATGCGTTTTCAATCTACAGTTGGTGAAAAATTCCAATTTAAACATCATTCAAAATTAGTGTACATCAATTAAACACAGTACATGCGTACAAACTATATAAAATTTGACTGACCGCTTTTCGATGTGCCTCAGCCCTTGGTTGGTACATCAGCTGGGAGGAGGAATATGCTGGAGGTGGATCTACCTGGTGGGGGGAATCGAAAGTTGCACCCCAGCTGGTACGGCGGCTGTTGGAGAAACGAACAATCGGGTTATTCGCTTGTACCACATCATGTATGCCTGCTGGAGGGAGCTGCCTGCTGGAGGGAGCCATCGTATGGAATCGCGACATACATCAAATTCGGTGTCATTTGACGCCGCATGGTGTTCCAGTTGGCTACATGATAACGATGAAAATCAGCCCAATCGAAGTTGGGCACCCGTCCCGTTCCCCTGACCTCGTGTAACTTTTTATCGTAAGACCTGACATCGGGAATCTTTTGTTGATATCCAAATTGTCGCAGGACCCTGTCAGGATACTGGAACTCCACAACCAAAAAGTTCACAAGAGGTGCAGCCGTCAACCAAAGGGATCTGTCTAGGCAGACTGGAGGAACGCGTTGCAACCTGTCGGCCGAGTACGGTTCCCAGTTGACGAACTCGTCCCGCAGGTTGTCCAACTCATCTCTGTAGTAGGTCAGCGATTGGCGTGGGTTATCGACCCACGTGTGTCGGCCGGTCCAATATGCTCCTACAGGAGGTAACAACTCTGCTGCCCCTGGGTCGGCCAAATATTCCGGTGTAGGCTTAATAATACGGGGACGTCCGATGTGGATGCGTTCCCAACTCCATATCTGCATCAGCACCATGGGGCCACCCATCTGTACGCCACCTAAAGAACATGTGCACAAATTCCTGTATAGTAGCGCCAGTGCCGCACTCCCCCAACTAAGGCGACCCGCATACTGAAAATCCTCCAACAACCGTAGGTACATCAGCAGCACGGTTGATCCGGATGAGTTCGGGAAGATAAGTCCCCCTGTCAAACTAAAAATGTATGCACGTGCATAGTACGTCAGGTCATCCTCACCCGACTCGGGGTTCAAATATTCCTCCTCGAACTGAAATTTTAACCAGGTGATGTAAAGTGATTTACCCTCGAAAGCGTCATCCATCACCTCTTGCTCCGCTTTAAGTTTCGCAGCTTCTATTTGTTCATTCAATACATCTTCATCAGAATCTGTGGGGGCATTTTCGCGGATATATTTTTCGACTGCCTCTTGCATTTGGAGAACTACCAACTGCAGGTCGATACCGAGTAAGTCCCGAACAACTTCAACTCGATCGAAGTCCATGTTCCCCGTCACGGCAAACCCATCGACTGGTAGTCCTGTTATCATTGCCACATCCTGTAGGGTCACAGTCATCTCACCCACAGACAGGTGGAATGTGTGGGTCTCGGGCCTCCATCGCTCGACTAGAGCTGTAAGGAGTGGCCGATCTAGCTTCACGGAGTGAATGAATCTTGCTCCGTAGAAACCGGCCTCTACCACATACGGCGTGATACGGTCATCCCAAGGAAGAACTGTGTGCTTCCGGAAATTTAATTTTTTATCGGACCCATTCCACACGGCTTCCGATCGGTGTTTGGGTTGCAGGGTGAGTATGCTTGTGTCCACGGGTCCGGGTGATGTAACCGAGGACGACGGACCTGTCTCAGCCGATGTGGATTGACGGCCACCAACCTGCACGAATAAATATAACAAATGTTATTATTGAGATAATGTTACATGTTTGTATTTAAAACCAATAATAGTAATCGATCTTACCTCAGTAGTTGGTGCGCCACTAGTGTTACCGGACTCGATTCTCGGTTGCCTTGTTCTAGCCATTTAGCTACCTGACAAAAAAATTAAAATATTGTTGATAAAGATGACAACAAAACAAACATACCGAGATTATACTGAAAAACACACGAACGAAAACAAATAAATCTATAAAACTTTCGTAAATAGGTCGGATTCACGTAAGGCAAGCCACACCAACGTGTACAAGTGAGTTTCGACTCATGGTGTGCGAGATACGACCGTATACCGCTTTATTAGGTTTTTTTCCAACCTTCAACCGATACGCGGCCGTATGTCTCGGACCGTGAGTCGAAATTCACTTCTACAACTTCGGGTCACTTCTCATAGGGAACACCTTACAACTCGCCAAGTTTCGTATTTTTTGGAGGTGGTTCGTATCGCTTTCTAATCGGTCCGTTTTAAAAAAATTCTAAGTCAATAACTTCTCACTTGAGGAATTGACGCAATACCGCGCAAACGGCATCCGAATATTTTAAAACTTTTCGTCTAGGTGGAATTTACATAGGGCAAGCCACCCGAACTTGTAGAAGCGAGTTTGGAGTCACGGTTCGCGAGATACGGCCGTCTACCGCTTTACTTGGTTTTTTCCCAACCGTAAGCGATACGCGGCCGTATCTCACGAACCGTGAGTCGAAACTCACTTCTACAAGTTGGTTTGGCTTCATGTGGGTGACACCAACCAAATCGCAAAGTTTTGTATTTTTTGGAGGTTGTTTGAAGGGTTTTCTAACATACCCGCACTTACAAAATTCTAAGTCTAAAACTTCTCATTTGAGGAAGTTGAGAAAACCGCACAAATGGCATCCGAAAATTTTAAAACTTTCCGAGTTGGTCGGATTCACGTAGGGCAAGCCACCCGAACTTGTAGAAGCGAGTTTCGAGTCACGGTTTGCGAGATACGGCCGTCTATCGCTTTACTAGGTTTTTTCCCAACCGTAAGCGATACGCGGCCGTATCTCACGAACCGTGAGTCGAAACTCACCTTTACAAGTTGGTTTGGCTTCTCGTACGTGTCACCAACCAAATCGCAAAGTTTCGTATTTTTTGGAGGCCGTTTGGAGGGTTTTCTAATCTACCCGCACTTAAAAAATTCTAAGTCTAAAACTTATAATGCGAGAAAGTTGAGAAAACCGCACAAACGGCATCCGAAAATTTTAAAACTTTCCGTCTAGGTCGGGTTCATGTGGGGCAAGCCACCCAAACTTGTAGAAGCGAGTTTCGACTCACGGTTTGCGAGATACGACCGTATACCGCTTTATAATAGTTTTTTTCAACCGAAAGCGATACGCGACCGTATCTCTCGAACCGTGAGTCAAAACTCACTTCTACAAGTTCGTTTGGCTTCCCGTAGGTGACACCAACCAATTCACAAAGTTTCGTATTTTTTGGAGGCCGTTTGAAGGGTTTTCTAATCTACCCGCACTTACAAAATTCTAAGTCTAAAACTTGTAGTGCGAGAAAGTTGAGAAAACCGTGCAAACGGTACCCGAAAATTATAAATCTTTCCGACTAGGTCGGATTCACGTAGGGCAAGCCACCCGAACTTGTAGAAGCGAGTTTCGACTCACGGTTCGGGAGATACGGCCGTGTACCGGCTTTAGTTGTTTTTTTCCAACCAAAACCGATACGCGGCCGTATCTCTCGGACCGTGAGTCGAAATTTACTTCTACAACTTCGGGTCACTTCTCGTACGTGTCACCAACCAAATCGCAAAGTTTCGTATTTTTTGGAGGCCGTTTGGAGGGTTTTCTAATCTACCCGCACTTAAAAAATTCTAAGTCTAAAACTTATAATGCGAGAAAGTTGAGAAAACCGCACAAACGGCATCCGAAAATTTTAAAACTTTCTGTCTAGGTCGGGTTCATGTGGGGCAAGCCACCCGAACTTGTAGAAGCGAGTTTCGACTCACGGTTTGCGAGATACGACCGTATACCGCTTTATAATAGTTTTTTTCAACCGAAAGCGATACGCGACCGTATCTCTCGAACCGTGAGTCGAAACTCACTTCTACAAGTTCGTTTGGCTTCCCGTAGGTAACACCAACCAATTCGCAAAGTTTCGTATTTTTTGGAGGCCGTTTGAAGGGTTTTCTAATCTACCCGCACTTACAAAATTCTAAGTTTAAAACTTGTAGTGCGAGAAAGTTGAGAAAACCACGCAAACGGTACCCGAAAATTATAAATCTTTCCGACTAGGTCGGATTCACGTAGGGCAAGCCACCCGAACTTGTAGAAGCGAGTTTCGACTCACGGTTCGGGAGATACGGCCGTGTACCGGCTTTAGTTGTTTTTTTCCAACCAAAACCGATACGCGGCCGTATCTCTCGGACCGTGAGTCGAAATTCACTTCTACAACTTCGGGTCACTTCTCGTACGTGTCACCAACCAAATCGCAAAGTTTCGTATTTTTTGGGGGCCGTTTGGAGGGTTTTCTAATCTACCCGCACTTAAAAAATTCTAAGTCTAAAACTTATAATGCGAGAAAGTTGAGAAAACCGCACAAACGGCATCCAAAAATTTTAAAACTTTCCGTCTAGGTCGGGTTCATGTGGGGCAAGCCACCCGAACTTGTAGAAGCGAGTTTCGACTCGCGGTTTGCGAGATACGACCGTATACCGCTTTATAATAGTTTTTTTCAACCGAAAGCGATACGCGACCGTATCTCTCGAACCGTGAGTCGAAACTCACTTCTACAAGTTCGGGTGGCTTCTCCTTGGGGACACCAACTAGCCCGCAAAGTTTCGTATTTTTGGGAGGTCGTTCGAAGGGTTTTCTAATCTAATCTAACCGCACTTACAAAATTCTAAGTCAAAAATTCACATGCAGGGAAGTTGAGAAAACCGCACAAACGGCATCCAAAAATTTTAAAACTTTTCGACTTGGTCGAATTCACGTAGGGCAAGCCACCCGAACTTGTAGAAGCGAGTTTCGAGTCACGGTTTGCGATATACGGCCGTGCACCGCTATACTTGGTTTTTTCCAACCGAAAGCAATACGCGTCCGTAACTCTCGAACCGTGAGTCGAAACTCGCTTCTACAAGTGGGTTTGGCTTGTACTACGTGAGACGAACCTACTCGGAAAGTTTCGTATTTTTTACGGTCGTTTGCCCTTTTTACGGTCGTTCGCAGTGTTTTCAACCATAACCGCACTGAAAAGTTTATAACTAATTTCGTATATACAATTCTAATTCTACTAGTTACTAATGCAAGCAACGTAATTCGGCAATTGAATATACTTAAGGTCAACCCGAATCTACATCTAAAATCTACTAACGCATTTAAATTTTTTCCCAATTTCTAAATAAATTACTACACACAAATTCAAAAAAAAATACAAATGTAGATTATTGGGTTAAAGAAATAGTGTATACCTTATGGAATAGATCGAAATCAAGCCAAGCAATGGGTTTTGGAAGAGAACTAGGGTTCCGATTTCGTACCGAAGAGGGGAAGAGAATCTAGGGTTTGGATCGTCGGAGATCAAGGGTTTCGATCTTCGGAGTTGGGAGAGAAGAGGGAGTTCGAGGGTTTCGAGCGTCGGAGCTAGGGTTTTTTAGGGTTTTTTTCCGTCGTTTGGGTTTGCGTTCGTCGAAGAAAGAAGAAGAGAGCGGAAGAAGAAGACGAACTGTATGTCGACGAAAATGAAAAAATATAGCCTTAACCCGTTATTCCCAAGAACGGGTTAAGGCCATCTTTTTTAATAAAATTTTGCCTTAACCCGTTCTTGCCAACGACGGGTTAAGGCAAAATTTTATTAAAAAAAATCTGAACCGTTGGATCTTTGATCCAACGGTTCAGATCGAAGTTCGCACGGGTCCGTGCGAACCGACCCGTTCCGGCCCGTTTGCAACCGAACAACACACACTCTCTCTCTCTCTCTCTCTCTCTCTCTCTCTCTCTCTCTATATATATATATATATATATATATATATATATATATATCTCTCTCTCTCTCTCTCTCTCTCTCTATATATATATATATATATATATATATATATATATATATATATATATATATATATATATATAATAAGCATATACACGCCATTAATATCATTCATATGAATACACAACTCCATAAATATAGTTTTGTCGATAGATTTATATATCCCCTGAACATATCAATATCTCTCGTATTATATTCATCCAGTATATATATATATATATATATATATATATATATATATATATATATATATATATATATATATATATATATATATACACCTCTTAATATTTTCTTCTTTACATTGTCGTATATGAACACATCATTAAATTACCAAAAAGCATATATATATGAGTACCTCAGTTCATTTTCCATATCACAATATATCAGTATTATCATAACTTTCCAATTCTCAATATTACAACCCCATATCATACATATACACGCCATTAATTTCTTACACCCCATAATTTACTGCGTACAATACTTATAAATTTCTACGATACATTTTATGCATCAATACTCGATACGCTTTACACATTACACATAGTTTAAATTTATCATAGCACTTCACATATATATATATATATATATATATATATATATATATATATACTAGATTTGCCCGTAGGCATGTAGATTTGCCAGTGGGCACATGCCTACGGCACGTTTTTGGAACGATGCAAAACACGAACAGCCCTGTAAACAGTAAAACAACAATTATGTAGCTCAAGTTTGAATGGTATGACAATAATTAGTTGTAAATAAAAGTTTATGTTTTCATTTGTATATGTTGAAAAATAATTATAAATGGGGGTGTAAAATTTAACTTCTTAGAACTTTAAGTGTGAAAAATGATAACATTTAACTGTTGAAGAGATTTGCCCATGGGCACGTTTTTGGAACGATACAAAACACGAAAAGCCCTGTAAACAGTAAAACAATAATTATGTAGCTCAAGTTTGAATGGTATGACAATAATTAGTTGTAAATAAATGTTTATGTTTCCAGTAGCTTTCTTTGTATTATATATATATATATATATATATATATATATATATATATATATATATATATATATATATATATATATATATATATATATATATATATATAGGGAAAAAGGAGTATGAGAAACTTGCTCATTTAGTAAATAAACAATTGATGATGTGGCATACATGTGATTGGAAAATCCTTAAAATAATTAGTTGTCCAATGTATCACATGCATGCCACATAATCAATTGCTTATTTACTAAATGAGCAAGTTGCTCATATCCCTTTTATCCATATATATATATATATATATATATATATATATATATATATATA
Organism: Hemerocallis citrina; assembly: GCA_017893485.1. NCBI lineage: Eukaryota > Viridiplantae > Streptophyta > Magnoliopsida > Asparagales > Asphodelaceae > Hemerocallis > Hemerocallis citrina. The sequence continues at coordinate 279,824,610 of CM030359.1, forward strand.
TATATATATATATATATATAAAATAAATCATACTCACTTGATATCCCGCAAAGACTCGAAGCATTACTTCTCCATCACACATCCGAAGTTGCTCTCATCTCCTATTATTAAATTTCAAAGCAATTAGGGCTCAAAACATCCAAACCAGTCACAGGAAATAATAACACTAATCCTAATGTCACTCAGGCGTTTTATTGAACGCTTGGCATGCACACGTCGATGCACGTAACATTCAAATTACTACGGGATTTTTATCCCCAAACAATTACTAAAATCACCCCCAAATTATTTTAATGGTTCAACAAAAAAATTTACTACTATGAAAAAGATAATTCTCATATATTTACTTCCCTTTATATACCCAAAACACTAATTTATGTTCAACTTACAAAATCTCCAATAATTTTCTAATTTCTCGACTCTAACATTAAAATAAACCTCTAACCAACCCTATACTCCATTTATAAGCAAAAGAGATTAAAAGCATAAGAAACTACACAAATAATTTCAAAGAGATATACCTTCACTAAATCCTTTCTCCAAATCGACTACACCACTAGATAGAGCACCCTCGACTTAGCCATCCCCTCGAATTAATTTAAAAACCATGAAGAATTGGAGTGGATTTGGGCGGAGAAGCCATGGCAAAATGGGATGGGGTTTCGGTCGGGTTTCGTTGGGGGCGAAATCAAAATTAGAAGAAGAAGAGAAGAAGGAAGGTGGGGGAGGGGTTTTGTAAAAGAAATATTAATATAAATAATAATTGTAAAGATATTTTAACATATAAACCCCCAATCTCCAAAAATATTTCAAATAAACCCCAACTTGGCACTTTAATAATACTAACAATAAAAAATACATTAAAACATCTCATAATAATCCTCCAAAATTATAAAATAAAAATAAACACTATTTATTCATATAAATCTCGACTCATAACTCCAATATATCAATAATACCGATCCAACACAAATGTCAACACCAATATCAATATTTAAAAAATAAAATAAAATATACCTAAAATAATTCTCACCATTCTAGAGATATAAAAATGGGTATTGTCGGTATTTTGAAAATTCAAGGTGTTACACCCTTATGGAGGAGGACAAGGAAGGGCTACTCCGCGCTTCCCCTAGAATGAACACTCCGAGGAAGAGGTTGAACAGAGGTAAGTGGTGCTTTTTTCACAGAGTCTACGACCACGACACAGATGATTGTCGGGCTCTCAAGGAAGAAAATGAAGAGCTTTTCCAGCGAGGGCACTTATCCAAGTTCATTCGGCAAGACATGACCGATCCTCTACCACTCGGGGAGCTAACAAGCACGATGAAAGAAATTCTGAGTCCCAAGACTCAGAACAGAATGCGGTGATCCAATCCATTCTTGGCGGACCCATGGGAGTCAAAATCCTCCAGAAAGGCCTTTATCCGAAAGGTGAATTCAGTACATAACTTTCCCCCCAGCTAAGAGTATGGGGGTTCCAAGTGACATTCTTAGATAATGATTTAGAGGGCATTCGAACACCCCATTGCGATGCACTTGTAATCAGTCTCTACATGGCCAACCACGAGGTACGTCGCATCCTAGTGGACAATGACAGTTCTGTCAATATCATGTTTCTTGAAGCCTTCGAAGGCCTCAACATCTCTCGAGAACGTCTCAAGCCCGCCAGTTACACTCTCCACGAGTTCTCCAGTGTCCCAATCCAAATCAAAGGATTAATTACTCTCGATGTGACTGCGGGAAAGAGCCCAATAACCCGAACCGAGGCAGTGGACTTCATGTTCGTCGATGTAAAGGCTGCCTACAATGCCATCCTTGGCCAACCCGGTCTAGCAGCACTTCATGCCGTACCCTCAGCTTTCCACATGAAAATGAAGTCCCACGCCAGTAGGGGTAAAAGAGGCCCAAGGAAGCAAGAGACTGCTCAGAGGTGCTACACAACTATAGTAGGGGGCTAGATCCTCCCACTTGATACATTATATCTCCTTCAAAAGAACATGCATGTCCTTTCCGAGTTAGTTGATGAACTCAAAGAGATCCCCCTCTCCTGGGAAGATGGACCTAGAATACCAAGCATCTAATAAAGTACCACGAGGGTGCTTAACACCCTCTAGTAGAAGTAGATTTTCAGTTTTCAATAAAGTTAATACTTTCAAACTAGCCAAACATGTAATAACGGCTAGCCACCCTCAAGATAGCCACTTGGTTTTTTATTTCAGTAAAATTTAGCTTTCTTCTTATAAAGATCATTGCACTGAACTCATATCTATCCACTTGAGTCACATCTATGACGCGTTAAACAACAAGTTCGGAGTCCAGCTTGCCCCTAAGGGCTATTCCCACAACATACTAGGAACAAACAATAAGTTTGGAGTCCAACACTTAGTTCGATGCTGCTTTAGCCGCTTGCAAGCAAGCAAGTGCGGAGTCCAAACTCGTGGCTCGAAACCGCTCCTACAACTCGCTAATAAGGGGGGTCGAGGCTCAACTCGCCACTCGAACTGCTCCTACAACTTGCTAACTCACTAAACAACTTGTTCGGAGTTGACAATCATGGCTTGAAATCGCCCTCACAACCTGCAAGTATGTAGGATTGAGGCTTGAAACGACCATTTGTACTACTCTTGAAACTTGTTAACTTTCCAACAAGAAAGTTCGGAGACTAGCTCTTTTCCAATGCTATCTTCAAAACTTGACTCAAACAAATTGAATCTAGGGTCCAACTCACCCTTAGAACTGCTCCTGAGGCTCGATAACCTTTTAACATCGAGTCGGTGCTCAACTCCTCTTCTGAGCTACACCAAAAACTCATTATCTCTCAAACAGGAGGTGTGGAGTCCAAACTTGTAGTCGATACCGCTCCAACAACTTTCTAGCAAGCGGGTTCGGAGCCTGACTCACCACTCGAACTACTTCTACAACCAGCTATCTTCTCAATAAATCCCAGAGCACAACCCTTCCCTGGGGCTACTCCCATGAGTTACTCCAAATAATGAGTCACAACACGAAGAAACCAGGAGTCAAGACAAATACACTTGGAAGAACTTTGTTCACATTCAATTCCTACTACAAGCTAGAGAACATACGATAAGTCTCCTACTACAAGCTAGGGAATACACGATAAGTCTCTTATTCCTGGCACAAACCGAAAAGAAAAATACAATGGGTTTCTCCACTCCAATCACTCATGACAGTGAGGAAGGGAGACACTTCGGTTCAGAGACGTATTCCATTTGAGACACTTCTTCACCATTGAAGAGCCACCTCGGCCACCCGAGCTACCCAAGTGTGGTTCCAACCCCACAGATCGAGTCTTAGCCTCACGAACACGAGCGCCCCCAGCCTTCTTGCCAGAAGCAGTGCTTGTGGTTTGGACCACTCGCTTTGGGCATCCCCAGGGATCCATTCCCCTGAAAGCTTTTTCCCCTATACATGAGACATCTTGAATCATCAAGATGAGCATTCCTTAGACAGGCGAACTCTAAGTCTCTTCCAACCAACGTGGCCTTTAGCCGTGAGAGCTCTAACTCTGTCACATGCGACTTGCCTCAAGAGCATGGTCAACATGTCGCGCCCAGAATTTTCGACAAATAAAATTAGAAATACGTGGCACAAATTTCAGAATCGACTTCAATTGTAATTATAAACATAGTACAAACACAGGAAAAATTAAAACTTTTCATTTTATTAACTCTCTTCATAACAGCACAGCGGAATTTAAACACTTTAAATTACAATTCTTTTACAACACAGTAGTATTTAAAAGCACTATAAATACAATTTTCTCTTTACAATCATTCCCTTTTCAAGATATGCACAAACATGAAACATTCTACCACATGCTCCCAATTTCATGCTAATGATACCTACCTGTAAAACATGAGGCTAGAGATATCCGTAACCCCCAAAACTACAGAGGTCAGCCATAACTGTGTGAGTGATATTCAAGGAAATACAAACTTAAATGAAAACATAAAGGATAAATACATAAGTCAACGAGTGAAACACATTAACACAGATGGAACATAAAATAACAATAAATAAAGCATAAATCATCAAGTGAAACTAGGCTAAGCGTTAAGTGTAAGAAAACAGAAAACAAGCATGCATAATATAAGTCAAGAAAAACACAAATGCACATGATGATTTCTAATGCATACTTGTCGGATTCTATGCATCCCACTCTACATAGGTCCGGTGCAAGCCCTTATCGTTCTCCACTTGATAGGGTTCAGTCCCACGTTATGCAACTAACTTACTACGATAACTGCTACGAGATTTAGACATTTTGCAAGTATTGGCTCTCACCCTTGGAATATTGGAGACCAATCCCACTGCGTGGATCATTCTGTGGCCTATTTCATCCATCGTCCCAGAATACTGGGGAATGCCTCATTCTGCAGGTAATTCTGGAGCCCTCATTGCACAAATATCCCATGAGCGTTGTTCTCATCCCTGAATACTGGAGATCAATCCCACTCCGTGGATCATTCTATGGCCTATTTCATCCATCGTCCCAGAAATACGGGGGAATATCTCACTCTGCGAATCATTCTGGAGTTCATAACCCACGTTTGCTCTCATTTCATCATATCACCATCTAGTGTCTGTCCTTATATTTATTAAGTTCAACTAATTAACCACAGTTCCCTTAGAGTTGGTGTACCTTATCGGACTTAACTTAACTAGTCAACAGTGTACAGTGTTAGAGTTGTCCTATCTGTTGGTACACTAACAGATATTTCCTCAAAAATCTCATTTGTCGGTACATTAGGGTCCCACTCAACTTCTAGAGTTTCAATGCTCAAAGAGAAACTCCATTTCGGACATTTCTTAAAAGCATAAATCCCAAAGTTATATAACTCATCACAAAATTTCCTTCAAATTCAATAGTCAAAACTAAGTACCTCCTTGTACAACCATATCCACAAAATTGTCAAGAAAACTGAAATTAACTTGATTAAAACTGAAACGAGTAGTGGATAAATAACTTGAAATACAATACTGTTTAAGTTCGAAAATGTACACCTCCTAAATCTTGCGTAAATAGGACTTAAATTATTATTAAATTTGAGAATACATATTTTTTGAATGTGATGAAATCAGAATTCAATTACTTCGAAAAACAGCGAATTTAACGTTTGCAATTTCGAACAAATAATCATTCGAAGATTAGAAGTTTGTAATAAAACAGAACACAAAAGCTCAGGCATGACAGTCGACCGACAGATACAGTGTTAGAAGCTGCGGTCGACTGTCAGTATTCAAAAAAAAAACTCAAAGCTATGGCAGTCGACTGGCAGCCATAGTATCGAAAGTTGCAGTAGACTGTCATCATCCAGAATAAACAATAATGAAACCCTGGCAGTTGACTGGCAGACATAGCTAAATTTGCTGCAGTCGACCGTCAGTAGAGAAACCGGTGCTAGATGGCCATGATAGTCGACTGCTATTGCAAATTCAAAGAACTGCAGTCGACTGACAGTCAAGCTACAGTCGACTACACAGTTGACTGACATGCGATCTGCGACAGCCCAAATTTCGAAAACCTCTCAAACTGATACATGATTATTTACAATACATGACGAAAATCTGTAATAGAATAGATACATCGTTGACTAAATTTACTCAGTTCATACACCAATCAATCTTTTATAAATCTCACAAAAGAAAGCAAACTTCTGAAACCTAATCTATTGCAAAAATCAAGATTTTGAAGAACTTCTCATATGAATATTTGAACACATACAAAGCAGTCAAAACTCCTTCATATATAGTGATATAGTCACAAATTGCGTCAAAACTGAAAGCCAACATCCTATGGTCTTGAATCAATCCATATTCTTCAATTCACAATTTATCCACATCTAAGAAATCTTCATTATAGAATCCAACTCCACTTGTGCAATCACATACATAACACATTCATTCATTCATGTTGATAAACTCTGATTCTACCATTATTCATAAGTTTCTAATTCACACATGGTGTATTCACAACAAACAAGCATCTTTTATGATAAAGTTTAGATCTTTTCAATTTTAGATAGCAATACATACAATCTCATACAAATTTTTTTTACTTATCATGGTATATAGCATTATTCAAGCAAAACATGAGGAAAGCAATAGTCTTGCGCAATATTAATTCTCCAACACTATTTTAATAATCTATATAATAAATTACAAAGAAAGCTATCAAGTGGCTCACAATCAATCCCCCCTAAAATCAAAGGCCCATATCAAACCTCACAAAACACATTTTTCCTCCAAAATTTCAAATCCCAAAACCAAATTCCCCCCCTAAAAAACTCATTACTGTATTACTATCTCTCTCATCTCTTTACTTTTTCATATTTCTCTTTCTCTTTCTCTCTCTATCTCTCTCTTCCATTCTTTCTTTATTTACTTAAAAATTTTGATTTTAAGATTTTGGTTTTGTAAAATTTCAGAATTTTTAATAGCAAATATTTCTTCAACAATTAAATTTCATTATTTTTCATACTTAAAGTTATAAGAAGTTAGATTTTATACCCCCATTTATAATTATTTTTCAATATAGACTTTTATTTATAACTAATTATTGTCATACTATTCAAACTTGAGCTACATAATTATTGTTTTACTGTTTACATGGATTTTCGTGTTTTGTATCGTTCCGAAGACGTGCCGTCGGCACGTGCCCACGGGCATATCTAGTCCATACATTACAATCAATCATCAAATTTAATTCATTCGTTAGATTTGCACTTATAATCAATCTATGTCAATTTCAAAGTCATACAAGTTCTAACATGCATCCTACTTGATTAATCTTCATGTAAATAATTCAGCAAAACAAAGAGAACAATAAACATCACTCACCTCAAAGAGATTCAAACGAAGAAGAAGAAAAATAAGAAAAGCTCACCCGAAAACTCCAAGAAAATAATAATAAAATAACGTTTCTTTTGTGGGTAGGGGGAGGGCAGTTGTAGCAACCAACAAATATGTCTCGATCTGATTTAACTAGGGTTTTACAAATTTTATAGAAATATCCTGTAACGCCCCGGATCCTCGTCATAGGACATCCGTGACACAACCAGAATCTTTGCCTTCAAATGCATCTCAACACAGTAAATAGTACGGAAATTTAAAACACTTTTACTGCCATCAGAGTTAATACATCAATAGTTACGAACATCAATTATTCGTATCAAGCTGTAACGCCCTCATTTTGACTCCAAATTCAATTCTTTCAATTTCTATATTACTTTAAACATAAACTAAGATAGTTATATTTCAAAGAAAAATCGGGCAGAGTCTCCCTTGAAATTTCTGCCCCGAAACACAAAAAGCTTACGGAATTCTGCTCTAAATTCCGTAGCTCACATCACAGGCAATTATATCACGTGCTCCCCAGGCCAAAATGAGCAGAATCACACAGGCAATATATATATATATGCTCTGGGGGACAAACTCATAATAGAATATCAATTATCAAATAAAAACCATAAATCCCTTTGAAAACGTAGTAAGGTTTTTAGAAAATAATTTATGAAACATACCACAGGGCCTGGTACTCCACAACGAGATGGGTACGGGTCAACAACATAGCATACCACCCCACACTATACTCAACATCATCATCCACATACTTATACAGCAAGAATACAATTTAAATCATAAAATGCACTATTCACACAATTAAACCTTAAGCGACCATGGTAAAATGAAGCTCCGTCCACAGAGTCTACACCTCACCTCTGCACCGCTGAGGACCTGTAACAGTAGGAGCCTAGGTAGTCCAGAGACTCCCTAACCCCCCAAACGTTAAGTGGTTAGCCATTTCTGGTGTGAGTATAATTTATTAATAAGCAACTCAATTAAACTTATAAGTAAAACAGAATGAACTTACGAATACCAAGATAAACCTGAGCATGTAAATATCATAAATGGAATTTCACATCAAAAACTAGCTGCATCACTTCCTGTATGCATATCCACACCTGTTCACAAACATACTTAACTTTAATTTGGAAAATCAATTCCAAATTAATTGCTTAAGGCCCATCACTTTACGCCTTATGCAAATATTCCTTTCCAATTTCATATCACATAACATCGCATTCGTTCATTCTTACAACACATATCATCACGTCTCGCAATACATCACTTTCACACTCATAATTCATCTTAAATGGAAAATAAACGTGTATCCTAATTTTCTAGTGTTTGTGTATGCCATGACCTGAGTCTAATGCAACAATACAGAATATAGAACAGATGCACTTAATCTAATGTCAGCAAGATTCTGGATGCACATGCATCCCATACTACATGTGACCCAGGTCAAGCCAACATACTTAGTCCAATGCAAGCGAGACTTTGGAAATGTATGCATCCCATACTACATACTTTCCAAATCAAGCCGTTGTTTCTAAGTTAGGGATTCGAACCCTCGCTATGCAATGCATTCTAATTTGGTCTACTTCCTGTTCCTGATAGTATGACATGGTCGGGTTTAAAGCCGTGACGAACTTAAAGATATACCGCAGTATACCTATAGCATCGTATTTCACCGGACCGCAGTCCGTACGATCCGTTCGTGTCCACTAGCATATACCTGGATCCTATTTAACAGCCGTGACGAACTTAAAGTTATACCGCAGTATACCTATAGCATCGTATTTCACCGGACCGCAGTCCGTACGACCCGTTCGTGTCCACTAACATATACCTGGATCCCATTTAACAGCCGTGACGAACTTAAAGATATACCGAAGTATACCTATAGCATCGTATTTCACCAGATCGTAGTCCGTACGACCCGTTCGTGTCCACTAGCATATACCTGGATCCTATTTAACAGCCATGACGAACTTAAAGATATACTGCAGTATACCTATAGCATCGTATTTCACCGGACCGCAGTCCGTACGACCCGTTCGTGTCCACTAGCATATACCTGGATCTCATTTAACAGCCGTGACGAACTTAAAGATATACCGCAGTATACCTATAGTATCGTATTTCACCGGACCGCAGTCCGTACGACCCGTTCGTGTCCACTAGCATATACCTGGATCCCATTTAACAGCCGTGACGAACTTAAAGATATACCGCAGTATACCTATAGCATCGTATTTCACCGGACCGTAGTTCGTACGACCCGTTCGTGTCCACTAGCATATACCTGGATCCTATTTAACAGCCGTGACGAACTTAAAGATATACCACAGTATACCTATAGCATCGTATTTCACCGGACCGCAGTCCGTACGACCCGTTCGTGTCCACGATGAGTACTAAGCACAGGAACTTATCTAAGTCCCAAATGAAATGCTAAGACATCATTAAAACCCGATAGCTTATGATCACCACACTGCGGTATGCAGAGGGTTCCTCATCAATTGTCCGATAAAATAACTCAAGAATTAGCAGTAGCTGTGACCCAAGCTACTCTCATCGGAATTCAACACACTCAGATTTCTAGAAGGGTAGGGAGATCCACAACAATTCCCTAGTGGGCGACTCTCAATATTTAAGAGCTCAAGTCCCCAATTCACATTTAGATTCATCTCACACCATGAGCTACGACTCTTCCAACATAGCACACAAATTCAATCACTCCTTCAGCAGAGCGTTTACTACCCTTCCCCAAACGAACACTAGAATTTCTAAACTTGAGAATCATCAAATAAACCCATACCAAAAGCTACTCTCAAGGTTCATAGCAAGATCATACCTACACAAATGGTTATGACCCTTTGGACTTCAGTCCAAAAGCAATCGGCTTCAGCTCTGTCCTTTTAGACCAGCTGCACTCCACAATTTATTTTGAGGTATCAACCGACCTCGATAATTTATGAAATATAACCTATAGTTATGGACACATACAAGAGTGTCCACACAAATCCTTAACTCAAAACATCCATGCTACACTAAGATACAAAAACAGAAATACACAGCAATTCATAATTTAAAGTTTTCACAACGCACCATGTGCGTAAAATAAAAGATATCATACTCACAAATTGTCCCGCAAAGACTCGAAGCGCTATCTCGCCATCCCGCATCCAAAGTCGCCAACATATCCTATTATCAAATTTCAACGCAATTAAGGCTCAAATCATTTAGACCAGTCACGGGAAAACAATAATACTAATTATCTTAATATCACACAAACGTTTTATAAAACGTCCAGGATACACGTGCGATGCACGTAATAATCTAATGTCTAAGGGATTTTTATTTCCCAAACAATTACTAGAACCATTCCCAATTTATTCTATTGGCTAAACTACAATTTCTACTACCATGCGGAAGATAATTTATATATATATATAATTCTCATTTCCAAACCCAAAACCCTGATTTATAAGCAAATTGTAAAATCTCCAAGAATTTGCTAATTTCTCACCTCAACCATCTCCAACGACTTCTAATCTCCCTACCATAATACTCTTACTCAAAATAAATTAACCACACTAAATTTTATACAAAAATAAAATCTAGGGTTTACCTTTTCGAAACCTTTTCGAAAAACGAACTCCGCCACGACGTAGAAGACCCTCCAATTAGTCAATCCCTCAATTTAATTTGGAAATGGTGGAGAAATGGAGTGGATTTGAGGTGGGAAGAGGAGGAGCCGATGGGTTGGCTTGGGTGTCGGCTGGGAAGGAAACGGGAGAGGAAAGAAGGAAATGGAGAAGGAAAAGGTGGGGTGGGGTGGGGTTTATTAAAATAAATAAATAAAGGGGAGTATTACATATAAGCCCCCCAATTTCAAAAATACTTCAAATAAGCCCCCACTCTTACACTTTATAAATCTAACAATATAAATTACATAAAATTGTCTCATAATAACCCTCCAATAGCATAAAATAGGGTAGACCATATATCTGATATTTCTAAATAACAATCTATTGTTATTAGAAAAACACACAATCGCATGCAATTCTCAATTGCGCACGGATTACAATGCAAAATAGCCATATACTATTTTTGCGGGGTATTACATATCCTTTTAGAAATTATTTCTTTACATATATGAATCTTCTTTAATAAATTAGTTAAGTAAATCAAATCCATTAGAATAAAAATTAAATCTCTTTACTTCTGAGTTGGCCGGCCATCAGGTGCAGCCCAGAAAACCAAAATATGGAGTTTTTACTCTAAGTGGCAATTTTACACAAAAGTCGTTCTCTTTGAAATATTTTCCAATATGCCATAAAATATTTGTAAAAATCCAGAAAATTAGAATTATTATCTACTAAATAAAGATTTGATTTTCCAAATAAATTTTCAGAATTTTATTCTCCAGGAAGAATACTTTCAATAAAGTCCCCAACAATCTCAAAATTGCGTAATTATATATTTATTCAATTAAATCAATAAAATCAATCAAATATGGATATAATCTAATTCCTTAGAGCTTTCTACTGAATAGCCAGCCCTAAATGCAGCCAAACAATTTTTAAGTTCAATTTTCACCCCTAAACGACTTTTTTACAAAAAAAATATTTCTTTCAAAAATTTACAAAAGTAGTTTTCTTTATTCAGAAAAATCCCCAAAATTCAAATATACCAAATAACAAATAATAGAAGTTTTTCATCAACTCATAATTCTAAATTCATACTTCAAAAATATTTGCACGTGTGAAAATGTCAATTTTACGAAAATTCAAAATAATTAAAATAATTGATTTTAAAATTATTTAATAATTCAAAATATTGTATTAAAAATTACGGGGCGTTACAAAACATCCCAAGGGGCTCCCCTCGTATATATGACAATCTGTCAATAAAGAGAGGAATGAGGCTACTACAACGTTAGCAGACACTAAAGACTTACATTCAGAATACAAACAACTCACCAACTCAAGCTCGATCGTCCATAGAGCTTCTCCCGCAACTAGTTCACCTTCAAGCATCGGGTAGGACATCCAACTTTCTCATCGAGTTGCCTCAACCAAATTATTAGGCCCAAACAACAAATTTGGCACCCAATTCCCTGCTCGAGTTGCTCCTGTCAACTTGCTAGGTTGAAACAAGAAGTTTGGAGCCCAACTCCCTCCTCGAGTGGCCTCTACAAGCTTGTCATGTCCAAACAGCAAGTCCGGCGCCATATCCCTCTTTGAATCGCCTCTAAAAGCTTCCGGGCTCAAACAGCAAGGACGACACCAGCTCCCTCTTTGAGTCTCCTCTATAAGCTTGTCGGGTCTAAACAGCAAGTTCGACACAACTCCCTCTTTGAATTGCCTTTACAAGCTTGTCGGGCTCAAATGGCAAGGTCGGCGCCAACTCCCTCTTAGAGTCACCACTACAAGCTTGTCGGGGCTAAACAGCAAGTCCGGTGCCAACTTCCTTATTGAGTCACCTTTGTAAGCTTGTCTGGTACAGACGGCAAGGTCAGCGCCAACTCACTCCTTGAGTCACCTATATAAGCTTTCCGGGCTCAAACGGTAAGTTCGACATCCAACTCCCTTCCTCGAGTTGCCTTTACAATCTTTCTGGACTCAAACAGAAAGGATGGCGCGAACTCTTTCCTTGAGTCACCTCTATAAGATTGTTAGGCTCAAACGGCAAGTTCGACATCCAACTCTCTCATCGAGTTGCCTCTACCAAATTGTTGGGTTCAAACAACATGTTCGGCACCCAACTCCCTACTCGAGTTGCTCCTACAAACTTGCTAGGTTGAAACAGCAAGTTTGGAGTCCAACTACCTCCTTGAATTGCCCATACAAGCTTGTTGGGCTCAAAAAGCAAGGTTGGCGCCAACTCCCTCATTGAGTGCTTCTACAAGCTTGTCGGGTCCAAACAACAAGTTCGGCGCCAACTCCTTCTTCGAATCGCCTCTACAAACTTGTCGGGATCAAACGACAAGGTCAGTGCCAACTTCCTCCTTGAGTCTCCTCTACAAGCTTGCTGAATCCAAACAGCCAACTCCTTTCTCGAGTTACTTGTACAAGCTTTTCGGGCTCAAATGGCAAGGTTGGTGCCAACTCTCTCCTCGAGTCGCCTCTACAAGCTTGTCGGACTCAAACGGCAAGTTCGACGTCCAACTCCCTTCAAGAGTCACTTTACAAACTTGTTGAGTTCAAATGGAAAGTTCGGAGTATGACTCCATCCTCGAGTCACTTCTCCATACTTGTTGGGTTCAAACAGCAAGTTTGACGTTCAATTCCCTCCTAGAGTTTTCTCTACACAATTGCTAGGATCAAACAGCAAGTTTAGAGTCCAAATCTCCCCTAGAGCTGCTTCCTAAACTCACAGGTCCAATCCAGGATTTGGCAACACAAAAAGAGTGCTAGTCGAGACGAAAATATTTGGGAAATCCTTATCAACCTACCAATACAGACGTGAAGCTCCCCGGTGATGAAGTTCCTATTCTTAGCCTCTCGGTGAAGAATATACTCTTCGTAGCACCCCGCGGGAGCGAATCTCCACTTTGTAGCTCCCCGGTACGAAGCTCCTATTTGTAGCTCCACGGAAGCGAAACTCCTCTTCGAAGCTGAAAACTTTGTTATTCACTAAAGATGTTGTAAACAGTTTTGTATTAATTTTTTATATATATATAATGACCTGAAAATTTTGTACTAAAGGATAGTGAACAAGATTTGCAAACAGGAAAAAATATTGTATGTTTTAAAATATGTGATGTGTCTAATTTATATACAAATATTTGTACTAATTTACCAATAAAAATTGCTTGTTTTCGTTGATATTGTCTATAATTCATCTTATTTCTATAGGATTTCATTTAATTAATTATTTTTGAAGAAATAATATTTTTGATGCAAAAAATAAAGATTTATGGAAAAAATCAACAAACAAAGTAAAATAATGGATTTATCAATTTTTATTGTTTTGTTGAGTTAAAAGTGCGACAAATAATTTTAAAAGGATTTTTATAAGCTAATATGATTTGTAGTTAGTTTAATTAATTTTAAACTAATTAATTTTATTTTATTTAAAAATCCTAATTTCTGGTATTATTTTGTGTATGCAGCAGCACGTGGTTGGAAGAAAAGAAAGAAAGAGAAAGAAATAAAATTCTGGATTAAAAAGGAAGGAAATAAATGAAGAGAAAGGACTTTTCTGCAAAAAGTACAAACCCTAAACTCCTCTCCCGTTCTCTATAAGTACAGGCAAAGAAGAGAGAGAAGGGTAAGAGGTGACGGCTGATCAATTGTTTCAAATAAAAAAAAAGAAAAAAAACGAAAAGTAAGAGAGAGAGGGAACAGCACGTGGGCGACAAGCAGAGAAGGGACTCGACTGCTTCTTCTTCTTTGAACGCTGACGTGGCTTCGAAAGCGACCCACGGCTGACGTGGCGTCTGGCTCGCGGGTCCCACGCACACAGCGACAAGCAGAAGAGGTGACGGGCTGCTCTTCTTTCGTCTTCTTCTCGGCGTTGGGCCCCACACGCGACAGGTGACGTGACAACATCTGTTGCTGCTGACGGCGCAGAAAACGATGCAAACGACAGCGACCGCTCGACACGACAGCACTTGTGACTGAGGTGTTGACTCGGTTGACTACAGCTGACGTGGCGACGCTTTTGGCTTCAGATTTTGAGACAGAAGAGGGGTTTGCTTTAAATTTTGTATTCTTTTTGTATCTCATCTTCTTTTCTATATTTTTTTTGATGCAATCCCAAACAAACATGAACTAAATTTCAAAAAAAATACTGAACATCGCGCGTGCAGAAATTTAAAGACGAATCAAGGGAGAAATTCTAAACTTTTTGCGTTCTACTTATAAAAAAAAGAAAAAGAATCGTTTGGGCTACTTATGAAAAAAAGAAAAAGAAAGGACAAGTCAGACAGAGAGAAAACTCTCTCTCTGTCTCTTGGCGTGCCGCTTAGAACAAAAGGTGGAGGTGGAGTAATCTTTCGGGATTCGGGTAGTTCTTCCTCTATTTCTGGGTCTTCTTCCTCTATGGGTTCTTCTTCGTCGGGAAAGAACCATTCTACCTCATCCTCTGGTTCATGATGATTAGCCATCTTATAGGAAAAAGGAGGAGAAACATCAGTACATAGAGCAACACAAATGTAAACAACTTACATTTAAATCTCTATAAGCTGAACTCACACTCTAATGTCCACCCTAATGTGTCGTCCTTGTAAATTTGTACTGCTCATTGAAGTTGGGCTCTAACCACGACTCCCTCTTAGGCATACAAGACACACCCCACTCTTACCCACATCGGTGTCGAACGTCGGCTCTGATACCATTTTGTAACACTCCGGCCCGAAATAGCGATTTTTCTAATAACTGCCCACCACAGGCTTGCCTCATAAAAGGTGTTATACTTTATTGATGACCTCTAATTCCAAGTCGTGACTGCTGTCGTACGTGACGTCAATGCATCTTGCTGACGTGGCGATCTGACAGACTTCGTCGTCTTCTTCTGACGTGACGCAGACAGCTCATGCAGATGTGACAGGTCTGATTGGTGCTAGCGTTCACTTTGGAGGAGAAATTTTCTTCGTCTGGTTTGCATTAAATTTTGTATTCTTTTTGTATCTTTTTTTCTCTATAATTTTTATGCATTCCCAAACATTTTTATTTAAAAAAAAATGAAAAGTAAGAGAGAGAGAGGGAACAGCACGTGGGCGACAAGCAGAGAAGGGACTCGACTGCTTCTTCTTCTTTGAACGCTGACGTGGCTTCGAAAGCGACCCACGGCTGACATGGCGTCTGGCTCGCGGGTCCCACGCACACAGCGACAAGCAGAAGAGGTGACGGGCTGCTCTTCTTTCGTCTTCTTCTCGGTGCTGGGCCCCACACGCGACAGGTGACGTGACAGCATCTGTTGCTGCCGACGGCGCGGAAAACGACGTAGACGACAGCGACCGCTCGACATGACAGCACTTGTGACAGAGGTGTTGACTCGGTTGACTACAGCTGACGTGGCGACGCTTTTGGCTTCAAATTTTGAGACAGAATAGGGGTTTGCTTTGAATTTTGTATTCTTTTTGTATCTCATCTTCTTTTCTATAATTTTTTTGATACAATCCCAAACAAACATGAACTAAATTTATTGTTCTAGAGGCTAAGATGTAGCCGAGTTTTGTAGAACACAAAATTTAATTCCTTATTATTACTCTATTTTTCCTGGTTGTGTTTTAATTTTTATTATTTATGCGTACAAAATGGTGAATAGACATTTGTATGATTTTTCAAATTATAAAGAGACCGAACATGTTATTTGTGATTAATAAAAATTAACACCGTATATTGGAGGACGTGACCGTTAAGAAATCCAAATTTTCAATTAATAATTTGATGGATAGGCGAAGAATTAGTTGAGAATAATTTTTAGACTACGTGGATAGAGTGGTTAATATCTTTAGGATTTTGGTCTACAATTTGGAAAGATAATATCTTTAATTCATAAGGAGTTATAATTTGTGTGTGTGATAAACGAGGTGAACCAAGAGCCCTAAAACTAATTCTACCATTAAACAAAGTACAAGAGCTTCATAGTTTCACAGCCCTCTCCCTCTTCACAAATTTAGTTAGTTTTAATTAGATTAAGTTAATTTAGTTGTTTTATCATTTATAAAATTCGATCTTCCAAATAGTGATTCATCTAGTGATATCGGTACTCAATAAAATATCTAGTCCCTGTGGGTTCGACACTCTACTCATTTAACTATATTACTTGTGCGATTTTGTACACTTGCAAATATTCACATCAATATGCATTAACGCTGAATAATTTGAATTTTTTTTAAAGAGCCTAGGATTTGAATCAAGTAATTCATATCAATGCCTTTAACTTTGTAGTGTGTCAAACATAATAGCTATCATTTACTTATTTATTGTTGACATACTTGTTGTTTAAGTAACCTCTATATTTTTAATGAAGTTAAAATTGTTTTATCCAAAGAATTCAGCATGAATTACCTAGGTGTTGTGGACACCATAATAGGTATAAGTGTTAGTTTCGGTAGGCAAGGGATAACCCTTAGTTAAACTCATTAAGTCAATAATGCGTTCCACAAGTTGGGATATAGTGATTGAAATGCGTTTTGAAACAACTTATGATGATGATAAAAGTTTGACACATAATGATGGTGCAACTATGAGAGAGTTAGGTTATGCTAAACTCATTGAAAGTCTCTTGTATAGAATGATCTACACTAGACCAGACATAGTTTTTGAGTTAGGTATGATCTGCTAGTGAACATGTGTTTACACTAGGAGGTGCACACATATTATGGGGATCAAAAGGCAAACATGCTTTGCGCTCTCGTTCATAAAATCAGACCCCTATGAATTATTCTCTGTAGGTGAAGAGGTTGAGTGGATTGAATGACTTGTTGCTAGTTATCCATTGAGAAGTTTAATGAAAACTCTCTAATTCTGTTTTGCGACTATGAAGCTACAATGCAATGTAGCTCATAACTCACTCCATAATGGTAAGATGAGTACATTATGGTTGAAAGAAGCCCAGTTGAACTTTCTAATAGATTAAGTGACTCTCTAATTCTGTTTTGCGACTATGAAGCTACAATGCAATGTAGCTCATAACTCACTCCATAATGGTAAGATGAGTACATTATGGCTGAAAGAAGCCTAGTTGAACTTTCTAATAGATTAAGTGCAATTGAGACAAAGTATGGCTAATGCTTTTGCTAAGAGACTTGAAAGTGATATAATTATCAAAACTGTGGGGGAAATGAGGTTAAAAGCTATTAAGCCAAAAGCTTTAACATTCTAGTTGTTTTGCAAGTTAGAATCCAATTGGAGCGATACAAAAGTTTAAACTTAAGCATCAATTTTAGGCAGTTGACATGCTTTAGCTAATTTAAAAAATTCTATGTAAATTTTGTTAATATATAACTTCATTCCAAATTTGATGATGTTATATATTCTCATAACTTACTTAGAATCATCCCATTATTCCAAAAGAAAGAGTGAAAACTTGTCGATGTGTTTCCGATGTTTATAATTTTCATTATATCATTCCAATTTTGATGATATATCTCTTTTATGAATTCATGTTTTATTCTAATTTTGATGATCCAGAATTTTACCATAATTGGTTGAGTGTTCTATCATTCCAAAATGAAACATAGTATAGTCCTTATATACAAACTATATTATTTATTGTTGTTTATTTTGTGAAAGAAACTTAATTGTGATGCTTGTATTACATTTTTGCTAAGCTAATTTTTGAACTGTACTAAGTTCTTTTTTGGAACTAGATACTTTATGAAATTTGCTAGAATTTTTAGAAATATGTCTCATGATATTTTTGTTTGCAATATGCTAGCATAGATGGAGGAGTTGAATCTGTCAACATAGACTTCAAAATAATGATTTGCACCAAATGGAGGAGTAAACATAAAATAGTTTGCAAGGATATAGTTTCAGTTCATTTCTTTCAGGAATAAATTAGTCACTTGCTTGGTGTCTCTTGTGTTCATTGAGCTTAAACCTCTTATTTTGTTATTGAAGTTTATTTGCTTTGATTGATTTGAAACTATGACAAATTTGTCCAGTTGATTTAATCATTGTGAACTATTCTATTTTGATATGGTTTTGGAACTATTTGATTATTTTGGTGTAGTCTTATTTGAACTATTCAGGTCTATAATTGATTTAGTCTTTATGAACTATATTCTCTTATGATTCTGTATTTATTTGAAATTTTTGTGATCCAGTCCACAACATGTGGACCTAATGAAATAACCAAGTATTATTTGATATATTGAGAATATAGGAGGAGATTATTGGATATATATATATGTATATTTTCAATATATATAGAATATTATTGTGTACAATATTGTATGGGGCAACACATGAGTTGCACATGTTATCTGTAAGTTATTGGACCAAGTTGAGTGGGCCAAGAGCCCAGTACCCAAAACCATTCCTATCCCATATATACTGGTCTTGTGGTACTACCTGAAATTATTCCAATTCTAATAATCATGGTATAATATCTCAGGCAGTAGAGATATTAAATTCTAACCATAGTTTATCTTTTCTTATTGTCTCATAATTATCAACATTTTGGACACATACAATGAAGACCGTTAACAACCCCAATTAGGAAAACTGATAGGAAGGTAGTTAAGGGAGCTAATTCATCTAGATATAGAAGGGTTGAACTATTAGTAGGGACTATTAATAGAGATTTGAGAAGTGTTAATTTGATGAAGGATATGGTCTTTAATAGAGTTGAGTGGAGGGGAAATATTCCTGTAGTTGACCTAACATTTTGGGTTAAAGGCTCTGAGTTAACAACCCCGGTTAGGAAAATTAATAGAAAGCTAAAGAGCTAAAATGGCTGGATGTAGAAGAGTTGAGACTATTAGTAGGGACATGAGAAGTGTTAATTTGACGGGGTTGTACTTGGGATTAAACTATTAATATGGATTTGAGAAGTGATAATTTGATGAAGTATATGACCCTTAATAGAGTTGAGTGGAGGAGAAATGTACATGTAGGCAACCCAGCATTTTGGGTTAAAGGCTCTTTGGTTGTTGTTGTTGTATTAAGAATTAAATAATTATGCTCTTCATAACCTTAAATGACATGCAATAGACATCTTATTACTCAATTATTTTTTCAACTATTGCCTAAAAAATAATTTTTTAGGCGCTCACATCTTCTGCAGAGTTATGATTCTATTCCTATCAATGTTCACAAAACAATCAAACATTTAGACTACATTGCATCTTCAGATTGTTGGTGAAGCCTTTTGATTGTTGTACATGTGAGGGAAGGACGTTGTTAGATTATTTAGTTATTTTCCTTGTAGTGTAACCCTAGTGGTTCAATTGAGCGCCGGAAGGCTCGCTTTTCAATGACTTCACTTTGCAATACGATGGTGAGTGTAAATAGATTTTTAACCTACTGCAAAATCAAATATGTTTTCAAATCATTGGAATAAAACCAGTTTTCGACTCTTTCATCAGTTGGAAGTAAAAATGTGTTTCTGCATAATGACCTTAAATATTTTTATGATTTGGCTTTCTATGACAAGAAGGGCAATCAGTATGACTCTAACAAGTGGTATCAGAGCGAGGTTGAGTTGTTGAGTGTCAAAAGCCTTTGCAGATCAAGATGTCGATGGAGGAATCAATATCATCATCATCATTTGGAGCCATGATCAAGCTTACTGCCACCAACTATACACTTTGGAGACCTCGGATGGAAGATCTCCTAAGTTGTAAAGATCTCTTTGATCCTATTGAGGAGAAGGGAGAAAGACCTGAAGCTACCAATGAGGCGGACTGGAAGAAGATGAACAGGAAAATGATCGGTCAGATTCGACAGTGGATCGATCACAGTGTCTTCCATCATGTTGCCCAGGAGACGGATGCTTTTGCCCTTTGGAAGAAGCTGGCGGATATGTACCAGGCCAAGACAGCTCGAAATAAGGCTCTGCTGATGAGACGGTTGGTGAACCTGAAGCTACAGGGA
The DNA here is from genome assembly GCA_017893485.1 of Hemerocallis citrina. Taxonomy (NCBI): domain Eukaryota; kingdom Viridiplantae; phylum Streptophyta; class Magnoliopsida; order Asparagales; family Asphodelaceae; genus Hemerocallis; species Hemerocallis citrina. The sequence goes on from CM030359.1 coordinate 279,845,045, forward strand.
GGAACTTCTGTAGCAGAACACACCAGCGAGTTTCAGAGCCTGGTGAATCAGCTATCTTCAGTGGAGTTACCACTTGAAGATGAGTTACAGGCACTTCTACTTCTCAGCTCTCTTCCAGACAGTTGGGAGACATTGGTGGTCTCCCTCAGCAACTCGGCTTCGACTGGCAATCTTACCATGTCTATGGTTAAGGATGCCCTATTCAATGAGGAAGCTCGGAGAAAGGACGTTGGCACAGAAGCACAAGCCTGCGTCACAGAAGTCCGTGGGAGACAGCGAGAGGAAGATCGTGGCAGGTGGAGGGGCAGGAGCCAAAGCAGAGGCAGATCGAGAGGCAAATCAAGTGATGGGAGGAGGCCTGCATACAACTGCCATCACTGTGGCAAACCAGGCCACATGAAAAGAAATTGCTGGAAGTTACAAAAGCAAGGCGGTCAGGGAAGGTCACAACCAAAGAAGGAAGGAGATGCACAAGTCACAGTACTAGAAGATGTGGCTCTTTGCTCTCATGAGGATGAGACATGCCTCCATGTGTCGAATCAGGGAGTAGAATGGGTGGTAGATACTGCAGCATCTTGCCATGCCACTCCTCGAAAGGACATCTTCACGACGTACAAAGCTGGAGACTTTGGCTCGGTGAGGATGGGCAATTCTAGCTTTGCTAAGATTGTCGGAGTTGGTGACGTTCGGATGCAGACTGATGCCGGGTGCACAATCACACTGCAGGATGTTCGCCATGTACCTGAACTTCGACAAAATCTTCTTTCGGTGAGAGCCCTAGATGAAAAGGGCTATGATAACCGTTTTTGCAATGGCTCGTGGAGGATGCTGAAAGGTGTAATGGTGATCGCTCGTGGACATCTCTGCAGTACTTTGTACAAGACTCATGTGAAGATCAATGTGGATAGTCTCAATATTGTTGAACATGAAGCTTCACAGAAACTGTGGCACCAGAGACTCGGTCACATGAGTGAGAAAGGTTTATCAACCTTGATGAAGGAAAATCTTATCTCCATTACCAAGAATGCAGAGCTTCAACCTTGCAGCAGCTGTTTATTTGGCAAGCAACGAAGAGTCTCTTTTAGTTCCTCTTCGACAAGGAGATCAGAGTTGCTCAGTCTGATACATTCTGATGTTTGCGGTCCCATGGAGGTGGAGTCGCTAGGCGGCAACAAATACTTTCTGACATTTATTGATGATGCTTCTCGGAAGGTGTGGGTGTATTTTCTGAAGACAAAAGATCAGGTCTTGGAAAGCTTCAAAACATTTCATGCCATGGTAGAGCGTGAAACGGGGAAGAAGCTGAAGTGCCTCCGCTCAGATAACGGAGGCGAGTATACATCCAGCAGTTTTGATGCCTATTGCAAGAGTCAGGGCATTCGGCACGAGAAGACGGTTCCACGTACCCCGCAACACAATGGGGTAGCAGAAAGAATGAACCGAACAATCATGGAAAGAGTCAGAAGTATGCTCAGCACAGCAAAGCTGCCAAAGCCATTTTGGGGAGAAGCTGTTCGCACCGCCTGCTACTTGATCAATCAATCTCCATCAGTCCCGCTGAATTTCAACATCCCGGAGAAGAAATGGACCGGCAAAAACCCCTCCTACTCTCACCTGAGAACATTTGGATGTCTGGCTTATGCACATGTCTCAAAGGAGCTCAGGCAGAAGCTCGATGCGAGAACCACTCCATGCATTTTCATAGGCTATGGAGACGAGGAGTTTGGATACAGGCTATGGGATCCAAAGACGAAGAAGCCCATCAGAAGTAGAGACGTGGTGTTCCATGAAAATCAGACATATGGGGACACTGAAAAGCCTACAATTGCTGAAAGACCTGTCAGTACTCAGGACTTTGTTCCAGATACAGTACCAGTACAAGCTGCCGCGGATGATGATCAAGAACTAGAAGCAGAACCAGAGGAGGAGGAAGAAGGGATTGATGAGCCTGGGGAGCCGCAACCTTTCACAGCTGCAGAACCAGTACAAGATAATGATACACCGCCTGAGACGAGTGAGCCTCAGCTACGTAGATCTGAAAGAGGCCATGTTCCGTCTACTAAATATCCAGAATCAGAGTACATTCTTCTTACTGATGAAGGGGAGCCAGAGAATTTCCAGGAAGCATTGTCTCATCCAGACAAAGACAACTGGCTGCACGCTATGCAGGATGAGATGGACTCTTTAGAGAAGAACCAAACCTACGATTTGGTTAAGCTTCCAGGAGGGAAGAAGGCACTAAAGAACAAGTGGGTATTCAAGCTCAAGAAAGATGGCAGCGGAAAGGTGGTGAAGCACAAAGCTCGGCTAGTGGTCAAAGGATTCCTTCAGAAGAAAGGCATCGATTTTGGTGAGATTTTTTCTCCAGTTGTAAAGATGACTTCAATCCGAGTCATGCTCGGATTAGCAGCTAGCCTAGACTTGGAGCTTGAACAAATGGATGTGAAGACTGCATTTCTTCACGGTGATCTGCATGAAGAAATTTACATGGAGCAGCCAGAGGGATACGAGGTTCCAGGGAAAGAGAATCTCGTATGTAAGCTGAAGAAGAATTTGTATGGCCTCAAGCAAGCACCAAGGCAATGGTACAAGAAGTTTGATTCATTCATGGTGAGTCAAGGCTATAAGAGGACTGCTGCAGATCAATGCGTCTACATTCAAAGGTCCCCTGATGGAAATTTCATTGCACTGTTACTATATGTCGATGACATGTTGATCATCGGACAAGATGCAGTGAAGATCAGACAGCTGAAGATAGAACTCTCTAAGGTCTTTGATATGAAGGACCTTGGGCCAGCTCAGCAGATTTTAGGTATGAACATCTCTCGAGACAGAAAAGCCCGAAGATTGTGGTTATCTCAAGAGAAATATGTTGAACGGGTGATCAAGCGTTTCAACATGGAGGGTGCCAAGCCAGTTAGCATCCCACTGGCTAATCATTTCAAGTTGAGCAAGAGTTCGTGTCCCTCATCCAGGAAAGAGATCGAGGAAATGGAAGTTGTGCCTTATTCTTCAGCGGTTGGAAGTCTGATGTATGCAATGGTGTGTACGAGGCCGGATATTGCACATGCAGTGGGTGTGGCAAGCAGATTTCTCTCCAATCCAGGAAATGAGCATTGGGAGGCTGTTAAGTGGATTCTCAGGTATCTTAAGGGTACCTCAAAGATATGTTTGTGTTACGGGGGAGCTGATCCGGTTTTGGAAGGCTATACAGATGCAGATATGGCCGGAGATCTTGATGGTAGAAAATCGACTTCTGGTTTTATCTACACTTTTGCAGGGGGGGCTGTGTCATGGCAGTCAAGGTTGCAGAAGTGCGTTGCACTATCTACGACAGAAGCAGAGTACATTGCTGCCGCTGAAGCTGGCAAGGAGATGTTGTGGTTAAAGCGATTTCTACAAGAACTCGGGATCAAGCAGAATGACTACAAGGTACATTGTGACAGTCAGAGTGCTCTGGATTTGAGCAAGAATTCAATGTACCATTCCCGAACAAAACATATTGATATTCGCTATCACTGGATACGCGAGGTGATGGATCAACAATTGTTGAAACTGATGAAGATCCACACGAAGGAGAATCCAGCAGACATGTTGACAAAGATTGTGTCTCGGGAGAAACTAGAGTTATGCAGAGACATAACTGGAATGGATGAGAGATGACGATTGGTGCAGATGTGGCGTGAGGGGGAGAATTGTAGGTCCCGCCACAAAAATGGTGTCTTTTCATGGTGTCTCTTCATGGTGTCTCTTCCGAAGCATGGTGTCTTTTCATGGTGTCTCTTCATGGTGTCTCTTCCGAAGCATGGTGTCTTTTCATGGTGTCTCTTCATGGTGTCTCTTCCGAAGCATGGTGTCTTTTCATGGTGTCTCTTCATGGTGTCTCTTCCGAAGCATGGTGTCTTTTCAAAAGCATGGTGTCTCTTCATGGTGTCTCTTCCCCTCCTATAAATACTCACTATTTTCTTCATTTGTAGACACACTCAACTGAAGAGAAAAATAGAGATTGATAGCCACAGAGAGCTTATAAAGTATTGAGAGTTTTTTTGTAAATCTTTTGAGATTGAGAAATAATATTTGTGTTGTTTTCTTCTCAAATTTATCTCTGTTGTTTTTCTCTCGATCCTAACAGTTTTGACCTTGGTGATCTATACTGCTCTGTAACTTATCCGAAGTTGACTAGGCAAATTTAGTTGATGATCATCGATCCACCACAGAGATCTGTATCTCCTTCAGAGGAAAAATTTGGCCCTAGAAGAGCTAGAAGAAATATGTAGTTGTCATTCTGACATCGAGGCAGGGTACACACCATAAGCTACCTTTTGTTCGACATTTTGTGGCTTTAGTCTTTTCTTCCTATTTGGGTATTTTCATTTTCGCGACTGTACAATTAGACTTTGATAAGTAGAATGAGACCCATAATATCGTGAAAATCTAGTGTTTCATGTAGGGACCAAGCAAATTGAGGTTGATTGCTAATTATGTCTAATCAACCCCACCAAAAGATGGTGTCTGCTTCTCAGGTTCAATTAAGTTCTTACTTATCTTCACGAAAAATAACCGCCAACATTATTCTCATTCTCTTGGGCCAAGTTGGGCTTCAATGATTTTTACTCTACAACTTGAGCGAAAGCGTTAGTACTTAGATGTTAGGGTTCTAAAATAAGCTCATTAAGCTTAGAGCTTAGCTCGATAAAAGATCGTTCAGTCACATTCGATAAATATTTTGTACCCAATCTTGAACAAAGATTTTAGGTTCTACGAATAAACAAACATGAACAAACGTAATTAAACACATTCCATGCATGATTCGACCACTTACCCTTCACCCTAAAGTGTAAAAATCATTACGTGATCATACCATTTAACTCATCAGAGTCTTAACACATGTAAACCCTAAATCAACATGATTTGGTTATTAAACCTTATGAAATCAAAATCCTCATAAAAGCACTCTCTACATAATTGACAACCCTAGCTGCCTATCTCAAGTTTCAACCCCCCCAATACCAAACCCTAACAACCATTATAATTGAAACCCTTAAAAAATAAAAATGAGAACCTTAGAAAAAAATTGGTTTTCTTTGCCACCAGTCTTTGCCTTTTCTACTTTGGATAACCATCTTTAACATTTCGGATCATGAACCCAAAGGGGACTTACTAAACTGGTAAAACTAGCTCAAACCTAGCCCCAAGCAAGCTCAAACAAGTTCCCTCCGGAGCTAAAACTCAACAAATGAACTGACCATTGAAACCTAAAGAAACCAACTAAGCCTTAAATAAATCAAGCACTGCTAAGCTTGAACTATTCTTAACCGCTCTAAAAAGTGTTGTGTTTTATGTCTTGCATACTTATAGTTCGATGAGAAGTAGAACATGATGAAGAAAAGGAGGTTGAAGCGTCGATGGGGAGATGATGAAGAAATAGTAGCAACCAGCAATTGGAATTGACAGTTGACTGCCCCCAAGGGCAGTCGACCACCCAAACTTACTAGATGGGAATTGACCAATTGCAGTCGACTGCCACTTTGGGCTGCCAACTGTCAAGCAGCGATAGGCTATTTGACTGGGTCTTTGTGATATGTTTCAGACCCAACTTCATCTCCAAGTTAGATCGTACGACTTCTATCGTGTCTCTTTATTAAGGATATATCGGATGACTTATGTATCAGGTCTACAACCTAGGGTTTCTCTAGATCTCTATATAATATTGTGTAAGTCTCCATTGAGAGGCAAAAGAGAGTACTTCATATGAGAGTTTAGATTGAGAGTTCTCCATTGTAAATAGCTGATTATCCTTCAGTTAGGCTTGAGAAATAAATAGGTTATTGAAGCGAGCGTAATACTTTGTATCTTTGTCACGCCCCGCTTCCCAAAAATACGAAACACAAGCGCGTGACATTGGCCCAGCGAATGACTTGCATCATCCATAAGCTGTTATTGTTCAACTCAACAAAATAGCAAGATAAATACAATTATGAATGAGAAATGTTGGTCCAAAGTTGGGTACTTGAAATGTACTAACTTGGCAACTTGGAGAAAATGGATAGTCCCATATCGGAAATTGGAAAAGATTTTTTTTAGTATATATACTAGAAAACTGGACTAAAGGGCGTGACCCGGCGGTTACCACTAACGTGTAGTGGAGAGAGGACATAGCCAAAATGAAAAACACACACACGTGAGCGCGCGCACCCGGCGTCGGCGTCGGCGTCGGCGTTAGCGTCGGCTCGGCACTGGCTTAAATTTTTTTTTGCCTAGACAAAAATTTTCCCCCCAATGAACTGAGGAGGCTTTTCAGATTCGGTAACTGATACCATTCGGCCTCGGCCCCGGCAGCTTGGCTCGGCTCGGTTCGGTTCGGTTCGGTTCGGCTTGGCTCTGGTTGTGGCTCAAATTTTTTTTTTGCCCAGACAAAATCTTTTCCCCCAGTGAACTGACGAGGCTTTTCAGATTCGGTAACTGATACCATTACTCTGTAACAGCAGAGTAATGGCTATGAATCTGAACCACCACTCTGCTGTTGCAGAGTAGTGGACCATTACTCTGCTATTACAGAGTAATTGGTCTCTAAAGAGTCTCCTTTTTTCTCTTATAAAGGGTACTGAATCCTGTCTGCAAAAGGCAGAGTCTTTTTTATAATCCGAACTTTACTCTTCTTCTTCTTCTCCTCTGTGTCAACAACTGAGAGTACATCACAGGCAGCAGTTCGCTGGAATCTCTGAAGCAAGGGTGCTGCTCTTCAGAGAAGGTACAGTTGTATCCTGGAAAGCAATTCGCCAGCCACCGTCACACTATGGAGCGAATTTTGCTTTAAGGAGAGATATTTTAATCTCGACTCTGTACAAAGCTTTTGGTTTGCTAATTTTCTTTACTGTATTTCTGTTCTTCACAAATGCTGTTAGTGTTTTTTGTATTTATAAAATCAAGGTCTAACAGTCTTAAAGCCAAAATTTTCCTCACTGATTCTAACAGTTTTTTGTGAAGTTTGTTTACAGGTACTGTTATTAATTCGGAAAAAAGAACAACAACTAACAACTCTGTTTCAAACTGTTTCAGATAAGAACATGGAGAACACACAAAATAATATTGCCAGTGGGCTTATTAGTACCGACACACCGGTGACCCAAAATGTGACTGCACATTCGGTCGTTCTGCCCAAGCACATAATCGTGGGAGAAAAACTGGAGAAGTTCAATGGAACTGGATTCAAGAAGTGGCAAGGAAAGATGCAGTTCTACCTGACCACCTTAAAGCTGGACAGATTTCTCACTGAATCTGCCCCGATGCTGGCACCGATGGATGCACACTCTGTTGCTGCGGTTGATGCATGGACTCAGGGCGACTAGATCTGTAGGAACTACATCCTGAATGGCTTGGTAGACCCCCTGTACAACGTCTACTGTGTCTTCAAGACGTTCAAACTCCTGTGGGGGTCCTTGGAAAAGAAGTACAAAACAGAAGACATCGGGTCCAAGAAGTTTGTAGTCGGCAAATTTCTGGACTACAAGATGATTGACGCCAAAACTGTTGTGAGTCAAGTCCAAGAACTGCAGGTCATAATGCATGACATCGCTGCAGAGAACATGACGTTGTGCGAACCATTCCAGGTTGCAGCGTTCATCGAAAAGCTTCCACCTGGATGGAAAGACTTCAAGAACTACCTCAAACACAAGCGAAAGGAGATGTCTCTTGAAGACCTAATTGTCCGGTTGCAGATCGAAGAGGAGAATCGCAAGGCTGACAGGTCCTATGGAAATCAGTCCATAGAAAAAGGCCATCGTGGTGGAGCACGAACAGAAGGGCAAGAAGAGAAAGTTTCTGCCACATGCCTCAAACAAAAAATCTCTTGCAAAGAGGTTTGCTGGGAAATGCCACAAGTGTGGTAAGCTGTGGCACAAAATTTCTGAGTGCCGCAGTAAGGACAACAATCGTTCAGGAACAGGACATGCAAAAGGGAATGAAAAATCCCACGCACACATAGCTGAGAACTTGTCCACTGGTCACTCTGACCTGGATCTCTGTACTGTAGTATCAGAGGTAAATCTTGTGGAGAGCAATCATCGTGAATGGTGGTACGATACTGGGGCCACCAAGCATATCTGCTCGAACAAGGAAATGTTCACTTCATACCAGAAGTGCTACAAAGATGAACAGCTATTCATGGGAAACTCTTCTACCTCCAAAACTGCAGGAACGGGGAAGATAGTGTTGAAAATGACTTCAGACAAAGAACTAATACTCACAAATGTGCTGCATGTTCCAGATATTAGAAAGAACTTGATATCAGGTTCTTTGCTAAGCAAGAATGAGTTTAAGGTTGTTCTTGTTTCTGATAATTTTGTATTGTCTAAGAATGGGGTATACTTGGGTAAAGGATATATAAAGGATGGACTGTTCATGTTTAATATAATGACAGTCATCCCTAAAACTATGTTCCTGTTGTTCCCAATGTTAATGAAATAACTCCTATTGCCTATGTTGTTGAGTCTTCTTCTGTTTGGCATGAAAGACTAGGCCATGTTAATGTCAATTCTATGCGTAGATTAATTAACATGAATTTGCTACCAAAATTTAAGGTAGATAACTCCGAAAAATGTAAAGTTTGTACGGAGGCCAAACTTACTAAAACTCCATCACGTTCTGTAGAAAGAAATACAGAAACTCTAAGTCTAATTCACACGGATTTGTGTGATTTAAAATACGTGCAGACCAGAGGTGGCAAAAAGTACTTTGTGACATTCATAGATTATTGCACAAAATTCTGTTATGTATACTTGTTACATAAAAAAAATGAGGCTTTGGATAAATTCAAAGAATATAAACTTGAGGTTGAGAATCAACTTGGCAAAACGATTAAAATCGTTAGGAGTGATAGAGGAGGAGAATATGATGCACCATTTAATATGTTCTGCTCTGAATATGAAATAGTTCATCAGACAACTGCTCCTTACTCACCCGAATCAAACGGTACTGCCGAGCGCAAAAACCGAACTCTAAAAGAGATGATGAATGCCTTGTTGTTGAATTCTGGATTACCCCAAAACATGTAGGGGGAAGCATTGCTGATTGCCAACTACATTCTCAATAAAATACCTCACAAGAAAACCAGCAAGACACCATACGAACTGTGGAAAGGTAACATACCTTGGTATAAATACATCGAAGTGTAGGGGTGTCTAGCAAAAGTGGCAGTACCTAACCCAAAACAAGTCACCAACGGACCTAAGACGATTGATTGCATATTCATAGGCTATGCACACAATAGTAGTGCATATCGGTTCTTGGTATGCAAATCAGATATACCGAATATCCATGTGAATACAATAATGGAATTAAGGAATACTTCCTTCTTTGAACACGTATTTCTGTGCAAGGATACTACGTACCCCAAACGTACACGTGAACAAGGGAATGCAAGCACTTCGGTTGATAAACCAGAATATGATACTGATGAGCCTAGACGAAGTAAACGGGCTAGAATATCAAAATCATTTGGTCCTGACTTTATAACGGCCTTTCTATTAGAGAATGAGCTCAAAACTTTCAAGGAAGCCATATCTATGCCTGATGCTCCTATGTGGAAGGAAGCAATCAAAAGTGAAATAGACTCTATTATGCAAAATCATACATGGGAGCTAGTCGACTTGCCTTCTGGATGTAAAGCTCTAGGATGCAAATGGATTTTCAAACAAAAATTGAAACCAGATTGTTCAATAGAGAAACATAAGGCAAGACTTGTGGTACAAGGATTTAGGCAAAAAGAAGGCTTAGATTTCTTTGATACATATTCCCTAGTTACAAGAATAACTTCCATAAGAATGTTGATAGCTATTGCAGCTCTACGTAACCTAGAAATACATCAAATGGGTGTTAAAACTACATTTCTAAATGGGGACTTAGAAAAAGAAATATACATGAAACAACCTGAGGGTTACGTAGTTTCTGGACAGAAAAACAAGGTGTGCAGGCTTGTAAAATCCCTGTACGGACTGAAACAAGCTCCAAAGCAGTGACATGCAAAATTTGACAATGTTATGATGTCAAATAGTTTCAAAATAAATGAATGTGATAAGTGTATCTACATCAAAGATACTCCAAATAGATACATTCTGGTCTGTCTGTATGTAGACAACATGCTCATTATTGGAAGCAATAACGACATTATCAAACAAACTAAGAGCATGCTTAGTGGTAAGTTTGACATGAAAGATTTGGGAGTTGCATATGTCATACTAGGAATCAAAGTCTCCAGGACATCTGAGGAAATTACTTTGTCTCAAGTTCATTATGCTGAGAAAGTACTTAAAAGATTCAAGAATTACTCTAATGGGACAGCAAAAAGTCCCGTCGATCCCAATCTTCACTTGTTCAAAAATACAGGCGAAAGCATATCACAACTGGAATATGCACGTGTAATCTGTAGTCTGATGTACCTAACAAATTGTACAAGACCGGACCTAGCACATTCGGTAAATGTACTGAGCCGATACACGAGTAATTCAGGACGAAGTCACTGAAAAGGAATAACTAGAGTATTGAACTACTTGGGATATATTCAGAGTTATGCGCTGTATTACACCAGATATCCAGCAGTACTAGAAGACTACAGTGATGCCAACTGGATATCGGACTCCAAGAACTCAAAATCCACAAGTGGATATGTCTTCACACTTGGTGGTGCAGCTGTGTCATGAAAATCCTCTAAACAAATGCTATTGGCCAGATCCATCATGGAATCTGAGTTTATTGCTTTAGACAAAGCGGCAGAGGAAGCAGAATGGCTTTGAAACTTTTTAGAGGATATTCCTATGTGGGAAAAAATAGTGCCTGCTTTATGTGTACACTATGACAGCCAATCGGCTATAGCACGGACATTGAGTTGTATGTATAATGGTAAGTCTGATCATATAAGAAGGCAACACACAACCATTAGACAACTGCTCTCAAATGGAGTAATCTCTATAGAATACATAAAATCGGCCAACAACCTAGCAGATCCATTTACTAAAGGTCTGTCGCGAGAGCAGGTTGTGAGAACATCAAGAGGAATGGGTTTAAAGCCTATGACAAAAGAGGATACTTGATGGAAACCCTACCTAGGAATTGGAGATCCCAAGATCTAGGTTCAAAGGGACAACTAAATCTTGTTGAATCGACGGGAGCACTGAGAGATTAAAATCTCATACCCACTCTTAGGATGATAAAACAGTGCTGCCTGCAAAGAGTTAGGATAAGCTTGGTTTTTAATGATTCCCATAGCTTTGAAATAACAGTGGGGTATAGCAGGATACTCTTTATGGGCAATCACCCTGTGAGTGTGAAATGGGGCCGTTTCTAGGAGAATGAAGAGAGGCTACATTCTCCAAGTTCACTCACGATTAACTAGGGATGTTTAAGGCCAAAATAAACACAACAAGAGAACTTAGTTCTGTGAGGAGATAAAACTGTGTGATAGTTATTGTCTAGGTTCACATCAAAGCCCGGGTAGTTCAAGACATCATGATCACACCTGGTCAAGTGAATCCGATAGCTACTTACTAAGGGTGGTTCAAAGTTGAAAAATTACTACCATTCCTGATGCAGTGATTTTCCGATTGTACTCTCAGAGTTTTTCTGTCATGTTTTTTGTTATTATGTCGTGTCTGGATTACATAGTCTGGTCATTTCCATTCATATGGGGATTGTTAGAATTAAATTTTGCAGTTTTTCGGGCCAGATTCCGGCAGGCTCCGGCCACCGGCGGCACCGGAAAATAAGTGGATTGCGATCCTCTCGAGGAGTACCATTCTGTGGTGTACTCACTTGCCAAAAATGAATCCCGTATGAATGAGAAATGTTGGTCCAAAGTTGGGTACTTGAAATGTACTAACTTGGCAACTTGGAGAAAATGGATAGTCCCATATCGAAAATTGGGAAAGATTTTTCTAGTATATATACTAGAAAACTGGACTAAAGGGCGTGGCCCGGGGGTTACCACAAACGTGTAGTGGAGAGAGGACTTAGCCAAAATGACAAAAATACACACGCGCGCGTGCCTGGCCCGGTCCCGGCCCTGGCTTTGGCTTTGGCTTCTAGCAGAGTAATGGCTCACCAGTTATGATTCTGAACCACCACTCTTGTAACTCCCTGTTCCAGTTGTACGTATTTTATTACGTGAAATTTTGTACTTCAATTTTCAAATCAATTTTATTTTTCTCTTTGGACACTTTATCTAAAGTCAGAATATTTTTCTGATCAATTCTATAATTTTGTGAATTTTTCAATCGGAGTTTAAATACAAATTTTAAACCCCGATTAATCCTAATCCTAATACTAATCCTAATCCTAATCCTAATCCTAATCCTGCCTAACCCTACACCTTATTTTCTCCCTCCCTACTTCACCATTTCTGCATACGCCAACCCCCCCCCCCCCTCATTTTCTCCTTCTACGCCTAACTCTCATTTTTCTACACCCCTTCTTTGATTTTTCTACACCCCTCCTTTGATTTTTCTACACCCCTCATATCCCTTCCTTTCTATATATATACACACACACACATGCAGAGCTCCTACCTCTTTCTCTTCTCTTATCTACATTCTTCATTTTCCCTTCTTCTCTTCCTCTGCCTTCTTCACACCCGAGAGCTCAAGCAATTACCTTCCACTTTCGAGCCAACGACTCCGCTTCTACGATCCCGTGAACCCCGAAAAACAACCCGATGCCGCGCCACCTTGTTGTTGTCGTCGCTCACCGTTGCTACCGTTAGCTACCGTCTTGCAGCCATTCTTACCGCCGTTGTACCTCCGTCCATTGCCGACGTCGCTTCTTTCCGTGGTTAACACCACCACCGAAACCGTCACGTTATAAGGCAAGTACCTTGTACACTATTTTTGTTCTCGTACAAACATTTTTCTTTGACTCGTGGCAAGTAGTCTAGTTATCATCATGTTTTATTGTCAAACTCCGTTCTAGTCACTGGTTTCATGCTATATCAACTCAAGAGTGAACCGTTAACACATTTCGAATCGTGTTATCGAATATCGAATATTCAACCTTACTATCTCTAAAATTTCTTGACCTTGCACTAAGAAGTCGACCATGTCCCGATACTGGATTGAAGATTTTCTACGTGAAAATCATAGCCTATCGAGTCCCGAATCCAGAACATCTTACGGTTTCTCAATCGGATGTATAGATTGTGAGATATCGCGATTTTAGTACTGTCATATTGTGAATTTCTGAACCTGCACGGGATCACTAACCGGTCTCTCGTACTGAGAATTTGACCATGTTCCCGACACTGGATCGAAAAACTTTCTACATGAAAATCGTAGCCCTTCGAGTCTAGATACCCGAAACATCCTACAGTTTCTCAATCCGATGTATAGATTGTGAGATATCGCAGTTTTAGTATTGTGACTCCGAATTTACAGAATGCGCTTGAAACATCGAAACCAGCGAAGAATGAATTTGTACGCATAGCTACTGTCTTTAGAATGTATCGTGTGAATATGCGTTAGAACCGAAAGAGAATCTACTTTCTAGAATCTCTGACGGAATCGGATTTGCTTTTCTGTAACAACGGAAAAGTGAATTTGAATGCAGATATGTCAAGTTGTCTAAATATTCATCTATACATTTTTGCATATAAATCCGTTATTTTTCATATTTAATGAACTGAATGTATTATTGTTCTTGTAATAATAACTTGCATAGATATAATAGATTGATAGAATGTATTTTATACCACTTGATAATTCTATAATAACTACTCTCGATACATGTACTCGTTTTACGTCTCATGTCCATGATTACTGCCCTTGATATTTTCTTTAACTAAACTATTTGATTACACTGTTTCACTAGTCGTACCAACTGCATGTTCATAATTAATTATAAAAGAATAACAAGCCGGGGTTATAAGGGTACAGCTTAATAATGGACAATATAGGGGAGTATACTCGGAAGGGGGCCCGTGATTCCCGAAATAGTGATTCTTGATTCTTGATTCTTGGTTACACAATTCTTGATTACATAATTCTCGATTACATGATTCATGATTACATGTTTTGATACTATCACTGGAAGACCCGATTACATAATCCTATAGAATTCACTACTTAAGTCTAAACGTCACATGATTGATATGCACCGAACTTGTGGTATGGGACACATGATTGCGTGCATTGGATAAGTTAATAAAACAGATAAACTTGAGATCTTCACTAAGCATGACTCTTGATTCTTGATTACATGATTCTTGATTACACGACTCTTGATTACATGACTCTCGATCCTTGATTACATAATTATCGATTAACTGAGCCTAGGTTATCAATTGCTTATATCTTGAAGTCTAGAATACACTAGTTACAGTTATTACTTACATGATCATATTGTCCCAATTCCTTGCTTACTTCTATATTGTATTTGTACTTTTACTTCTTGTTTCTTCCATGTTATATCTTGTTATATTACCCCTTTTACTGCTTGTTGCTACTTGCTGCCCGAAACTTGCTCTAACAGGAACTTTTCTATTTTTTTTTGAGTTAATAATTATGCAGGTACTGATAGACCCGACGAGCAGACTCTCTAGATGATCGTTGCTGCTTCCTTACTACTTTATGTTGTTTTCTTTCAGTCGCTATTTTATCTAGTTGTTATAGCAAACTGCTTATCATATTATTTTAATTCTAGCACCTTGTACTCCCGGGCATCTTGACCCGATGTTGATGTATTATCCAAATGATGTTATTCTATTTTCAGCTCATGTGATTATTATATTTGACTGCGTGATTGTGTTATAAAGATCTTGTTGAGCTTATAATTGTACAGCTTATGGATGATGTATATCACTCGCTGGGCCTCAGTTGCGTGCCTGTATTTCCGTATAGTGGAAAGCGGGGCGTGACAGGTTTTTAGTGGTATCAGAGCCTAGGTTCGAACCATGCTAAGCTCAACAATATACACACCACGTGGATCACATGAATGTTAATAACCAACTTGCCATCTGAAGATTTATGCATTTCAGACTATGGTTCACGGAGGCTCTTCGACTTCTACACCCAGGGATGAACTATCAGAGATCGTCGCTATTCTCCAGGAGATGCAACGAATGATAGAGCTACAGCAAGAGCAAAATGAACTGGTGAGAGCTAATCTGGATAGGGTACAGGATGTCGCAAACTCCATTCAATGGGACTTGTTTGTGCACCAGCATAAGAGTTACACCGCCATGCTCGATACCCATAAGCAGATCTGTAGAGGGTGGACTGCCGTTCATGGGGCATTACAACTCCTTACTGTCACACAGTCTACAGGTGGACCGATATGGAGGCCAGTTCAGACCCCGACTACTAGAGCATCACCTTACTCATCGGCGACTCCGAAGAAGGACCACAAGTGCTATTATTGCCGTCGAGTTGGACACATACGTAAGAACTGCTGGAAAGCCAACAACCTGTGTCTTGCATGTGGAGCGAATGATCACAAGGTTCGAGATTGCCCGAAGAGAAAGAGTGTCACACCAATAGGAGGATCAAGTCTCAGTGGAGGACATACTGGAGAGTGTAATCAGGCTCATAACTTGATTACAGAGGAGGCAGAGACCACTAAAGAAACAGTTGCTGGTATATTTTGATCTAGTCATACTTCAGTTCCTGCATCGTTTGTTACCTTCTGCACATTGCATTCATTCTCATCGATCAATCCATTATGAAGTATCATACTAGTGATTTCTTTCTATCCCTATTTTCTTGAATCTTCTGTTGGAAGTGAGTAGGAATTTTGTTGGGCTAAATAGCAAACAAATTGGTAATTGGAAACTTGTGTTATATTTTATTATAACAACAAGAAGAAGCATCACCATCAATGTAACGCCCCGAATCCCAAATACACTGAATTCGAGATGTTCTACAGGATCTTTCCGCTTCTTTAGTACAATTTTATAAGGAAATTTAAACTTTTCACTTTATATCAGAGTTTACACCAATATTACATTTTACATTGCACAGCGGAAGTAAAATTTTACAACAATGAAAACAAGTATGCAACAACACTGAGTAATCTTTAAGCATTTGTTCCTCTTTATTCTTTATCAAGCCATTTACCTGCATATAAGACTGTGGGTACGTCAGTTTATTCAACCGACGATCATTATACACGGCCATTCTCTCTATACCGGAAATAGTATAACTTAATTTTTCATATTTATCAAACACAAACTTGTTACATTTCAAACTAAAGGGACTACCCTACTGATGTCGTGTTGTGATTGTGCACTTAGTCCTTAATGCAGTTATTTATGTTACGACACTAATGCGCACTTGTTCGGATTCTATGCATCCCATACTATATAGGTCCGAGGGCAAGCCTCTTAATCGTTCTTCATCTTTGTAGGGTTCAATCCCTCGTCATGACTTAACCTACTACTGTAATTACGGTGAGTATCCTAGATGATCTATGAGTACAAGCACGTGCACTGGACCCTGGAGGGGAATCCCACGCCATGTCTTGACTCATCAAGCATGCATTCTGTGGCAATTCAGCCTCCTCCCTGAACACGATCCTCTTGCAGTCACCAAACATCCCACAAGCGTGGCTAAAGTCCGATCATTACTGAGTTGTGCCCACGCCATGTCTTGACTCATCAAGCATGCATTCTGTGGCTCACACACCCGCACCGTAAACTCTAGTTCTCATACTCGTATTTTTCTCTCACTTTCATCACGTCTTTACTATGCACTATTCTTAATTTAATAGAATCATGAATAAAATCAAAGTTCTAGAGTTAGCCTCTCCACTAAACCGGACTTATTCATTTATACAAGCATGACCAACCTTGGTCTTTCATTTTAATATTTCATTTCATTTCTTTCCAAATGCCGGGGGAGACTTAGCTACTCTTTCGTTTCAATTCAAATTCACAATTTCCACATTGAGCACTTCTAACCCATAAAATTCATATTCATAACCAACGGATTTCTTTTTCATTAACATGATCTCTAATTTATTCATTAATCCATAATCATACATGAATTCATACACTTCATCAATTAATAATTTCACATTTGAAATTCACATCACTAATAAATATTCACACTTCATATTTTTTCCACATTATTCTTAAGTGAGAATAAATTGCATTATGTCACACAACAAAGTTTCTTTTTGCCAAATCATCTTCTAATACTTCATTTCAACTTATTCTTGTAAGTTGTAATTTTTCATAGGGTATTTATATAGAACCATAGTTCTATTTATGCCTTTAATTCACAAATCATAGTTTATTTCATTCAAATAATCCCCAAATCATTTTTATAAAGTCCCTTATATTTTTAGGAGAATAACCATATTTTTTTCATAATTTTTGGACACTAAAAAACCCAAAAAATAACTTTTTTCATTCTTGCCGATAGTAAGAATCGAACCCGGGTCCCCTGAGCCACAGCCGACAGCACAAACCAACAGACCAGTTTGCGCCAGTGATATAAAGCGTGGCTGAGGGCATTAAATGCTCTCGGCCCGCTGTTAACTTGTTTTAAAAAAAAACAAACAAAACAATGCTTCCCACGGGATTCGAACCAGTCACCACAGAGAAGCCAACCGTGCTCTCTGACCACTTGAGCTACATGCTCAGGTTGTCACATTATAAGTTCATATTCATTTAACCCATGCTCTCTGTTATTTAGAACATTTCGATGTTCAACTAGTCCCAATTTCATTAGATCTTCATAAAAAAATACTGTATAACTCCAGATTAATAAATTCTTGTCCAATTTACATATCAGTATGAAAAATAATTTTTTCAACAATTAAAACATATTTTCATACCATTAATTCAAATTCTAGATTATAACACTACATTACTCCTCTTTTTTTTTTTTTTGACATTTCTTCGCATTTGGCCATCTAGTCTTTTTATCAATAAGATTCACATTAATGTTCTGACTTTAATCATCTATATAACATACGTCTCATATTTTAATTCATTCATGCCCATAGCAACACAAGAAATCTATTTAACACATGAAAAAGGTATAATCAAGCTACTAACTTTGTGTGTAATTCTTGATGGTAAAAGAATGTATTTTCTATCACTCAATTCATGATTCTAATCAATCCACATACAACTCAAATAATAGAACCACATATAAATTTGTATGTCCACATTTCAATCAATCAAGAAGTCATTTTTTTCCCAATTTAAAGTGTGCTCTTCTTAATTATTTTCATGCTTTAATTTTTTCCAATTAAACTAGCATGCAATCCTACTTTAGAAATAGGAAAATTTCACCCACCTTGTATGGAGAGAAACCACAATTAGCAACAAAAGTCCTTTGCAAACGAGATGCACCTCCTCCTAGATGATGCGCACACAAGCTCCACAAGCACCAACCCGAGCTCTCCTTGGCCGGCCTTCTCTTCCTTGATGTTGCGAGCACAAACTCACACACTCTCAATCTTTTAATTCACAAACTACTACTAGATAATGCTATTAGACTATAGGTTTGGAAAGGGTATTAAGCACAAAATAACTAGCCATGGGAGGGGGTATTTATACTAAAAATCAAATAGAATGAAGGGCTAGGATTAATTGGTTGGTTGTAGGATGGAGGGCTAGGATGAGAGTAGGAGTTGCAATAACCACCCACATCCAAATAACCACCACACCATGATCATACTCAAATTTTGAGTTCCCTCCAAAAAGCTCACAACCGGCCATGAAGAAGTATGCATTTTGCACGTGTACGTGTAGTGCACGTGCATGCAACTAGGACCAAAATTGTACATAAAATGTTGTATAAAAATAAAATAACCTTTTAAATTGTATTCTACATGACAAGTTGTGTAAAAATATAGTCCATGGGCTTTAGTTTATGGGCCAAAGTACTTATTATAAAAATAATAAATTAAATTAACTTTGGGCTTTAAGAAAAGGCTTTTTAGTCTAATTAAAATAAGGCTTTTGTATAAAGTAATTAAAAACACAAATTGAAATATCTTTACTCATCTTGATGAAAATATTAACCAAAAAAATATTTCACGTGCACACTACGTGCAAAATAAATAATTTTTCATTAATTGAAAAATCAGGGCATTACAATCAAAGTGGCGCAGCAAAAGCATAGCAGAGTCTCAGGGTTCGATGTTATATTTAGAATGGATAAGGAACAAAGTGCAAATATTGGCCATAGGCCGGTTATAGGGGGCGGTGCATTAATGAAGAAAATACAATAAGAAGAAGAAATAAAAGGAAGAGAAAGAGAGAGAGAAGTCAAAGAAAGAAGAAAGAAAAAGAGATAAAGAAAAAGAGAAAGAAAGAGGAAGAAGAAAGAGAGAGAAGTCGGAGAAGGAAGAAGAAAGAAAGAAAAGTCGGAGAAGAAAGAAAGAGAGAGAGAGGTTGGGGAAGAAAGGGAAGAAGAGAAAGAAGAAGGCAACTCGGAAGCAAGCTTCGGAGAAGAGAGTGAGTGAGAAACTGATACCAGAGGCAAGAGCAAGAAAGAAAGAGAGAGTAGGAGCTCGGATTTTCTTGGCAAATGGAAAGAAGAGATCAAGAATCGGTAGAGGGGATGAAGAGAAAATCGGTAGAAGAAGAAAGTGAAGCAGGGAAGAAGATGAAGCTTTCTTCATCTTTATCGAGATTCGGCAGGATTTGTGTATTTTGTGGCAGTAGCACTGGAAAAAGAGCTAGCTACCAAGAAGCCGCGATCGAGCTCGGCAAGGAGCTTGTAGAGAGAAATATCGATCTCGTCTACGGTGGTGGGAGCATAGGATTGATACGCCGTTCATGCTGGTGGCCGACACGTGTTGGGAGTGATTCCCAAGTCCCTGATGCCGAAAGAGATTACTGGGGAAACTGTGGGAGATGTTAGAGTTGTCTCAAACATGCACGAGAGGAAGGCTGAAATGGCTCGAGCTGCTGATGCTTTCATAGCCTTGCCCGGAGGTTATGGAACATTTGAGGAATTGTTCGAGGTGATCACTTGGGCTCAACTGGGGATCCACAGCAAACCGATAGGTCTTTTAAATATTGATGGATATTACGACTCACTGCTATCCTTCATAGAATCAGCTATGGCTGAGGAGTTTATATCCAGTAAGGCCAGACGCATCTTGATTTCAGCTTCATCGCCCAAGGAGTTACTAAGAAAATTGGAGGAGTATGTGCCAGAGCGAGATGAGCTTGTGACTCAGCTGAACTGGGATGTTAGCGATGTCGGTGGTTCAGACTCTGAGTCCAAACATCAAATTGTTGAGTCCTCCAGTTGAGGGTGCACAATTTGTTTTTAGTTGTTTTCGTGCATTTGTATTCTTTGTTTCTTTTATCTTTTGTTGTACTCTCGATTGAAGAGTATTGCATTCTTAAGCTATCCTATATCTCGCCTAAGTAAATTTCAAGGACGAAATTTTTTTGTAAGGTGTGTAGGATTGTAACTCCCTGTTCCAGTTGTATATATTTTATTACGTGAATTTTTGTACTTCAATTTTCAGATCAATTTTATTTTTCTCTTTGGACTCTTTATCTAAAGCCAGAATATTTTTCTGATCAATTCTATAATTTTGTGAAATTTTCGATCGGAGTTTAAATACAAAATTTAAACCCCGATTAATCCTAATCCTAATCCTGCCTAACCCTACACCTTATTTTCTCCCTCCCTACTTCACCATTTCTGCATACGCCAACCCCCCCCCCCCCCTCATTTTCTCCTTCTACGCCTAACTCTCATTTTTCTACACCCCTTCTTTGATTTTTCTACACCCCTCCTTTGATTTTTCTACACCCCTCATATCCCTTCCTTTCTATATATATACACACACACACATGCAGAGCTCCTACCTCTTTCTCTTCTCTTATCTACATTCTTCATTTTCCCTTCTTCTCTTCCTCTGCCTTCTTCACACCCGAGAGCTCAAGCAATTACCTTCCACTTTCGAGCCAACGACTCCGCTTCTACGATCCCGTGAACCCCGAAAAACAACCCGATGCCGCGCCACCTTGTTGTTGTCGTCGCTCACCGTTGCTACCGTTAGCTACCATCTTGCCGCCATTCTTACCGCCGTTGTACCTCCGTCCGTTGCCGACGTCGCTTCTTTCCGTGGTTAACACCACCACCGAAACCGTCACGTTATAAGGCAAGTACCTTGTACACTATTTTTGTTCTCGTACAAGCATTTTTCTTTGACTCGTGGCAAGTAGTCTAGTTATCATCATGTTTTATTGTCAAACTCTGTTCTAGTCACTGGTTTCATGCTATATCAACTCAAGAGTGAACCGTTAACACATTTCGAATCGTGTTATCGAATATCGAATATTCAACCTTACTATCTCTAAAATTTCTTGACCTTGCACTAAGAAGTCAACCATGTCCCGATACTGGATTGAAGATTTTCTACGTGAAAATCATAGCCTATCGAGTCCCGAATCCAGAACATCTTACGGTTTCTCAATCGAATGTATAGATTGTGAGATATCGCGATTTTAGTACTGTCATATTGTGAATTTCTGAACCTGCACGGGATCACTAACCGGTCTCTCGTACTGAGAATTTGACCATGTTTCCGACACTGGATCGAAAAACTTTCTACATGAAAATCGTAGCCCTTCGAGTCTAGATACCCGAAATATCCTACAGTTTCTCAATCCGATGTATAGATTGTGAGATATCGCAGTTTTAGTATTGTGACTCCGAATTTACAGAATGCGCGCGAAACATCGAAACCAGCGAAGAATGAATTTGTACGCATAGCTACTGTCTTTAGAATGTATCGTGTGAATATGCGTTAGAACCGAAAGAGAATCTACTTTCTAGAATCTCTGACGGAATCGGATTTGCTTTTCTGTAACAACGGAAAAGTGAATTTGAATGCAGATATGTCAAGTTGTCTAAATATTTATCTATACATTTTTGCATATAAATCCGTTATTTTTCATATTTAATGAACTGAATGTATTATTGTTCTTGTAATAATAACTTGCATAGATATAATAGATTGATAGAATGTATTTTATACCACTTGATAATTCTATAATAACTACTCTCGATACATGTACTCGTTTTACGTCTCATGTCCATGATTACTGCCCTTGATATTTTCTTTAACTAAACTATTTGATTACACTGTTTCACTAGTCGTACCAACTGCATGTTCATAATTAATTATAAAAGAATAACAAGCCGGGGTTATAAGGGTACAGCTTAATAATGGACAATATAGGGGAGTATACTCGGAAGGGGGCCCGTGTTTCCCGAAATAGTGATTCTTGATTCTTGATTCTTGGTTACACAATTCTTGATTACATAATTCTCGATTACATGATTCATGATTACATGTTTTGATACTATCACTGGAAGACCCGATTACATAATCCTATAGAATTCACTACTTAAGTCTAAACGTCACATGATTGATATGCACCGAACTTGTGGTATGGGACACATGATTGCGTGCATTGGATAAGTTAATAAAACAGATAAACTTGAGATCTTCACTAAGCATGACTCTTGATTCTTGATTACATGATTCTTGATTACACGACTCTTGATTACATGACTCTCGATCCTTGATTACATAATTATCGATTAACTGAGCCTAGGTAATCAATTGCTTATATCTTGAAGTCTAGAATACACTAGTTACAGTTATTACTTACATGATCATATTGTCCCAATTCCTTGCTTACTTCTATATTGTATTTGTACTTTTACTTCTTGTTTCTTCCATGTTATATCTTGTTATATTACCCCTTTTACTGCTTGTTGCTACTTGCTGCCCGAAACTTGCTCTAACAGGAACTTTTCTATTTTTTTTTGAGTTAATAATTATACAGGTACTGATGGACCCGACGAACAGATTCTCTAGATGATCGTTGCTGCTTCCTTACTACTTTATGTTGTTTTCTTTCAGTCGCTATTTTATCTAGTTGTTATAGCAAACTGCTTATCATATTATTTTAATTCTAGCACCTTGTACTCCCGGGCATCTTGACCCGATGTTGATGTATTATCCAAATGATGGTTATTTTATTTTCAGCTCATGTGATTATTATATTTGACTGTGTGATTGTGTTATAAAGATCTTGTTGAGCTTATAATTGTACAGCTTATGGATGATGTATATCATTCGCTGGGCCTCAGTTGCGTACCTGTATTTCCGTATAGTGGGAAGCGGGGCGTGACAACTCTGCTGTTACAGAGTAGTAGACCATTACTCTGCTATTACAGAGTAATGGGCCTCTGAAGAGTCTCCTTTTTTCTCTTAGAAAGGCTACTGAATCCTGTCTGCAAAAGTTAGAGTCTTTTTGATAATCTGAACTTTATTCTTCTTCTTCTTCTCTTCTGTGTCAACAACTGAGAGTACATCACAGGCAGCAGTTCGCTGGAATCTCTGAAGCAAGGGTGCTGCTCTTCAGAGAAGGCATAGTTATATCCTGGGAAGCAATTCGCCAGCCACCGTCACACTACGGGGCGAATTTTGCTTTAGGGAGAGAGATTTTAATCTCGACTCTGTACAAATCTTTTGGTTTGCTAATTTTCTTTACTGTATTTCTGTTCTTCACAAATGTTGTTAGTGTTTTTCGTATTTATAAAATCAAGGTCTAACAATTTCAATAGTCGATATCAATACTCAATGGCTGATGTCAATATCAATAAACAATAATCGATATCAATAGCAATGACGATGTTCAATATGTAGTATCAATATTGTGTCAATCCTTAAGTCTATTAGTTTTCAGCCTAACTAGTGCATGTACTAGTGCGTCCCATATCACAGGTTCGGTGCATGCAATCAATATCGTTTAGACTATAGTGGTGTACCCTATTGATAATATACTCGGCAACGATAATCAATATTCAATAATCATGATTCAATATTCAATGCACGATACAATAATTTGGTAACAATACGATACACGATAGATCGGCTTACCATCATAAGCCACAATCAATTGATAAAACAGTAGCCGATAACAATATTTAGGGAAACACAGGCCCCTCCTCCGAGTACAGTCTCTACATTGTCCACTACTTAAGTCACCCTTAAACCCCGGCTTGTTAGACATTTTAGCGATGCAATCAATACATTTGGCAATTTAGATAAATTCAATAAACGATGATATCAATAGAAGAAATAATAGGACGATAAATTAGAATGGGACAATTAGAATGGTGACAATAGTATATTAGGATCATGCAATGCAATTTATACACTTCAATCC
The DNA here is from genome assembly GCA_017893485.1 of Hemerocallis citrina. Taxonomy (NCBI): domain Eukaryota; kingdom Viridiplantae; phylum Streptophyta; class Magnoliopsida; order Asparagales; family Asphodelaceae; genus Hemerocallis; species Hemerocallis citrina. The sequence goes on from CM030359.1 coordinate 279,869,250, forward strand.
ATTCGATGTAACGATATATATACAATTATATTAAGAAAATATGGAAACACAATTCTGGACAACAATAAGTTACTGTACCAAAATCAAGTTTTCCACTGCTACAGAAATCCAAAACTGGATCCGTTAGAAGTTCTAGAAAGTAGACTCCTGCCCGGTTCCAACGCATATTTAAAATACGAAGTCCGATAAAAATAGATAGGTTAACTGCATCATTCTTTACAGATTACACGTTCTAATCGAAAACCAAGATCAAGTTGTTATATTTGTAAAATCAGTAAAAATCCAATTTTAAATTCATCAAAAATATTTTTCAAGCCCCTAATCATGTTGACTAACAATCTGGAATTTATTACGAAAATATTCTAACATTAACTTAGCTTTTTAATAACTTAAACATGAAGAAATACATGAATCAGGAATTCTGGAAGTAAAAGGCAGCAGTAGTAAAAAAACCATAACTCTTGCAATAAAACTCGGAATTCAAATATTTTAGATGTTTTGGAAACTAGAAATACAGGGCTACAATTTTCGTTTAGAAAGCTATAATTTTTTATGTCAAATACTAGGTCAGAAAGATCTCACAAGTTTTAGGTAGACAGTGAAAGTCAGGGTTCAACATATTTCATGAAATAAAAGCGATCTAAACTTGATGAACTTCAACTCAATAGTTAACAAATCTTAGATTCAGCATGGTAAACACAATGACATGGTAAGAACAATGAAGAATACATCCATACATTAGTTTAACATCAACGTGGCATCAATAAATCATGCAAGTACAACAACCTAATAATCAATTCTATAATAGTTTATTTGTGCGAGCGCGGTGTCATGCATGAATAACTTCTATTATCAATACTACGTGAATACATGAAAGACTTGATATTTTAGAGTCAATAATGGCACAAAGTCAAGAATATCCTGGGTTAGCTCGTGTAAACCCTCAATATACTCAACGAAAGATAAACGGTATAACAATACGATAACAATTCATGACCTACTTGCGGGCTTTCAATAAAAACCTTGAATTTGACACAGTATGCAATTCAAGAGGGAAGTGACTTGCTTTATAGACGATTATCAGGTAGTTAATAGAATAACGGGATTAGGATCCCAACGGTGACAATACGTGCAACACACGTAAACGAACACTTGTGCACAAAGAGGACAGTGAACAAATTTAGAAATATATTGATTCTTAAGATTTTTTTTGAATAAACCATTGATTCTTCTGGTGTCTACAATATAAATATATATTTTATGATTTATTTACTACTGGTTTGACTTTACCATTTTGCGATGAGGGGCAGCACAACAGCAAGCGGGGCTTCGGCGGCGATGGGACAACGACTGTCGACGAGCAGCAGTTGGTGGCTGTGGAGGTGGAGACAGGGGCTCGATGGTGGCATCGGGTGGTGCTGGTTCTGTTGCGGTGATGGAGGCAGCACACGGGGACGTGAGGAGAACTGCGATCGAGGTTGACATTGGCAGTTGACCGGGGGGGTTGTGTGTATGCTGGCGCTCGAGGGTCGACGAGGAGCTTTCGAGGGGTTGCGGTGGTGGCGACGGGATGGGTTCGATGATGGAGACAGGGATAGGGGGTTCGAGAAGCTGGTGAAGAGCGGGAGTTGCGGGAGGAGATAGAGGGGAAAGAGCTGTCGATGGTTGAAGACCGGCTTTGGGTTTGTTCGGTAGAAGAAGGAGGAGGAAGAAGAAGGGTGAACATGGGGCAGCTATAGGTTTAGTGGGGTAATTAGGGTTAATTAGGGTTAGGGGGGATAATTAATATATATAGAGTTAGAAGTGGGTTACTGGGTTAATGGGTACGGGTTAGCAGGTTCGGGTAAGGATCCAATAAGAAGATGGGTTTAAATTTAATACGAAAATAAGTAGAAATATATTAGATAAAATAGGGTATTCAACATACAAAGTTTAAATAGGTTGTACAAAAATTTTAGGGTTCAACAAAAATAAAATTAGTTGGAAGAATACAATTGGATTAAGATTTAACTTTTCGCAAATAATTAGAATAATCATATATTAATAATATACTTTATTTGGACTTTAAAATAATAAACAATAATGATAGATGGATTAAGATCTATGGACCTTCACAAATTAATAAACAATTAAAGAAAAATAATAATAATAAGATTAGGCAAAAATATAATAAATAGCAATATAGTAGTACATATTAATTAATTAAATCAGATAGTATATATAAAATTCATACTCAAATAATAATAAAATATATATTAAGATCTATAGGCTTTCACAAATCAATAAATAACAACAAATGAATTTTAATAAACAATCAAGAAATAACAACAACAACAACAACAACAACAACAATAATAATAATAATAATAATAATATATATATATATATATATATATCAAAATAGGATTTGAGTTTAACAAATTTATTAAAATCCAAATTGTAACAATATATTTGATTTGTGTTAAAATATAAATAGTCGATCAATTAGGAATAGAAAATAAAGTTAAAATATATCATCATTCGAAATAAATATAATGGTCGAATAGAAAAGACTTTGATAGATGATCCAAAATGAACTTAAAACGAAATGAATTTATAAATAATCAAAATACAGAAAATACTCTGGAATATGTATTTGCGGGAACGGGGGTCACAATCTTCTCCAGTTGAATAATATCTTCTTTATTTCTCTCTCGGATTAGGGTTCGCCCAACCCAGTACAAATCATTGTGTGCTTTGTATACTTGGTTTGATATACTTATTTGATCATTTGTCATTGGATCTATTGTCGCTAAACTCAGCAACGAATTCCTAACAACAAGCTCAAGCTCAAGCTGAACCAAAAACCAAAAATCAAGTCTGACACCGACAGGCTCAAGTTTGGCTCATTTATTAGCCCGACTAAGATGAACCTTTTCATAATATTTAGTTTAGAATGTTTAGACATGTAGTAGTTTCTACAGTGCTTTACTAGGACTCTATGTACAGGTTGTGATTTCTTTTCTAATTAATAACAATATGTTTCTTGCTCTGTACCCCCAATACACTAAAAATAAGATACCCATATATAGCATAATAAGCATAAGTTACTAGAATAAATAACGATTACATACATTAAGAATAGACTTGGTGTCATGAAATCAAAGTGAAGCACGCAATTAGTTAAGTATCATTCCACACTGCAATATTTCTAGAGCATAAAGGATCAGTTCATACTAGGAATCCAATAAGCTCTCCAGAAAATAAGTTCCACAACCCCGGGGCAGTACATCCCAGACACCATTCAGAGAAGTAAACAAATTGGCTTGCTGGAAGCCTAAAACGTCAATAACAAAACAATTAAATTAGCTGAAGACTGCAGGAAAACAACCATAAAGATATTGCAGAAAAAGAAAGTAGGTGGACAATTCTCTAAGACCACCATAATGCACCATGAAATTTTTTGAACAATTCGAATCTTTTACCTTGAAATTGTATTAAATAAATTTAATTTCAACCTAATTTTTTAGAATAAAGATGACCCGGTCATCGGTTCAAAATGAAGGCAACTAACACAAGCTGAAACTACTACACTGAAAATAAGATACAGATACATAAATTGCTGCAGTTGAGCGTGCCGTCAGCTGAGCAACCAACCCACCATAGTCCTACTCCTCCATCCGCAACCTCTTCTTCGCCCCTGTTTGACCTGCCCAAGCATGTATCGAGCTGAATATTTTATGCATGATGACATGAAATCTATGATTGTCATAATGAAAACACAAATCGTTCCGGTCTAACCATAGATCACATACGTCCCAGCGACTGACAAATCCCAACCCTCTCTATTCTCTTTTCTTATACTACCACTCCTCCCTATAGCCCATGCATCGATGATCGAAATGGGACTATCTACTCCTGAACCCTAGACAGACGACCTCCCATGCTAATCTAGCTCTAGGACAAAGGAAAGATATGTGATTCATGTCTTCGCCGTTGTTTGAACATGTCGCACATCTAATATCGATATGCGAACTCCGTTTCTGTAATTTGATTTTAGAAAGAATCGCATCTTTTGCCACCAACCTAAGGAACACCTTAATCATCAAAGATGCTTGGGTGGCCCATATATAATTAGCATAACTGCATCGGATGCCTCAGTTGTTAAGTCTTTTATACAGGGAACTTACCGAGAAAGTGTTATTGGACTCTAAAGTCCAAGTTCTGATGTCCTCCGGTTCATTGGTATACTGATCCTCAACCCAAATGCAATTGTTCAATTCCTGAAGTTGATGCACCCCACCCTGGCTCTTCTCCTCGACCATCTGCAATCTTAAACAACCACTATGCCAGACATCCTCAACTAATGTGTCTAAATTTAACGTTGTAGAAGCTGCTTCCGGGAACATACTTAACAAGGTATTATTACCGCACCATTTATCCTTCCAAAATCTTGTATTCTTGCCATTCACAATCCTACAACTTGTATGTGCATGACAGATTTCTCTAGCACTCGCCACACCTTTTCAAAGGAATGATGCTTTCCCATATTTGCTTCTTCCACCGAATCTAAATTTTTTCCCTTCTCCGATAGGCTATGAAAGAGCTACACCACTAACTATTTCGCCTCCTACTCATTTTCCACCACGCTTACTCATCATGGCTTTATTCATATCTCTAAGATCGAGGATTTCTAGCCCCCCGAACTCTTTCCTCTTACTGACCTTTCCCCAATTGACCAAATGGAACCTTTTATTTGATTCGTCAACCCCTTTCCATAGAAATCTTCTTCTGCACTTATCAATTCTGTTGATAACCCATTTTGGAACTCATAATTCGACATTTTATGCAATGGCAGACTGCTAATGACCGAATTCAGCAGGGTGATTCTACCCCCGATAGATAGAAATCGACCCTCCATCCAGCCACCCTCTTTTCTACCTTCTCTAACAATGGTTACAAGTCATCCTTGCACATTTTTCCTGGTCTGATAGGTGTTCCTAAGTGAGTGAATAATTAGCCGTTTTGCACCCCATAAGAATCTTGATAGATGTAATCGGGACGAATAAATCATCGCTAAGAGGAATAGCGCAGCTCTTATTTAGATTCACTTTCAGCCCCGACCAAGTCTTAAAACACTTCAGCGCAGCCAATAGCTAAGATTTCTTCCTCTCTTGCTGCCCCGAATAGTAATGTATCGTCTACATATTGTAAAATCAAAATTACTTTAGGGATGCCTCTAATCAGAACCCCGCTGATAATCCGTTCATCTCTATCCCTCTTTATCATTTCGGCTAATCCATCCACAACAAGTGTGAATAATAAAGATGATAATGGGTCCCCCTGACGTAGCCCTCTCTAACATTTAATTTTTTTCGCTCTTCCATTAAATAGAATGAAAGAATTCCCTCCTCTCACACACATTTTAGTCCATGCTCTCCACTTAGTTCCAAAACCTTTGAGCTGTAACACCTCATTCACGCACAACCATTCAACTGAATCATATGCCTTTTCGAAGTCTAATTTGAATAGAAACCCATCTGTATTTTCCTTGCTTCCCCTATAGATTATTTCATGTGCAGACGCAATGCTATCCATTATGTCTCTTCCCTTTATAAAACTGCTTTATGACTCCCCCACCACATCGTTTAGATGATGAGACAGTCTTAACGCCAACACTTTAGTGATAATCTTAAAGGAGCCGTTGAGTAGACTAATTGGCTGGAAGTCTTCCATCCTCAAAACCTCCTTCTTTTTTTGGGATAAGTGTAACATTAACGTAGTTAAGTCTCTCGATGTCTGCTCTTTCGTCATGAAAATCTTGGAAGATATCCATTAGGTCCTTCTTGATGATGTTCCAATAATGTTTGTAAAAAAAGATAAGGAATCAGTCCGGTCCTGGAGCCTTGTCTTGGCCTAGTCTCTTGATAGCATGGTAGACTTCGTCCTCAGTAAACGCTTCTTCAATCCCCTAACTCCCGTCTATTATAGAATTGCTCCACATATCAGGATTGTGCGTACATCTTTGGTGATTTTTTTTGCCTAACGGCCCTTTGAATTTTTCATCCAAATGCCTTCTAATCTTTCCCTCATCCTCGGTCCACCTCAACCCACAAATAGACCCCCAATAAGATTTTGCCTCCTTCCATTCACCACCTTGTTAAAAAAATTTGTGTTTGTGTCCTCTTCCTTAAGCCATTGAATCCTCGACCATTGCCTCCAATATTGCTTCTCCATCTCCCCATATTGATGTAATTCTAGTCTACCATCAGCCAACTTTTCAGTCACTGAAACCGAGAAGTTCCTTACCTCCTCAGCGACTTCTAACTATTGTATTCTTTCACCCAACTCCTCTGCTCTTCTTTTCGTTTGGCCAAACTCCCACCTAGCCCAATCGTTCAGACACTTGCGAAGACGTCTAGTTTTCATATTCAATTTTAAAATTGCATTGATAGCAACTATATCTAAATTCCATGACTCTTCCATAATCTTACGAGTGTTGACGTTAAATGTCCATGCTTTCTTAAACAGAAATGTGTAACAGTACGTCCTGACTTCATCACCGCAGTCTAAAGCTAAATGAATATGATCAGACGTAAATCTCGTAAATGATCTTACATTCGCTAAAGGAAATGTGTCTTCCCAGTCGACGGACACCAAAATCCTATCATGCTTAGCTAAAATCGGATTTGCTTGCATATTTGACCAGGTGAATCTTCTATCAATCTGGTTCATTTCCATGAGTTTCAGCTCATCAATGATGGAATTGATGTTATATCTATCTGATAAAGTTAACAGAGAGATTGGAAAATATTACTGGACTGATTATAACTGAGTACAATGACTTCTATATATAGGAGGGAACCAAATACTAAACTGATACATAACCCAATATGGGACTAAATATATATTACAATATCTAATACCCCCTCTCAAACTCATGGTGAGTTGATCGGTGTGAGTTTGCCCACCAAGTAACAAAATCTCTGAATAGTGTGGGATTTGGTGAAAAAGTCTGTTGTCTGCTGTGAAGATGTAACAGAATGAAGGAAAATGGTCCCTGCTTCAAAGCACTCAAGAACATAGTAGCAATCTATCTTTATGTGCTTCGTTCGCTCATGAAAGATCGGGTTGCTTGCAATGTGCAAAGCACTTCGATTATCACAATGAAAAGGAGTAGCTCTCGTGAGAGTGATACCCATATCTGATAACAACCAACGAATATGAACAATCTCTCTAGTAGTAGCTGCAATTGCTCTGTACTCAGCTTCGGTGGAAGAACATGCAACAACTGCCTATTTCTTGCTTCGCCATGAGATCAGCGAATCACCGACAAACAGACAGAATCATGTGGTAGACCGTTTAGTAGTAGGATCACCCACCCAGTCTGAATCAGAATATGCACCGAGCTCCAGTTTGGATGTAGAAGATATGAATAATGAGCGAGTGATAGTGCCTCGAAGATATCTGAGGACCCGAAGAAGAACACTGTAGCAGACTGATTTAGGAGCAGAAACAAACTGACTAACAACACTATCTACATAAGCAATATAGGGTCTGGTCATGCATAAGTAGACAAGTTGTCCAACAATCTGTCCGTATCTAGTAGGATCTGGAAGGAGCTCTCCATCTGTGGGACGAAGCTTCAGATGAAGATCTAAGGGAGTATCGGCTGATCGACTGTTAGAGAGACATGCAATGGAGATAATATCTGATGTGTATTTATGTTGAGAAATGAGTATGCCCCGTGATCCATGGCCAATATCTAGAACCAAGAAGTAGCTTTGTTTACCAAGATCTTTCATATGGAATTGCTGGTGAAGGCAGTGTTGGGTGGATGCAGTGTCTGTGGATTTATCCCCAATAATAATAATATCATCAACATACAATAGTAGAAGTGCACTCCCCTGCGGTGATGACCGCATAAACATAGAATGGTCATGTGATGTAGCGCCCCGAATTTCTAACATAGGAACTCGTGAAACCCTCCATGATCTTTCTTCAAACGAGTCACAACACAATAGAATCACAGGAAATTAAAAAATTTTGTTGCATCAAAATATTATTACAATGTTCAATGATTATAAGAATTACAATAAATTATTACATCATGAATGTACAATAAGATTGGACAGTAAATTTCCACTTGGATGCTCCCAACGAATCGAGCTTTCCCGCGCTCCCCATGATTAGGTACTCCTGCAAACTCACCAAACTGTGGGCACGTCAGTTGAATACAACTGACACAATGCTACAATACAGCGATCATCGCTATGCCATAATATAGCGAGTCCAAACCTCAACAACCAAAATTTGATGCAAAAGAAAAGTGATGTCAAACAAGTGTCGGTGTATGCCATGGTCTAGATCTAATGCACACAAAAATGCACACGATGCTCTTATTCTAATGCACGCCTAATTGGAGAGATATGCATCCCATACTACACATTCTCCAACCAAATGACATTCTTCAGTTGATGGAGTTCGATCCCCCGCTATGCACCCTACTCCTGTGCTCTCTCCTGTCCCTAATACTCTAGTGATGATGAGGTTGCAGTCGTCCGGTTTACTCCAATCGCCGTTACGCTAGTGGTGTCCAATTTCTCGTGTTTTATCCACTGCGCCTGAGGTCACAGTCGCACGGCTTATTCTGTTCGTGGCTAAAACCCATAGTAGGTCGAGGTAATTCTGCATCCCCGGACCTCACCAAAAGCTGATGTACAGACACTAGGGCTCCCCACCGAGAACGTTATTTTAGAGCCCAAGGAGTTCACTCACATGGCAGTCTCTAAGTCCTCTGCCCGCATTGATCAACATAGGATGTAACCTCCGTTCCCGTATATACATGTATTTTCGTATTTTCTGTAAAAAATTTCCTCTCGTTTTTAAATCCTTTTTGTTTTAAGAATCAACAATTATATTTCAACTGATTGTATATTTGAACCAAATATTATTCCGATCTACAAGTCTATTATTGATAATTGATTATTTTGAGTTCAATCTTATTATTGATAATCTATTAATTTATAAAGTCTACATTTTAATTCTATGATTTAATGCTACTATTTATTCAACATTTAAATTAATATGACGGCCATATATTAATTGATTGATTTTATTCGAAACTAAAGCCTAGAAAATATTTTTACCATTATTAATTTTTCTTTTGGATTTAAGCCCAACTTATGATTATTTTAATTGTTTGATTTTGTTATTGTTATTATTATTGTATATTTTGTATTGAATAAGCCTAAATTTTAATCAATATTATATTATATTAATTGCTTTATTAATACTGGTTTATATTATACGAGTTTATTATGTGTATTTTTAGATTAATTTTAATTAAACCCTATAACCCTTTCTTATTGGATCTTAATCCAATAACTTGTTAACCCTACCCATTACCGTACTCTATTAATACCCCTGTTAAACCCCCCTTAACCCTAATCCTATTATAACCTAATCTCCGCCGCCTAATTAGCCAGACCCCCTACCTCTATTCACCCATCTTCAACCTCCATTCCGTCGCTCCCAGTCCTCACCATCGACTGCTCCACTGTCGACCAGCCCCCTTGCAACCCCAGTCGACCACCGTGATTGCTTTTCCCTGCATCCGTCGACCTCCCATCGTCCTCCTCCATCGTCTTCATCCTCGCCTCTACTCCCGCTCTCCCTCATTCAACCACCGCAGTCTCGCCGACCTCATCGATGACTACACCTCGCTCTCATCCCAATCCTCCGTTCGTCCATCTTCAGCGCCAACGCTGCCACCATCTCCTCACCATCCCGCCGCCCCTTTGCCTTGCACCTGAACCCATCGGAACCTACCACCTCCGAACCCATCCCGCCATTACTGCACCACCACAGTACCTCCGATCCCCCCTTGTCCCCTCAACACACCTCATCGTCTTCAACCTCAGCAACCACCACCATCGCCATCACCCTGATCGATAGCCACCTCTCCTCCTCTGTTTCTCCCCAAAAACAGAGCACCCACCATTGTCAAGCCTCACCTGCACCATCCCGATGTCAGAATCGTCGTCTAGTCGCAGCCCCACCACCGTCCACCAGTGCAATGTCTGCATTTGGGGGGGAGTTGATCTTTGAATCTGGGCCATCCGATCAATGATCTCAACCATCTAATCTCTTGATCTTGATCATCATCAAGATCAGTGCCAGATCTGATCCATCCGATCCCGATCATCATCAAGTTCATCATCCAATCAAGGCAAGTACTTGTATAAATTTTCTTGTTCCTCGTACAAGCATAAATACCGCATGTAGTTTTTGTTGTGACTCGCCGTTTGATTTCCGTTGTTGCATCTTGAACCTATTTGTTGTTGCCTCCATCGATACCCATAACCATAAGGGTCACAACTATTCTTTATCATACTCATCTCATAATAATGACTTAGATCTAAACACTTCTCAGATTATTTTGTCATATGAAATTATAGATCATCATAAAACATTGATGTTGGTTGTGTGTTGCATATGTTGTTATTGTTCCCTTTGTTATGATTTGAGAATGAACATGAGTGCGGTTTGAATAATCATTAGCCTCTAATTTGTATCACACATTAACTTAGATCCATGATAAACAATCATCATATTACTTTTCATGCGAAAGAAATTATATTTGCTGATGTCCTGATTTTGCCTGCTATTTTCGACCCTGGTAAAGACATAATTTTGACTTGAGTTCTAAATATGAATTGTAGCCCCAGGTGTCTACTTTACATCCCTTTTTACGGAATCGAATTATGAATTATATTTTGTGAGTTACGGCTATTTTAGTACTGCTGGGTCTGGACTTCCAGATTCGCAGTTTCATTGTATCACCATGTTTCACAATTTAATTTGAACATGCTACCTTTAATATAATAATTTGAAATTTACCTTGCTGAGACTAGACATATTAAGGAACCTCCCTAAATTTTCCTGGAATTATTTATTGAGTTTTCAGACCTATTTCTTGCTTGTAAACACAACTTTGAGAATTCTGGTTGAACATGAAATCTGTGTAGAATGCTTTTTTGACACCAGTTGCTATAACTTTTATTTATCTTATTTATATGCACTGAAACCGTCAGAGAGTGTAGTTTCTAGAACTTCTGACGGATCTAGATTTTCATTCCTGTAGTAACGGAAATCTCAGTTTTGGTGCAGCAACGTCCTGCTGCCCATAATTGGAATTCTCGTCGTTTTTGATAATTATAAATTGTGTTGATACTCGATTATGCTTCTTACCTAGCCTAAAATTGTTTCTTGTTTTCTATCATGTTTACTTGCCCTGTTTTGCGTGCTTTCATGCCTGTTTGATAATTGATATGGCTAAAAATGGGGTTAAATCGGAACCGTCCAGATTGGGCACGAATCTTGATGCTCGGGGGTAAAATGGTAATTTCACATACAAGTGGGTCCAAGGCGGGTACTGAATCTCCTTCTCACGGACCCAATAACCCGCGAACGGATCCACACCCATTGGGTACGGGTCCCGACCCGAGGCGAACCCAAACCAACGAGAGACAAATCAGGATCCCTGATTTGGCCAAATCGACGGCCCTGATTTGCTCCCGCCGGGAATCAAGGAAAGATTTCCTAAACAGACTGAGGATTTTGCTCCCGGCTATTACACAGGAAATCAGACCCTTAAACGGCTCCCCTGGCGACTATAAATACAACCCCTCTGCCTCCATGACCAGGTTAATCACTTTTTCACCACTTAAGCTCTTTTCTTAATCTTTCCTGATTACTGACAAGAGCGTCGGAGGGTGCATCGCCGGAATCAACCCCGGTGTTTCGCACTTCCTTGTAGGTCGCGGCAGGAGCAAGAAGGCTGAGTCAACTGTTCAGGTTTTTCTCGGACTCACAAATTCTATCTGTTTACCCCCACACCGAAATCAGCGGTAACAGATTGGCACCGTCTGTGGGAAAAACCACACGAACAGCCTCAGCTACTTCCTCGTCGTCCTCTGCAGCCATGCCTCCGAAGAAGGTCAGATCTAGAGGGTCGAACCGTGTGGCCAACACCGCCGACTCTACGGAGGAAGTCCCTGTCAATCCTATTCCACAGTCCGATCTTCCTCCACCGGCCCAGCAGGTCCCACCTCCTCATCCCAAGCAGCAACCCAACAATGGCCCTTTCGGCCATAATGCTCGGAAACAGAAGCAGCCCCTCAATCTGGAGCATGTTTCGGCCCATAATGGGTCCTCGGACTCAATGGCTTCTCATCATCCCGACCTCCGCATCACACTCCTGAACCGCCAGAAGGACGACGACCTCCGCACCCACCTTGACGAGAGGCGGGCCCGAGAGGGAGCATCCCGCCAGCGTCAGGGTGAGCGGTCCCCTCGTCGCCGAGACGGCAGAAGGTCCCCGGACCGCAGAGGCCGAGCGGCGTCTCCCGAGCGCCGAAGGAGGAGGCTGCATTCCCCCGGGGATCGGCGTCATCCGAGGGACCGAGAGGCGCCTATCAGTCGGGCCGAATTCCTCCAATTCCAGGAGACCGTTCTGCAGGCTCTCAACCTTCGGCAGAACGTCCAGAATGCTCAGAGGGCTCCGACGCCCCCGAGGGACCCCAGTCCTCGCCGCCGAACCCGAAGTCCTTCCCGGGCTCCCAGCCGCCAGCGGCAGCAATATAGTCCTCGCCGATTCCAGGACTACCGGCGCCAGAGTCCGCACTCCCCCTCCTATGAAGAGGAGTCCGGGGGGTCATACGATTACCAGCGAAGGGACGATGCCCTCATCCGCCGTATCCACGAAGTGGAAAGGCAGATCGGCTGCATGGACAGGGAGGAGGAGTCCCGAGCAGGAACCTTCCGTCCCAGCCGACCCCCCTTCTCACGGTCGATCATGGAGGCCCACATACCGAGGAGTTTCAAACCGCCACAGTTTGAAACATACTCAGGGGAATCCGACCCGGTCGATCACGTCGAAAGCTTTAAGACCCTGATGCTGATCCATCAAGCTTCCGACGCGGTGCTCTGCAGGACCTTCCCTGCCACCCTCAGGGGGTCGGCCCGGGAATGGTATTCCAGGCTCGCCCCCTCCTCCATCTTTTCGTTCGAGCAGTTTGAAACACTGTTCATTACTCACTTCGTGAGTAGCAGGCGAGCCGAGAAGACAAGTCTTTCCCTGCTGAACCTGCGGCAGGAAAGGAAAGAGAAGCTGCGGGACTATGTGAAGAGATTCACCGCAGAGGTCAGGTCTATCGCCTCCTTAGACCAGTCCGTGGCCACCGTGGCGTTCCAGTCGAACGTCCTCAACGCCAACCTCCGATCGTCCCTAGCCAAGAAGCCCCCGCATGACTTCGCCGACCTCCTCCTGAGGTGCGAGAAGTACATCCGAGCAAAGGAGGCTGAAGCCCTTCCGAGCTTCGGAGGGCCCTCCACAGGGTCGAAGAGGAAGGCGACGGGGGAAGAAGGGTCCAAGAAAGCTCAGAAGGACAATGGCGGCCAGCGCCGCCCTCCCCCCAGGTTCGAGAAGTTCACTCCCCTCACCACTAATGTCTCTACTATCCTAATGGAGGTGGAGAAGGAGGGGGTCATCCCTCCAGCGCCGAGGATGCACACCCCAGCGAAGAGGAGGAACAAAGATAAGTGGTGTCGTTACCACCGAGACCACGGCCACGACACGAACGATTGCCGGGCTTTGAGAGATGAGATTGAAGCCCTCATCCGGAGGGGACAGTTGGCCAAGTTCGTGAAGACTAACGACCGGACGGATCGTAGCTCTCCTCCGCCTCTGGGGGCTAACAAGCGCTCCGAGCGGCGCGAGGAAACACCTGGGCTCGAGGAGGAACGGGTTCTGCACCTGATCCACGGAGGCCCCATGGGGGGCTCCTCTAATTCCTCCCGGAAGGCCTTCGTCCGAGAGGTCAACTCGGTCCACAGTGCCCCTCCCCCAAAAGGTCTCGGCGTCCCTGTGTCTTTCTCCGATGCCGACCTCGAAGGGGTCCGAACCCCACACTGTGATGCCCTCGTCATCGACCTCCGCATGGCCAACTTCAAGGTGCAGAGGATTTTAGTAGACAATGGGAGTTCGGTCAATATCCTCTTCCTCTCGGCCTTCCGAGGCCTACAGTTATCCCGAGACCGTCTCAAGCCAGCCAGTTACACACTCCACGGGTTCACGGGGGTCCCGGTAACCGTCGAGGGGGTGATAACCCTGGACGTTACTGCGGGAAGCACCCCTACTACCCGGACCGAGCCGATGGACTTCATGGTCATCGACGTCCCGGCAGCGTATAATGTCATCCTAGGCCGACCCGGCCTAGCCGCTCTAGAAGCTGTCCCCTCGGCATACCATCTGAAAATGAAGTTCCCCACTCGGTCGGGAGTAGGGGAAGTCAGGGGAAGCCAGGAAACAGCCCGGAAGTGCTACATGACTTCCACCGGGGGACCAGTGCTCTCGCTCGAGACACTAGAAATTTCCGAGCCGAAGGCCCGGCCAACGTCCGAGCCGGCTGACGAGTTAGAAGAAGTACTCTTCTCGGACGAGGACCCGAGCCGGAAGTTCCTCATCAGCAAGTCCTTGCCGACCGCACTGTGCTCGGACCTTGTTCAATGCATCCGGGAAAACCGCGACTTGTTCGCTTGGTCGGCCGCGGAGATGCCCGGCATTTCCGAGGAGCTGCTCGTCCATCGCTTAAGTGTCGAACCGGGGTGCAAACCGGTTCAGCAGAAGAGGCGAAAGTTCGCTCCCGAGCGACAACAGGCCATCAAGGAGGAGGTTGATAAACTTCTGAAGGCCAAGTTCATACAGGAGGTAAATTACCCCGAGTGGCTGTCGAATGTTGTAATGGTCAAGAAGTCCAATGGCTCGTGGAGGATATGTATTGACTTCACCGACCTAAACAAGGCGTGTCCGAAGGATCCATTCCCTCTCCCGAACATCGACACCCTTATTGACGCCACCTCGGGCCATGAGCTCCTCAGCTTCATGGACGCCTTCTCGAGGTACAATCAAATCCGAATGTTCCCCCCGGACATTCCGAAGACCTCCTTCGTCACCGACCAAGGCCTCTACTGCTACCGGGTCATGCCGTTCGGCTTGAAGAACGCGGGCGCCACCTATCAGCGCCTCGTCAATAAGGTTTTCCAAAACCAAATAGGCCGAAATATGGAGGTGTACGTTGACGATATGCTTGTCAAGAGCGTCCGAGGCTCAGATCACGTGGCCGACCTCCAGGAGGCCTTCGGTGTGTTGAGAAGGCACAGCATGCGGCTAAACCCGAACAAGTGTGCGTTCGGGGTCTCCTCGGGAAAATTCCTCGGCTTCATGGTAAGCCAACGAGGGATCGAAGCTAATCCCGAGAAGATTAAGGCTATATTAGACATGGCCCCGCCTCGGAACATCAAGGAGGTGCAGAAGCTTACCGGTCGGCTCGCCGCTATCGGTCGGTTCCTCTCAAAGTCAGGAGAAAAATGCCTCCCCTTCTTCAAAGCACTCAGAGGGGCTAAGGGTTTTGAATGGGGCCAGCCACAACAGGAGTCGTTCGACCAACTGAAGGCATACTTGGTGAACCCCCCTCTGCTCAGTAAACCGGTCCTTGGCGAGACCCTCTTCGTCTACTTGGCTGCTTCCGAGCAGACCCTAAGTGCTGTCCTGGTAAGAGAGGAGGACCGGTCCCAAAAGCCCATCTACTACGTGAGCAAGGTGCTTCGGGACGCTGAGCTCCGCTATCCGAAGATTGAGAAAATGGCCTACGCCCTAGTCACAGCGGCGAGGAAGCTTCGGCCATACTTTCAGTCCCACTCGATCGTCGTCCTCACTGACCAACCCCTAAAGCAGATCCTCTACAAGCCCGAGACCTCGGGCTGACTGATGAAGTGGTCCATAGAGCTGAGCTAGCATGACATCACTTACCAGCCTCGGACAGCGATTAAGGAACAGGCGCTCGCCGACTTCATCGTGGAGTCCACAATCCCTGAGGTCGAACACATTCTAAATGGACCCCCCATTTGGACAGTCTTCGTGGACGGGTCCTCTTGTAATGAAGGAAGCGGCGCTGGCATCATTTTGAATGGCCCTGACGACTTCGTCCTCCAATACGTGATCCGTATGAACTTCAAGGCCTCGAACAACGAGGCGGAGTACGAAGCACTCATCGCTGGTCTCGGACTTGCACGAAGTGCTGGGGCGCAGCGCCTCCGAATCCACAGCGATTCCCAGCTCGTCGTGAACCAAGTCTTGGGCGAGTACGAAGCTCGAGATGAGCGGATGGCAAAGTACCTTGCTAGGGTTCGGGATCTCATGGACCGGTTCGAGGAGGCGCTCATCCAGCGGGTCCCTCGGGAAGAAAACTCACAGGCCGATGCCCTCTCCAAATTGGCCTCGTCCTCACTTCAAGGTCTCGAACAGACCGTGCTGATCGAAGTCCTCTCTAAGCCGAGCATCGAAGACGAGACGCCTGCCTCGGCGGAGTCGTTGCCAGTCATGCTACAAGACAATTGGATGAAGCCATTGGTAGAATTCTTAAGGGATGGAGTTCTGCCCTCGGATTCCAAAGAGGCTCGCCGAATCAGGACCCGGGCCGAGCGGTATGTCTTGATCGAGGGTATCCTATACAAACGCTCTTTCTCTCAAATAGACGGCCAACCGTACCTAAGGTGCCTCTCTCCGGATCAAGCCGAATATGCCCTACAAGAACTCCACGAAGGCATCGGAGGGGCGCACTCGGGGTTTAGGTCCTTGGCCCGAAAAGCTTTGAATTATGGGTACTTCTGGCCGACCCTCCTTCAAGATGCCGAACGACACGTTCGGCAATGCAGCTCCTGTCAGAGACACTCTAGCATCCGACGCCTCCCTCAGGCCAACCTCGCCTCCCTATCAAGTCCCATCCCCTTCGCAATGTGGGGCATGGACTTACTAGGGCCCTTCCCTCCGGCTCCGGGTCAGTTCAGGTTCTTGGTCGTAGCCATTGACTACTTCTCGAAGTGGGTCGAGGCCGAGCCCCTCACCACTATAACCGAGAACAAAGTGGTACAGTTCTTCTGGAAGAGCATCATATGCAGGTTTGGCGTCCCCCGAATCCTTGTAACGGACAACGGGACTCAGTTCACCGGCTCGGCATTCCGAGCTCTGTGCGACGACCTTGCCATCCAGCAGTGCTTCTCGTCCGTCTCCCACCCTCAGTCGAACGGACAAGCAGAAAATGCAAATCGGCAGATCCTCGCAGGCATCAAGAAAAGGTTGGACAAAAGTTCCAGGGGCTTATGGGTCGACCAACTCCCCAACGTCCTATGGAACTACCGCACGAGCAAGCGGACCCCAACAGGCGAGTCCCCTTTCAACCTCACCTATGGGTCCGAGGCCGTGATACCTCTCGAGGTCGGGATACCTTCCCCTTGGCTCACAGCCTATGACGAAGCACAGAATGCCAGGGACCTCAGAGCAGACTTAGACCTGATTGATGAACTGAGGGAAAGGGCGTCGATTCGGCAGCAGAGTTACCGAAGAAGAGTCGAACTAGCGTACAACAAAAGGGTCCGACCCGCCAACCTTAAGCAAGGAGATTTGGTCTTGAGGAAGCTAGCCATATCCTTCCCCAGTCAGAAGAGCAAGCTGGCTCCGAACTGGGAAGGGCCGTACAGGATCACAAAGGTGGTTCGGCCCGGAACATATCGCCTCGAAAACCTAGAGGGCAGAGAGCTTCCGAGGACCTGGAATGCCGACCACCTCCTAAAATACTAAGAAAGCGCTCCGGCGCCACTCTAAGTATCATGGAGTATCGAGCCATTCCAGTCCTCCGACTTGTAACCCATTTTTCATAAATTGTACTATGTAAAACGGTTCGCTGTCAATTATCAATAAAGAAAGCTCTATTGTGTTTGTGAATTCGCATGTTTCTCTCCCCTCTTATCACCTGCTTTTTAAATTGTGATTTCAACCAATGGTTCGGAGTCCACGTTCGGCTCGACCTCATCCCCTCGGCTCGTCTCCGGACGGAACAGGGGTAGACCGTCGTTCCGAACTGCTCCCATAACCGTTGAACTACAACGATGGTTCGGAGTCCAACACTCGGCTCGACTTTACCTCCTCGGCTCGTCTCCGGACGAGCCAGGGGTAGATCGCCATTTGGAATTGCTCCCACAACCGTTGAACTACAACGATGGTTTGGAGTCCAACACTCGGCTCGACTTTACCCCCTCGGCTCGCCTCCGGACGAACTAGGGGTAGATCGCCGTTCGGAATTGCTCCCACAGCTGTTGAACTTCACCAATGGTTCGGAGTCCAACACTCGGCTCGACTTTACCTCCTCGGCCTGTCTCCGGACGAACCAGGGGTAGATCGCCGTTCGGAATTGCTCCCACAGCCATTGAACTACACCGATGGTTCGGAGTCCAACACTCGGCTCGACTTTACCTCCTCGGCTCGTCTCCAGACGAACCAGGGGTAGATCACCGTTCGGAATTGCTCCCACAGCCGTTGAACTACACCGATGGTTCGGAGTCCAACACTCGGCTCGACTTTACCTCCTCGGCTCGTCTCCAGACGAACCAGGGGTAGATCGCCGTTCGGAATTGCTCCCACAACCGTCGAACTACAAAAATGGTCCCGGGGTCCAGCACTTGGCCCCCAGCCCGTTCAAGCTTCTCCATAAGATCGATGCCGAAGACCGAAGCCCCACGTCTCCGGTCGGCCACCGAGCAAGTGCCTTCCCGAGCTCGCAAACGGAGAAAACTCACTTTCTCCTCAACTTTCGTGCATGATCTCGATCAGACGGCTCAGATCTGGCCACCTGCGCTAAACGACAAGATAGTGTTTTCTTGGGAACTGAGCTGCCTCGAGATTCGTGCCAACACCCAATGGCTCTGATCTTGCCACCGACGCTAAACGCCAAGATAGCACTTTCTAAGGGACAGAGCCGCCTAGGAACTCGTGCCGTACCCTGTCAAAGTCGCTAAACGACAAAACACTGTACTCATGGGAACCCATTCGGTTCAAATACTCTCGCCGACGGAACTAACACACTCGGTTCAAGGACCTCGGCACGACCAACACAGTTATAAGCAAGACAAATATGCAGAGCAATGAAAGATATTTTATCAAACAATCAGACCTTAGTACAAAACACATGGTTACAAAGTGTTTGGAAACAAAATACACGACGCCGACTCACTACACTTAGCCCTCATATGGAAAAATCTTCACTGGACTGTTCGGCCGACTGTTCGTCCTCCTCGGCTGGTAGCTCCCCTGCACCGTTTCGGAGCTTCGCTACCACAGTCTGCAAGTGTCGAATCTCCGAGAGCAAATCATCCTGCTCGGCCATAATCTTCGACTGGCTGTGCCGAATACACTTGACCCAAAGGGCGTTGCTGAACGCGGTTTGCGAGTCCTCGTCCCCTTCTGCAGGGTTCAGCTCGGCAATCCTATTCTCCAGACGTTGGATCTCGGCTTCCCGAAGGTCGAGGACGGACAAAAGGTGAGCCCGCTCACCTTCAGCTCGGCGTAACTCCAGCTCGACGCTCCTAGGACTCAGAGCCGCCGTCCCAGAAGAGGCTTCGGATTCAGAGTCATCATCCGAGCCATACAGATCAGCATATGAATTGGACGCCTCGAGCTAAAAAAAAGGGGGGGAAAACAAATAACAAAGTTTCAATACACTGCCGAAGTCCAACACTTGAAAATTTTCCAAAAAGATTCGCATTCAGACATAATAGTGTTACAGACGGCCGAACCGACCCTACAATTAGGTTTTTACAACAACCAACAAAAATGGAAAACGACATGATTAGGGCCTCTTCGGAAGGGGAATGCTTCGGTTTAGGGAAACGCGAGGACGACGAGGCCTGCCCTCCGAGCTCGACCCTAAACCAACGAAGCGCGACCCCCCTTCGCTGCTGGTCCTAACCGCGGCGCCGACCGAAACCCCGCTCGACGAAACGGCCGCACTACTCTGAGCATCAGCTGGACTCCGTCTGACCGAGGGCAAGCTTGTCGCAAGTTCGTAAAATGTAATCCCTCTCTCGCTCTCTTCGCGAGTACACGATGTGCTCCGGACGTTGGCTCTCTCGGGCAAGGGCTTGAGCGACGCGACCTCCTCCTCCAGTTCGATGATTCTATCCCTCAAGGCGTCGTCATTCGCCAACTTCTTCGGTCGAGGGGCCCTCGACCAGCCCGAGGCATTGGCACTGTCGGTCGCAAGCCGTCGGTAATGGGTGACCTCGATCCCCCTATCTATCGTGATCCTTCTGAGCCTGTCGACTTCGGCCAATAGCCTCTTGCGCTCGGTCGACGCTTTCTCCAGCTCGGAAGTCAGCTTCTCTCCCTCCACCGAGCGTCCTTTCTCCGCTAACTCCAAGTATTGGACCTCAGCCAAAAGGTCGTCATTCTTCTGCTCGGCGGCAGTAAGCTCCCCACGGAGCCGCTCGACTTCCCCTCTGGGACAAGGAGCTTGGGGGTACTTCCGCAGTTGCCACAGCTCGCGACAGTACCTCCGTAGAGCTGCCCTCGTCTCTTCCAGTTGGCCGAGCAGGAGAAACCGTCTCTGTCGGCTGTCCGAGAGCTCACGCTTCGTTTTGGCCAGCTCCTTCCGAAGGTAGACAACCTCCGTGATCGGACCGAACTTCACCTGAAAAGCAGAGATAAATCCGATGGGACAATACACGGAAACATCTACAACTAGTTACGCACAAATCTGAGGCTCAACACAAATCCGAGGCTCAAAATCGAGGTGAAAGTTTTACACAAGCGGTGGCCAGTCCGCAATGAGGCTTACAAAAAGAAACAAAACAACAAAAGACTAAAAGAAGACAACCGAGTCAGGCGTCGACCTTTTTGCCGTTCGGGTCCATCGACCCCCCGGTCTTGTCCTCGCCATCACCCTCGCCTCCGCCTTCGCTCCAACTCTCCTCCCCGGAGTCATCCTCCTCCTCGCCCTCGGCTTCGGTCTCCCCAGGGCCTTCGACAGGTTCCGTCTCTCCCTCGGGGCCGAGCAGACCCTTGGTAATCCCTTCCTCCCCTTCCACAGGGTCGTAAAAATGGTAGGAGGACGTGTCGAAGCCCGGGTTCTTGGCGGCTACGTGGAGCAGGGCTCGACCGTAGGCATCCTCCATGTTCTGGATCATGTGCTGCGCGGCCTCCTCCTGCACGGCCTTCCTCACCTTCTTCACCTTCTTCAGGTGTTTGGCCTTGATCTTCTCGGCCCTCTTCCGAGCTGTCTCCGCTTCCGACCGAGCCTTGGCCAGCGCCTCCTTCAGCTCGGCAACCTCTTTCTCCGCTCCCGACCGAGCGTTGGCCAGTTCCTCCTTCAGCTCGGTTGCCTCCTTCTCAAGCTTGGCTGCCGTGTCCTTCGACAGCTGAATGGCGTCGGCCAGCTGCTTCTCCAGGCCCCCCACTGCAGCAGCCCTCTTCGTCGAGAGAAGCTGCTCGGCATCAAGCTGCTGTGCGACCTTGACGCGCTCCGCCCTCTCCCGCTCGTTCTCCCGCTCCTTGTTAGCCAACTCCTCGACCAGGAAGTTGAAGTGGCAGAGAGTCTGAAAGAGAACAACACATTAAAATCCGAACCCAAGGACTTGGAAATTCATCTAAGAAAGAAATCTTAATAAGGGGGAACTCAGCCTACTTACCGACATGGTATTCCGAGCAATCTGCAACACGGCGTCCCCTGCCATCCCGGCCTTCAGGGTCGCTCGGTCCTTCGGGGTCGGCAGGTGCCTCACCGCTTCCATGCAGATGTTGCCGTCGCCCAAGAAGCCGTCGATGTTCATCACCTGCCAGTCAGGGACGAAGATCTGCTTGTGACGCTCGGTCAAAATCGTCTCTGCCTCGGCAGTAAGAGGCGCAACCGGGAGGGATAACACCTCCTTCACGCCGAACGCGCTGCTCGACGAACCGGGAGCATCCCCCTTTGGGGGCGGTGTCGGCACATCCGTGGCCGGAGAGTCGAGGATCGGTGCATCCGTGGCTAGAGGGTCGAGGACCATGACTTCCCCCTCCGCGAGGACCATGACCTTCGGCTGATCGGCAACCTTCGCCACCGAAGGCTTCTTCGTGGCTCGGCTGTCCTGAGGCGCCGCCGAAGGCCTCTTCTTCTTCGCCTCCTGCTCCGACCTGCCCTTCGCCACCAGAGCTTTGTAATCCAGCTTCATCGTCTCTGCAAAAGCCGAACGAAAAAACTTAGAAAAGTTTTCGTGAACCACAAACAAAGAGTATAAATACCAGGAGCATACTAGGGTCGATCGGACTGAGACCCCCGCAGAACAGATCCTCCTCGGTGATATCCTTCCAACTTAGCGCTGGCAGGGCGAGGAGCTTCTTCTGAACTTCTGCCTCCTCATCACTCAGCGGCGCCTCCCTCTTGGTCCGCTTGGGCAGACCCTCCTTTGCCCAAACAGTCGGTATCACCCACGGCGCAGGGGCTCGGATAATAAAATACTTCTCCTTCCAATGTTTGATCGAGTCCGGATTCTCGATCAGCTTCACGCCCGTCCGGGGCAAAAGAAAGAACCTTTGCTCGTCTCGCCTCGGCTGACAGGGTCGGTAGAGGCTCCGGAAGAGGAACATAGTCGGCTTGCCGCCGACCTCTTGGCATCGGAGGACGAATGCCGTGACATGCCTCCATGTGTTCGGCATCAGCTGGGTGGGGCTCAACCCGTACCATGTCAACACATCCACAACGAACGGGTGGAGGGGAAACCGGAGTCCGGCAATTAGGGAGTCGACCGGAAAGACGCACACGTCCGACGAGGACTTTGTGTTGGCTCGGAAACCCGGCCCAGGGAGGAGCAGTCCGTAGTCGGTGGGGATCCGGAAACCCTCTCGGATCAGACAAAGATCTGTCTCGGTAAGAGACGAGATCCTATGATCCACCTCGGACAGCTCCCTCGGCTCGTTCTCCTCCACCAGCTTAGCCGTACCTTGGGTGACTCTCTCCAAGGTATCTTCGGCATAGTCCCGGACGCCTCCCACGCTCGACAGAGAAATGGGCTGCCGACCGAACGCTCCCGCCGTCTTCGGCGTCTCCACGATCGTGACCACGGCCTTGCCCTCCCGGGACACCGCCGCTACCTCCTTGGGCGGCTCAGCCACTTCGCCCTCTCTGTCCGGACGGACGACATTCTGATGCTCTGCTCCACTACCTCCTTCCCTTTATCCCCTCGGCCAATGGCTTGCTCCGAGGCGGGGGTCTCATCCGTGATCTTAACCATTTTTTCTAAGAGAGAAGGGAAAGAGACTGACCTTGAAGTGATATGTACGGTCGGAAAGTTCACCGGAGGCAAGGAACGCTACCGCGACAGCTAGCACCACCACCAGAGAGCTGAAAACTTCGAAGGCAAAGTGAGAACTGAAGAGAGAGAGTAAAAGTAAAAAGTGAAACTTGATCCAAGGGGGGGTAAAGATTTATAGTAAAATGGAACGTCCCTTGGACTTCCAAATGAAAGTTCGCGACTTTTGGGCTGCTCTCGAAACGTCGCGAAGGCCCATCACCACTGCCTTCCTCACCAAGTCAGCTAGTTCGGCGCAATGGGATCGGAATCCGAGCAAGTGCCTTCCCGAGCCTGCAAACGGGGAAAACTTACTTTCATCCAACGGTTCGGGTTGCACCACACCGCTCGGACGATTGGACCCTCGGACGCCCCACCTATGTCTAAAGGAACCTGGAAAAATTTTGATTCAAAGTTTTAAGGCACCGCCCTCGGCGAGCACCCCCCAGGTCCCGTGTCTCGGTCGGTATTCCGCCGACCCACGGGCCCCGGTCGAAAGAAAATCAACACTCGGAGATCGGGAGAAGCAAACCATTCCGAGCCAGTCGATTGCAACTGCAAAGGTTCGGCATGCTCCGGCAACCGCGCCTTCACAGTTGCAAACAACTTGCCCGGAACGCCCTTCATTTCTTCTGGAAGAACGACCGCTCGTCCTTCCGACGAACTCACCCCTCGGACTCGGACATGGATGACCACCTCTCCCACAAAGATCTCTGCCGACCCTGACACCCGCTGCGGAGCAAACAGAGTAGGCAGAAGATCTTGGTGGGAGAACGACCACCCGTCCCTCCGAAGCAGCTCACACCCCGGGTCCGGACTACGGTCGTCACCACTACTGCCTCATTCTCTCCCGCTCCTGACATCCCCTTCGGAACCGTGAGGAAGGGGAGAAGAACAAGGCAACAGGGCAACCACCCGTCCTTCCGAAGTAACTCATCCCTCGGGTCCGAACTATAGTCGCCACCACTACTGCCTCGTTCCACCCCGCTCCTGACATCCACTTTGTGGCCGTCAGGAACGGGAGAAGAAAAAGGCAAAAGAGCGACAACCCCCTCGGACCTCGAAAGAGAAGTTACCCCAGACAGACACTTCCGAGGTCTGAAACTCTATGTTGATTGCGACTGAAATGATAAAGGAAAGTGGAGTACTTATAGCCTAACCTCCAAGACCTAGCCATTATGATCCTCGTAAGTTGAAACGCCACACATTAATTGAAGAGATCAACATTAATGACCATTGGGAAGGTAAAACGCCACATCGGTCTGGGAACGCCATTAATATCCTTGGAAATGGGGCCGTAAAGAGGTCTGATTCTTTGCTATATCTCGGAACGCCATTTCATGCCTCCGGTCGGCGACCGAGCAAGTGCCTTCCCGAGCTCGCAAATGGGGAAAACTCACTTTCCCCTCAAGAATCGCGCCTGATCTCGATCAGACGGCCCAGATCTCGCCGAGGACACTAAACGACAAGATAGTGTTTTCTTGAGAAATGTGCCTGTCTCGAGATGCGCGTCACCATCCGACGGTTCAGAGCACGCCACGTCGCTCAGCCTGCCGAGACCCCCTGCCTCCGGTCGGCGACCGAGCGAGTGCCTTCCCGAGCTCGCAAATGGGGAAAACTCACTTTCCCCTCAAGAATCGCGCCTGATCTCGATCAGACGGCCCAGATCTCGCCGAGGACACTAAACGACAAGATAGTGTTTTCTTGAGAAATGTGCCCGTCTCGAGATGCGCGTCGCCATCCGATGGTTCAGAGCACGCCACGTCGCTAGGCCTGCCGAGACCCTCAGTCTCCGGTCGGCTACCGAGCAAGTGCCTTTCCGAGCTCGTAAACGGAGAAAAAAGACACCGAGCTACTACGACCGTTGGATCTCTCGGAAATTCGTGCTTCTAATGATGAACGGCCCAGATTGCGCCACGTGCGCTAAAAGACAAGATAGTGTTTTCTTGGGAAGCGCGCCATCATCCGACGGCTCAGATTGAGCCACGTCGCTTGGTCTGCCGAACCCCCTACCTCCGGTCAGCAGCCGAGCAAGTGCCTTTCCGAGCTCGTAAACGGAGAAAAAAGCTGCTGAGCGATAACAGCCGTCAGATCCTTCCGAAATTTGTGCTCGTCCATAATCAACGGTTTAGATCGAGCCACGTCATTAATCGGTATTTAAATCGTTTTTTATTTATTTAAATCGTTTTATTTATTTAAAAATTGCGAAAAAATTGCTAAAAATTCGGGAAAATTAGCTAAAAATCCTGGAAAATAATTGGAAATTCGGGGGCACATTCTCGAACCCCTGAACGAACAATTATTACCTAGAATGTACCGCTAAGACCCCCAAACGATTAGCAAATACATCGCAAAATTAAATAAATAATCCGAGAAAAATAGATGAAAGACGCCAAATACTCGATATGGCTGGGAAACAACACATGGCATCAAAAAATTACCTCACTACCCCCTTCGAGATTCTAAATCCTCCATATGGACTCCGATACAACTCCGCTAGCCACCAAAACAGTCAAACTACTCCTCAAAGGCTGATCACACTCAGTCTTTAGGAGTGGGGGGCTCGTGATATGGCTAAAAATGGGGTTAAATCGGAACCGTCCAGATTGGGCACGAATCTTGATGCTCGGGGGTAAAATGGTAATTTCACATACAAGTGGGTCCAAGGCTGGTACTGAATCTCCTTCTCACGGACCCAATAAGCCGCGAACGGATCCACACCCATTGGGTACGGGTCCCAACCCGAGGCGAACCCAAACCAACGAGAGACAAATTAGGATCCCTGATTTGGCCAAATCGACGGCCCTGATTTGCTCCCGCCGGGAATCAAGGAAAGATTTCCTAAACAGACTGAGGATTTTGCTCCCGGCTGTTACACAGGAAATCAGACCCTTAAACGGCTCCCCTGGCGACTATAAATACAACCCCTCTGCCTCCATGACCAGGTTAATCACTTTTTCACCACTTAAGCTCTTTTCTTAATCTTTCCTGATTACTGACAAGAGCGTCGGAGGGTACGTCGCCGGAATCAACCCCGGTGTTTCGCACTTCCTTGTAGGTCGCGGCAGGAGCAAGAAGGCTGAGTCAACTGTTCAGGTTTTTCTCGGACTCACAAATTCTATCTGTTTACCCCCACACCGAAATCAGCGGTAACAATAATAATAATAAATGATAAATCAGGGTTTAAGGGAAATGACATAGTACTGGGTAATATGGGTAAGTGTACTCGGAAGGGGGCCCGTGTTTCCCATTACTTGATGCCATGATTTTGTGATTACATGATTCATGCCTGTTATTACTACCTAATTATATGATGTCATGACTTCATGATTACATGATTCATGTCTGTTACTAGTATATGACTATATGATGCCATAATTTCGTGATTACATGATTTATGTCTGTTACTAGTATATGACTATATGGTGCCATAATTTCGTGATTACATGATTCATGCATGTTACTAGTATATGACTATATGATGCTATGAATTCATGATTACATGATCCATGCCTGTTCTTGATTACATGATTCGTGCCTGTTCTGGTTATACGAAACCTGAGTACACAGCCCTATAGAATCTCCCACTAGGTCTAAACGTAACTTGTTTATATGTAGCAACCATGTGATAAATAATTGGGACGCATGAAGTGCTACCTAGATAGAATTAAACAATAGACTTAAGTTTCATATGTTACTTGTACACACTTGACACCTGTCTCGCATGTTACTTGATACTTGATACAAATTACATGCTCACTTGTTACTTGTTACCTGATCCTGCTACTTGATTCGTATTACTTACTTGCTAGTCTCCTTGAACTTGATTACTTGTTGTATCCCTACTATATCATGTTGTATACTCTTGATTCCAAATCTCTGCTTTCTTACACTTGTTCTCATACCCGTTGCTTGTACTGCTTGCGACCTGTAACTTGCACTAACGGGCATCTATCTCTTGTTTCTCTATTTTTCTTCCATATGATAAAATACAAGTTTTGAAGATCAACTACATGCAGGAGTTGGTGAGCAAACATTTTAAGCTTCGCCGGGATGAGTCATGCTTTAGTTATTTGTGCTTTGAGTTTATTTATTACTTGTTGCTACTTAAACTTGTAATGAGCTTGTTGTCTCGAAGTTTTACTTTTGATCCAGATCTTATATTTATTTGAGGATTATGTATTGTTTTTCAAAGAATTTTGTTGATTATGAGTTTTGTTTCATGCATGCGTGGTTGTATATTCTTCTATATTCCTGTTATGCTGTTGAGACGATCCTTACAGCTTATGAATGATGAAAATTATTCGTTGGGCTTTTTCACGCACTCGTATTCCGTATTCTTTTGGAAAGCAGGGTGTGACATAGGACCTAATGGATATTAGGGTTTTCCCAACTCTCCGTTGCACTCGTCTTTACACTAGACCAGAACTTGCAGTCGAGATGATGTTACCACTCCAAACCTCTTCAAATGTTATTACAGACATAAAGGCACTCATGCCGAAGACAATAGAACTCCAAAGAGTTCACTCACATGGTAGCCCTTAAGTCCCCTATCAGCATTAAACGAACCTAGGATCTGGCCAGGCATGAAGACGCCATGCATCCCCCTGACAGGCGAACACAACACCCACTAGTGCTTGTCCTTACATTCAACAACGACTCGAACAAATCCTATAACATCACGAACCCAAGTTAATAATGCTAATCCCCTCTAGGACCAAGATTAAGAATTAAGGTTAATTACGTGATTACTAGCCTTTTTTACTTGATCATCTGATTATCTGAATTCCAAAACTCTAATCAATCTTTAATCCTTTTTCATTGTCCCATTATGAACTATTAGGCGAGTCTAGGTCTAATTCATTTTATTCAATACTCTTAGTTAGGCGATCTATCAACTTTCATGTCCTAACTTAGTAAACAACTTTTGTTATTATGAACAACTAGTTAAGTTCTACATGTAGACTCTTTTATAGTTAATTACTTTTTTCATTATTAGGATCTAACCCATCCCACAATAGGGCTCAACCTAGCCCTCAAAATCCAGCTCAAGGGTTGGCCTGTCTCGGCCCACACTTGGCCCGAACCAAGGACGAACCGACTTTGTCGTTCGCCGCAACCGCCATTTATGCTTGGAGTTAGATCGCAACCTCGGCCTGACCCAAACACGTTGCTTCCGCTATCCTCATGCTCCACGGTCCTCGACAAGTGGTAGCATCAAACACAACGATGAAATCCTTACATAAACGGCGAGCACGTCGGCGCACGAGTCGTCGCCTCCCACACGTTCGAGGCGACACGGGTTCCTATTCTACCTGTCTAGATAAACCAACATGACTTACTCCTAGAGTCTCAATACTCAACCAATGTAGCCCAACATGGGTACACAACCCTAGGAATGAATTCTACACCATGGATACTCAAAAAGAGTTCTAAAAAGCTCTAAAAATGGAAAATCACATTTCCAAACAGCAAGCATACAATTGGCGTGCCAAAACGGGGTCGCTCCCGGTCCCGTTTCATTGAAGAAACACGATCGGGTGCTCCCCATACTTCTACTTAAAGTAGACAGCAAGCACAAGTAGAAAATGGGCATGAATTTCATCCCAAAGTGATCAACATCAATACATAAACACCTATCACAATTTTTACTTCAAAACAGTGAATAAACATGTCTATATTGTAGATCTACAAGCACACATGAGCTGCTCATAACATGAAACTTTAGATAATTTAAGTCCTAACTCATTCTCACATCCATAACATGATTTATAATCCACAACAGCAACTTAAAACTTAGATTCTACAAGTTCAAACTCAATCTCATAGGCATAGTGCAAACAGTGAGCTTTAAGAATCTGTGTGTTTCTGTTGTCACTTGTAAAATGCATTATAATTCGTGTATTGATCCAAATTATGAGCTATTAGACAATACATAAATATCTGTGTCTACTACAACTTTCTAGTAACATACTTCTTCAGGTTAAGTCGTTTAAGTGGTCAAATAAGTCATTTTTTAACATGCATGTAAAAATTTTCAGAACAGAGCAACAATTAACCATTGCTAACAAAAATTACTTTTAAAATATCAAATGATCTTTAAACTTCATAAAATTTGAAACATAAGTCCTTCATACATGGTAACAAAACATATTTAAATATTAAGTGATTCTACTAATTTCTTTTCATGTTATGATTTCTTGAAGATTAACTGAAAACAGAACGGATCATCTTCACTCTGTCTTTTCTTTTCAGAACTGCCAATGGTTTCGAGTTTTATAAAAATAGCAAAAGATGTCCAAAAATTATAAAATTTTATATTTAAGCATTTAACACATACTAGAAGAACATACAAAAAAATTTGTAATATATCTTAAGTGGTTACAGAGTTATGAGCTTTGGAAAATCATAGTCAGAACATAAGCTAAGTCTGTGTTTAGTAGAGTCAGAGTTCAAGTTCGTATTTAATTAAAATAGCAAATAGATTCCAAAAATTATGAAATTTGGAAGAAAGGTGTATAACATGCATAAGAATCTAATTTTAAAATTTTAACTTCAAACTCCAAGTAATTTTTGAGTTATAGCATCCAGACCAAACACACTTTTCTGTTTACCTCTTTACTGGGTTTTTATCTAGTCTTCCACTAATAAACTAGCATTCAACGAATTTCTACTATTTGATTACACATTTCATGACTTGTCATGCTGTCAAGACTACATCACAATTTTACCATACAAAATTAAACACTACAAAGGTTTAGAAACACCCACCTTAAAATTGTAGACAAGAACACCTTTAAGCTCCACCTAGTTTGCTCTTCTCCTCCTTGCTCCTTGCTCTTGCCCTTCTTGCTCCTAGCCCTTGGATCTCATTTTCCTTGACTCCTCCTCCTTCTCTAGTCAGTAGCTTAGTGTAGAAATGAAATGGTTGAAGTAGGTTAAGGTGTAGGCAAAATATTTAAGTGTAGGAGAATGAGGAAAAATGAGCTAGAGCAAAAGAGAGGGGATTAAATAGAAGAGACTTCATGATGGAGGAGAGGGTTGAGTGTGAGAGTGAACAAAGATGCTTAGGATTTTAAAGATGCTCTTGGAAACTCTCACACCTATCATGATAACCATTCAAAAATCAAAACCCTAGTTCTCTTCCCTCTAAGACCATGGTTTTGCAATATTATATTTATATGTGTAAATAGTGTAGTGTGCAGTATACTATATATATATGTATGATGTGCACATGACATGTTAAGCTCATAGAATCAGTTGATCATGGCTAGTGCCCAAATATCCAACCATTTTGAGTTTGGTTGACTCAAACATATACTCAAGTTGGTGCACAACAAAAGTAAATTTGTACAAACAAATTGTAGCACACACAAAGATAAATTTTAAGACAAAATTTTATAAACATGAGCAATCACATTCATATATTATTATACAAATAACAGTCGACTATTTATACATTTCATCTTCAATTATAATTGAGACTATATATCTCAACTCTGGTTCTACAATTGCACATTTGTTGAGTTCGAAACATATCGAATAATAATATGTTTCAATACTTACTCAATTAAAATTGAGAAAAATCTATTAATACATGCAACTCTTAATCATACACGGATTAAAATATAAAATAGATATATACTATTTTACGGGGTCGTACATGTGAACTCTGACTGAAACCAGCCTGGGTGATGACATGGAGAAAACACTCAAACCAGGCTCGAGGGGCCTGTTTCAGGCCATATATAGAACGACGGAGATGGCAAACATGACGAGGGGGAGTGGTAATGTCACGCTCTGCTTCCCAAAAATACGGAATACGAGTACGTAATATTGGCCCAGCGAATGACTAACATCACTCATAAGCTGTTTATCCGATCAACTCAACAATATAAACAATACATAACAATTGCGCAGGCAATAATATTAATCTCATGAACAATAGTACTTGGAATTAAGTACTAAAAATATCCAATTACTATAATAGCCCAACGTCTAGAAACAAATAATAATATTCGGGACATAAGTCCAATACAATAATAAATCCAAACCAAATATTAATAAGTCTCAATACATTAAGTTGATTAAAGCAATAAGTAATTAGAAAGCAGTAGTCTTCAGACTGTTTGTTCTCCGACTCCAGCAGGCAACTGTTCTCCAAAATCTGCAATTTAATAAATTGCAGGAAGAGAAAAAGAAAACAAAACATTCGTCAATACAAGTTACAGGTTGCTTGTAGTGCAGGCATAAGTACATGATAACTAATAACATGGAATAGGCATAATAACAAAATATAACAACTAGCATGGCAAGATAAACAAGTGTAAGTAGCATGTAATAAGTGTTGAGTGAACAAGTATCATGTAAATAAGAAACAAGTATCAAGTATCACGAATCAGGTATCACAAAACCAAGTAACAAGTAACAAGTGGTCAAATACAAGTAGTCAAGTATCAAGTATCATGTAATATTCGATATCAATAGGAACAATGATGAACAATATGCAATGTCGATGTTGTGTTAATCCTTAAGTCTATATTCATTTTAATCCTAACTAATGCATGTACAACTGTGTCCCATGTGTGCCGTACCATAGGTTCGATGCATACAATCAATTTCGTTTAGACTATAGTGGTAGATTTTATAGTTCATGTACTGGGTATGATGACGATAATGGTAATAACACTGGACATGTGTAATTTCTTACATGATGTCGATAACGGTAAAAACACTGGACATGTATAATTTCTTACACGATACCGATAACGGTAAAAATCATTGGCCATCATCCGAGTACAGTCTCCATATCATCAACTACTCTAGTCAATTCCTTAAATCCTGGTTTATCAATTATTTCATTAATGCAACAATACAATGTGCAAATATGAGACATAAGATGAATGATAGTAACAATAGAGAAACAATAGGATGATAACATGGAATATGGTGTACTAGATGTCCAAGGAACATGGTATACGGTATTTTACAAGTATTCAACAAGTATAACACGAATAACACATCAAACACAGATATCTCAAGATAGCATGAACATATACATCAAAAGTGGTCAACCCTAGATTAATTCATGTCATATATATCGTGAGGCAACTATGATCAAATCATCACAATAGAGACAATATCAACAAGGGTTTCACACACGAATTGTCTCTAAAACCCAACTACACTACAGACGGTATTTAGTACTTGTATATGCAAAGGAATTTAATACAAGTTACTTGCCTTATAAACGGCGAGAACGAATACCCAGAATAACAGGATAAGGATCCCGAAGCAACGAACCCACGAACACACAATAACACGTGCACAATATGTGCAATAAAGATCCAAAGCAAAATCAGCACAAAAGAACTCAGCAATAACAGCAAGAAGAGACAGGCACTGCAACAAAGAGACGACAGCAACAGTGGCAAGGGGGCGGCGGCACCAGCGGACAGTGCGAAGGGACAGAGGGCGGCGCGTCGACGGCGGGAGGTGGTCGTCGTCGATCAGAACAGGGACGCAGGGGGGCATCGATCTGGGGTTCACGGTGGGCTGAGCGGGAAGCGAAAGGGTGAGCAGTGGCCTGGTCGAGGGAGGAGGACAGGGCAGAGGGAGATGGCGACAGGGTAGGTCGCCGGAGGGGGCTGGTGGTGGTCGGAGAAGATGAACGAGAATTGGGTCTGGCGATTTAAGCAGGAAAACAAAGAGAGAAAGAGAAGGCGAGGAGAGAGAGGGGGGGGAAAGAGATTAGATGGCTAGGGTTTGAAAATTGTGCAATAATTAGGGTTTGCATTATAATTGTATTTATAGGGTACAATTAGGGTATTGGGTTAGTGGTTTAGGATCCAGCAAGAGTGGTTTTGGGTCAAGAACAAATGAAATTGGGGTTTATGGTTCAATTAAGAGATAGATGAAAATCAATAGGGTTCAAATAAAAATACCCACAATAAATAAGAGGGCAATATGATCAATAAGAATTGCTCGATAAAAAAGAACGAAAAAATTTCACGAACAAAAATTTAAATAACAAAAATTTAAATCCAAAATAATACAAATGCATTAAAATATAATTTGGGACTTGAAAATAAATTTGGAATTCGCCAATAAAATCAGATCAAGTACGAAATAAAAATAATTCGATAAATAAATTTTAATTAAATAATCAAGAAATAAAAATTAATG
The DNA here is from genome assembly GCA_017893485.1 of Hemerocallis citrina. Taxonomy (NCBI): domain Eukaryota; kingdom Viridiplantae; phylum Streptophyta; class Magnoliopsida; order Asparagales; family Asphodelaceae; genus Hemerocallis; species Hemerocallis citrina. The sequence goes on from CM030359.1 coordinate 279,902,634, forward strand.
ATCATAGTCATAAAAATAATAAAATTACATAACGAAATTGTATCCAGGTTTAACAACTTTATTAAAATAATCCAATAATAATAATATGTTTGTTTTCGAACTCAATTATAAATAGTCAATCAATAAGTCATAGAAATATATTACATTACACAATTATTCGAAATAAATATAATTATCAATAGAAAAACACTTTACTATAAAATCCAAAACGATTTTAACAAATAATGAATTTATAATATTGAAATACAGAAAATATTCAGAAAATGCGTATTTACGAGAATGGGGGTTACAGGTAAGGCCAGAAGGAGGATGCATGTGAACAGCCTCAGATAATGTGCCATGAAGAAATGCATTCTTCACATCCATCTAATATAACGACCATAGATGAACGGAGGCAACAACAAGGAGAGTACGAACTGTAGTCATCTGTGCAACTGGGACAAAATTCTCATCATAATCAATGTCATGCTCTTAAGTAAGTCCTCGGGCAACTAGACGAGTCTTGTGCCGCTTAATGGAGCCATCAGGTCGATATTTGACCTTGAAGATCCAGTTGCAGCTAACAGGCAAAACACCAATAGGCAGTGGAACAACATCTCAAACGCTTGTCTGATCAAATGTATGAAACTCCTCTGCAATTACTTCCCGCCACTCAAAAAATTGAATAGCTTCTTGATAGATTCTGGGCTCACGGGTGGAGTGTATAACAGTAAGATATGCATGAAACTGAGGTGAGTATGAGGCAAGGGTGGCAAAACCAAACTGATCAGAGGGACCAGTGGCATCATGTGTGTAACGGGCCGGTAGGATGCTTAAGGTAGAACGTGTAGACTGATGGACTGATGGTGGATGGGCAGTGTGTGGCGGTGAGATAGGTGGAGGGAGGCAAGCAGATGTGGGGATGTAGGCGGTGATGGTGCAGGATGCTGTGGGGATGCAGGTGGTATCTCTGTAAGAGGAATAATAGGTGGAATGTCATTATGAGGTGGAAAAGGAGCCAAAGGAGTGGGATCATATGAAATGCGTGAAGGTAGGACCGGTGAGATAGGTCCAACTACAGGAGAATCAAGAAAACTAGCATCCTCGGGAGAAGTCAAGTAGTAGGGAGAGTCTTCTACAAATGAGACATGTCGGAAAATATGAATACGACCCACCACAGGATCAAAACAATGATATCTTTTATGTTGTGGACTAAGACCTAGATGAACATACTTAGTAGCTCGAGCGGTGAGCTTCGTGCACTCAGTGGGAGGGAGAAGGACATAACAGGTGCTCCCAAAAGTATAGAGCATACTGTAGTTTGGCAGTGAGTATCGAAGAGCCTTATGTGGTGACGTGCCAAATAGGATAGATGAGAGAGTGATGTTAATGAGACTGACAGACGTCGCGACAGCTTCAGCCCAGAAAGAACGAGGAACAGAAGAGGATAATACAAGAGCGCGAGTCGTCTTAAGAATGTGACAATGTTTGCATTCAGCTATACTATTCTGTTCATGTGTGTAAGGGCATGATTGCTGAAAGAGTGTACCATGAGATTGAAGGATTGATCTCATAGTAGTGGAAGTGTACTCATGAGCACCGTCTGACCGAAGATTTTGATACGCACACTAAACTGAGTGTGAACCATGGTCATAAAGAATTGGTAAATGTCAGGTATCTCAGAGTGTTGGCGCATAAGAAATACCCATGTATAGCGAGTAAAGTCATCGTTGAAACTAACATAATAAAGATATCCTTTGTGAGAAGGTGTATGAGATGGTCCCCATATCAGATTGAATAAGCTGGAAAGGATGGGTGGTGTGAGAAGTGCTTTTCTGAGTAATAGGGAGTGCTATGTGTTTGGCCAAATGACAACCCTGACAATCAGACAAATGAGTAAAAGAAAAAAGACCAAGGGCACCACTGCGAGCTAAAGTCTTGAGTCGAGACTCACTAATATGTCCTAAATGTTTGTGCCATAGATCAGCATTAGAGTGCACAACACTAGAAAAATGAGGATGGGATTTATGTGCATAAAGAAAATCTAGGTGATATAGACGACCCTGTCGACTAGCACGACCAAACTTCTGACCAGTGTGAGAATTAGTAGTAGAACAACCTAAAGAATAAAATGTAATGACAAGACCACTATTGCACAAGGCACTAATGAAACTAAGGTTCATGGATAAATGAGGAACATAAAGAATATAGGGCAATGTGAGAGTGAGAGAACTAATAGACCCTGAGTGTGTAGTGAGAAGTTGTAAGTCATCGGCAGGGTGTAGGGATGGTGAGTGAGAGGAAAGTGTAGTGCTGGTGCTGAGCAGAGTATAATTACTAGTAAGATGATGTGAAGCACCAGAATCTAAAATTCAGGAAAAATTTATATCGGGAGTAATAGAGAATGCAGGGGCAGAGAGGCCAATAGTGATAGACTGACCCAAGAGCTGTAGTTCCAGCTGAGCGAGGCGATGCTGGAAATTAGCCCAATCAGCAGGAGTCGACAAGGCTGGAGACACGGTCATGGCCGAGGATATAAGGAAAGAAGTGCTGTGAGGAGGAATGAGACTGATGTCGCTATTGCATGGATCGAGATGAAGGCAGAATTGCTGCTGGTGTCGGGATCGGGAGAAGGAGCTGGATGGTGCTACCGGTGGCGGAAGGGGTGGGGCAGTGTTAAGGATGATGTTGGGAGGAAAAAGGAGGAGGCCCGAATCAGGATGATGACAACGCTTTATTTGTCTGAATCTAGCTGGAGATCGGAATGTGAGGGACCATCAGAGAAGAAAGAGTATCTGCAAATTTATTTATTTTTTCAGATTTTTTTTCGGATTCAGGTTTGGGTAAGCGGGTCGGGTTTGGGCAGAAGATTAATAGCGAAACTAACCCAAATAGATTATTTTTCTTATTTGGGTTTTCTGGTGTTCGGGGATTTGGCCGCTAAGGCTTCGGCGAAGAGGAGCAGCGGATATGCAGTGAGAGTGGAGTTTAAGATCGGTGAGGAGGATAAGGATGGGGGTGCCGACGGAGTATTATTGGGTTCTTCAAAGTTGATCCCGAACTCTGTCGACTATGGGATGGAGAGGGAGCCACCTGGAAAATGGGAGAGATGGCTGAAGTTGGGACGGGAGTCGACGGCGAGGTAGACAATGACGTCGACGATGATGGCCAAAGTTGGGTTCTGTTGTTTCTCGATGGGTTAGCTTCGTCTTCTTGTTGCGTTGTAATGATGGTGAAGATAGGGTTGAACGGGGTCGACGACGTGATTTTTTTTTTTTTTTTTTTTTTTGCTGTTGGGATTCTAGGGTTTTGATAAGAAAAGAAATTTTCTCTGGTACCAAAATAAGGTTAACAGATGGAAAATATTATTGGATTGATTATAATTGAGTACAATGACTCCTATATATAGGAGGGAACCAAATACTAAATTTATACATAACCCGATATGGGACTAAATATATGTTACAATATCTAACACTATCGATAACGCTCGCCCCCCAGCCTCTGTATTCGTGCTGAAATCTAGTAATGTTGAAATCTCCCCCTACCACCCAAGGATCCATCCACCGAACTATAATTTCTCTTAATTCATCCCACAACTCCCCCCTATGCTTAGAATCGTATGGGCCATATACTGAGGTAACCAAATGCTCCCAGTTATCACTCTGTCGTCTGATTCTAATAGTGATTGAGAAAGTACCAATAAAATCCCTAATAATGTAGACATATCGATGCCTATGGCGATCCCCCCCCCCCCCTGATAGACCTATAGCTGATTTAAATCTCCAATCAAACCCTCTAAGAGATCTTAGTCTCTCAAAATCTTCAACCCTTGGGGTTCTCTATCCTAGTCTCTTGCAAAGCACAGATAGTCAGTCGCTTATTGGCTATGGTGTTGTTAACTAATCTACTCTTAGACCCTTGCCTCATACCCCTAACATTCCAGAAGATGTGTAACATTAAAAACTGCTCTAGTTGTCTACATCTACCATCTGGTCTCGGCAGATGCCTAATCCAATACTTTATCCATTCTATTAATCACTCCTCTCAAAGTATTCACACTATGAAGTTGATCGACCCTTGTAGAACCCATGGCTAGACCGAAAAGTCTTGCGTAATATATAAGAGTATTATCTGGAATATAGTTCAAAATAGATAAATTGCAACTAGAAATACCTCCTCATGCAGACGCCGGTTCTTTTGCTTTAGCTGCAGCCCTGATTAAATCATCCTCACTAGGCCCTTGCCAGCCCCATTTTTCAATTTGTCTTTTACTCTTTCTCTGAATTCAACTATTTTTTTGTTAACACTATCTCCTCCCCCGACTTCCCCACTTGCATCTCCCCCTTGTTAGTATCGGAATCTGAACTAGAAGATCATCGCCTACTCCATCCAATGCTTCAATTCTCGCACCTCTTCCATCACTTGAATTTCCTCTCTTAGATCCATCATCCTCTATAAGAACATCTACCGACCTCTCTAGCTGTCTACCATCCTGATCTGAGGTTAATAACTTTTCACTACCGCCAACCTCCCAGTTATATTTACTCACGCCTAAGTCAGTAGCTTCCCTTTGAAATATCAGATCCGAAAATCTTCTCCCTAACTCGATAATGGGCCATTTGTGTTCCAAAGGAAGGCCCACACCCCATAACACCGAATTTTTTCCCAAAACGACCCTTTTTTGTAAAGTTTTTCCCAAACCGCCCTACTTTTTTTTAATTTCCCAAAGCACCCCACTCAGTCTTTGAAAGACTGAGTCTAGTTAAAAGTAGCTCGGTCTTTCAAAGACCGAGTCTTGCACTTTGAAAAATCGAAGAGCAAGACTCGGTCTTTGAAAGACCGAGCTACTTTTAACTATACTCGGTCTTTGAAAGACCGAGTCTTGCACTTTGAAAAATCCAAGAGTAAGACTCGGTCTTTGAAAGACCGCGCTAGTTTGTACTAGACTCGGTCTTTCAAAGACCAAGTCTTGCAGTTTGGGGGTTTGAATATCGCAGATCTCCTTTCTTCTTCTTCTCGATTTATTAAATACTTCGACTTTTTTTTCTTCTTCTCTCTGTCCCCCAATGAACCCATCGCCCCCTAGCCAATTTTGTGGTCGATTACCACTTTAATCGATCGATACATTCCCCAAAACCAATTAATCTCTCATCGATTTTCGATTTTCCCCATCCTTATTCCCCAAATTTGATTATTTCTTTAAACCCTAAATCCCGAATACCCAATTTCGTAGACCTAGTTTAATTTCGTCTTCGTCTTTGGAAGATCTTGGTTGAAGGATCTTGCTCTTCTCTACCTTGTCAGTAGCTCGCTTTGGAATCTCCTACTTGAAAGGTATATTTCTGAAGCTTTTGATAAGCAAATATTGTGTTAGTATTGATGCTATTGTGAAGTTGCTGAGTTGAATTTGACTTATTGTTGACAATGTAGAGTAGCTATTGTTGTTATTTTTAGTTTTAATTTTGTTGAAAAAGAAAGAGTTGAAAGAGTTGAAGTTGTTGCTATCAACGACATTGTTATATAGTATTTGTTGAATTCTATATAGATTTTTGCTAAAATTAAGAAAGAGTTAAAAATTTTAGAATTTGTTGAAGTTGAATTTGTTATATAGAATTCTATATAGAATTTTGCTAAGAAAGAGTTAAAATTCTCTAATTTGCTAATATTAGAGAATCAACGGCATTGTTATATAGAATTTGTTGTTGTGGAGATGTTTCGAGATTGTTGTTGCTTTTGTTGTTGAGATGTTGTGGTTGTGGAGAAGTTTCGAGATTTTTGATGTTTTTGTTGTTGAGATGTTGTGGTTGTGAAGATATTTCGAGATTGTTGTTTTTATATCTAGGTTATGTGTAGTTAATAACATTTTTGTTGAAGTTGTAGGATTTGTATTCTATTGTAAATGGCACGCACAAGAGGTAACATGGAGGTAGGAGAAAGTAGTAGACCTCCATGTAGTGATGGACCACGTACTCGTGGTGGATGTGGTCATGGTCGTGGTCGTGCTCATACCGAGGGTACTAATGTAAGTAATTAATTGTTGATTCTAATAGAATTATATTACATTTCGGTCTATTGATGTAAATGTTATTGTTATGTAGGTTGAAGTCAATCCAAATGAGGCGGGCACTTCTTCTTCAGTCCTTTCGTCATCATATATCCCTTCTGGAGGTCCCGGACCCCTCGACTCTTCACTCCTCACTCTCCAGCCGTTGCATCGATCGCAGAATATTTGGAACAGTGAGGCTACGGAGTGCCGCTTTAGGACTGGTCATCCGCTACCTGTGCACCCACGTATACATGAGATACTAAGAGACTGTGGGTTCTACGGTATTGCCAGGATGACATCCATCAAGTGCGATCGTCCTCTGTTGGAAGCATTTCTTGAAAGATGGAGGCCCGAGACACACTCCTTTCACCTTCTAGTTGGGGAGATGACAGTCACTCTGCAGGACATTGCCATACTTACCGGGCTTCCCATCGATGGAGAGGCAGTCACAGGATCAATGGACTTTGACCCGGTTTATATAGTCGATGAGTACTTAGGGGTTGAAGTAGAAGCCGGTGCGGTTAATGGAAAATTTATCCGTTTGAAGTGGTTGAAGGACACGTTTAAAAATAAATTGAATGACGGTTCAACTACGGCGGAGGTAGAGTGCTATTGAGGGCGTACATTCTCACGCTATTCGGCACCGTCTTGTTTCCAAATTCGACAGAAAATAGCATCTCATTGATGTTCTTGCCATTAATTGCCGATCTAGGTAGGGTCAGCCATTACAGTTGGGGCAGTGCAGTACTTTTGTCACTGTATCGGAGTCTGTGTTTGTGCAGTATAGGTTCGAACCAGATGAATGGGCCTATGATTTTACTGCAGATCTGGAGTTGAGAGCGGATTCACATAGGACGGCCCGTAGTACGGATCCAATCTCAACACTGGACAGTTCTTCCCGATGATATTGACATGCTACCTCCTATCGGTGTGTACTGGATAGGCAAACTGACATGGACAGCCAACCCCAACAGGTGCTTAACATACTACCGCGATAAGCTCGATAGGTTGGCAGCTGCCTGTGTAGTGTCGTCTCCTTACACGGAGGAGCGACTGATTCGACTACTGCCTATTTGCACGTACAAGCGTGATTTGTGGCTCACGAAAGCACCGTTAATCAACTTTGGGGTTGTCGAGTTTTACTACCCCGATAGAGTGTTACGCCACTTTGGTCTTCACCAAGGGATTCCAGTTGCCGCGCCATTCAATGCCGAGATGCACAACATCACAGAAATGGGCCGTACCCCCGGTCACAATTGGGTTGCTTGCTTCTTCGAATACGTTCAGAGATGGAATGTTCACCATTTCCAAAAAATCATCGGTGACATTCCAACGTTTGACCTCTCAGTGCATGGGATGTACATGGCTTGGTACGAGAGAGTCACTAGACGTTTCATCTCTTCAACGTTGCAGACTCCTGCTGGAGTGGTAGTCCCGATCCGTCGATCAGGGACCGAATCAGTAGATCAACATTCCGTTAAGTTGCCGATGTACCAACCAAAGGGATCCACTGTTCGGAATTTTGTAAGTTTAAAGTTTCGTTTTAAATTGTTAAAGTTTATATATAAATTTGTTTTCATATATATATGTGTATTTGTAAGTAACCTAATCATTCAACCTTTTATGTTTCTCAGTTGATCCAGACTTGGTCCCTTGTAAAGAAATGTGCAACTATGTTGAATAGCAACATCGCCGATCAGGCAAAGGATACCGTATGGGAGATGTTATCTTGTTGCCGTGTATAAGCTGATCTTGTGGGGGAGGGTGCAACATTAGATGCAATACTAAGGACTCCAACACATCGAACGAGCGGCCGTTCTGGTGTACAACGAAAGAGAGTTGTTCGAAGGCCACCACCTCAACCTCAAAGTGATTCAGAACACGAAGAACAAGCAGGGCCTGAGATTGAAGCGGATGATATACAACAAGAAGTTGGGGGTGAGATTCAAGAAGAGGAGAACATCCCGTTGTCCGCACTAACACAGGCAACTCCACAACATGGTAGACGACAACGAAGACCCACCAACTTCTTCACACCTGACCCTTGACTTTTGATGTTATGTTGATGTTAGTTTGTTGTAATATTTTGAATTTGGTAGGTGTTGTAATATTTTTAGTTAGTTTGATTTTGTAGTTTTTTTTAAATGTTCTTAGTTATTAAAATTGTTGATAAGGTTGTGAAGATGATTTTAACAACATTGTTGACGTGGTTGAGATGTGGTTGTGAAGAAGATGTGCTTGTGGTCGTGGAAGAATGCAAAATTGAGATGTTGTTAGAATGTAAAATTGGTTGTGGAAGTTAAAGAATGTCTAGTTTAAAGTAAAATTGTTGATGTGGTTGTGAAGATGATGTGGTTGAGATGTTGTTGTTGTTGTTCTGGTTGAGATGTGGTTGTGAAGATGATGTGGTTGATGTGGTGGAAGTTATAGAATGTCAAAATTGAGATGTTGTTAGAATGTGAAATTGGTTGTGGAAGTTATAGAATGTCTAGTTTAAAGCAAAATTGTTGATGTGGTTGTGAAGATGATGTGGTTGAGATGTTGTTGTTGTTGTTGTGGTTGAGATGTGGTTGTGAAGATGATGTGGTTGATGTGGTGGAAGTTATAGAATGTCAAAATTGAGATGTTGTTAGAATGTGAAATTGGTTGTGGAAGTTATAGAATGTCTAGTTTAAAGCAAAATTGTTGATGTGGTTGTGAAGATGATGTGGTTGAGATGTTGTGGTTGTGGTTGTGGAAGTTATAGAAGGCAAAATATTATATTTGTAAAGGGGAGAGATGCTTTAAAAGATATTGATCTGGCTGTAGCAAAATCTCAATCAGCATCAATACTCGGTCTTTCAAAGACCGATGTCATTTTAACTAGACTTGAAGCTGATTGCAAATTTTTGCTTACAGACTTAAGACTCGGTCTTTCAAAGACCAAGCCTAGTTATATTTAGAACGGTCTTTGAAAGACCGAGTCTTGAGTTCAATCAATTCCAGAGACCAAGCTGCCCTCTGGAAATAATTGAACATCACAGTCGGTCTTTCAAAGACCGTTCTAAACATACCTAGACTCGGTCTTTGAAAGACCGAGTCTTCAATCAAAATGGGGATTTTTCAAAGTGCACGAGTCTAGTTAAAAGTAGCTCGGTCTTTCAAAGACCGAGTCTTGCTCTTCGATTTTTCAAAGTGCAAGACTCGGTCTTTGAAAGACCGAGCTACTTTTAACGAGAGTGCTTTGGGAAATAAAAAAAAAGTAGGACGGTTTGGGAAAAACTTTACAAAAAAGGGTCGTTTTGGGAAAAAATTCCATAACACCCACGTTTATGATAATATCCTGCATGGTGTATCGTACGCTAGCGTCAAACTCAACCCTTGTCATTGAAATGATTTTGCTGCCAACAGTCAGACCTGTCCCTTCCCCCTTAAAACCTGCATCGTTGCTTTTGAGGATACCCCCTTTTCGAGGCTGCATAGGGTGCTGAACGTGACACTTCTGCGGCTGCAAGGATGTTGACCTTGACACTCCACCACGGACGCATTGCCATTGAAGTCAGTTCTGAGTCCCTATCGCTTTCCACCAATCTCCTTAGGACAGCTGTCCCCTACCACGTGACTCCACTGACCCACCTCAGGCTCCAAAACAACTGTGATCAGCATTAGAAATGGACGGTATTGATTTGCACTTTTGCGATCGGAATGGTTGTTGAATATTAACAACTTTTTTGGTTGATGGAGGGCCGTGATTAAACTCTAACAAATCCAATGGCCTTCGTTCATTGTCTACCTCCTACTCCTTTGATCCCATCAAATTTCGTCACTGAAACCCTAAACCTGTTGCCACTGGAATGTAACATTCTTCTTCATCTCCGTGACCACCTTCACTTCATAAACCCCATCCTCAAATTCTACTATTATCATCGAAGGTATATATCCTCCATCACCTCAAAGCCAATTCTGATTCACGGAAAATTCCTTCGAGAGTGCACTGGCGTACTCTTATCAAGCTCAATGGCATAGCCGAAGCTCTTCATCAGGTTCTGGAACCTCTATTTGACCGAGAAATGAAACAAAAGATTTAACAATCTAATCCAAACCAAGGTTAATATGTTAGTGTTCTTGGCCCCTACCTTCCTCGACCATCAAGAAAAGGTAATAAAAAACTCCTCGCGACCATCTCCTTCCAAGCCCTTAAGATCTAAAACCACTTGCACTCTATTAGCATCCTGGCAATGAGCAAAGAAACCATTCTGCTTCACTCATTGAACATGCCATTTCTCCCCTGTTGAGCTTTTTAGAATTTGCATACAAAAGCAGCTCAATGTCGATAGACGTAGGATTACCACTTTGTGCTTTGATCATGATACACGCCGAGTAGCGTCTTTCAAAATCTGCCATAATAGGCATGGCTGTAATCGATGCCCTGATAATTTAATTTTCCTCCCCCCAGCTTCACTTTCCTCAGTATGACTTAAAATTGGGTTTGACATTACTCGAGCTTTTGGAGTAGTTAGGACCTCGCAGACGAATGACCAACATCCTTCATCCTCTTGCACGCTGTAGAAATGTGGTCGTAATGTTTACAGGTAGGCGTAGCAAAACCACTGATTAGTACATTCAAGGATGGAGTGTCCCCGTTGCACGCATTTATGGCACTGTGTTCCGTTGTCTGATTTAGGTAGCTCCGGCGAACTTTTTTGAGCGATTCTTGCTGAGTTTTCCTCTCTTCTTGTTTTCTTTGGCCTTACCAAAATCCATTCCCCTTAATCTCAAGTTCCGACGAGGTTTGTCTCCGAACAGAGTTCTGCTCATCGGCTCCGTGAATCGTTGGCTAGGCAGCCTCAGCGTACGACTTCTTATAGCTGGACTCCTTTCGAACGAAGTCTCAATTCACCTCCGGAGAATGCCACCTCTCTTCCACCTCTAAAGTCTTCTCTAGTCGATCTCTAGTATTCTACCTCGAGCATCCTCTAGGTTCTCTTCTCTCCCAACGCCCTTTTCCTCTATAGAAGGCGTCGTAGTCTTTCCACTCGTTACCATGGCGAGAGTGCTCTCTCTCTCACAACCTTGTCTTCCCTCTCTCGCTTTCCCATTGAAGGCCTTCTAAAGGACCTGGTGAGTTAGAGTATCTGCAATGGCAATTCCTATTTTTTGGCAAAATGAAAAGGATAGAAATAGAATAGATTGCAACGTCTGCAGTGGTTATTTGTCAAAATTTTCTTATTTTTGTGTGGGACGATACAAGATGTATCGTCACTAAAAAAAATTCGTAAGACGAAACACTTTGTATCGTCGCTTTAAAAAAATTTCGAAAATTCCCTGCGACGAGACATCGTGTATCGTCGGAAATTTTTTTTTAAAGCGGGACGAGATAACTTGTCTCGTCCCCAAATATTTATTGGAAAAAATTTTTTAGGTAGAACGGGATATGATGTCCCGTCTATAATAAGGACATTAATTTTGGGATTAAAGTGGGTGGCGTGGGAATATTTTCCATACTTTAAGTGAAGAAGAAGTATATGTTTCCCAAAGTGAAGAAGAAGTATATGGGTGGCGTGGGATTAAAGTGAAGAAGAAGTATACCAATAAAAAAAAGGGACCTGGGACGGGACATGATGTCCCGGCCGATCACTTATGTGATCAAACGGGACATGATGTCCCGTTGGAGGAGGTGACAAAATTTTTTTTAACAAATTGGGAAGGACGATACATCATGTATCGTCCGACCCATTCAAAAAAAAAAAAAAAAAAAAAAAATATTACGGGACGAGACAACTAGTCCCGTCCGACTTTAATAAAAAATTATTTTCGCTCTGGAACGATACATCATGTATCGTCCTCTATATTTCTATATTCGCTTCGCGACTTCTCAAATATGAGAATGCACTGTGCATCGTTTGCTATTTTTTGAGAAAATAGCAAACGATTGCAGAGGCTCAATTCTCATATTATTCTCAAAATATGAGAATATGAGAATTATAGCAAACGACTGTGGATGCTCTAAGAGTTGCTATTTTTAGGGTCTTCTTTCCGCCATAGCAAACTCTTTTTTTTTTAGTTTTTCATAATTACAACCTAATTACAATAGGCTAACTACCTAAGTTAACTTGTTATAATGCTCTAAGAAATGAAATATTTGAGACTGAAGTTATAGGACATAAAATTGCAATTTCCTATTAGCTTACTTAACGGTGAAAAACCAATTTAAATCGAAAAAAAATTGTAAACTTCATACAGCAAAAAACATTAGGTAAATAACACATAAGATAATGCAACAGTCACGAATGGCTAACAAACTGGATTTTTTTAATATGCCAATTTTCGAAACTATTTGCATATAGGACAGTTGCCAAAGTGTTTGTGCTCATGGACTCAACAACTAAACTCGTCGTTCCTAATGCCGAGTTTAGTTGTTTCATCCTCACCGTTGGCACACGGCATATTTAGTGCTAATTTTTAGTTCACAATTTCCAAAGAAGACCCACGGTTTCCAACAGCGAAGACATTTATACTAGACTCGCTGTTAGGAACAGCGAGTTAAGTTCAAAATTTTCAATGAAGACTAGTTGTTCCCAACGGCGAGGACATTTACACTAGACTCACTCTTGGGAATGACGAGTTTAGTTCAAAAAAAGTTTCTATAAAGTTTTTTTCGAAAATTCACTAAGTCCAACAGAATGTTTCACACTATGTAAAATTTTCTACACCCTCGCCGTTCCCAACAACGAGTCTAGTATAAATGTCCTCGTCGATGAGAACAGTGAGTCTTCTTTGAAAATTTTGAACTAAACTCTCTATTCCTATCAGTGAGTTTAGTATAAATGTTCTTGCCGTTGGGAACGATGAATCTTCATTGAAAAATTAGAACTGAACTCGCTGTTGGGAACGACCAGTTTCTCAAAAAACAACACTAAACTCGAATTTTGCTTCCCCATTTGCTTCCTCATTTGCTTCCTCATTGTGCCCACCAAGTGTATGTTGAATCGTCTACCCCGTCAAACTATTATTTTATCGGCCGAGCGTTGTGACGTTCGCCCATTTTGCCGATTGACTGCTCTACTAATGGGATGCGATTTTTCACCGGATCTGTTGTAGAGTAATCTGACTGTTAGATCTTGAGTATGTAGCTGATCTAAATGAATTGTTGCAGACTTGCTGTTTGATCATAGCAAGTTTATTATGGCAATTTTGGGATGGAGTTGAACGCTTGGACTTGTCGTTTTATCCTGGCAAGTTTGTAGGGACAACTTTGTGATAGGGTTAATGTAGGGCTTACTGTTTGATCCCAACAAGTTTAAAAGACAACTCGTAGTGGAGTTGGTCGTTGAACTTATTGTTTGTTCCCAACAAGTTTGTAAAGGCAACTCTAATACGGAGTTGGATGCTGAACTTTGTTGTTTGCGTCAACAAGTTTTGTAGAGGCAACTTTGAGACAAAATTGAATGTAAAGCTTACTGTTTGATCCTGGCAAGTTGGTAGAGAACAATTGTGACGGAGTTGAGCGTTGAACTTGCTGTTTGCACCTAGCAAGTTTGGAGAGGCAACTCTAACATGAAGTTGTTTGTTTGAACTTGTTGTTTGTGCCTAGCAAGTTTGTAGAGCCAACTCTAAGACGGAGTTAATGTTGGACTTGCTGTTTCATCCCAACAAGCTCTGGGGAGACAACTCTCAAATGGAATTGAATGTTGAACATGCCAATTGTGCCCAGCAGGTTCTAGGAGGTAACTTTGAGGCGGAGTTGAACATTCGTTTGATCCCAACAAGTTTATAGAGAACTCTGCGACGGAGTTGGATGTTTGAACTTGTTGTTTGTTCCCAATACGTTTAGCAAGAACCCTATGACGGAGTTGAACGTTGAACTTGCCGTTTTTGCCCAACAAGTTTTGTAGATACAACTCTGTGATGGAGTTAGATATAGGACTTGTCGTTTGATGCCATCAAGTTCTGTGGAGACAACTCTAAGATGGAGTTGAATATTTGAACTTGTTATTTGTCCCCAACAAGTTTAGCAATAACTATATGACAGAGTTAGATGTTGAATTTGCCGTTAGCGCCAGCAAGTTTTGTAGAGAAAACTCTATGATAGAGTTGGATGTAGGGCTTGTTGTTTGATGCCGCAAGTTTTGTGAAGACAACTCTGAGATGGAGTTGAATGTTTGAACTTGTTGTTTCTCCCTAACAAGTTTAGCAAGAACTCTATGACAGAGTTAGACATTGAACTTGCCATTTGCGCCTAGCAAGTTCAAAGAGATAACTCATGGCGGAGTTGGCCGTTGAACTTGTTGTTTGTTCCTAACAAGTTTGTAGAGGCAACTCTAAAACGGAGACGTTGAACTTGCCATTTGCACCCACCAAGTTCATGTAGAGGTAGCACTCGGATGGAGTTGATGTTGAAACTGTCGTTTGATCCCGACGAGTTTGGAGCCAATTCTGTGACGGAGCTGAACGTTGAACTTGTTGTTTTTGCCCCAACAAGTTTAGAGAGAACCCTGTGACGGAGTTGAATATTGAACTTTCCATTTACACCTAACAAGGTCGTAGAGAAGCGACTCTCAGACGGAGTTGATGTTGAGCTGCTGTTTGCGCCCAGTAAATTTGGAGAGAACTCTATGACAGAGTTGAATGTTGAACTTGCCGTTTACGCCCAACAAGTTTTGAGATGCAACTCTGAGACAGAGTTGAACGTTAAACCTGCCGTTTGAGCCCAACAAGTTTTGTAGAGACATCCTATGCAGTTCTGACATTTTGGATTCGCTGTTTGCTCCTAACGAGTTCGTAATTCTAGGTAGATGTTGGATGTCGAGCCTATTGCATGAAGATGAGGGGTTTTTTGGAAAAGCTCGAGCATGATCGGAGTGTTGAACTCGCTATTTAGGGCCAACGAATTGTTGATGGAGCCTGAGATAAGCGCAAGGCGTCGAACTCGTTGTTCGAAGTTGACGAGTTATTAGCCGAAAGAACTCAAGTGGCGTGCGGAGTGCCGAACTCATTTTGTGGAGTGAATGGGTTATGGGTATTCTAAATCTTCTTAATATTGTAGTGAAATCACTTGTTTTTGTTCAGTGTTGAAGTGAATCCATTCTTCTCTTTACTGAAAAGTAGTTGTGTATATAGAATGAGGTCCTCGAGACATTGAGCTTGCTCTCCTTCGTGATATGTTGTGCTTGACGGAGTTGAGACAAGTCTGTTTGTGTTGTGCTTCACGCGAGACAGAGTTGGAGCCTGCTCAGGTGAAGGTGGTAGGATAAACCTGGAGCTTGCCCGCCTAAGGGAGACTTGTCTTGAATTTTATCGTCAAGAGTTGAGGCGACTCTAGGAAGCTGTTAATTGGCAGGAGGCCTATGAAGAGGTTTGCTTCTCTTTGGCGGAGCATCCTTTACTGTGTAGCTGGAGGAATGACTTGCAGGACAGTTTGTTGTACAGTGTTTGCAAGACTTTTGGTAGCGATTCTTAGGCATAAAATGTAGACTCATTTCAATTATGCAGTTGTAATAAGACTTTTAGTGATGCCGAATCTAATGTATAGATTTGCGATAGTTCTGTGGTTTGGAGAATTCTTTGCATATGCTTCATCTTTATTGTGCAACTTGTCGTTGAGATTGATGAGCCATCGACTAAATTCTCTGTAGCTAAATAACAAGGCCTCAAATTTGTTGTGTACGAACCGTCGATGGTGTGCTTGAATAACGTTTGATGAAATTTAGAATTTATCCATCTTGTACTCAACTTGTTGTAGAAGCAACTCTGAGGGAGAGCTATTTTCCAAACTTGTTGTATGGGTCCTCCAACAAATTGTGAGAGTAACATTGAGTGGCAAGTTGAACTCCAAGTGTTGCTTTTGCAAGATTTATTGGAGTAATTGCAATCCAAGATTTTGGACCTTTAATCTGTCTTAGGAATTTTAACTTGTTTCAGGAACTGATTGAATGGCGAGTTGATCTCTAAACGTGCTTGATTGTAGGTTGTTAAAGTAATTCTGAACCATGGGTATGGATTCTGAACTTGTTAGTTTAGGTATTAACAGGTTGCAGGAGCAGATCGAGTGACGAGTTGAACTCTGAACTTGCTTTGTTGCAAATTGCTAGATTAACTTTGAGCCATGGGTATGGGCTCCGAACCAGTCTTATAAGGATCTTCTAATGAGTTTTATGTCGTTGTTAAGAGTAGGCTTGGTTTTTAACTCGATATATGCATCCGTAGAGTTGTACAAGAATTTTGCAAAAAGTAATACTAAATTTTATTGGAAAATAAAACTAAGTGGTTGCTCTAGTGGCTGGTCATTATTATATGCAGTGACCGGTAGTGGAAGCGGTCTTTATTGAAAAGTAAAACTAAATGACTGCTCTAGTGGCTGACCTTTTGAGAAAATTTGGTACAACTACTAAGAGATGATGTTTTAGATGCCCTCGTTCAGTTTCATAAGGTGTTCTACTTTCCAAGTCCTGCTGATATCTTGTATCCCCTGGGTCTTTAAGTTGATGAACCGTTAGGCGAACAACTTGGTAGACCTTGCCTGGACTTACATGTTTTGGAGCGAGTTTTCCATTATTTTGCAGAGAGAATGGGAGATCTTCAGATTCACTAATGTGTTTTAGCAGGACTATTTATTTCCATTGAATGAGCAGAGTGGCTTCAAGCGATGAATTTAGGTTTATTACTGTGTTATGATGAGAACAAATTTGGACATAGTGAGAGATGATCTGGCAGGTTTAAAAATTCTTAGTAGGATTATTTATGGCAGTGACTTCAAACTTGCTTACAGTCTTGGAATTATTGTGACTGCTTCCTGGCAGTAACTCTATGGCGTTGAGGGAGAGAACCGAGGCCCCCATTATAGCTGTGTAGAATGCTTGTGCTGCCTATTGGCTCCCTACAACTTAGCATATGCCTACTATTGTTGGGAACATCATTTTCATGTGGAAGGCGGAAGCAATTGCATGAAAGGCCGCTAGGCCTAGATGGCCGAATATCGCGTTGTATGCGGCTTTGGCGTGGACTACCGCAAAGTCCATTGCTTCTGTTCGATTAGCGGGAGCTTTTTCTACTTACATCAAGTGTAACAATTCCTTCTATTTGAATGGGTACACCGGAGAATTCGTGTAGTGTATAACCCGCTGGCTTGAGTCGGTCTCGGGAGAGTTTGAGACCGTTGAAAGTGTTCATGAAAAGGATATTTACCAAGCTGTTATTGTCCACCAGGATGCGACGTACCTCATGATTTACCATGCGAATGTTATGACCAATGCATCGCAATGAGGTGTTCGGACACCTCCTAAGTCTTTGTCGGAGAAAGATATCGGGACCCTGGTGCTCTTGGTAGGCAGGATGTGTTTACAGAGTTAACTTCCCTGAAAAATGCTTTGCGTGAGGAGTTAGAATCTCCCCCAATTGACCCTCCATGGATGGAGTGGAGAATGACCATGTGGTCAGAGTCTCGTGATTCGGAGGGCCTCTCTTGATGCTTGTTAGCTCCCCGTGCCAGAGGGGTTTCGATGTTGTTGTTTTGTTAGACAAATTGAGAGAGATAGACCTGGCGAATTAGGCCGTCAAATTATTTTTTAAGGGCTCGACAGTTGTCAGTAGTGTGTCTATGGTCTCTGTGAAAAATGCACCACTTATTTTTGTCTATTCTCTTGCTAGCTGCAGACATCTTGTGCGGATGGTGGATTATTTCGTCCTTATCAACTTTCATGAGGATGACTGATACGCTTGCGTTGAGATGAGTAAACTTGTCGAAGCGTGGTGCTTGAGGTGGACAGTGTTGACCTGCGCCGTCTGTCTGAAACTTCCTGGGTGCTTCTTCGCTTCCATTCTTCCATTTGTTCCCGAAAGGTGAAATTCTTGCCTTGAGGATAAAGAGTTTCCTCGACCTTGATATACTTGTGACTCCTTTCCAGGAGCTCAGTGAAATTTTTGGGCAGCTTCTTTTTTAGGTAGGCTTTCAAGTCTTTGTTAGTGACGTTGGTGGAATGCGGCATTCGTCATGTGAAGCGCTTGAAAAAAAAATTTAGCAGTTCTCCGTCCTTTTGTTTTAGTTCCAATAGGGAAGTACTTATTTTTTTAGCCTTACGGCTGGTAATGAAGTGTGCTATGAAGAGCTCATCGAGCTAGTCGAATGAGAATATTGACTCCGGTGTGAGGCGAGAGTACCATTCCCTTGCTGATCCTTTCAGTGTTGCGGGAAATGTTCAACACATGAGCGCATCGGTGGCGTTGTAGACCACTATGAGGGTCTAATTTCCCATCATATGATTCGAATTAAGGAGCCTTGAAGTCCTTTGGGATGGGTGCATCGAGGATGGTTTTGCTGAAATGATGTCGACTGGGGCGGTAGGCCCTGCTGGAGCGATTTCCCTCATTCTTCATTTATTATAGGCGATCTTCTACCTCTCGGATACAGCGAAGGACTTGGTCGTCCATTCCCTTGGATCTAGTTGAGTCGCCAGATTCTTGTTTGGAGGGCTGGTCCAGATCTTGAATACCTTGGATAGCTTGGAGGATGTCTAGCTTGAACTTTTCCAATTCGGCCCTAGTGATGGGGGCATCTTTCTCTTTGTTCCGCTCAAGAAGCTTTCGACTTTCATAAGCCGAGCTTCTTTTGCCGTATGCCCCCCTGTGATAAGAGGAATGCCTTGATCTCTATTTAGGAGAGTTGCTTCTCTAGTTTACCTGATATTCTGAGTGGGAGGCCTGCGTTTAGGCGTGCCTCTCATCCAAGAGGATTCGTAGATCGGTTCCTTGTTGCCTGGTGGTGATGATTTGGCGGAGATCTCTTGACCCCCCGGGGCCTCGCGAGACCATTGAATCAGTGTAAGCATTATGGACTGAGATACGATTGCAGAGAGGGTGCTGTTTATGACGGCTTTGTCAAAAGTCCCCCGGTGCCTCTCTGTTGATGGGAGCTTGACTAGGCTGTCAGGGTTGCTGTTGAGGAGGAATCATATCTTCCACAAGAGGAGCTGGTTGACGAAGAGAGTTGGTGCAATGGCTTGAGGCTACCACTCTGCCTCTTAGTCTTGGTGGCATGACGGTAATTCTGATTTGTGTAGTTTTTCACAGACGGTGCCAATCTGTTACTGCTTATTTTGGTGTGGGAGCAAACAGATAAGGAGTTAATATTTGATGGAAACTACTAAAAATTTGACATTTGATCGTTGTCGTAAAATGAGGTTAGAGCTCTTGAGATTGAATCTAGATCGTTGATTAAACACCGTGACCTGGATCCGACGGTTGCTGACGCAGCCGATAGATCTGCAAAAAGCTTGAAACATCGGGGTTGGCCCCGGGGACAGACCCTCTCACGCTCAAGTCAGAATCAGAGAGAGAAAGAGAGTTTGAGAGAAAAATTCCAATTACCTTCTGACTAATGGGGGGGGGGGGGGGGTATTTATAGGCCTGAGAAACAGTACAAGAGATTGATATGAATCAATTAGATCGACTATGAATTCATTATCTCCTATTCGAATATTCCCCTCAAGAGATAAGTTCTCTTGTTTGGGGTTGGATCTCTCTTGGTGGACCTAATTTGTCACTTTTTATGGGCTTGAAAGAGGCTCATGTCTTGTAGAGGAGCACGGAGAAGGCCTGGACCTGTCAAAGAGGTTCGTTATGATTATTCTGCCTGTAGAAGCTTTGAAATCTGTGCTGAAATCGTAGAGGTCTGATTCGTTGCGTTTTTTACCATTATCGGGTATATATTTTCTATTTTGCATCTTCTTGAATGATTTTCTGACACCACCAGTGGTTATGTATCTTCATAACGACCACCAGGCACCGATTAATGAATCCGTAGCACACATTTGAAGTTCTGAACGAAAGAAATTGTTTGCTTATATTAGACAAACTAAGTAAAATCTCCACCACATATTTATACCCTTAACTATAACAAACATCCACTCAAAAAATAAAGGATTGAAAATTTGTAAACCTCTCAAGTGCACAGTGAGTGCTAAATACTAACTTGCCGTAGTTATATTATCATATAATTATATGTCTATATTTTATCTAATCTAAGAATTGTCAATAACTTATTTTTAAAATTGACAAATTTAGACACTAATTTAAGAACGTTTCAAATGTTAATCGTATTTTAATTTCGAAATAAACAACTAAAATGTTCATTGTTTTCTAATCCCACATAAAGCAAATATTTCCGAGGAACCAAGACAATGTTCTCGATATTTTTTTCCTTCTGTCCCCTTATTATGAAGACTACTTGTTTTTATACCCATGCCTATATATCTTGTGTGCATGCCCATAAAATATACTAAATGTATTCTACAATATCCTGAAATCTCCCCTAATTGGTATTGTTTGTTTGAGTTTGACGGGAAAATAAAAATTCTAGGAGGCTCGCGTGTATGGAGATAACAGATAGATCATTTTTTAGATGTACAATATTCTCCCATTAATCTTTACTAGTATCATACACGTGCACACGTGCACGTGGAAAAAATTGAAGAGATAATGAAAAGGGAAAAAAGAAAATAATTTCCAAACTGATCCACTTTCGAAAATATTTACGAAACTGGTCTACTGTCGAAAATATTTATCAAAGTTAGTCCATAACCCAACACGTGCGTTGCACGGGTTGGGTTAAGGACTAAGGGGTTCTCCCATTATAGTAGTAGAGATATGCATAACTTCTAGTACCCATGGGTTTGAATTGTGATCAACTTCTAGATAGATGACCTTGACAAACTTATAATATGACCTTTGAAAGTACCTACTGATTGTTACTGCAGCCGCAAGGCAAGGATGGAGCAAGCTAACAAGTTCAAAAGTACCAAAAGCTCCGAAGACTAAACGTGTGTACCGATCGTAATACAAAATTGTCAATTGAAAGCTAGCTTTGCATTCCATATCTCATCTAGTGGAATGTGCCGGAGGCAACTCTTCTATTTTCCACGCTTCTCAGTTCAGTCCAACGATAAAAATTTGATGGGAGGGTCCAGGGCCGGCCCCCTAATGGAGGTCGGGGAAGCGGCCGCCTCAGGCCCCCGAATTTTTTACAATTTTAGGGGTCCCAATTTTTTTCCTTGTATTTATATATATTATGTATTTTGAACGTAATATTTTTGTAGGGGCCCTCCAAATTTAATTTTTTGGACTTTTGTTTTTAAAATTAGTACTTGGACTTGCTTATTTTAGTTAGGCTTGGATTTGTTTGGAGATTTTTTTTCTCAAATCTCTAAATCTCCATCTATTTATTCAAATATATGTTTTTAAGAATTGTAGCCAAAAAAAAAAAAAAAATCGTTTTTTTTTAAGAACTTTTTTTAAAAAAATAAATTTTGTATGAGCCCCCTTTTGGGAGTTCGCCTCGGACCCCCGTAAACTCAGGGCTGGCCCTGGGAGGGTCTTCTTTTATTGCATAACCTCACTTAAATTCACTCGGTTAACTAATTCGTTAGTGTCTCTACCATACTGCGATGTGGTTCGTGAGTTCTAATTTGGATCCAATAGGCTATCCAGATCGCGGTGTTGAGCAGTTTCTTCTATGGCAGAAGATCACAATTCTGTTAATAATTCTCATTACATTTAGTTATGGTAGATAAAATCGACAATAGGAATTTTTTTTTAGACAAACAAGTAGAATTTATCACAAACAAACATAAATAACAACCGCCCAAAATCGAATGTTTAACAAGAAAAGAAAAAAATAAGGATATAGAAAATTAGTTTAAACATATCCTTTTAGATGGTTAAAATCGCAAATATTTAACATGAATAGAAAAAATAATGATATACACAATTAGTATAAACACATCCTTTTACATGGTTTTTCATTGGATGTTTATCATCCTTAAATTTGAGAACCACTATTTCGCAACCTTTAGATTTGAAGACGCACTATCCATAGATTTTATCATGCAGTTGGTATATTGAACTTCTAATGTCTTGTTTTCCCCAATTTTATTCTTTGATTATAATAAACTAGTATCATACACGTGCGATGCACGTGGAGGGAGAAGGAAAAAGACCCTAAAAAAAAACCGAATGAAAAGGATTAAAAAAAAAATGCGCGTGCGATGCACGTGGAGGAAGAAGGAAAAAGACCTAAAAAAAACGAATGAAAAGGGAAAAAAAAAGATAATGAAAAGGATAAAAAGAAAATAATTTCCAAACTGATCCATTCTCGAAAATATTTACCAAACTGGTTCACTTTCGAAAATATTTACCAAAGTGAGTCATTTTGTCAACACGTGTGCTGCACGTGTTGACAAAATGACATCCGGTGACAGATGACACTTAGCCCTTCTCCCATTATAATAGTAGAGATAATATTTGTGCTTATTAGGTACTCATTAGTTCCGTACTCGTATTATATATATTGTACTTAAGCGATCCAAAAAATGGTATCTTAGCGTACTACGAACTAAAGTAGGGAACCAACTAAGCCTATCCACTAAGAACCGAGAATTTACAAATAGCCCAACCACGAACTCATACCCATACAACGAACCAAGCGAACTGCGAACTATGTAACATTGCCGGTCATTGATTTTGGATGAGGCAAGTGGGTTTTGGGTATGGTTGTCAGAATAAGTAAGAAGATGGTTATGTTCTTTAAGAGGAAGAAATATGAGGGATAAAACCATCATAGTTGTAACGCCAATGTTTTACCCCCAATGGACAAAGGCATTTTCAAATTTTACATAAATACTTCAAATTTGTAACGTACCTTATGATGAATTGGGTATGAAAGAAAGTGGAAGAAGCAGATTTGGGCATTAACACACAAGGTTTAAAATAACTGGATATAAAAACTAGTTACAAAAGAGAGTGGCACAGATGAAGGAAGCAATTTTCCCTTCCGCAAATCTAAATATTACTTCAGAAATTAGGAGGTTAATACCAAAATTGAGACCGAGGTTAAATACCCTGGTTCAAAATGAGAAACCAAAAGAAAGCCTCACTAAATTGGCATTCATTTAATTCAAAGAGGTAAATTTCAAGGTAAATCAAAGAAAAATGCACATAAACAATAATATAACTAAGGAAGAAGTAAATGACAAATTAGTAATGAAGACACATGATATAAATAACTAACCTCTGAGAGTTTGTCTTCCTTGCTTGTGATAATCTGAATATTGTAGCTCTCCTCATCACCATCTTCATTCATTTGAAAGCAACCAATAATGATACAATCATCCCTTACCCACTTGACAGAATAACCTAATCAAACACAAAGAGAAAAGAATTAGCATGAGGTTCTAGAAAGGCATATTCAGCAGCATTCCAAGATCAAATTTAAGAGTAAAAAAAGAGAAACATCGAAACCTGTATAAAAAACAAAAAGTTCCAAGTACATAAGAAGGGGATATATCTATTCTTTTCACAAAAATCATCCATTTTAACAAAGGAAACTTATCTCTGATTTGTTCTATACATATAAATAGAGAATGAAAACCAAGATAGCAAAAGATTTCTTGCATAAGATCATTCACAAATTTAAGAAGTTTACCTTAAAACTTCAGTATCTATCTCATCTAATTTGCACAAGTAAATCGACAACCTTCACCTACACACCTCGAGAGAATTATGTGAGGCCCAACTGTTATCAACATGTTCGACCTCTAGCATATACAATGAGGTGCACATATAAAATTCTCAATTTAACAATCCTCTCCCATCATATTTGAGGACTTATTATCAGCTGACTTTTTGATGTACTTTATACTATCTTGTTGTTTGCTATGTTTAGGAGCGTCATTACAAATTGTTTTAGCCATATTGAGAAACATACATCATGGTCATAGAATTTTCAAAACACAATAAGGACAGGATTTGGTTGAGAGTGACCGTGTTGGTTGTGAGCGAGAGGGAGGAGAGGAGGATAAGATTGGGTTTGGGATTTGAATAGGAGTGAAAGTGAGAAGAGAAATGAAGATTGCGTCTGTGTTTTGGATTTGAGTGAAAGAGTGAGGAAGATCTGGAAGATAAAGGTGCTTCTTGGTTTCTCTCCACGGAGGGGGCGGGCAGTGCGGGTGAGCGGGAGGCGGCCGTGTTAGGATTGTGGCCTCAAATATACTTAGGCACGTAGTTTGAAGTTGGAGAAGAAGAGAAGAACACGAAGAGTAAGAAGAAGGCAACCAGCCGCTGTGGCAGAAGTTGCTGTCGACTGTCCAATGTTGCAGTCGACCGCACACCCGACCGCACACTTGACCTACTGTATAGGGTTCCAACAGAGAGTGGGACAGTCGACCGTCCAGTCTTCAGGTCTTGGCGAGACTCATTGCAATCGACGCAACGGGGTGCAGTCGACAGCGAGCGGCGCTATATTATATTTGGGCTGATAGGTTTTGGGTCCAATAAGTTGTATTTGTGTATATCTTTTAGGGTTTCTTTGGGCTATATATATAGCAATAGATGTGAACTCTAGGATTATCATGAACTGAAGAGAGATTTGGTGAGTCGTTATCATCGTTCAACTTCAAAATGAGTAATTGCCGAGTGTTTCAAAGGTGAGAGAGAGATTGAGGGTTATGATCTCTTTGTAGACTTTATATTTCTTGGGAAATAAGAAGTATTGGCTATCTCTATTTATTATTGTGTTCTTATGAGATCTTGCGATTATTGTGTTGACTTGTTCTTAGTGCATCTAGTTCTTG
This sequence comes from Hemerocallis citrina, assembly GCA_017893485.1. Classification (NCBI taxonomy): domain Eukaryota; kingdom Viridiplantae; phylum Streptophyta; class Magnoliopsida; order Asparagales; family Asphodelaceae; genus Hemerocallis; species Hemerocallis citrina. The sequence continues at coordinate 279,927,261 of CM030359.1, forward strand.
GGCGTTTCTGTTTCTTATGGTGTGTGTTTTGCTATTAGCACTACAAGTGGTTTCAGATTTTCTACAAGTGGTATCAAAGCAAAGGTATCGTGACGACCGATAGTAAGTCGAAAGTTGAGAGGTTCAATGGGAGTTACTTAGCGATGTGGAAGATTCAGATGATAGTATATCTTCATCAAAAAGTTTCAGATGACCCGTTGTTTGATGAGAAGTCAGAAGGTGCATAAAAGGATGCAAAGATCTTGACGGATTGGAATCGTTTGGATCAGAAGGCATTATGGAAGATTCAGTTGGGACTAAGCAGGAAGACGTTGTTCCATATCTCGAAGGCAAAGACCACAAAAGAGACTATGAAGATTCTCACGAATATGTATGAGAAACTGTCAGCATCAATCAAATTCTTTATCTGAAGAAATTGGTTAATATGAAGTTAAGGGAAGGGGGTTCAGTAGCATAACATGTGAACAATTACTGTATGGTCTACAACTAGATGGAAGCTGCAGGATTAAAGTTCAGAGAGGGGACAGTCATTGTTACTTCTATCTACTTTATCTGATAGTTATGGTACGGTGGAACAGACTATTACATGCACTATGACATATTCGACGACTCTATAGGATGTGGTAAGTAACATTTTGAATGAGGATGTGAGAAGGGTAAGAAATAGAGGGTTTTCATCATCATCTTTTAAGGATTCCACAATGTTAGTTAAGAAGAGACGCGAGAGATCTAAGAGTAGTCGAAGAAGAAAGGATCGGAGTAGTTCGTCTGAGAGTGGGTCTGATGACAACGACTGGAGACATGGACCTGGGTGTTGGTATTGTTACAAGAGGGGTCACATATTGCGCAATTGTAAGGCCTATATGAAGAAGAAGCAGGAAAAACTAAAGGTCAATGTGGTGTTAAATGAAATTGCCGAGTTGTGCTTGTCAGCTAGGGTGGAGTTGGAAACACGAGATTGATGTATTGATTTGAGAGCTTCTTTTCATTGCACTTCGAGGAAGGAGGTGTTTGATGACTAAAGAGAGGGTTCTTTCGGAGATGTGATCGTGAGAAATGGTTAGAGGTGTCCTGTAAGTGGGGATGGTACTGTTTGCGTGAAAGCCAATGATGATTAGAGTATTGTCTTGCGGAAGACAAGGCATGTTCCAGACTTGAAGGAAAATGTTATCTCGGTAGGAAGGCTAGACAAAAAGGGTATGTCTACTATAGTTGGTAGTGGGGTGTGATATATAGCTGCAAGTTCAAGGGTGATATCAAGATGGAAGCGTGAAGGAACGCTGTATTTGTTTAGAGATGTGAGGGGCGTTTCTTCTGTAGTTGACTCTCAACCGGAATCGAGTAGTAGGTTGTGTGGGGTACAACCGATTTCTTTCAATTGTGGGGCAGAGGAGGTTGCAATTTAGTGGGAGCTGCTGACCATGAGAGGAATCCTTGAGAGTAAGACGTTGTTGCGATGAGGGTTTTTTGTGATATGGCAGAACAAGTTTCAAGTCGCTCTTGTGATGTAGAGAGCACTGGTATCGATATGCAGGTTAATGTCGATGAGTGTAACCGAAATGGGGCTCTGGTTGAGCAGTCTGCAGATATTGTGGAGGTGTCTTCCACGAAGACTTATGGTATAGAGGTTGCATTGAGCGGCTTTGAACCATGTCTGGTGTTAATGAAAATTCTGTGAATTGGGGAGTCTTGTAACACGAAATCAGATACATGATGTTGTTTCTCCGTTATTCATGCTCTATTCGATTGGTGGGGCACATCCTTCACGAGCCAATGCGGGGTGGTTGGTGCACTACACATGGTGGAGTGGCGGATGTGCTCTTCATGAGAGTAGGGAGTATTTGGGTCTTTCATAGTTGTGGGACGCTAGCAGAGATAATGCAAGGTAAGGATTACAATAATTTTAAAGTGTTGTGTATTTTGTCCAAGTGGGAGATTGTTAGGATTGTGTCATCAAATACACTTAAGCACAATATTTTAAGTTGGAGAAGAATAGAAGAACATGAAGCAACGAGAAGAAGGGAGGCATCAGTGTTACAAAAAGTAATTACAAAATTCGTTTTACAGTCGAAAGATAGAGAGGCACAGAAAACATAGAAGAGAACAGGAGAGAATGAAAACCGAAAGAAAAGAAATAGAAAAATTAAATAAACAACTTACAAGAACAAATGAAAATTACAACTTGAGAAGCCGAGGCCTGTGTATCACACAGTGTCCTTAAAACAGATTTAGCCTCTTCCGGTTGCTGGAATGAACGAAGGCGTCTGTCTCCCAGGATGCAACGACTCGGAGCGATCACGTAGGCACCACGTACCACTCCCGAACTGAGTATGAGCGCTTGAAACCTATCACCGACTTACCAACAAAACCAGAACCGACGAACAGTACAGAAGAAGACTCAGAGAAGGAGAGAAGAAGATCTGTTTTTTGTGCAGGGAAGAAAGTAGAGGGGAGGCCTCTATTTATAGGGGCTGGGTTAAAACCGTAACGGCAGACAACGAGTTGAATGCCGACACTGTAACGACCGACATCATTTACTGCCTTCAGTGTAACGGCAGACAACGAATTGAATGCCGACACTGTAATGGCAGATAACGAATTGAATGCCGACACTGTAACGGCAGACATCATTTACTGCCTTCAGTGTAACGGCAGACAAAATGTTAAATACAGCACTGAAACGGCAGACAGAACCGTTTCTGCATTCATTTCAGCCGTTACAAAAAGAAAACTGTAGCAAAAGGTGGCTCTGCACGGGGTGGGGTCTTTCGGTCCGGCATTCGTGTCCGCAGGTCGTGCGGGCGCACACAAGTCGCATATCCGGTCCGTGATTTGCACCCCCCCTGCGCGCGCGAGAGAGAGCCTCTCCTCTAGCCATCTTACACTGCTTAGAAGGAGATTACTATATATCCTCTTTTATTTCCTTTGATTTTTCCGATATGGGACTATGTTCCCTTAACCCATTTCAAGAATGAAAACGTCTCACTTTGAGAGACAATTTCTCATTCACCCCTTAACCGATTTTAGCAAAGCAATATATGATTTTGATCTACTCACGAAGGAGAACACAAATCAATCAAGATCTTTCAATAATTCATTGAGGATCTTACTCAAAAAATTGCTCAAAAATCGGTTCGTAAAATGGTGTATAAAACATCCATTTCCAACAATCAGTAGTAGGCAGAAGTTGCGGTCGACCACACACCAAACTGCACACATGATCGATTGTACAGGGTTCCAACAGAGAGTGAGACAGTCGACCGTCCAGTCTTCGGGTCTTGGCGAGACTCATTGCAATTGACCGCAACGATCGCAAGTGACGCTGTATGTTATTTGGGATGACGGATTTGGGTCCAATAAACTGTGTTTGTGTATATCTTTTAGGATTTGCTTGGGGCTATATATATAGCAATAGATGTGAACTCTAGGGCTATCATGAACTGAAGAGAGATTTGGTGAGTCAAGAGAGAGATTGAGAGTTGTGATCTCTTTGTAATCTTTGTATTTCTTTGGGAATAAGAAGTATTTGTTATTTTTGCATATTATTGTGTTCTTATGAGATTTTGCGATTATTGTGGGAACTTGTTCTTGGTGCATGTAGTTCTTGGGTGTTTCTATTTCTTGTGGTGTGTGTTCTGCTATTAGCACTACAAGTTGTTTCAGATTCTTTACAGGCCGATGCAGCAGGGCTACAGAGGTTGTGCCCGACGAGGGGGTCCCCCCCACCGCCAACACCTTTCAGGTATTATCATGGAGATAGCTATCTTTCCGGTTAATGGCTCATCCTCCAGGGATTTGTTGGAGGGATCACATGTTGTATGTACTAGTTATGTTGTTTTATATTTTGTCTATTGTCTCATCCTTCTATATATAATTGGAGGTTCTATATTTTATTTTCTGTACTGTAGGTTGTACATTTGGTTTAGTGCATTGAAATTGTTTTATTAATCTTTTTATTAATGAAATAGAGTGATTATATTTCACATTAAAAAAAAAAACTTGATACATAAAACAAGTCCAATACAATATAAAGTTAATACACTTAGACACATCTAACGATGTCGACATGATCCATTCCGCTACTTTGCACAGAGCTTTATGATTATTTTAAATTATCTGGGAACTGGTTAATTCATTTTTTGCAATGACTTCCTTAATCAAATCTTGCAAAAATAACCCAATCACGAAAATAAAGATTACAAAATTACTGTTCACTTGACAGATTTTCTTTCCAAATCACAATCACAACTCCTTTCCCTTTTCCTCACACAGACACAGGTCCCAGTCACACCACGGTCACCACCGCCGCCCCAAAAAACCAAAACCTCTCTTAACCCCTCTTAATCTTCTTCATCTTCTTTCCCAAATGCAGAGAAGAAGACGCGATTCGATTCCTCTTTTTCTCTCTCCTCGCAAAAAACCAAAACCCTTTTCTCTCTATAAAAAACACCTCAGATTCCGCGCTGGCTTCAGAATGTCCTGTTCTTCTTCGTCTTTAGTATCGCGGATTCGATCGTGGCTTCGGGATTACGATAGGATTCAAGCCCTCGCCGTCCTCCTCATCTATATCCAAGTCAGTCCTTACTTACTCGATCCCCAAATTAGGTTTTCCGTTCCTGCAAGCAAAATCTCATTTCTAATTAGATTTCATTTTCTTGAATTTGATCGAATTTTCAAGAACTTTAGTGTGTTTTGTTGTTGTTGTTGTGGTTTAGATAGCGTGTGCTTTGATTGGATCGCTGGGCGCATTGTTTAATGGTGTGCTGCTGGTGAATCTGGTTGTGTCACTTTTTGCGCTCGTTGCGATTGAGATCAGTAGTCAGAATCTTGGGCGGACTTATGCGGTGCTTCTCGTCTGTGCGATTTTGCTAGATATTGGATGGTTCATACTGTTTTCTCATACGATTTGGTATGCTACTTGGATGTCTTATTCTATCTCTACTATTTTAATAGGAGAGTTGGGGTTGTAAACAAACAAACCCTAATTTGGTAACTGAGCAAACCCGTGCAATATACGGCCAAACTAAATCCACCAAACATACCCATGTGATGCACGTGCAGCCCCTAAAAAGGAGATATTTTAGCAAATGCCCCCTTTTAAAATGTGAAAACTAGCATATACCCCCACTATTTTAAAAAAAGTAACAAATACCCCTATATAGATAACCAATTTTATAATGGGAGAAGGCCTTAGTGTCATTTGTCAATCTATCAATGCGTGCAATGCATGTGCATAACTATTATAAAGGAGATCTTGGTTCAAACCTAGATTGCGTCTGAATTTTTACTTTAAAAAAACTATATTTATTAAGACGTGCATCGTACGTGTAAATTACTAGTAACTTTAAAGCAGTTCTTGTAATTTACAAAAGTTTAACTGTTAGAAATGAATATCAAAGAATAACAAGAGCGAGGAGCAAATGGGTGGCGATGTGTTATTTTGAGGAAATAGTTAAACGAAGAAAATGGTTTATTAGATAGTACCCGTATGGTTTGTTACCCTAAGGTGTGAATGTAGTCAGATGTTGCTGTCAAATTTTGGTGGTTGATTTGGACCTTTTGGTTTTGGTTAAGTGAGGGTCTGGCAATTTGTTACATTCTTGTAGAAGGTTTATAATTAAAGCAATGTTATAGGGTTTGAAGACAAGTCTTTGGAGAGGACCTAGCACTTTATGTTATGAAGATGCACGTGAAGATCATCTGTGATATAGGTAAAACTCCGGTTCAACCTGAGCCATATGATCCCCTCAAGATCTGCGCACCCCTAAAAGTCAGGCCTGATTGCCCCTATGGGCCTTCTGCTACTTCAGGTCTACAGAAGCGGGTCGACCCGGCCTATTAAGGCTAGGTCTCCCACTTTCTCTGCCTATAAATACCAACCCCCTCTCCATTCTGAAGGTAATAAAACTTTCTCCACTGAAACCCTAACTCCATTTTCTTCCAATGACTGACTAGATCATCGGAGGTCCTGTCGCCGGAATCTCTCCCAGTGTTTCTAGGCATTTTGCAGGTATTCAAGACGGCCAACTACCAGCAACACCTCATTTCTTGCTCCTCACGAGATCCCCATCTCAGATCCAGATCTGTGGCTGAAATCTGTCTCAGAACAATCTTTCGCTCTACAAATAACAAGAACTCAAATCTGTTTCTCTCACCACTAAATTAGCAGCATCAGATTGGCGCCGTCTATGGGAATTGACAGACTGATTTGATTCCAGACTCGGATCTCACCCCGAAGCCGACCCCCTTCATGGCACTCGAAGCCAAGAGAATGCTCACGGCGGGACATCATGTCGACCCTCATCCTTCTCGCAGTCACGTGAACACGCAGGGGTTCCGAAGACAGCAAGCCGAGGGTCCGTTAGGACTTAGTCCAAGCTCTTCACACTCGGGCGCTGTTGACCTTCGGTACATCATCAATAATCAGCAACCAATGGAGGACCTCCAACACTAGCTCAGCCGATCACGGGATGGGGCCGTTCTCTTCAACCATGCCCCGATCCACAGCATTCACCCACCACAGGGTCGAGAGCAGAGGCGTAGTCACTCCCCGAGTGATAAGCCACCTCCGAACAATCAAGGTGAACAGGTCCCAGTCACGAGGGCTGAGTTTCGAGTTTTTATGGAACGAGGTCCTTTAGGCTCTCCGACATGGCCCCAGAATCGGGCGTCATAACGACAACCCTTACCGGGAGGAAGCCCAGGGCAGTGAGTCTCACAACTCGACTTAGCCGGCGAGACAAGATGAGACCGCCCTTCAGCTTCCACAAGAAATGGAGAATCACCTCGCTCTTGTAATACCCCGTAAAATAGCATATAGTTATTTTTGCACTGTAATCCGTGCATGTCTGAGTATTGCACACGATTATATATTTTTCCTAGAAATTATCAGTTAAATTGAGAGATTTCAGACATACGAGCTGTTCTGAACCCAATGAGGTAAACTCCGGATATCCTCTCAATTAAACTGTGGTTTTGTCCCGATTGTTTCGACTAGACAATTGTCGGGAGAATGTTATAATTTCTACAAAACCTACATTTTTATAGATTTTAATTTATATATATTGGTTACTTTCAATTAAAGCTAGTACTTGGATTGAATGTGAATTGTATTTGTGCACTAGGGTTAGAATGGGAATATGGTGACCTAGGGTTCCTTGACCTAACCTAGGGTTAGGAACCCTAGCATCACATCATGGCTTAGATCTTGATAAGATCCAGTGGTGGGATTAATTCACCATGTGGAGGTTGACTCATGAAGATAGGAAATTTCCTAGGAGCTTCAAGGAAGTTTTCAAGAAGCTCCTAGCTTGGATGTGTTGGCACCCATACTACCCTTCATCACTTCACCCATCCCACCCTCCATCTCAACCCTACACCTCACCACAATCCATCCCACACCCACCCCTCCAATTCCGGCCCATATAACCCCCCTTCCATCTCACTTCACTCCATTTTTCCAAGCTCCATTCATTCTCCTCCTAAGCCTTCTCCATTCCTCCTTGTTCAAAAAAAAAATATATGTATATATAGGAAAAGGAAGAAGTCTATTAGAATAGAAGGAGTAGTAGAGAAGGAGAAGAAGAAGTGTAGGAGAGGGTGTAGGCCAAGATACACAAGCACAAGGAGCAAAGACAAGCAAGCAAGCAAAGCTAGGAGCGAAGCTACAAGGAGATTTTGCAAACTTCAAGTGGGTGATCTCTTAAACTCTTTTGTATTTATTTTGTTTTGGTATGAATGGATGTGTAGTAGTGGTAGCTATGATTTTGTTACCATGTTTGAGTATGAGAAGTACTAGGAAAAGATAAACTGTATGGTAAACTCTTTTGAGTTTTGTTAAGTAGCATGATTGTGAGGGTATGTTGGGGAATTTCTTACGCCCAAACGGTTTGGGATTTTGAGCTAAAACTTTGGGGTATTGTTCTTCTATGTATGTAGAGTGTCCATGATTTTTTTCATAATATTTGGATGCATTTTAGTAGCCCAAACAGCGGGTCCAAGTCCGGACAGTAAGCAGCCAGAATAGCTGCTAGCTGTGAGGATTTTTGTGTCTTTCCGATTTTGTATCTCGAAAATGATAGGGCATTTTGAGCTGGAAATTTTTGTGGACGCTCTTGTATGTGTCTACAACCATAGTCTTAAATTTCGTAATTTTCCGAGGTCGTTTGATGCCCCGAAAAAATTGTAGAATGCGACTGGTCTGTAGGTGTCGGTTGAAGCTGACTGTGCTTTGGGCTGAAGTTCAAAAAGCCATAACTTCGTGTACGTTTATTATTTTGCTATGAAATTTTGGGTGTAGCTTGGGGTATGAGTCTATTTGATGAATCTCAAATTTTAGAATTTTTAGAAGTCATTTGATGAGGTTTCAAAGGTAATTAGTGAGGGGCAGTAAATACCCTGCTGAAAAAGAACAACTGAAAATCTTGCTATGTTTGAGGAATCGTAGATCATTGTGTGAAATGAATTTGAATGTGAATTTTGGACACAGTGAAATGGTATATGTGTAGATAGAGAATCTCAAATTTCAGGAGCATTGGACTTAGGGTTGATTATTATTGAATTTTATAGTAGGGTACGTGCAGCCCAGTACAAGTTGTCTAGTTCGTGGGGATAGATATTCCTAGACTTATCTGTTAAGAATTTGGGCGACTGGCCAACTAGAGATTTGCAATAGGGAATCATAGCCTTCTAACCCAATTGGGATTTTGTAATTCCAGGTTGTAGGTCGGAAGTTATGATTTTCCAAAGTGGGATAGATTCGGCCTTGTCAATGAAATGTTTGCTAGAAAAATCAACCTTTCCCTTGTTGTGCACCCAATGGAAATTGGTATTTTTGAGGACCTTAAGGATTGAATCTGAGGACGTGGCCAACTAGGAAGTTGTAGTAGATACTCCCACCTTTTCATAAGACTCGGAATCGAGTAATTTCGATAACTAAGTAAACTCCTATGATATCGGACAAGTGCAGCAAGTGCGAGAAGGAACATTCTACTAAGAGTATATGGGGGATATTGGATGTCGAGATGATTGAATTTGAGGAAGTAGTCAACTGAAGAGTTGTAAACTTGGGTCTTACCTTTCCAAAATTGGAGATACCAAACAACTCTGACTTGCGTGTTGGAAGTTATGGATATAGTGAGTTTAGCAACCTGTTGTCTAGATTAACTTCAAGCTTGAGTTAACTCGGGGACTTGAGTCCTTTAAAAGAAATTGAGGGAATCATCGACTAGGGGATCACAATGGATCTCCTTACCCTTCTATGAAATTCTGAGGATTGGTTTCCGATAGGCGTAGCTTGGGTCACAGCTACTGGTATTTCTTGAACTGTTCCATCGGACAATTGATGAGGAACCCTCTGCATACCGCAGTATGGCGATCATGAGCTATTGGGTTTTTAATGATGTATTAGCATTTTCATTGGGAACTTAGATAAGTTCCGGTGCTTAGTACAAATGGTATACATGAGTGAGTTGGGATATAGCTCTGGTCGGGTTGTGTTTGGTGTCTCGATGCCTGAGTCTGTCAGTGGTCAAGAATTGATGGTTATGTGTGTGCTTACCTTCCTTTGAATTGTATTGCATCCTTGGGGCGCCGTTGGACCACTCGCTGAGGGTCACGGGCCGGGATTAGTTGGTCGCTGACCTGTGAAGGTATTGGAAATTAGCGAATGTGATTCCGTGATGATTGTGGTTTGACAGACTAGACAGGCTCGACATTGTTGATCGACACCGAGTGTGATTTGAGTAACAACTTGTTTCAGTAAACTGCATTGATTAGGTTTTCTTTTATTGTTTCGCTCGAAGTCCGAATTGGTATTAGGGGTGATTCCCTATAATCCAACTCGTTCTGAGAATTAGCACTAAGTGGTGATACTGGTTGTCTCTTCCTGTCATTAAGGATACGTGTTGCGGCGCGTATCTTGCACTGTTAATTCCTGAAGTACCATGGTAAGAACGGGATGCTGATATCCTGGTGGATCGGGGGTATTTTAGGACCTTCGAGGTCGTCATGTTCTATGTTGGTGGACACGAACGGATCATAAAGGATCTTCTGTGCAATGGATATACTTGCGGTATATCTGTAAGTTCGTCACAGCTTTCGAGGATGGTTTGACGCAGCAATTATTGGTGACTTCGGGGTAGCACCCTGAATTATTTATTTTATTTTCACCTCCTCAACCATGTCATACTATCAGGAACAGGAAGTAGACCAAATTAGAATACATTGCATAGCGAGGGTTCAAATCCCTGAACTGGAGAAACGACTTGATCTGGGGTACATGTAGTATGGGATGCATGTGTGTCCAGAGTCTTGCTGACATTAGATTAGGAGCATCTGTTCTATACTCTGTGTTTGAATAGACTTCAGGTCATGACATACACGAACACTAGGAAATTAGGATGCACGTGGAATTTCCATTCAAGACTGATTTGTGAGTGATAGTTTGAGGATCACTGTTTCCTTATCAGCATTGCGTCAGTAGAATTACTGACGTACCCCACCTTTTAGGTACATGGATATCAGATCACGAGTATAGGAGAGACCAAGATCAGCAGGGCATCCAAGTAGTGGCAGTGTACATGTATACCCTTCAAGCGGGTGTAGAATTATCATAGTCACGCAGCAGAAGGCTCAAGTCAAGGGGCAAGTCCCAGGAGGGGCAGATAGACCACTCAGCGGAGTTTCGGCAATGGCCAAGGGATTGCCGATCTGAAGGACAGCCGATGGCTTCACAAGAAAAGTTTAAATATTCTTGTAATCAGTTGTGATAAGTTATGTAATTTGTATTCCTTGTTCAAGGACAATTTGATATTTGTAATTGTTAATGTAACAACTCTGATGGTAATAAAAGTGTTTAAATTTCCGTGTTATTTACTGTGTTGAGATACATTTGAAGGCAAAGATTCTGGTTATGTCACGGATGTCCGATAACGGGGATCCGGGGCGTTACAGCTCTGATCAGCAAGGGCGGGTTACCACCCAACTGGGGCTATCAGCCTACCCGACCCCCGTTCTCCGCTAAAATCCTTCATGCTGAGATTCCGAGGAATTTCAGACCGCCTCAGTTTGAGACGTACAATGGAGAGTGATCTTGCTGATCACATGGAAGGGTTCAAAACCCTCATAATGATTCACAGCGTCTCAGATCCTCTCCTCTGTCGCGCCTTCCCAGCCACTGCGTGGCCTGACACGGGAATGGTTCTAAAAGCTCGCCCCCAGCTCGGTTTTCTCATTTGACCAGCTCGAGGTGAGCTTCCTTGCTCACTTCATGACCAGTCGCAAGGTCGAGAAGACGAGCGCGTCCATCCTAGACCTCAAGCAGAAGGAAGGAGAGTCCCTTCGGGACTTCGTTCGAAGGTTCACCGCCGATGCTTGGTCGGTCTCTTCTCTCGACGCTGGCGTCACGTCTGCAGCCTTCTGACACAGTATTCGCCATGACCAGCTGAAGGCCTCCTTGGTGAAGAAACTGCCCATCGTTTTTCCCGACCTCCTCAACAGGGGGAAAAATACATCCGAGCCGAGGAGGTTCAACACCCTGGAGGCCTGAAAGAAATCCCAGCCAAGGAGAAGAGAAAGGTCGATGATTCTGAGCCTCCGAAGAAGGCTAAAAAAGATGCGTTGGGCCAGAAACGACCGCCTCCTATCCCCCACTTTGAGAGATTCATGCCACTGACTCAGAGTGTATCCGCCATCCTCATGGAGATTGAGGACAAGGGGATGGTTTGCCATCCTCCCCGAGCGAACAACAACAAGAAGAGGAACTGAAGATTCTACTGCCGGTTCCATCGAGACCACGGGCACGAGACTGATAATTGCTGGGCCATCAAAGACGAGATTAAGGTCCTCATCCAGAGAGGGTACCTATGAGAGTTCACACGAACTAACCAAAGGGCTTTGCCCCTTCCACTAACTGCCAACAGGCGTCTAGAGGCGGAACCCGAGCCCGAAGAAGCTGGGGGGCCGACCATTCTTCACTGTGTCCATGGCGGACCCATATGGGAGAGTCGAGCACCTCCCGCAAGGCATTCGTACGGGAAGTTAACGCAATCTACAACTATCCGCTTCCCAGGGATCAAGGAGTGGCGGTCTCATTCTCCAGCAAAGATCTGGAAGGCGTATGACTTTCTCATTGCGATGCCCTAGTAGTTAGCCTCGGCATGGTTAATCACGAGTTCCGTAGCATCCTAGTTGACAACGGAAGCTCCGTTAATATCCTGTTCCTAGACGCACTCGAAAAGCTCAAACTTTATCGCAAGTGGCTGAAGCTGGCCGGGTACACGCTCTACGGGTTCTCGGGCATCTCTATCAAAATTGAGGGAATCTATGTAACAGTCGGAATGACCCCGACCATCTGAACAGAGGCAATGGACTTCATGGTGGTCAACGTCAAGGCGGCCTATAATGCCATCTTCGGTAGACCCGGTCTCTGCTCCCTCCATGCGATGCCCTCTGCCTATCACATGAAGTGCCCTCTGCTTATCACAGGGTCGGCATTGTCCGAGGCAATTAGGAATCCACACGTTCATGCTATATGGCCGTAGTGGGGGGCGAAGTCTTCCCCCTTGACACAGTGGAACTTCCATCTGACAGGAGTCAGTTGTACTCTGAGCCTGTCGACAAGTTGGAGGAGGTCTCCTTCTCTGGGGAGGACGAATCTAAGCAGTTTCGAGTGAGCCAGTCTTTCGCTCCAGACCTGAAGTTGACCATTATTAGCTGTATCCGTCGGAATGCAGGCCTTCTTTGCATGGACGCCCTCAGATATGCCAGGGATTTCAGAGGACCTCATCATGCACAAACTAAGCGTCCACCCAGACTCGAAGCCAGTCCAGCAGAAGCGGCGTAAGTTCGCTCCCGATAGGCAACATGCAGTGAAGGAAGAATTTGACAAGCTCCTCTCGGCGCGGTTCATACAGGAAGTCAACTACTAACAGTGGTTGGCAAACATTGTGATGGTGAAGAAACCAAGTGGTAAATGGAGGATTTGTATAGACTTCACAGACCTCAACATGGCCTGTCCTAAAGATCTGTTCCCCCTCCCGAACATCGACTCCCTGGTAGATGCGACCTCGGGTCACGAGCTGCTGAGTTTCATGGATGCTTTCTCAGGCTACAACTAGATCAGAATGTTCCCTCCAAACATCCCCAAGATCACCTTTGTGATAGACCAAGGCCTCTACTGTTCCAGGCTCATGCCCCTCGAGTTGAAGAACGCAGGTGCCACGTACCAAAGGCACGTCAATTGGGTTTTTAAGGAGTAGATAGGCCGTAACATGAAGGTATATGTCGACGATATGCTCGTCAAACGCCGTAGGTGACAAGATCACGTCAGCAATCTCGAGGAGCCTTTCGGGGTCCTGCGATCCCACAATATGAGACTTAACCTCTCTAAATGCATTTTTGGCGTCACCTCGGAAAAATTTCTCTGATTCGTGGTCAGCCTGCAAGGCATTGAGGTGAACTCCGAAAAGATTCAGGCCATACTGGACATGGCCCCTCCAAGAAATGTCAAAGAAGTCCAACGACTCACGGGTCGACCGGCGGCCGTCGGCCGTTTCTTCTTAAAGTCCGAAGAAAAGTCACTTCCGTTCTTCAAAGCCTTCCTTGGGGCAAAAAGCTTCGAGTGGGAAGATTCTCAACGACAGGCTTTCGATTAGCTGAAAATCTATCTGGCCAACCCTTTACTCCTTAGCAAACTCGAGCCGGGAGAGTCCCTTTATCTCTATCTGGCTGCTTCAGAACACGCGCTCAGCGCCGTATTAGTCAGGGAGGAAGACGGGATCTAGAAGCCTATCTATTATGTCAGCAAAGTCTTGCACGATGCTGAACTCCGATACACCAGGATGAAAAAGGTCGCCTATGCATTGGTGATGGCCGCTCAAAAACTCCGACCATACTTTCAAACCCACTCCATCCGAGTCCTTACGGACCAGCCACTCAAGATGGTCCTCAAGAAACCAGAGAATTCCGGTCACTTAATCAAGTGATCAATCGAGCTGAGCCAGCATGACATCAACTACCAACCTCGGACAGCCATCAAAGGGCAAGCCTTCGCATAATTCATCACGGAATGCCATTCCCGAAGCATCTGAAATCCGAGAGGATGGACCAGTTTGGGAGATTTATGTTGACATCCTGCGAGGGTGGAAGCTGAATTGACGTCATACTCCGAGTCCCCGATGACTTTGTTCTCCAGTACTCCATGCGTCTCAACTTTTAGACCAACAACGAGGCAGAATACGAAGCGATGATCGCCGACCTCATGCTAGCCCACAAGGCAGGGGCAAGACGAGTGAGGGCCTTCAACGATTCAGCTCGTGTTCAATCACATTTCCGAGGAAGCCCGTGATGCCCGGATGATCTAATACTTAGCACGCATCAGACAACTCTTAACAGTCTTCGAGGACATCACTGTCGAGCGCATTCCGAGGGAACAAAATAGCCAGGTCGATGCCTTGTCCAAGCTCGCCTCGTCATCCTTCGAGGGCCTTGATCACACTGTCCTCGTTGAGATCCTCTTCAAGCCTAGCATCGAGAACCGTGAGGTCCTTTGCATCAACCTAGGCATTCAAGCGGGCACTTGGATGAATCCCGTATGGAAGTTCTTGGCAGATGGCGAATTCCCACTAGACCTAGCCGAAGCCAGGAAGACAAATTCGATTAGGAAGAATCACCCTGATTGATGATGTACTCTTCAAGTGCTCATACACTAAGGTGGACGGGAGACCATATCTTCGATGTCTGAGTCCCAATGAAGCCAAGTATGCGCTATAGGAGTTGCACGAAGGAATTGGGGGATGCCATATAGGCAGCAGGTCGCTCGTGAGGAAAGTACTCAACCACGGTTACTATTGTGTGGCCATATTGTGAAAAAGGTGTGGTCCCTGCCAGAGATTTTCTTTGATCAGACGCTTGCCCCAAGCCGAACTCAAGTCACTTACCAGTCCGACCCCATTCGCCATGTGGGGATGGACCTAGTCGGACCCTTTCTGAAGGCCACGGGCCAAAGACGCTTTTTCATAGTGGCCATCAACTACTTCACTAAGTGGGGCGAGGCAGAACCCTTGGCCACAATCACTGAACATCAAGCCAGCAATTCTTCTGGAAACACATTATGTGTCGGTTTGGCATCGTGCGTGTGCTGATAACCGATAACCGAACTCAATCTGCAAGCAAAATTTTTCGAAAGTTTTGTGAAGACCTCAGAATCCGGTAGCGGTTCTCATCAATAGCCCATCCCTAGTCGAATGACCAAACTGAAAATGCCAACCGTCAAATTTTTAAAGGTCTCAAAAAATGGTTGGACAAATCTCCCAAGGGACTGTGGGTCGACAAATTGCTGAGCATCCTTTGGTCGTATCGAACAACCAAAAGGATCCCTACGGGCGAGTTCCCATTCAACCTGACATACGAGACGAAGGCTGTTATCCCGCTGGAAATTGGGCTTCCTTCGCCTAAGATCATGGGCTTCAATAAGGAATCCAATTCGAGCGACCTCAGGGCCAACTTGGACCTAATCGACGAAATCCGTGAAAAATCCACCATAAGAAGAAATATCTATCAGCAGCGGATTGGAAGGTTGTACAACAAGAAGGTCCATCCAACCGACATGAAGGAGGGTGACCTCGTACTTAGGAAACTCGCTATTTCCCACCCACCACGACCCGAATTGGAAGGGCCCATACAAGGTCTCCCAAGTGGTATCTCCTGGCACATACTGACTCGAAGACCTAGGGGATAGGGTAGTCAAGAGACCCTAGAATGCTGAGCACCTTATTAACTTCCATGAGGGACCATATGGGCATCTAAGGTTGTAATCAGCGTCTATGGTTGTAATCGCGCTATGCGCTATTCCTTTTGTGTAATCAAGCAAGCAAATGCAATGGAGTTTCTTTTATTTTTCGAGTCAGAATGTCTTGCATTTACTTCTCCAAAAGAGAGATTACTCAGTTTTTCACGTTCTCTCTCAATCTCTCGTGCCCCCGCTGCTCGGCTTGGATTTCGAGCCCTAACGAGAGATTGCTCAATCTTTCACGCCCTCACTACTCGGCTTGGACCTCGAGCCAACAGCCAATTTTTTTACAAGCTGCATCACGCTCGACGCTCAGCATGTTCCTCGGGTCCTAACGAGAAATTTCTCAATCTCTTGCGTCCTCGCCACTCGGCTTGGACCTCGAGCCAATAGTCAGCTTTTTTACAAGCTGCACTACGCTCGACGCTCGACGCTCGACATGTTCCTCGACCCCTAATGAGAGATTGCTCAGTCTTTCACGCCTTCGCCACTCGGCTTGGATCTCAAGCCAGCAACCAACTTTTTTACAAGCTGTACTACGCTCGATGCTTAGCATGTTCCTCGAGCCCTAACGAGAGATTTCTCAATCTTTCACGGTCTCGCCGCTCGGCTTGGACCTTGAGCCGGCAGCTAGCTTTTTTACAAGCTGCATTACATGCGATGCTCGGTATGTTCCTCGAGCCCTAATGAGAGATTCGCAATCTCTCACGTTGTCGCCACTCGGCTTGGACCTCGAGCCAACAACCAACTTTTTTACAAGTTGCATTACGCTTAACGCTCGGCATGTTCCTGAAGCTCTAACGAGAGATTTCTCAATCTCTCACGTCCTCACCATTTGGCTTGGACCTCGAGCTAGCAGCCAGCCTTTTTTACAAGCTGCACTACGCTCGGCATATTCCTCGAACCCTAACGAGAGATTTCTCAATTTCACACATCCTTGTCGCTCGACTTAGATTTCTCACAATTTTCCAACCTCTCAAGTGCTCTCCTTCCGGCGTTGAACCCAGACCTCATCCCCTCCGAAAGTTTGAATTATATTTACGGCCCTCGCCTTCAGCAAGGACCTCGAGCTCCATGCCTCGAGTTGGTCCCTCTTTCACCCGCTGATGGCCAGAGATAGAGCAACCTTCATCGCCGCTACCCCTAACTGTCTGCAAGTAATAGAAGAACCACCAAGCATGAGTGCTCTCAGCGAATTGAGAAATGTGAAAGGGATGGGGGAGGGGTTATATAGCCTAAGGAAAAACTGGAGCTCGATATCCGTGACGCTAACATGGACGAATCATCACCGTTCGCCCACATCTAATGGCCCAGAAAGGCATTAATACACTTTCCAAGGCCAAACGTTTCGCCTTCCAATAAGGCACATTCATCATGACCCATCAAATCATTTGGAAGACGAAACATCTCCTGTTCCAGTCCATTAATGTCCTCAAAAGACGAAACGTCTCACATTCAGTGAGTCCACCTCGCCAACACACTCAGATCGAAGTCGTGCTCAAACAGCAGAAGGATCGTTTTATTACAACATATAGAAGTTTATTGATTCAATTGGCGATGCTACATGAGTTGCGAGTAAAACCAAGTTACAAGAAGTGAATGTTACAACTATTAAACAATTGGCCTACCCCTCCTCTTGGGGGGCCTTAGGACTGACGCAAACCAGTTCGAGCCAAACCGAACGCGTTTGTTCCCCGACGAGCCCATTAAGATCCCTAAGAGTCGCTAAGGTGGGCGCTCCAGCAACAGAGCTTTGAGCATCACCCAGTCTCGTCGGCTCCAGCCTCAGGGTTGGAGACGGGCCCTCAACGGAGGGCCAACCGCCCCCGAAAGAACGGGTTCGGGATCCACCCACTCTGAGCATGACCTTCAACCTTTGTATCTCCAATTCCTTCTCCACTATAATCTCGCGAAGGAATGATTCAGAGGACGGCCGTCGTGCGGAAGTACCGGACTATGTAGCACGGACTCGGGTACAGGATACGGGTACGACACGACTCGGATACGCGGATACGTGATTTCTCAAAAATTTAGGATGCAGGTACGTTAAGGGTGCGTTGAATATAAAAATAATAAATTTATTATACATTATGTTAAAAAAATATAAAATTCAAAAAAATTATAATAACTAGAAGAATGATTGTAAATTTGTAATTTAGAAATTGTAAATGTAACCATGCCTCTATTTTGCACATACGACATTTTTGCTTTTCATTGGTGGGAGCTTCAAAGATGAGAATCGAAAAGTCCTAAAAAGAAAAAAAATAGATTAGCAATTAAAGACATTGAAGAACATAATAATAGGTAGAAATTTAACTTATTAACATAATCTGATAATAGTAAGCAACTTAATAGAGAATATTTCAATATCATTACCAAAATCAACACATCACAAAATATTTCATTCATTACAATTTCAAAGTTTAATACAAATATAAAATATCACTAGTTCACTACAAATATTATCACGATGGAATTCTCTAGCTTGAACATCTTCTTCATGATCCATATCCACCACGCCAACATCATCGGTGAAAACCACATGTTCCAACTCCGGCTCATCCAATGAAAGGCTAGCCAGCTTAAGTACTCCAACATCTTCAAATGAATCAAAAATATCTCCACCTATATCCCACATCTTCGTCTCTCCTATATCATATTGGGGTGATCTTCTTGATAGAAGGCGAAGATTGCTATGAACATACACCAAGTCTTCCGCTCGTTGTGGGGTCAACTTGTTCCTTTTCAAGGAATGCACAAAAGAGTAAGTGCTCCAATTTCTCTCGGCACAAGATGAAGCAGAAGGTTGCATACGGAATTTCATAGTTATGGTTTGAAGCATAGGGGCAAGAGGTCCATGAACGGACCACCAATTACGTGCATCCAAAATACCTCGATCATTAATACAATTAATATCATTAAATGCACCCGTTTTTGCCGAGAAGTGGGCATACTCCACATTTACTATTGATTGATTGGTCGCATTGGGAAAGAGTCTTTTAAGACACTATATTCTTTCCATATAGATCTCATGATCTTTATGTGGAGGAACTCTTCTTGGATCCTCATTAAGCCATTCTTCGCTATAATACCTTCAATAGGAGAAAAAATATTACTCACAGAATGAAACAAAAAAGTATGTAATACGTTTATGTAGTTAATGAAACTAAATTTTACCTTGGATTCAAGGCATGTGCCAAGCAATGAAGTGGAGTGTTGTTTTTTGTCCAACGATCGATAAGAATTGTATGCACCACATCATAGAAGCTAGATGACTCGTTAACTTGTTTTTCTTCGTGTTTGTAAATAGTTTCCTACACTTTCTCAATTATTGTATCCCACATATCATAAATTAAATGGAGACAAGACATATCCGTGTCACACGCTCAAATCATATCATATATGGGAGATGTGAAAGAAAGTATGTAGTCGACGGATTCCCACCACTCTTCACTCAACACCTTCTCTCTCACAAACCTTGCTCTTCCCACATCACCGTCACGATAAGAAGCCCATTCGTCACTAGTTACGATGGATACATGACCTTGTTTCAAGAGCTTAAACCGTTTAAGCATGATAATGACACTAGCAAAGCGAGTCTGCCACCGAAAGCAACTTCAAGGAAACAAACGCATTGTAAATGGCTAGCTTCATTGAATCATTCAATATGAAAATTTTAATTTGTACCGCATCCCCCGCAATGTCCAATATCCACCCACATTCATCATATACAATTTGATTGAACTCAACATTCTTTGCGGCACAAATATTCTTCAATGCAAGATTAAGGGTGTGCACCACACAAGGAGTCCAAAAAATTGTAGGAAATTGACTTTCGATTATTTGCCCCGCCGCCTTGCAAGTTGCTGCATTATTCGTAATAACTTGAACAACTTTCTCATGCCCAACCCCAATAATGACCTCCTTCAACAAATTTGCAATGAAGAATTTATTTTTCACCTCTCCCGAACAATCTACTGCCTTTACAAGCATAGACCCTCCTCCCGTGACGGCAATTAAATTAATAAGTGGCCTCCTTTGTGAGTCACTCCACCCATCACTAACAATGGTCACTCCTTTATCCTTCCACGTGTCTCTGATTGGTTGCAACAACCTCTCAACATTAGCCTTCTCTCTTTGTAAGAGAGTTGTTCTCAACATATTGTACCCTGGTGGAATATAACCCGCAAGTGCATTGTTGGCGGCAAAAGTGTATGAACTCGCATAGTATGGATTCCTTGATAGGTTAAATGGCAACCCTTCTGTGTAAAACATTCGTGCAATCTCCCCATGCAATTGATCTAGCGCCACATTGTTAAAGGCCTTTCCGATTGCACTACTTGGGCCACTATTATTTGTCTTTCTCCTCTTCAAATCTAAGTTACCGCTAACAAACATACCCGATGCACTCACTAAACCACTAGAAGATGACGGGGGCAATGGTACTCTCTTTGGAGCTTTTTGAGCTATTTTAATCTTCGATTGTTCGTTCGCATTTTGCATTTCAACAAGCTCATTCATCTTAATCTTATTACATACACCGATTCCATGTCCTTATATCTTTAACAAATGACCTCTAACTCTTGTGTAAGAACTACTCTCTTCTTGCAAAAACTACATTCCCACCTCATATTTCCACCACCACCCGGCTCTTCTCCTAACTTTGTGACATTTTTCCATAGAGGGTTGTTGGGATCTTCCTCATTAGGAGGTGTATTACTCGCACTCGTAGAAGTCATTCTCAAAGAAACTCTTTAATAAAAATAAACAAGTATTACAATTTATAACTACTTATAATTAGAATAAAGTCATAAACTGACAATATAGCTAACAGTGAACCAATATAGCTAACAGTGAAAAGTGAAAACAATAACATTGCTAACATCTAATTTATTTTCATACTTCTCAATACTTCTCAATATTTCTCATTAACATCTAATTTATTTTACAGTGAACCAATAACATCTAACAATGAACCAATATAGCTAACAGTGAAAAGTGAAAACAATAACATAGTTAACCTCTAATTTATTTTCATACTTCGCAATACTTCTCAATATTTCTCATTAACATCTAATTTATTTTCATATTTCTCAATCTCATTTATTTTCATCTAATTTGTAGAGAGAGGAGAAGAACTGAAGAAGTGAAGAACAAAATCGAACCTTGGAGGAGGTGCAGACTGTGAGATTTGACAGTAGGTCGAGGTCGTGGAGGTCGAGGTCATGGATGTCGTTGAGAAGAGAGAGAGTGTTTCTCGTCGAGAGGAGGAGAGAGTGGTTCTCGTCGACGTTAAGGTCGTGGAGGTCGTCGAGGTTGAGGCGTGAGGAAGCGAGCGTGCGACTGCAGTCACAGGTCGAGGTTGAGGCATGAGGAGGTGGAGGGGGATTGATTTTGGGGAGAGAGCCGGATCGATTTTGGAGAGGGGAGATAATTTTGGGGATTTACGGTTCGGAGAGAGAGAGGGGAGGCAGATCGGTTTGGAGAGAGAGAGAGAGAGAGAGGCAGAGATATTTGATTATATATATTCCCTCTAAACGGGCGTACCTGAGCGCACCCGAACGCACTCCAGCGCACCCAGACCCCTATCTTGTATTTTTTTCTTTTTTTAATTAAAAAAGCTCTGGATATGTATTAGGTGCGTATCCAGAGCGTACCCGTGCATATTCGCACTTGATACGCACCCGATATTAGTACAGAGGGGCTTTTAGAGTACCCGTGCATCACAGGTACCAGACATCGACCATCTAGTCTTGGCGCTCCCCAAGTCGCGGTTGGCAATCGTCTTCTTTAGACGAGCCGACTCCATGCTCAATTCCTTCGACTTATTCATAAAATAAGAAACTGATGCCTCCTGATTATGGGCCTGTTTGCGAGAGCGAACCAAGACGGACTCTGTGGATTTCAGCTTGCCCCTAAGGCGCTCAATCTCGACATGACGAGGATTGGCCTCGAGGGACTCATTCATCTGACACAAAGGAGGAAATGGCATATCATTCTGAGCCTCATAAACTTGGCCAAATCACAAAAATCACATCGCAGTAATTATGCCAGAAATTCCAAAGTCAAAAGAGTTAGGCGAAAAATTATTTTCATTCATCAAAATTCTTACAAAACAACGGTGGCCAGTCCGCACTTGGCAAATACAAAGAAAAAGAAAAAAAGGAAAGGGTGAAGCTACTCTTAGAAGAGAGGGGCTCCTCTTTGGTTGCCGTCGTGTCAGCTTCTGGGTTGGCCGCCTCAGCCACGTTCTCCTCGGCCACGTTCTCACCGTCTCCCCCAGGCGTTATCGGATGCTTGGGAAGTTCCATGTCATAATGAAACTCCTCGAGCTCACGCTCAGGGTAGTACTACCGGACATGCTCGAGGGCCCGGTTGTACGCCTTGTCTTGGGCCTCGATAATCTTATCCATGGCGGCATTCCTCATCTTCTTCAGCTCCTTGTCAGCCGCCTTCTTCGCCTCCGCCTCCTTCTGAGCTCGGTCGTCAGCAAGGGAAGTCAGCTCGGCCTTAAGGGTGACTCCAATCCTTTGCTGTTTTGGCAAAATGGCAAAAAAAAAAAGCAAACGACGTTTGCAATTGTTTGCTTTTTTTTTACCAAATTTTAGCAAACGAGGAATAGTGCGTTGCCAAATTTGAGAAACAAATATGGCAATTGCCAAATATACCAGACTGAACATGTTATTCCGTCTCAATTTTTTTTAATTT
The DNA here is from genome assembly GCA_017893485.1 of Hemerocallis citrina. Lineage (NCBI taxonomy): Eukaryota > Viridiplantae > Streptophyta > Magnoliopsida > Asparagales > Asphodelaceae > Hemerocallis > Hemerocallis citrina. The sequence continues at coordinate 279,949,759 of CM030359.1, forward strand.
TTTAAACGCGTCGGACGAGACAATATTTTTCGTCGAATATTTTTTAATATTTTTTTTACTATTTTAGAGATCGGACGGAACAACATGTTCCGTCCTATTTTATTTTATCTTCTTAAAAAACATCTGACGATACAAGTTGTACCGCTCGATAACTCAAAAAACTAAAAGAAGTTTTCGGACGGAACAACACGTTCCATTCTTCTATTTCTTTGGTTTGGAAAATTTAATCCAAGTCCATATTTGTTCCAAATTTTTCATCAATTGCCAAGTCCCAAGTTAAAAACAAATTGCTTCGAAGTCCATTTTGCCAAATATTTTTTTGAAGTTATTTTAATTGGTTGGACGGTGCAACATGTTCCGTCCGTCCAATTCTTTTTCTCATTTGCTATATTGTAGCAAACAACGACTGTAGCAAAACACTATATTTGTCATTTGCTATTTTGCCTAATTGGCAAAATAGCAAAAACGATTGGAGATGCTCTTAGATTAATATGACCAAATCTGAGAAGCCAAAAGGCTCGTCCAATCTAGAAACTTCGTTTGGATTCTTCTGATGAGGACATTGGTTCAAGACGATTCAGGCGTTTCTATCAGCGCAGGCATCGTCTAGGACAACTGCTTAATTAGCTTAGGATTTTATTTCAGTACCATATTTACTTCTGGCAATTATTGCCATATGTAATCTTTCTTTTTTGCATTAGAATATTTTTTGAGATTTTTGAATATTTTGAAATTTGTATCCAGATTTGTTTTGAGCCTATTTATAGGCCTTGAGATTAATGAGAAGTCAAGCCATTATTAATTAAAAAAAATGTTGTGTTGAGTTTTTCTCATCATCTCTCTCTTTGTGTGATACAATTGAGAACTAATTTTAGGGTTTGTGATAAACTCTAAAACTACCCCAAATCCAATACAAATTCCTAAACCCTAACCCTAATCCCCAAATTAACCCCAATCACCATCGTCTTCAACCGTCACCCCTACCCGACCATCTTCTCTTTCCCCAAACTACCGAACCCATCCCATCAGCGACCCATCCACCATTGCTAACCTCCTCGCTTTCTGCCTTCCTTCATCACCGTCAACCCCTCCTCGCTCCTCCGTCCTCGTCTCCTCACCGTTCTCTCTCTCGACCATCTCACCCCTCCCCCCCGTGCCTTCATCCCCTGCCTTCCACACCTGCAACCGACCTCGTCGTCATCACCCCCACCATCACCGACCAACAACCCCGATGCCAACCCCCACCCAGCCACCACACAGTCGTCAACACCTTCCTCTTCCCCCTCCCGATCTACAATCTCGCTGTCGTCGACCACCCCCCATCGCCGTGACGACCCTGTTGCTGACCTCAGCCAGCACCGCCGCCGCCGTTGCCCTTGCTGCTGCCATTGTTGACTTGGTTGTTGCTGTCTCTCTCTTACTGTGTTTGCTGATTGCTGTGTCCTGCATTGCTGCCAACCCTAGATCTAACGGTTTCTTCGAATTTCGGTATACTCTTTCCATTTTTCAAATATTTGTGTTATACTGCTTTATCATCTCTATTATATTATTCAATTTAACTGTCGACCACAAATATTGAGATTGAGTGTTCCACTTGCCTAATTAGAGTACGAATCAATATTGACTCTTTTACTTGCTAAGAACGCTTAGGAATTTAATTATTGATTATTAGACTGAGTTATTAATTGGGCTTGCTAAACTTATTTCAATTCTTGAAAATCCATCAAATCGGTTAATTGTTTAAAATTCTAACTTTGATCCGCACTACATGTTGGTAAAATTAATTCTTTAAGATTCTTGGAAATTCTCTACTTAGGGTTAGTTTTACATCATTTTGGTATCAGAGCGAAGGTTCTTAAAATCCTAGTTCTTGCATCATTTAGGCATTATTTTTTGCATTCATTTAGGATTGTGTAGTCTTTTATTTTTCTTTCTTTATTTTAGGTCATTTCAGGTTTATTTAAAAAAAAGTACACACACGCCCCATAGTTTTCCCCCTTTGGTGAATGCGTCTTCGAAGCACCATCACAGATCCTGACGAGCTTTTCTTATCCCTCCCAAATCACCCAATTAGAAACCCTAGACCTTCCCGACCTGAAATGGACAACTCTGATATGTCCGCTACCTTAGCTGTCATTCAAGCAACTCTTGCCAATATCAATCAGAGGCTTGAAAAAGTGGAATTAAATCAAACTGTTGTCCCTAAGCTTCATGCTAATCGACAGATCCCTCAAGGAAATGTTCGTGACGATCGACGTCAAGAACATGACCCTGACGAACAATATAAGAACGTTAAGGCTGACGTTCTCCATTTTGAAGGCCACATGGAACCCTAAGCTTATCTCGATTGGATCCGTGCCATGGACCACTACTTTGTGTGGTTTGACATGAGCGAAGCCCTGAAGGTTAAATTTTCCACAATGAAATTGACGGGTAAAGCTCAACAACACTGGACCAATCTTGAATATGCCCGTAGAGGTCGAGGTCTGGTACCCATAGCCACTTGGGAAGCCATGAAAGAGAAGCTCACTGAGCGATATGTACCGTTATCGTTCCACACCCGATTGTTAGATTTGTGGAACCAACTTTATCAAGAAAGTAAATCCACACAAGAATATATTGATAAGTTCGATGACTTCCTTATTCGGTGCAATGCATTAGGTAAATAGAGTGAAGAACAAACTCTCTCTAGGTTCAGGGCTGGGCTACGAGCCGACCTTAGGAACGAGCTAATTCATAGAAATGTGGGCTCACTAGCGGCAGCCTATGCCCTTGTCCGCGATATGGATTCCCTTAAAGCTAGTTCTCATTCTAAGTCCAGCGATTCGAGAGATCATTCCTCTAGAATGACCTCTACTGATCCATCTAGGCCTAAGCCTCTCTCAGCACCCCAACAAATCTTACCCCAGCTTACCTAACTTAAATTTCAATTCACATAGAGATGAACATAAGGGTAAGAACACTGAAAGAGACTACTCTAAGATTGACCCTCTCACTAAGTGCTATACATGTAAGGGATACGGTCATGTTGCTAGCAATTGTCTCAGCCCCAGTAGGATCAATATTGTAGAGGGTACCGCTGTCATCGCCGATGATTCTGACAATGAGTTTTTCTATGAGCCTATTGAAGGCGATGACTTCGGTGAAGAAGAGGATGACCAGTATCTCCACTGTATTCGGTTTATCCAATCACCCCACTTGAATGCAGTCAGATGTGCTTTGTCCCAGCCAAAAGAAGAAGATGTTGGAAGCGCACTGCTATATTCCACACCTTTACGACTATAGGTGGCAAAAATTGCAAGGTGATTGTTGACAGTGGGAGCTGCGTCAACATTGTCTCTTCTGCGGTCTTAGCTAAGATCGGACTTAAGGCTGAACCCCATCTACGCCCATACAAAGTATCCTGGATTGATGCGACAGCCCTCCAAGTAACACATCGATGTTTGGTCCCTGTGGACTTCAAAGCTTACAAAGAGGAAATTTGGTGTGATGTGCTTAAAATGGATGTGGGTTAAGTCATTTTAGGGAGACCTTGGTTATGCGATCACGATGTGACCATATATGGTCGATCCAACCAATGTGTGTTCCTGCACAATGGACTAAAAATAATGCTCATACCCGTGAGACCACGAACTGGTCCAGCTGAAACAACACCGGCTCCCTCGAAAAAGGGCAAGGAAGTAACGTATATGGGTGAAAAGGAACTCACGAAAAAAAATTGACAAATGGGCTACCATTCTTCTACTCACAGCGAGAGAAGTCCCTAAAGATCCTAAATCACTCATCCCATCTCAAGTTACTCCTGTCCTACATGAATTTGCAGATGTCTTTCCTGACCTCCCCAACCAGTTGCCCCTATTGCGTCACATCCAACATGCTATTGATCTGGTTCTGGGAGCGGGTCTTCCTAACTTGCCATATTATCGGATGAATCCGACAGAGCATGCTGAGTTGAAAAGGCAAGTTGATGAGTTATTGGCAAAGAGCTTCATCAGAGAAAGCTTAAGTCCTTCCGCTGTTCCTGTCCTATTGACGCCAAAGAAAGATGGAACCTGGTGTATGTGTATGGACAGCCGTGCCATAAACAAGATCATGGTGAAATACTGTTTTCCCATTCCTCGTTTGGATGACATGTTAGACATGATGTCTGGTGCCACAATCTTTTCCAAGATTGATCTTAAAAGTGGCTACCACCAAATACATGTTCGTCCTAGTGATGAATGGAAGACCGCCTTCAAGACGAAGGATGGCCTGTACGAATGGATGGTCATGCTATTTGGAATGACGAATGCCTTGAGCACGTTTATGAGAATCATGACGCAAGTATTCTGTCCCTTTATGGGCAAGTTTCTTGTGGTGTACTTTGATGATATTCTCATTTACAGCCGATCCGTTGGGCAACATCTTGACCATTTAAAACAGGTCTGCGGTGTTTTGAGGAAGGAACAACTTTACGCTAATCCTACCAAATGTACCTTCCTCTTCGATCAGACTATCTTTCTGGGATTTATTGTTTCTGCCCGAGAAGTATCCGCTGACCCAGAAAAGATACGAGCTATTAGTAAGTGGCCTGAGCCCCGCAATATTCGTGATGTGCAGAGTTTTTATGGCCTTGCCACCTATCGTCAGTTTGTGCAAGGATTTAGCACAATTATGGCTCCAGAATCAAAACTATTTGAAGAAAGGTGAATTTGTCTGGTCGAAAGAAGCCACGAAAGCCTTCGAAGAGATCAAGAAGAGAATGACTCAGACACCTGTCATGGGGTTGCCTGATTTCACTAAAGTCTTTGAAGTACCGTGCGATGCTTCAGGTATTGGTATAAGTGGAGTCCTCAGTCAAGAGAGTCATCCTGTTGCTTATTTCAGTAAAAAGCTGAACGAAGCAAAACCAAAATTCTCCACTTATGACAAAGAGTTCTATGCGGTAATTCAGTCACTTCGCTATTGGCGACATTATCTCCTGCCGTAAGAATTCGTCATTTTCTCAGACCACGAGGCCGTAAGATTCCTTAATTCTCAACAAAAGTTGAATCCGAGACATGCTAGATGGGTAGAGTTCCTACAAGAATATTCATATACCATTAGGCACATGAAAGGGATTGATAATAAAGCCGCGGATGCGCTCAGCCGATGTCATTTGATCTTATCTACACCGTGCACCGAAATTATTGGTTTTGAGAGATTAAAAGATGAGTATGCCTTCTGCCCAGATTTTCACGAGATCTACACGTCTTTGAAGGATGGCATCACTCGAGTGATAGATGATTATTTCTTGAAAGATGATTATCTCTTCTATCGCTCCAAACTGTGCATTCCTAGTACATCATTACGAGAGTATCTTGTTTGGGAATTGCACGCTAGTGGCCTTGCTGGACACGTTGGGCAAGCAAGACCATTGATGCTATGGAACATAGGTTTTACTGGCCGAAGCTAAAGAGAAACGTTGCGAAACTTGTTAACATGTCATACTTGTCAACTCGCCAAGCAACAAAAACAGAACACAAACCTGTATACTCCATTACCTGTTCCCAGTCGCCCTTAGGAAGATGTGAGTATGAATTTTGTGTTAGGCTTACCAAAAACACAAGAAACACGACTCCATTCTTGTCGTCGTGGACCGTTTTTCTAAAATGGCAAACTTCCTCCCGTGCTCGAAAACTTTCGATGCATCCCGTGTGGCTTAGGTCTTCTTTGATAATATTGTGAAGCTACATGGGTTGCCAAAAACCATTGGGTCTGATAGGGATGTGAAATTCACGAGCTATTTTTGGATGACCCTATGGCACAAAATGGGTACGAAATTGAAGTTCTCTTCAGCATTCCACCCACAGACTGATGGACAGACTGAGGTTGTCAATCGGAGTCTTGGCAATCTCTTGCGTACTCTTGTGGGAGAGAACTTAGGAACAGGGAACTTAAAATTAACGGTTGCTGAATTTGCTTATAACACAACTAGGAATAGAACTACTGACATGAGTCCACACGAAGTTGTACATGGTTATCGTCCTAGGCTGCCCATAGATCTTGCCCCCATGTTCAAACATCACCGAGTCTTAGAGTCCGCATCTGCATTTGCATCCCGCATTCATGACTTGCATAGAAAAATTTCCAAGAAAATTAATGAGAATAATTTTAGCTACAAGTTAAGAGCTGATATTAGAAGGAAATTTAAAACATTTAATGTGGGTGACGAAGCGATGGTTCGGATTCGTCCGGAACGGTTTCCAGCTGGATCCGTTAAGAAATTGAATGCCCGTGCTGCAAGCCCATTTAAAATTCTTTATAAAATCAATGATAATGCCTATGTCGTTGACCTTTCTGAAGGTTTTGGCATATGTAAGACTTTCAATGTTTGAGGATATAGTACCCTATGAAGGCCCAGAATTTAACCCTAGAAATCCTCTTATAGATGAGCCTACCCTGCAGCCTAATGGTGAGATTCCCACATTACCCCCACTACCTGATACTAACCCATCGACAGAAGAATTGGATAATATTTTAGATAATCAGATAATCTCTACTAGAGATGGTGGTATTCATAGATATTTGGTAAGATGGAAAAACAAGCCGGAGTCGGAGAATACTTGGATAGATCGTGAAGAGCTCCAGCGCTTAGACCCAGACCTTTTGGAGTACTATGGACATGAGGACTGGTTTTGACTCGACTGGGTCGAGCCCTCTCCCACCCGGGGAGAATGATGAGGACATCGGTTCAAGACGATTCGAACGTTTCTATCAGCGCAGACATCGTCTAGGACAGCTGCTTCATTAGCTTAGGATTTTATTTCAGTACCATATTTGCTTTTAGCAATTATAGCTATATGTAATCTTTCTTTTTTTGCATTAGAATATTTTTTGAGATTTTTGAATATTTTGAGATTTGTATCCAGATTTGTTTTGAGCCTATTTATAGGCCTTTAGATTAATGAGAAGTCATGCCATTATTGATTTAAAAAAAAATTTGTGTTGAGTTTTTTCATCATCATCTCTCTTTGTGTGATACAATTGAGAACTAATTTTAGGATTTGTGATAAACTCTAAAACTATCCCAAATCTAATACAAATTCCTAAACCCCAACCCTAATCCCCAAATTAACCCTAATCACCCTCATCTTCAACCGTCACCCCTACCCGACCATCTTCTCCTTCCCCAAACTACCGAACCCATCCTATCAGCGACCCATCCACCATTGCTAACCTCCTCGCCTTCCATCCTCCTTCATCACCGTCAACCCCTCCTCGCTCCTCCGTCCTCGTCTCCTCACCGTTCTCCCCCCCGTGCCCTCATCCCCTGCCACCTGCAATCGACTTCGTCGTCATCACCCCCACCACCACCGACCAACAACCCCGACGCCAACCCCCACCTAGCCACCACACAGTCGTCAACACCTTCCTCTTCCCCCTCCCAATCTTCAATCTCGCTGTCGTCGACCACCCCCCCTCGCCGTGATGACCCCGTCGCCGTGCTCAGCTAGCGCCGCCGCCGCCGTCGCCCTTGCTGCTGCCATTGTTGACTTGGTCGCTGCTGTCTCTCTCTTAATGGGTTTGCTGATTGCTGTGTCCTGCATTGCTGCCAACCCTAGATCTATCGGTTTCTTCAAATCCCGGTATACTCTTTCCATTTTTCAAATATTTGTGTTATACTACTTTATCATCTCTATTATATTATTCAATTTAACTATCGACCACAAATATCGAGATTGAGTATTCCACTTGCCTAATTAGAGTACGAATCAATATTGACTTTTTTACTTGCTAAGAACGCTTAGGAATTTAATTATTGATTATTAGACTGAGTTATTAATTGGGCTTGCTAAACTTAATTCAATTCTTGAAAATCCAATCAAACCGGTTAATTGTTTAAAATTCTAACTTTGATCCGCACTACATGTTGATAAAATTAATTCTCTAAGATTCTTGGAAATTCTCTACTTAGGGTTAGTTTTACATCATCTTCATTCTTTATGTTGTGTGGAGGAATAGTAAGCTTTAGATATGGAAATTATCTTCCTTTATATCATCATATTTAATATACATTCATTCTTGGCACAAGTGTATTATTGAATGCGACTAAACAAGACTAAGCAAGCATGAGTTGGAAATAAAGTTTTTGCGTGTGGAAAGGTAAGAAAAGAAAAGTAAAAATGACCGTATGTAACTCTAATTTGTTTCAATTTTTTCATTTACCCCCACATCCAATTCAAAGCCACAACTTTTTCCCCTTCTCTTCAGTCACACAGATCTCCAGTGAAGTTCCAACAAGACCCTCATTAACCTACCCCTCCGTTCCAATTTTCATGACCCTTCTTCCCCTTTCCACCTTGTTCAACTGAACCTCGAAAGTACTCTTCTTGACAGGTGCATCTTCATGCAAGGGCTCCCTGTCATAATGCTACAATGAAAATATGTAAACTGTAGATTTGATCGCTTAGGACCATTCCATCTAGATGATCTTGTTGTAAAATCCGCTGTGCTGAATGTGGACTATAGGGAACACGACTGCTCAAGTCTTGAAGATGACCAGGGCCTTATTATCCAATACGAAAGCAAGTTGACTTACTATCTAAGCAATGTTATACAACCCAGGCAGAAGTATTACCACCTTTCTAAAAGCCATCGTCAGTTTCACGAGTTGCTTAAGCTTCATTTCCTCCTCCTGTACCGGAGCAATTAGGGTGATCAGTCCTTTGGATCCACCTAAATTAATCCCTTCTCTTGAACTGGACCTCAGCACAAAATTGAAAAATCGGTCATTATTTTTATTCAATGACTTATTTGTACTTCTATTTTCGGTGGAAGATCTTGTTTGATAAGATGGTGGATAATGCTTCGGTGTTTCATGCTGCATTGCAAATTATATTGTGTTATATATGTGTTATGCGCTACCAGATCTATGTCGTGTCATATACAAGTGTAGCTTTTTTATCGGTGCTTAGTACACTATTATAGATTTTCCATTTTCACCACTTTTTGATTTTTATTGAATGGTTATAAAATTTGGCATTACATTCACTGCTTATATCTATATTTTCTGTTATACGGCTACAAATCCTACTATTATGCTCTTTCCTTTTTTTTTAACGGACCATGATGTTCCTACTTCTTATATTCTTAACAGAAACAAATAATATTTTATTTTCATCGTTATTACTTTGGCAGGAAACTTGACCCTGAAAAATATTGGAGTTTCTTCGTCTTCTCACTCAGACTTGCTGTGTTGATGCAAGTCATTGGCTTTTCAGTGAGGTTCTTATCCTCATTCCTGTGGATTCAGATGTACATATTGGGGTCTTCATCTCTTGACCGTTCAGTCTCCCGTGGAGCAGATTTTGATGTGAGAAGCAGTTTTCTAAATCCCGCGACCAATGAAGTAGGCAGTCTGAACTCCAATAATGATGATTTTATAGGAGCTGCCACTTATGATCAGGCTTTTTACTCTTCCCCTTTTGAAGATACTCAAAATAAAGAATCTGTTCACAAGGTTTGTAAGTTTCTGTCTTTCGTAGATGTTCCTATGCACTTTAACATATTTATATCTGCATTTATGTGTTGCAATAAACAACTTGATTTTTGAAAATGAATAGTTTTGAACGATATAATTGTAGTGGTATGAAGGCTAGGTTAATCTTTACCAAAGAAAAAGGACAGGTTTCTTCCAAAAAAAGGCCAGGTTTATTTGTGGGGTTGGCAATTGTGTATGGTTCTTTAATCTTATTAACAGATCTACATTAGTTTGTACATTAAATGCTTTGTGCTGGAGCTGTAATTTTCTTTTACTACTTTGTAGAACTATGTAAACCCTTGGTCCCTTGTGAAGTTTGGGCTAACTCTTCTACACCAAATTCTTACTTGTTGAATGAACAATACAACAAATGGTCAATGTTACAGATTGCTGTTCGCAGAACTCCACTTATAAGGTTTCCACAATTTTGATGAAGGAAGATAATTAGAAAAATGGTAAAAAATCAAAAAAAATTGTGAAATAATATTACAATAACAACGAAAAAGTATTGGAGTATCTGAAAAAATTAATCTGAACTGTGCATGGTTTACAAAGTGCAAAAGAGTGAAATGACTCAGTCCCTACACAACCAGACATTTGATCTATTCTCCATTGGTATGGCGAGCACGATGTTGGCACATCACTTTAACATGTGTTTGACTAGGTGGCCAAAATAAAGCAGATGAACAACTGGATCTATGCGTTTTGACCATTAATTCAATACCTAATTAATTGTTATGGTGGATGTTGAATCATATTTCTTGATAACAGGTCAAACTATCCAACTGTGTGGCAATTTAAATGACTGATGTATATTTTGGTTGAGTTGATGATAATTCTTTAGTCTTTTATTAATAAAATAGGTTTGCCTGTGGGCATGTGCCTACGATACATCTTAAGAACGATGCAGCATATGAAATTAAGCACTATAATGTCAAGAATATAAAAGAAAAAAATTAATTGATCTAATATGAAAGAGTTGTAGATGTCATATAAAAAATGGTAACTTACATGGCTATATATAATGATGTTATCCATTGCAGGAGGCAGTGAGAAGGCAGACATATATTGTTGTTCAGTTCTGATGAAGAATTTGCTCTGTATATCAAGGAGGAAAAATATTTAACAATTAACTTTGGTGTTCTGAATGTATTCTACTATCAGATGTTAATATACTTTTTGAGATGTATCTATATAATAAATCACAAGACAATTTGAAAAAAACTATCAAGTGGCTCTCCTTCAATTAAAACAAAATCAATGGCTCACATTCACCATTCCAAAAGATATTTTTCTTCCCAAAAGGTTTCCCCCCAAAACTAAATTTTTTCCACCAAAACAAAAATTCTCCTCACTTTATTATTATCTCTCTTTCCCCTCTTCACTTTTTTCAGAGAGAGAGAGAGAGAGAGAGAGAGAGAGAGAGAGAGATCTGAAAAAAAAAGTACAATATTATTCTCATCTCACTTATTATTGTCTTTCATGATTGTACTTCTTTTTAGCTGCTTTGATTTACCCAAAACATATCAATTATTTTTTCTTAGTTCTTTTATATGATAAAGCCTATTGATTATTTGGAGAAGCTGTGCATTGGCCTCATTTTTTGTCTGGAAGGTTCTTCTGTTCACCATCTTTTTGCTACATTTAGAAATTACATTTTGTCTTATGGCTAGTCTATTCGCTATGTATTACTCGCCATAGTCGAGTTTTTTTGCCCATGTTTTGTTAATCTTCAGAATTGGTTCAGCTCTTCTCTGTGAACATGTAGGATATAGTTCTTAGGTCGTTTGTTCAGATTAATGGTGCTTTCAGTTATTCCATTAGATCCTGTTTGAGTTGGGTTTTTTAATTTTTCTGTTATATAGTGCAGTACACAATAGGGTTTGACTATCGTAGAACTTGTTTGCAGAATAGGACCAGGTTTGTGCCCCCAAAGATGACAGTTCAACAGATTGTGCAAGAACGCTCCAGAGTCACTGCAGATAAGCCTTTCAGTAAAGCTAAAGAAGCATTTGATTCTCAATTGAATGAATTTACTAAGCAACAGAGAAGCAACACATCCCACCCATCCTCTTCCTTAAAGTACCATCACAATGAAGGTAATAGTAATTTATTTTGGCAATGGAGGTTTGTCTATGTATCATGAGCTTATTTTCATGAAATTTCATATATATATATACTAGGTTTGCATGTTGGCACGTGCCTACGGTACGTATTCGGAACGGTGCACCTTATTTGATCATATAAAAAAAATTGGAGGTTGAGCAAATTAATTGAAGTACCAAACATATTATATGAGAAACTTTTGGGGGTTTAGAAAAAAACATATTATATGATTTTTTTGAACTTTTTTAAAAGTTTTTAAATTTGTAATTTTGTTAGTTTTTAAATTTTTTATTTTAAAAAAAATTTAAAAATTTTATTTTCTTAATTTTTGAATAGAAGAGGGAGGGAGAGAGAGAAAAAAAAATTAAATAAATATAGGAGTTGTTTTGGGTGGGGGATTTGAATTTGAGTTTTGGAGGGAACTTTTGGGGGGGAAATATGTTTTGTGAGGTTAAATCTGGACCTTTGATTTTTAGGGGGATTGAAGGAGAACCACTTGATAGCTTTCTTTGTATTTTATTATATAGATATATATCCTTCAGGCGCAGGAGAAAGACACCGTGAACACTTGGCTGAAGCTCAGTCAAGTTATGTTTCTGCTTGGGCAAAAGGCATATCCACTTCAGCACAAAAGGAAAGAACTGATCTTCTGCCGCCGTCGATGTCCCCGTCGCTATCAGCTTTCAGCAGCCCCCAAAGTAGTACAAAAGAGGTTTTTACTTCACCAGATAAATTGAGTATTGAACACACTCCTGTGGGGACCAAAGCTATTTCAAGCTTCAGGACTGTATCTGATGTGCAGTTTGAGACATCAAGTTCACTTCAAACAGCACTAACATTTTCTAGCTCCATGTCACCCATGAATACCAAATTACTAGTAGAGCCTACGGATGCTAGAAGCCTGAACTTTAGGAGTGAGGGGGATATTTCCACTCATGCAGCGTCAAAAAGTTATCCCAATAGCAGACCTTCAGTAGAAAATGATAATAGCATCTCATCTTTCTCCACTCCACCTGATATTACATCTGTAGGATTGAATAAAAGCACTGCGTCATTTGATAAAGTCACTTCCAAGAACCAGTCAAGTGGATCTATATTTAATTTAGTATCTGATCCTCAAAACCCAGTGCTGACTCCTCCATCACCTGGTGCATTCTCTTTCTCTACAGCTTCGGTCGCTTCATCATCTTTATCCACCACTTCGCAGGCAACTATTTCGTTCGGAAAACCATCATCAGGTGCTAAACCTGTAGGTGTAACGAACCAAAGAGCACCAGTTTCAACCGTAGCATCCACTGCCAACTCCCAGTTTCTTCCTTCAAGAATTTTATTTTCCCAGGCTCTTAATTCCGCAGATCCAACAAATACACCCGTTAAGCCCACGCTAACCTTAGGAGTTCCATCCTTGGATGCTAAATCTTTCGGAGAATCTGACGATATGGGCTCTATTCCATTGCCAGAGAAATCATTTCCAGTGACTGTCTCATCATTGAGCACTACATTACCGTCTCAAACTCGATCTGTCCCAACTCTGCCAGTAACATCGGCAAGTACTGTAGATTCAGTTGACTTAAATAAGGATAGCTCAAATGATCAACCACCTACAACACAATCAGCTGTATCTGTAGAAGTTAAACATACACTTCAAAGTGAAAAAAATTTGAATGCAACAGACAGTGTCTGCGCAGCACTTGCTGCATCTGACCCTCAACCTCAGATGCCATCATCTGCAGCATTGCTTATGAGTAGCGCAACCACCAAAAAGAATGAGGAATTGGATTTAAGTTTGTCCCAAGAAGATGAAATGGAAGAGGAGGCTGTAGACAGCACCACTGTGCTGAGCTTGGGATCCCTTGGTGGTTTCGGACTTGGATCAAGCCGTGCATTAAGTTCAACAAAACCTAACCCCTTCGGTGCACCATTATTTCCAAATAACTCTAGCACAACAAACACTCAGGCTACTTCATTTACAGTTTCTCCAGGCGAACCATTCCGCGCTGCATCTTTTACTCTCCCGCCAACTCCTAATCCGGTACAACTGATGTCACAGCAGCCAGCAAGCTCTGGGGGATTTCCAAGTGGTTTGGGTGGAGGAGGCTTGAGTGGGTTTGGACAACCATCACATGTTGGAGTTGGGCAGCAGGCCCTTGGATCAGTCCTTGGTGCTTTTGGGCAGTCACGGCAGCCAGGTGTTTTACCGGAAGTTGGCTTTCCATCTTCAACTGCCTTTGGTGGTGGTGGTGGTGGATTTTCTTCTGCTTCTACTGGAAAGTTTCCTGCTTTTGGGGGGTTTGGTGGTGCTTCTGCAGGGGGTGGAGGGTTCACATCTGTTGCTTCTCCTTCTAGTGGGTTTGCTACTGCTGCTAAAGGCATAGGAGGTTTTGCTGGTGTTTCCTCTGGTGTCGGTGGTGGCTTTGCTGGTGCTGGTGGAGGAGGTTTTGGTTCTGTTGCCACGAACAGTGGATTTGCTGGAGCTGCTGGAGGAGGCTTTGGTTCTGTTGCTCCCAACAGTGGCTTTGCTTCAGCAGCGCCCGGAGGAGTTGGTGGGTTTGGAGGGGCTGCGACTGCTGCTTCTGGGTTTACATCTGGTGAGTTTTCTCCACCTCCTATATTCTTTATTTGTGGGTAATTAATTTAAGGAGAGAACAAACAATTAGACTTCGTAATCAGTTGGAAAATAATTCATAAAATAAAGTAGTAAAACTACATTATATTAATTTCAAATCCTGGATGTAACATTATTTTCACTTCTTTCACAAATCTTGTTGATGAAATTGTGCTCACGCTGCTTGCAATGTGCAATTTTCTTTCTACATAATGGAATGTAAAAACTCAGAATTCTTCAGAAGTACCTTTCATTGTTTTTATCTAAAATCTTTAATGGGGTTTAATTACATTTGTATATCTAGTTAAGAAGCATTGTCTAAGCTTTGAACTGTATACCAACTTTAAAATTCACTAATCCATAGGAGATAGATTTATGAGCACTGCAAATAAACTATGTTAAAATTGTGCACGAGGTTGGGTTGTACTGATGCCCTTTCCACCTGATCCATCCAAAAATGGAGTTGTCGGAAGGTTTAAAACCCACTGTTTATTTCACAAAATCATCATGTGCCATCAAAACTGTGTGAAATTCCCTGCCACTACGCTAAAACTTCGAAGTTGTTGAAGGGTTGAGAAAAAATACACTTGTACTCTAACACGCTCCCTCTAGTCGAGAGCCCATTTTTTTATGGGCCAAAGAAACGAGATAAATGCCCAAAAAATTGTGCGCCGAGACCTGTGCTATACGCAGCGAGTTTTTTTTTAAAAATCCGCATTTAAATTGCGTAGCCGTTGGATTCGAACCTGGGGGTTGGGGTTGCTGTGATACCATGTGATAGTCCATGCCACTTAACTAAAACTTCGAAGTTGTTGAAGAGTTAGGGAAAATTGCACTTGTATTCTAACACTGTGCTTTATGCTATTTCTTCCTGAAGAAATTTAGAGCTCAAAATTCTTAACAAGTAGTATTTCTTGAAAATTAAATGATGAAAAATTGTTAAAGTTTGCAATCAGTTCGATAGTCGGATGTGACCTACAGTCTGCATGATTTCGTATATACAAAAACATCTTAGGACATGAGGGCTACTATTATTGCTGTTGATAACATAATATGTGATATTTATCACCCCCTTACGTAAGTAGTCGAAGGTTTCTCCCTAGGTACACTTTACCCTATGTGTTTATGGAAAGAATATAATAATAGCTTCAGGAATTTTGATGTCTATATTGAATCTAGAGAGTAAAGAAATTAATAAAAGGAAAATCTTAAAATCTGAAAGTGCAACCTGCCTCACCTGCCCAAACTTGCTTGGTAGAGGTAAACTTGTCCTGAACCTAGAATATATTTAAGTCTGCCCAAAACTCACAGGTGGATTTTAATTATCTTAAGAACCCATAGTTTAGGAGTGTCATACAAGTTTACTCAAAAACCCTAATTTGCCTCGCCTGTCAATACTTTACATGTAACACCACAAAATTTTCTGCTATAGTAATTTTGTTTTCCTTCATCTGTAGTCGTTCACTATATTTCCAAAATTTGAAAAATATAGGGAACGAACTGCTGTAGTTGTTTCCTATATTTCCAAATTTTTGAAAAATAGAAACATTGGCCGTTTATATTTGAGAGCTAATATAGGAAATTCCCAAAAATAGGAATCGAAAGACCATCTTGCGTCAGTTCTAAATTTTTTTCTCGGACGCAAGATGATCTTGCGTTTGATCAAATTTAAAAAAAAGTGTCGGACGCAAAATGATGTTGTGTCCGATCAAATTTTTTTGTTTTTGAAGGTGTCGGACGCAAGATGAAACCAACTTATAACGGACGCAATAACATTTTGCGTCTTAAGAAATTTAAAAACAAAACAAAAACAGAACGGATGCCCTTGATTTTTTCCCCCCAAACTTATAATTTTTTTCTATGGAATAGGGCCTATAGGATTGTTATGCATATGAAGTATATTTGAGATTGGTTTGATTTTTTTGATCTAGGGCTGAGATGAAATGGGCCTATAGGAATTGTTGTGTTTCTATATGTACATTTTTTAAATTTATTTTACAAATGTGTTGGACGCCAATTTTTAATTTTTAATTTTTTATTATTATTTGAAGAAATCAATGGCTGAGATTCAAGAAACAAAATATCATCCACCGTTCATTCAAATTTTGGGTTTCAGCGACTACAATCCCAACTCAAAATTTTTATTTCTAAAACCCAAATATAGAAAATTTGAGTTTCAACGACTACATATGCTCTTATAGCTTCTTTCATTTAATGTATGGGACAAAGATGGGGGTTTTCTGCATATGGTCTTCATTTTAAGATTTATGCTAGTTGTACTCAAGGTTTTCATGCTCACAATGCAAATATGTTTATCCGTCAACATCCAGGTGGTTTTACAGCCTTTGGCAGCAGTCAGGGAGGTGCTTTTTCTGCATTTGGTCAAAATAGTGCTCCTGGCTCTGGAAAACCCCCAGCAACGCTGTTAACACAGATGAGGAAATAGCAGGCTATCACTTGATTATAGTTTTGATATGCTTTGTTGAGTTAGGTTTGTGTACACGTCGTGGCTTCGGCTGAATAAACAAATGCAAGCTATGTACAATGGTCGCTCAATTTGTCAAAGGTGTGAATATTTGCAATTCAAACTAGCATTATGGAGCGACACTGCTAGCACTGCTTGTTACTTATGATGTACGAGAAGTTGATACTACTGCAAGTTTTTCTTGCCTTTTTGCCTCTTTTCCACTGCCAGCATAAAACTGTGCCTCAGATATCTAATGAATATTTATATGCTTTGAAGAGTCTTTGCTATTACCGGTCGCATCGAAGAAGAAATACAATTGAAGCATAGGCAGCTTTGGAAGCACTGGTATTGGTGCTTTCACAGTTTCACTGGTCCTACTTGATGGTGGTGCATTATGGTACGACTGCTTTTAGTAAAGTTCAACTAGTACTTGTTATGGATCACCACAGAGCATACAGCTAATGTATCTGCTTGTACAGTAAAATGCATTAGAGAATAGGAAAATTAGCATTTGGCGTATGATCTGTTATGGCATAGGTATTTATCTGTACGAATTTGGAAGTAAATCCTGTGGTATGGAAAGGTAGTTGCTTCTGGAAAGCTATATGTGAGAGACGTTTGTTTCATAGATTGGAATATATGCGACACTTGTGGGATTTTCTGGAGGCAAATATGCTATGAGTGTATATTTGAATTTGATTATTTTCCTCGTTTTCACATTCTCCTCTTTTTGTTGTTTCTTTGTTTAATTAAGGAAAAAGGGAAATATTACAATGTTATTGAGCCCCTAAATGGCTATTTTCGTTGGATTTCATTAGTGAGTTTATACTATATATTGTTAAACCGATTTAAGACTTCATGGGTCGCTTGCTCCTTTTTGAATGAGAGTCTGATGGTCAATGTAGTGCTCTCATACCAAATATCTTTTCTATCTATGTACGTTGAAT
This sequence comes from Hemerocallis citrina, assembly GCA_017893485.1. Taxonomy (NCBI): domain Eukaryota; kingdom Viridiplantae; phylum Streptophyta; class Magnoliopsida; order Asparagales; family Asphodelaceae; genus Hemerocallis; species Hemerocallis citrina. The sequence continues at coordinate 279,967,386 of CM030359.1, forward strand.
AATTGCATCCACAACAAGTTTCTTAGGCGAGCACCAGTTGCATGTAAAGGGTTTCAGAATGGATTGTGCAACTAGGTGGATTCAATTACTGGAGTTGGTGGATTCAACTTTGTTGTCTGTGATATGGTAAATTCCCTTTGAAATTGAGGTCCTGATATTATTGGAAATGCCAGGGGATTGTTAGGAGGAACATATCGATCACTGGCTAACATATTGAGCACTGGCTAGTTGCGCGTGCACACTTGGACTAGTGGCCAGTGCACAATGGAACCAACTTACAATTTCAGCAGATAATAAACAGAGCTTTGCGGTGGGCCAGAGAAGGGCATTACTTACTACATGTCATGTCATGTCATGCCATCCCATGTAATCAATGCTGAATGGTGGAGGGGTCAGATGATACATCCCCCGAAGACGATCGTCGGCTGTTCGCAACCGCTCCGAGCAGTAACCGGGATTGGATCAACCTGCAAGAAAGATTCAATAACAGCAAGGCACAATAACAAGAAGAAAATAAAGGAAAACTATGATCTAAAATTCATTAGAACTTTGAAAATTACAAGACCATGATGAACAGAGTACAAGGGGGGATTTTATGAGCGAGCTCATTCCCAGATTTTGATCTGCCAATCACCAGTCGACACCTCAGCATGCGCAAACCACGTAATAGGAATAGGACTAACCGCCCAGTCCGTTTACACTGTGCATGGGGCCCACTGCGCCGATTCCTCCACTCATAGGTCGCCACGTTAGCACGTGCTCAACCCGTCAGAAATCGAGAGCGCTGGGTTATTACAGAATTTCGCTGGGTTATTACAGAATTTTGCTACTTTTTGCAAAAGACGACCTTAAAGAACTATATTCACCGGGGGGCTAATACGCAAAGATCGAAGGACTGATACGCAAGAGTTTTTTTTCCCTCTTAGGCTGTAGTTGGGTCAAATATCCGATCATTAAGTCTGTAGCTGGGTTTATTATCCCAACATGAATTGAAATACATCAAGATGTTCTCGGTTTCAGACAAAGTATAAATAAAGTATAATTAGCCTGTTCGGGGAGAAGATTTTGTTTACAAACTGCCAGCGTCAGAGCTGTTGGGATGGTCGTATGGTCCTAAAAAAGCTACATGAATTCCAAGGGAAAACTATTAAACTAGCACTAAACAGTTATTTTTCTTTTGATGCTGTTGATACATAATATGTAGCGGAGACATAAAGAGTGCAAATGCATTTTAACCGTAGGAAAGTAGTTAGTAATACACTCTATGACAAGGTTAATGACATCATGAGCCATGCTATTAGAATAAGCTCAGCTGAAAATCATAACTTCACACTTAGCAAGAGACGACCATCAACAACTAAGACATGGTCAAATGTAAAGATCCAAGTCTGTTTGTGTATGTTTTAAGAGAAGGACAAATGATGTTTTTACGTTTTATTTTCTTATTTCTTATTTTTTATTTTTTATTTTATTTTATCGACCATGTAGACAGAATTAATTATTTTTATAGGATATTTTTTGAAGAGTAATGCTTCATCAACTATCAATTTCACTGCCATTCTCTTTACTACCGTAGGTGGCAAAACTCCTATTGGAGAGTTCCCTCACATACTCTCTCTTCCCCCACCTATTGAAGTGTGCCACCTAAAATAGTGAAGAGAAATGTAGTGGAACTGGTGGTGGATGTAGCATTACTCTTTTTTGAAACTATTTTCATAAAAGGGACAATGATCAAACTATTTGTAAGTAAGGGATAATTTCTAAATAATATTCCATGTTTCTTATTCTATAATTAGGTATGCCCGTGGGCACGTGCCTACGACACGTATTCGGAACTGCATATAAACTTATTTTGAATTATTTGATTGTGTGAACTGCATATAAATTTATGCTTTTATTTGGAGTCATTCACTATACCTCTTTCGTTAAATTGTATCTGTTTTTTAGTTATTTCATTTTTATTGTCCTTAAATTTCTCAATATTGACTTATCCAATTCTCCCAAAACCTAGTCATTGTCTAAAGGTAGCCATATAATGTTCATATTCGGTTTTGACTGAAGCTGATCACGAATGAGAAGGATGTTTAGAACAACAAATATTAGCATCAACCCTCGTGAATGCTTTTATAGGGAATACTAAAAAAATTAAAATCTGCAACCCTAAACAGATGCAATCCTAAAATTAGATGCAAATTTAGATGGAAAACAGTATCAATTTCGAATAACACTTATAATCCTAAAATCTGCGCTGAGATGAAAGTTGGGTTGACGGAGCTATAAAACAGTATAAAAAATAGCGAGTTCCAGAAGGGATAATAGCTTTAACAAAAAAAATTACCCAATATTACCTCCACCAATTAAATGAGATGAATTGCAGAAACTGAGATTGAATTAATACAGTTCTTTCACAACTCAAATGCAATTTTAAGAGTGAAAAGAAGTCATGGGCGGTTATGAACTCATGTGCCCTTAATCAAATTACATCTAGATGTTTCAACTGAATTTTGTTTATGATTGGATTTTATTTAGGCTGTTACAGAAGGATGTTTCTGAAGGCCATTTTGGAGCTAAGATAAATTGTTAGAGATCAAAGAAATGACAAAGGGAAACACAATACATGGGACCAAACACACCTTACGCAAAGCATTAGATTGGACATCATTGACAACAACCGAAGCATTTGCCCCAGAAATTCCTCCATCCTCGTGATTTCTCTTAGCGGCTGCTAAAATCTACATACAACGTAAAACAAAAACTGTATTGTAAGATTGCAATTCTTGATTACTTCAGGAGGAAAAAAATCTATAATTCCTAGCTGCAAAGATTACAGCGATAACGACCATTAATTTACATCATATTAGCAATCCAGGTTATCAAACTCCACAAAAACGGATTTGCATGGTAAAAGCGAGGAATTGATAGACATGCAGATTAAAAAAATTAATATTATAAAGGATGTCTAATATGAGGCAATGTGCCAAAGTAAGATTGCATCCAGACCATATTACTCTTTCAAAGTAGCAACAACTCAAGATAAGAATCTATATCCAAATTCGAATAAGTTTTCGAATTAGCCTAAAATAAATACAACTGATATAGAATCTTTATTAAGTTCAAAAAACTATTGCAACTATCAATGTTGTACTTATTAAGTAAAGTGATAATACACTACCTGTTACACAACAAAGAAACACATAATAAATAAAAAACTCAATTTGCTAACAACATGCAAGGAAAATCTGACCTTCAGCTTGTTATTATGCATTTCCGCTTCCAACTGTCTATTGAAGACATTAAGTCTAACAATCTTCTCTTTCAGTTCACTTATATGCACATCTTTCTCTCTACAAATTACCTCTTTATCTTGCAATTGGCACCTAACAAAGTACAGAATTGGCACCTAAGAGCATCCACAGTCGTTTGCTAAGTACTCAAAAATTAGAAATAGCTTTAGCAAATAGTCATGCAGTCGTTCGCTAAAAACTCAAAATTTAGAATAGGGATCTACAATAAACTACTAAAGTTAGAAGGCCGCTTAGAGGATTGCTAAATATAGAGGACAGATGATGTTAATCCGTTTGAGGTTTGGGACGGATGAAGATCATCCGTCTCAATTCGATTTTTAATAAAACCTTAGTCAAAACGGATGAAGTTGTTCCGTCTATTCGTTAATTTAATTTTTAATATATAAAATTAATTTATTAACTAGGTAAAGTTTATTAAAAAAAAAGTTGAAAGTGAGAGACGGATGAAGTTCATCCGTCCCTCACTTTTGATAATGTACACTTACCCTTTTACCCCTAAGGATTTAACCGTTGTGTATCCAACGGCACAATGTTATGTAATTTGATTTTTTTTTTAAAAAAAAAATCCAACGGCTATGCACAATTCAACTTTATTATTTTTCTTAAAAAAAATAAAAGCATCAAACGGATGAAGTTCATCCTTCCATTCAATTTTGGCCTTTTTAAGCTTTGAAGGGTATTTTCGTAATTGGCCTAAAGGTGACAAAAAAAAAATTATACAAGTGAATGTGCCAGACGGATGAAGATCATCCGGCTGGCACTGTTCACATGTTTTATTTATTTTTTCATTTATTTATTTATTTTTTTAACGGATTTTTTTTTTTTTTAAATAGGGACGGATGATGTTACTCCGTCCTCTACATAAAACGGATGAAGAAGCGCAGTCTTCTCTTTTTTTTAATAATTTTTATAAAAAAAAAAATTAGACGGATGATGAAGATCCGTTTCATACTATATTTTTTTTAAAATTAGAAATAACGACTGCAGCGACATTTCCTAAATGCTAAATTTACATTGCTAAAGTTAGAATAGCTCTAGCAAACGACTGTGGATGCTCTTAACAAAGAGTATACAGAATTACTGAATTAAATTTCATAATTCATGTTTCTTGTAGTTTCGAATGGGAAAAAAATCTAACCAGTTTTCGTTCGTGGAGACGGTGAAGCTTGTACAGGGGAGACAGCGGACGGCGGGAGCGACAGCGATGGGCGGTGCAACATCGGGAGGGGGCACAGGCCGAGAGGGGGTGGCACTGTGGCTGTGGTTGCTGCTGTCGACGGAAGGAGAAGGGGACGAGAGGGGCACGCTGTCGGGGCACGCTGTCGTGGCTGGCATCACGGAGGCAGGACGACAGGGGGGTCGCGAGCAGGCGCCGGCGACTGGTCACGGTAGGGGAGAAGGTCGGGAGACAGGGTAGGGGGAGAGATGAAAGATGAGAGAGAGAGAAGTTCGGTGCGTCGAAAAAGAGAGAGACGGTGAAAGGGGGAAGATAGAGAGACAGTGAGAAAGAGAGAGAGAATGGGTATTTCGGGAAAGAGAAAGAGGGTTTTGAAATTGTGGGATTTGAAATTTTTGGCGGGAAAATATGTTTTGTGAGAACCAATCTGAGCCATTGATTTTAGGGGAGATTGAAGGAGAGCCACTTGAAAGCTTTCTTTGTAATTTATTATATAGATATTTTATATAGGATGTGTGACTTTTCTGCAAATTTAAAATTTGTTTTTGTAATATTTTCTATTCATATTATATAATCAAATTTTTAACTATTTAAATTGTACTAAATATTTTGAGAAAACTAGGTAAGAGTTACTTAGTCACAAGGCTCTGATATCACCTGTGTGCGAAGCGTGAAATGTGTGAAATTATAGTAATTATCTGTGAAGAGCAATAAACAGAGTATCAAAAAAACTTCAAAGATGATATCCTTCTGTAAAATAATATTCTTGAAAATTATGTGCATTATCAATTTAAATTTTTTTAAAGTAATCAAGCATAACTTCAAAATTTCTCATGGCTTTTGATTCTGTTTCTGATACTTCACTATCATATGGGGGTACTTCGGGTTCTTCTATATGTTCATTTTCTTCCTCAATATGTTCGGTTTCTTCCTCTATATATTCATTTTCTTCTAGAAATTGTCTAGATGCTATTGTAGGACTCTAGATATAGCTACTAAATTCTTTATTTTCATAGAATAATAAAGATCTTTCGTAAAAAATTAAGTCATCAATTATTTGAACACTTATAATGACTAGTTTCTCTAGGATTAATTTGATTTATTGTAATAATTATTACTTTATGTACGCTAAAGAAAAATAATTTAAACTCATAAAAATCATACATGTTTGTTACTCTTTAAGGATAATAAACATCAAATACACACATTCTATCACTTCCTTGATAGTGAGTCATTAATTCATAAATTTATGGGGGAAGACTGAACTATTATTATCCATTCTTCTTTTTAGTGATGTTGTGATTTAAAACAATTAAGTATGAAATCAGGAGTATGGAGAGATTTCCAAGGATACCATAAAATCAGAACAAAACTGCTAATCATGCTTCCGACCTAGTAAAACTTCTTTGAGTTGCTCTGTACCGTTACTGCCTGTGAATAAAATACCTCTGGTATGCACCCCGATTTCAGTGCCCCTTTTATGTTCCTCCCATCTCAGGACTACTATGCTCTTTAAGAAAACTTTATCCAAGAGATACGTCTAGAACAATTAGTAGCACTTTGGTACAGACAACTACAACCTAGCTCATTTCCTGCTACTAGGTGTACAACCTAACTATAGAAGGTTACAAATGGGTCGTTTTACAAGATCCTTCAGGCAGAGCCTTACAAAACTCTCCATAAGGAAAAGAAATTTAGTTGTTCATACCTTATATGTCACGCCCCGCTTCCCAGAATACGGGAACACAAGCACGTAACTGAGGCCCAGCGAATGATATAAGTACACCAACTCATATCATCCATAAGTTGTACCAGTCTTAACTCAACAACATGGCAAGTAAATAATCACAACCACACATAAATACATAATCACATAAATAAATACTTAGACTAAACATGCAATAGTCCAATTTAATAACCAACAACTGGAAATAAACAGCAAATACCTTCTAGTAAGCTCCTGCTCCGAGCGCAAAAAGAACTGCTTACCAATGCCTTTTGGTAATTCTCCTTGTGCACCTGTACTTGCTCATCTAAAAGAAAGAACAATTTGATCTTAGAGCAAGTACGGACAAGAAGTAGTGAAAAGCAGATAGTAAGGGAACAAGGTTCATCAAGGAATATGGATCAAGATCAAATTACAAAAGCAATAACGGTATCAATAAACAATGGTCACGATCAAGTATATACGTGTCAACTTAGGTTTATTAGTATTTTGTTTTTCCAATCTAGTGCACGTACTACTGCATCCCATACCATAGGTTCGGTGCACGCAAAACAGTGTACATTTTAAATATAGTGGTGGAATCTACAGACCGTGAACTCGGTGTAACACGGTAACAAGATAAGAAGATAACAAGTTCACGAGTTCACAAGTTCACAAGTAATTCTCTACCTTCCATGTCAATATTCCATGTAAACAAGAAAGGCCCTACCGAGTACATTTTCTGAGATTATCTACTACTAAGTCAACCCTTATTAACCCCAGCTTGTTTAGCATTTTATTAAGTCATTCATGTTCATGCAGATGTGTATAAGAATGTCAGGGGATAATAAGAATGTAGCAACATGATACCATGCACAATAATATACATGAACTAGTGAATCTGAAAATAGCCAACACAGTAACACTAAAACAGCGATAACTCATAGACTAAAATTCGGAATTCGAAAATTCTGGATGTTATTGGCAACTAGACATTTAGGGCTACAATTTTTATTCAGTAAGGTTTGGTTAATTCTGGCTGTAGCTAGGTCGATTACCCTAATTTTTACAGGTTAACAGTTCTGGCACAACCTACTGTCAAAACTCTGTGGGTGAAAACATGGTATAAAATCACTATAAAAATCTACAAAATTTAGGAATGAATCCTAAGCATGTCTAAAAAGTTTTTGGAGAGTTCCATGGCATTATAATATTGTTAACATGGTGTTTCAACTGATAATTGTGTCGATGTTACATTAATTTGCGATCTGAAAAGTGCAGACCAGCAGGGACTAAAACTGCGATATCTCACAGCTCACAACTTGGAATTAGGATCCGTTAATTGGTCTGGAAACTAGATTGATTAAGCTAAAGCTCTCTTTTGTATTGTTTGTGTTAATTCTTATGGTAACAGGGTCGAAACATCTGTGCAAAATAGTACAGGCAGCAAGAATTCATAAAATGTCATCACATATATGTTCATCAAAGTAGATTATCAGTATGTTATTGTATCATGAAATATATTAACACTAATGTACAGCAATTAGAATGGGTTTCACAGTGTACAAGTCAGTTTATCATGTCATAGTTCAAGTCACAAGATTTCAATCAATCAACATGTATTCGATCACAATATATTTTCCTCATATGCGAGTTCTAGCAATTTTGTTCATGCCGTGTGTGTATATAGGCTTGGGTTTGAGTCAGTGGATAGTAGTACGATATCAAGAGTACGTCGGGTTAGCTCGTGTAAACCCTCGATACTCCAAACGGAAAGTATACAAGGCAAAGTTAAGATAATTGAAGGGAACGACTTGCGGGAGGTCAATAAACTTGAACTAGAAAAATTAAATGAGTTCAAGTGAACTTGCCTTTTGTAGACGATTCAAATATGCAAAAAGGAATAACAGGATCAGAATCCCGGGGAGGCACGTACACGTTACGTGCAAAATAGCAACGACAACAGTGAACACAACACCCAACAGCAACACACTGAATTTGATCCCAACTCCAAACAGCAAACAGTATCTCTACTTCACCAAAACAGCAAGAGCAACAAGACAGCAAGCAGCGATCAAGATCTGCTATGCGCCAAACACCAAACACCCAAGTGACCAATCAGCACCACTACACACCAGATCTAAGGCGGAACAGCAAACACGTACACACAGCGGATCCAATCAGCAAGAGCAGTCACGCACCAAACAACATACACCGAAATTGGGATCCTCTACACCCAAACACCGAACACCAGTTGTAGCCACTCACTGTCTCTCTTCTCCACTTTGACAGAGAGAGAGAGCGTAGGAGAGCTTCGGCGACTGCGGCGGATGGAGATGGCAATCACGGTGCTGGCGATGGAGTCGAGGAGTAGGGAACGGGGTCGAGGGATGCAGACGGTGATAAGGGAAGTGAGCGGTGGCGATGGTCGTGGTCGGGAAGCAACGGCGATGAAAGGCAGCCATGAGGTGGAGGTCGAGCAGGGAGGTCGACTTCGGAGTGGTGCAGTCGGAGGGAGGAAGAAGACTGTGGTTGTGCACGGCGGCGGCAACTGCGACCACAGCGAGGCTTTGACGAGAGCGAAATCTGTTTTTGGAAGAAAAACGAAGGAGGTTGGGGCTTGATGGGTCATCGACAGAGTGAAGCGAGGCAATGGAGCACAGGGAGGAGGCTCAACGAGGTGGGCGAGAGGAGCGGGAAATGGTTGGGTTCGAAGGTGGGTTTTGAAGTCGGGAGGGAGATGATGAGGTGCTTCGGGGGTTCGATGATGCTGGCGAGGAGGTGGAAGACGATGAAGGGCTCGAAGGTGGTGGGTTCGAGCAAAGCAGCAATGACGACGAGCTCGAGGGTGGTCGACTGTGAGAGACGATGGGGAGCTCGACGGGGAAGACGAAGGGTTCAGGCGGTGAGGGTGAGTTCAGGGATGGCGATCGAGGGTCACGAGGCTCGACGATGGTGGAGAGGCTGACGATGGGGTGTGAGAGCTCTGTTTCATTCTATTGGGTTTGGGCGGTTGGCAAAACAGAGAGAGAGAGGGGGAGACGAAGAGTTGTATTTGTTAGGATTCCAATAACTGCTTAAGGAAGAGAGAGGGAGAGTGGGGGAACGTGGAGATATGGGGAATCGTGAGGTCAAAACAGATTAAGAGATAGTTGGGCTATAGGTATTGGGTACTGGGTTTAGGGTAGGCTAGGATCCAATAAGAGATGGATATGGGTTTGGGTTAAAATCCAATAAGAGATGGGCTGAACTTTGAACTTCAAAGTAAATAAATAAAAGAAGAGAGACAAGATTCTAGTTTGGAATATAAATTTGGATTTCAATAGGAGATTCAAAAGGATTTAAATGCATCAGAAAGAATCTATACAGAAATTGAAATACAAGAATACATGGAGAAGAAAGAAAAGAAATGGAAATCCGTATAATCGGAAATAAGGATTACAAATCCTACCCACCTTACAAGAAGAATTTCGTCCTCGAAATTCATTCTGGCAGGCAGAAGGACAAAACAGAAGCAAATTTAAGAAATAACAAGGCAGGAAAATTAGAAAAAGAAAACTCAATTAATGGAAGCACCAGAATAAGAAAAGGACACAAATAAAATTGATGCTGAATAATAAATCAACAAAAGATGACGGATGAAAAGAACGAACAAGAATTGAATGATGCAAAGAAGAAGGAACAACAAGAGAATCCTGGGACCTGTTGGTTATGGGCCAACCACGCTTCCGCTGCGCTACTCCGATGGTGATGTCCCAAGCAACATACTTGTCGCTGTAGGCCACATGACACCAATCGACGAACCGAGCAGGCAGACAAGAATGAGACACCAGGATCAAGGAGAGTATGAGCTCAAGATAGATATAAATAAATAATGCAAAATGAATATAAAGTTTGGCTTCAATTTAAATAATTAAAAGATATGCTATAGATCAAAACTAATGGGCTTTAACAAAATAATAATAACAACAAATATTAATAATAAAATAATAATATTGATGCGGTTTGTTCTTGGGGGGTGGCTGCACCAGGTGTGAGTTCTTTCAATTTGTAATTTTGCAGAAGCTTCGGTACTGATGGTACGCCCGATCCTCAGCTGAGGGAACGGCTCGGGAGTAGGCGGGAGTGAGGTGGAGGTCGGATGCTCGACTCGGATCTGGAGGCTCAGATCCGAAAGTCTCGTGTACCCGCACTCGGCCTAGGAACACCGGGGTTGATCCCGGTGGCAGGCCCTCCGATGGTCTAGTTAGTCACTAAAGAGTAATAGTAACTAGGATTTTGAGAGGGGAGAGATTGATTACCTTTGGAGGTGGGAGGGGGCCTAGTATTTATAGGCAGTGCCAACCGGGTCTGGACCCGTTTGGAGCCGGGTCTGGACCCGGTTGCCCGTAGGCCTGACGTGGTAGAAGCTCATGAGGCTTAGGGCTGACCTGGCAGACCAGATGATTGAGGTTGAACGATTTTTGAGGGGATCCTGTGGCCCAAGAGGGGCCACATCATCTGACCCATATCAGGAGCCCCCCACTCCTGGATGCCTGGGTAATCCATCCGTATAGGAGTGGTTTTTTGCCTCTGTAGGAAGAGCAGAGTGGTGTGTATGGTGAAGAATGGGATCTGTATCTTCTCGAAGAGGTCAGTGGGGTAGGATGAAGGGGATCCCCTCTTGGAGTCACGAGGGGTTCCGGGTGCAAAAGAGTCGGAGCTCAGTTTGCCGAGCATCGAGGGTCGGTAGGCGAGCCCTTTCACTTGTTCGAAAAGCAAGGGGGCATCCAGATCTGTGGAGTAGGAGGGTCTTCTTGCCGAGCGTTGAGGGTCGGGAGATGAACCCTTCACTGGTTGGGGGTAATTTGGGGCTCGCGGTGACATCCGAGCGTCGACACCGAGGTCTCTTGGCCGGGCACCGAAGGTCGGTGGACGAGCCCCCTCACTTATTGGAAAAGCAAGGGGACGTCCAGATCTGTGGAGCAGGGGGTCTTCTTTCCGAGCGTAGAGGGTCGGGAGACGAACCCCTTACTGGTTGGGGGATAATTTGGGGCTCGCAATCACATCCGAGCGTCGACCTCAAGGTCTCTTGGCTGGGCGCCGAAGGTCGGTGGACGAGCCCCCTCACTTATTGGAAAAGCAAGGGGACGTCCAGATCTGTGGAGTAGGAGGGTTTCTTGCTGAGCATTGAGGGTCGGAAGACGAACCCCTCACTGGTTAGGGGTAATTTGGGGCTTGCAGTGACATCCGAGCGTTGACACCGAGGTCTCTTGGCCGGGCATTGATGGTCGATGGATGGGCCCCCTCACTTGCTAGAAAAGCAAGGGGACGTCCAGATCTGTGGAGTAGGGGGTCTTCTTTCCGAGCGTAGAGGGTCGAGAGACGAACCCCTCACTGGTTGGGGGATAATTTGGGGCTCGCGGTCACATCCGAGCGTCGACCTAGAGGTCTCTTGGCCGGGCACCGAGGGTCGGTGGACGAACCCCTCACTTGTTGGAAAATCAAGGGACGTAGGGCTCTTAGGAGTAGGAGGTCTGTTGGCCGAGCATAGAGGGTCGGGAGATGAGCCCCTCACTTGTTGGAAAAGAAAGGGACGTAGGGCTCTTAGGAGTAGGAGGTCTGTTGGCCGAGCGTCGATGCCCAAGTCGTTGAGAGAAACTTTTTAGGGCTCGCGGTGATATCTGAGCGTCGAGGCCCAAGCCATTGAGAGAAACTTTTTGGGGCCCATGGTGTCATCCGAGCGTCGAGGCCCAAGTTGTTGAGAAGAAACTTTTGGGGGCTCGTAGTGACATCCGAGCATCGAGGTCCAAGCTATTGAGAGAAATGTTTTGGGGCTCGCGGCGACATCCGAGCGTCGAGGCCCAAGCCATTGAGAGAAACTTTTTGGGGCTCCCGGTGTCATCCGAGTGTTGAGGCCCAAGCCGTTGATAAGAAACTTTTGGGGGCTCGTGGTGTCATCCGAACGTCGAGGCCCAAGCCGTTGAGAGAAACTTTTTGGGGCTCGCGGTGACATCCGAGCGTCGAGGCCCAAGCCATTGGGAGAAACTTTTTGGGGCTCGCGGTATCATCCGAGCGTCGAGGCCCAAGCCATTGAGAAGAAACTTTTTGGGGCTCGCAGTGTCATCCGAGCGTCGAGGCCCAAGCCGTTGAGAGAAACTTTTTGGGGCTCGCGATGACATCCGAGCGTCGAGGCCCAAGCTATTGAGAGAAACTTTTTGGAGCTCGCGGTGACATCCGAGCGTCAAGGCCCAAGCCGTTGAGAGAAACTTTTTGGGGCTCGCGGTGTCGTCCGAGCATCGAGGCCCAAGCCATTTAGGAGAAACATTTTGGGACTCGCGGTGATGTCCGAGCGTCGAGGCCCAAGACGTTGATAGAGACTTTTGTAGGAGAAACTGAGGTGAACAAAGGTTAAGTACCTGAGAAGTTGACCCTGCGCACTGAGCCGCCACGTTGGTTGACAGAGACGATGGTAAGAAGGTATTTTTGCGCTCCAGGCTGACATCATCAAGATCTTAGTGGCCGTTAGATCTTGACGATGAAAATCAAACGGCCAGATCTCTTTGCGGAATTCGAGGAGTTTCATATGTGCTTATAAATCTCCCTCCCCTTAGCCCACTTCTTCACTTTGCTCTCATCCTCTTCACGAAAGAAATTTCCTTGCACACCGCCAGCGACCGCTTTTCGTTGATCTTTGTGTTCTCCGGTTAAACCGGATAGTATTTTGCTTTAAAATGTCACGGTCTCAGTCCAGCTCCGAGGCAGGCACTTCAAGTCGCGCAGAGGAGGAAGTTTGTTCGTCTTCGATATCTTGGTCGTCGGTGACTTGCGCCCGGTAAAGGAGGAGGTTCTATCAGTTGGAGGGTCGGATAGCGAGGGCGACATAGCCTTCATTGTAGAGCCCTTGCAATCCCGTAGGTCGGGTAAGGAGCCTGCAGAGGAGGAGCATGAAGAGAGACACCCCGAAGGAGACTCTAAGGAGGAGTTTGTTGGCGAGGAGACTGAGCCCGGGGAAGGAGGCCCGAAAGAAGAGGAGCAGGTTGAGGAAGGAGATGATCAGGAGGGGTCCGAGCAAGGGGCTAAGAGCGATCATGGTGAGGTCGAAGGGACCGCGGAAGAGGTAGAGGAGGAGGAGATAGACCTCCCACCGTTGCCCCACTTAGCGATCCCTTCCCCCGATAAGAAGGCTCGCCCCCGAAGGAGGAAGAGGAAGTGGATACGTCTCGACAGTCCGGCCGAGAAGGATAAGTATGAGTATGGCTCCGGGTTTAATACCCCCATCTTTCTGGCAAAAATCGAGGGTCGATCAGGATGTACCCTGACGACGTGGAGGATCTTCTGGCGTACACATCATTGCTACGGGACGAGGGCCGGTCCATGATCAATATGGACAGTATGAAGTGCGCCTTGCATATGGACTACTTGCCCATCTTGAGCGCGACTTACTTTATTCCTCGGGAGTTCGAGCTGCTTGTGCCGAACCCAGGAATCCGCCCGACCACCGTGCTAGAGTCGAGCTTCTGCATGTTTCTGGAGGACGCTTTCATCTCGGGGTTGAGACTTCCACTACACCCGTTCATCAAGAGGGTGCTAAACTGGGGGACAGCCTATGCGAGGTGGGCTCAGGCACAATTCTCGGTAAACTTTTGGTGTTTTCCATGTGCGCAGAATTTTAGAGTTCAAGATTTTTCTAACTTGTTCTTCCTCGGCCAGGCGTTGCTCCATGGGCAGTACTACCACCGGTGCATGGAGAAGAAGATCCTCGTCGAGAGGAAGAATGCGGAGAAGTACTTCCACGTGGTATCAAAGCTTGCGGCCGAGCTGAAGGAGTTCCGGGACAATGAGGCGGTCCATGAGGCTCAGATGGCCTCGCTCATCGACCATCATAAGGCCGAGCTGACGCACTTCAAGGAGAAGGCCCAGGCGGAGGCCGAGAAGGCGAAAAAGGCCATGGAAGAGGCGCAGATCTCCATGGCAGATACTCTGATCCTGGCCCAGGACGAGGCCTATGCCAAGGCGAAGGAGTACTTCACGCTGATCTACCCGGACAAACGGGTCAACCATCTGCACTTCAATTGGTAGCCAGAGCATCCGCCCACGCCCAGTGGTGGGGAGGAACTGGGGGACCCTCGCCAAAAGTAGCACTATCACATTTACCCGATACCCGGACCCGACCCGGACCCGGCATTGGACCGGAACCGATCCGATCTATACGGGTCTGGGTCCAGATCCTAAAATAAGACCCGATGCATTTTCGCGTCCGGGTCTGGGTCCGCTCAAAATAGAACCGACCCGGACTCGGACCGGGACCCGTTAAAAAATACCCCGAAACATATAGAATTTGAATAATAGGGTTGTAGGAATATACCTATAAAAGTAATTGTTGAAGATATTATGTAAATATGATATTAATTCATGTACTTAAGTGCAAAAAGTGTTAGAATCATATGATATCAGGTGCAAAAATACTTAAGTGCAAATATTTATTCTCTACTACCGGACCCGACGGGTAATTTTTTTTTAACTAGGATCCGGACTCGGACCCGTTTCTTGCAAGTCCGGGTCCGGGTCCAATTTTTGGACCCGTGAGGTACCGGATCCGGGTCCGCGTAGTGAAGGACCCAACCCGATAAGACCCAATACCAGCTCTAACCATGAGGAGGTCGGGGGTGACCCTGCTGACGAAGAGGTGCCATCCTCCCCTCAAGCATAGTTTAGGTTTTCCCTTCTAATTTTGTAAACGCCTTACACAGACTGGCCACCGCATTTTATAATACCAAATTTTGACTTTATAAAAGAGGATTTTTGGCGGATGCTCTATGACTTGTGTTTTTTCGTCTCTCTTTTGGACCTGTTGTTTTTTCCATCTTTTTGATAGATGTATGAGGTACTCGGTGCCGACCTTGGTTCTGCCGAGGTCTCCTGGGTCCGAGCTGGGCTGGGGGCCATGGAGAGTGTTCTGGCTCGCCAACGTAAGTAAGCTCAGGATCGAGAGGCCGCAGTGAATTACTTTATGAACAAGTCTAGAGAGCTTAGTCTGGAGGTCGCTCGTCTGAAGAAGGTCATAGCCGACTGGGACTGGTGGGCAGTTGAGACGAACTGGTCGATATCGGATGCCTCGAGTGGGCGATCGGCTTCGGAGTCTTTTCTTTGTGAGGCTGTTGTAGAGAAAAAGTTGGAGATCCGTAGGCTGAAGCTCATGCTAGGCGCCGGTCTGGTCGAGGAGGCGAGCAATTCCGTGTTGGGACCTTCTCTGACCTTTTTCTTGGAGGAGGCCCAGCTTGCCAATGTGGAAAGCTCCGTTACCGGGGTATCCTCACTGGTCGGGCCGGCCGAGCGCGCGAAGGATCTCGTGGGAAGCACTGAGTTTGAGTTTTAAGCCGAGCGATGAGTGATTTACAACCTTTTCGTTGTATTGTGTGGCCGTTTCTGGCGCTTTGAGTAATAAAAACTTTGACTTCTTTAACCTTGATGATTTATTGAGTGAGGAGGGCAGGAGTGTATCTTGAGGTCATTGCTGAGCCTGGCCTTGCTGGAGGTCACCGCCGAGGCAGAAGGGGCAGTCGGTCTGCAGCTTGCTCGGGAGCCGAACCGTAATTTCTCATAGACAACGCCCAATAAGTGACATTTCGCCTTCCGATAAACATTAATGACGACATTTTGCCTTCTGCCGTTTGGACTTCCCGATGTAATAAATACATTGTTCAGGGGGCTATATATTCCCCATCTCCTCATTGGTTTTTCATCAGCAACTAGCTGTGACTCATCTGCCTCCCGCTGACAATTCGGGTGCCTGCCGAAGGCAGGCGCCCATAAGTGGAATTTTTGGCCGAGGGTTCCCGGTCGGTGGCTCCCTTGCCACCCTCGAACAATTCGGGGTTTTGGCTATGAGGGCCATAAACTCCGAGTTGTTCGTGGGTGAGAGGTGGGTCAACCAATCAGTCGGAGGCTCGGCAAGAGTCCTGGGTCGGTGGCTTTTCTACCCCCCTTGAATAATTCGGGGTTTTGGTTCTGAAAGCCGTAAACCCCGAGTTGTTCGCGGGTGAGAGGTGGGTCAACCATCGGTCTAGGGCTCGGGGCGTTTACCGAAGGCGAGCGCCCTAAATCTTAAATGAAAATTTTTGAGATGGGCATGGTTGAAGGTCGTCGCCGAGCGTAAAGGTCGCATGGCTCGAAAAAGCCAAGGCCTTGCTCGAGGTCGACACCGAGCCCTCATGTGAACTCCTTGGTAGATAGTATGGGTGTAGCTGGAGGTCATCGCCAAGCGTATAGGCTGCAGGGCTTGAAAAAGCCAGGCCATGCTCGAGGTCGATGCTGAGCTCCCATACCTTAGAGAAGCCAGTTATGAGCGTAGCTGCAGGTCGTCGCCGAGCGTAAAGATTGTGTGGCTTGAAAAAGCCAAGGCCTTGCTCGAGGCCGACGCCAAGCTCCCATACTTGTTCTCGGGTAGATAGCACAGGTGTGGCTGACGATCATCGCCGAGCGCATAGGCTGCAGGGCTCGAACAAGCCCATGCCCTGCTCAAGGTCGATGCCGAGCCCTCATACCTTAGAGAAGCCTATTATGAGCGTAGCTGTAGGTCGTTGCCAATCTTAAAGGTCGTATGGCTTGAAAAAGCCAATGCCTTACTCAAGGTCGATGTCGAGCCTCCATACATGTTCTTAGGTAGATAGTACCGGTGTGGCTGGAGGTCATCGCCGAGCGCATAGGCCACAGGGTTTGAAAAAACCCGGGCAGTGCTCGAGGTCGATGCCGAGCCCCCATACCTTAGAGAAGCTAGTTATGAGCATAGCTGCAGGTAGGGCTGCAAACGAATTGAGCTATTCGTGAGCTATTCGGCTCAAGCTCGGTCAAAGCTCGGTCAAAGCTCGGCTCGAACTGAGCTCGAGCCGAGCTAGAGCTCAAAACCGAGCTCGTTTCGTAAACGTGCCGAGCTCAAGTTTGATTTTTTTTTTGGCTAAGCTCGCGAGCTATTCGGCTCAAATATGGTCAAAGCTTGGTCAAAGCTCGATCAAAGCTCGGCTCAAACCGAGCTCGAGCCGAGCTCGAGCTCAAAATTAAGCTCATTTCGTAAACGAGCCGAGCACTAGCCTAATGGTATTCGGCTCGGCTCGGCTCGATTGCAACCCTAGCTGCAGGTCATCGCCGAGCGTAAAGGTCGCGTGGCTTGAAAAATACAAGGCCTCGCTCGAGGTCGACGCCGAGCTCCCATACTTGTTCTCGGGTAGATAGTACGGGTGTGGCTAACGGTCATCACCGAGCATATAGGCCACAGGGCTTGAACAAGACTAGGCCATGCTCGAGGTCGATACCGAGCCCCCATACCTTAGAGACGCTAGTTATGAGCGTAGCTGCAGGTCGTCGCCGAGCGTAAAGGTGGCGTGGCTTGAAAAAGCCAAGGCCTTGCTCGTGGTCGATGCCGAGCCCCCATACCTGTTCTCGGGTAGATAGTACGGGTGTGGTTGATGGCCATCGCCGAGCGTATAGGACGCAGGGCTTGAACAAGCCCAGGCCATGCTCGAGGTTGATGCTGAGCCCCCGTACCTTAGAAGTGACTTTTTCTAGTCCGCGGTGCCGTCCGAGTGCCGAGCCCCAAGCTTGTAAGGGAAGCTTTTTGTGGCTCGCGATTTCTTCCAAATGCCGAGCCCTAAGCTTGTAAGGGAATCTTTTTGTGGCTTGCGGTTTCATCCGAATGCCGAGCCCCAAGCTTCTAAGGGGAGCTTTTTGTGGCTCGCAGTTCCTTCCGAAGGCCGAGCCCGAGACTTGTTTTTAAGAAAGCTAATATGAAGCCGAAGCTTGTTTTAAGAAATTACAACATATTTTGACTTTACAAAACAAGGCACGACGTGCCGATTATATTTTTATAATTTACATGGAGCATCTATAGAGGCTAATCCTCTCATTCAAGGAACTTGATGAGGTGCTCTGTGTTCCAGGGCCTTTTGACAGCCTTACCCTCCGGATCGGTGAGGCGGAACGTGCCCGGGAGTACGACCTCAGAAACTTTGTATGGGCCTTCCCAGTTTGGGGCCAGTTTCCTCTTTTGGCCGGGGTTAGACACCGCCAGCTTTCGGAGGACGAGGTCCTCCAACTTGATGTTGGTGGGATGCACCTTTTTATTCTAGAACCTTTCGATCCTCTGCTGGTAGGTGTTTCTTCTGATGGCCGACTTTTTCCTGACCTCGTATATGAGATCCAGGTCGGCACGTAGCTGTGCCGAGTTGCTTGCTTCGTCGAAGGCCATGATTCGAGGCGAAGAGAGCCCGATGTCTAGGGGGATTATGGCCTCCGAGCTGTATGTCAGATTGAATGGTGACTCTCCCGTGGGGATTCTTTTCGTCGTTCGGTGGGCCCAGAGAACGCTCGACAGCTTGTCGACCCATAACCCCTTGGAAGAGTTATCAAGTCGTTTCTTCAGACCATCAAGGATCAGGCGGTTCGCGTTCTCTGCCTGGCCGTTCGAATGCGGGTGGCATACCGAAGAGAAGCACTGCTGGATCCCGAGATCCTCGCAGAACTTTCAGAAATTCTTACTTGCGAATTGAGTCCCATTATCTGTGATGAGTACGTGCAGAATCCCGAATCGCCAGACGATTTGTTTCCAGAAAATTTGTTGGGTCTGCTGCTCGATGATCGTGGCCAGGGACTCGGCCTCGATCCACTTCGTAAAGTAGTCGATTGCCACTATGAGAAACTTTCTTTGGCCCATTGCTTTCGGGAATGGTCTTACCAGATCCATCCCCCACATAGCAAAGGGGGTTGGACTGGCCAGGGAGCGGATGTTTGCTTGCAGAGCTCTTTTCACCGAGGAGAACCTTTGACAAGGGCCACACTTTTTTACCAGGGCCAGAGCATCTTGCAACATCGTGGGCCAGTAGTACCCGTGATTCAGAGCCTTTCGGACAAGCGATCGGCTTCCCATATGGCACTTGCCAATTCCTTCATGAAGGTCCTTATGAGCGTACCTCGCCGGGAGTTAAGCAGCAGAGGTAGTGCCTTCCGTCCATCGTGGTGTATGACCATTTGAAGAGGGTCTCATTGATCATGGCAAATCTCTCTGAACGGACCCTGATCTGCCTTTCCTCGGCTCGATCTTCGGGGAGCTCTCCTTTGACTAGAAACCTTCTGATGGGAGTGGTCCAATCGTCAGGCTGAGCTCCGTCTTCTATGCAGAGGGTCTCGGGGTGGTCGGTACTCGGCTTCAGGAGTACTTCAATCAGAACGGTGTGGTCAAGACCTTCAAAGGATGAGGAGGCTAACTTTGACAGAGCATCTGCCTGGGCATTCTGCTCTTTGGGGATCCTTAAGACTGCAGATTCGTCGAAGGAAGCCAAGAGCCATTGGACCACAGCCAAGTACCGGATCATCCGATCGTCACGGGCCTGGTACTCTCCGGTGATCTAATTGACCACGAATTGAGAGTCGCTAAAGGCCCTGATCTGTCTGGCGCCTGCCTGATGTGCCAGGGTGAGCCCGGTAATCATGGACTCATATTCGGCCTCGTTGTTGGAGGCTGGAAAGTTGAGTCGGAGATAATATTGGAGAAGGAAGTTGTCAGGTCCTCGCAGAATGATGCTCGCGCCACTCCCCACTTAGCAGGAAGGGCCGTCGATGTAAACTTCCCACGTGTGGTTGGCCTCCCCACTTTGGGTTGCTCGGAGATGGTGCATTCTGTGATGAACTAGGCAAAGGCCTGCCCCTTGATGACCGTTCTTGGCTGCCAGTCGATGTCGTATTGACTGAGCTCGATCGACCATTTGACGAGTCGGCTGGAGCTCTCGGGCTTGTAGAGTACGGTCTTCAGAGGCTAGTCCGTGAGGACCTGGATAGAGTGTGCCTGGAAATAAGGGAGAGCTTCCGCGCGGCCATAACCAGAGCGTATGCCACCTTCTCCATTTTTGCGTACCTGGTCTCGGCTGTGAGCAGAACCTTGCTCACATAGTACAGTGGCTTTTGGACTCCCTCCTCTTCTCGAACGAGAACAACACTGAGCACATTTTTCGAGGTCGAGAGATAAAGCCAGAGGGGCTCACCTGGTTCAGGCTTGCTAAGGAGATGAGGATTGGCAAAGTACTCTTTCAATTGGGCGAACGCCTCTTGCTGCTGAGTACCCCACTCAAAGCCTCCAGTTCCGTGCAAAGCTTTGAAGAATGGGAGGAAATTCTCTCCGGACTTGGAGAGGAAACGGCCGATGGCCACCAGTCTTCCCGTAAGCCTCTGGACTTCTTTCATGTTTCTAGGAGGGGCCATGTCAATTATGGCCTGGATCTTCTTGGGGTTCGCCTCGATGCCGTGCTGGCTGACAACGAACCCGAGGAATTTTCTTGAGGAGACGCCCGATTGAGTCTCTTTCATGGTTCATCAGATTGAGTCTCATATTGTGGGTCCGAAGGACCCCCAAAGGCTACTTCAAGGTTGGCGACGTGGTCCTGTCCCCACTGGCTTTTGACGAGCATGTCGTCTACGTATACCTCCATGTTGCGACCGATCTGATCCTTGAAGACTCGGTTGACGAGCCTCTGATAAGAGGCACCGACATTCTTCAGCCCGAAGGGTATAACTCGGTAGAAATAAAGACCTTGTCGGTGATTAAGGATGTCTTGGCTATATCAGGGAGGAACATTCGGATCTGGTTGTAGCCTGAGAAGGTGTAGTAACCCGTATTTTTAAATACTATTTTTGAGATCTGAAAATGAATAAAAATGATTTTTGGAGATTTAATAAATATTTTTCTAAAGATTTATCTTTTCACACGTGCAAATATTTTTGGTGTAAATATCCAATTTTATATTTTTCATAAATTCTCCTACTTATAATAGAGTATATCCTAAATTTTGGGATTTTTCTGAATAAAGAAACTATTTTTATAAATATCTTGAGAGAGAGGGGCTTTTATGTGAAAAGCCGTTTTGATCTCAAATAATAATGAAAATTCGTTTTTACTGATTTTTTGGGCTTTCCATGGTCATCATTGAAATTTAAATATATTTAAATTTTATTTAGAGTTGATTTGGTAAAGATTTAAACAAATATGGTGTTTTTGCAAATATGAAATTTATGTTGGATCTTATGCAAATATTTTCTTGGAAAGTAAAAGTAAGATATTTTTATTAGAAAATATAATATGTATTATTATATATTATTTCTGAATTTTCTGGATTTTTACGAATATTTTATGATGTATTTGCAAATATTACAAAAAGAATGACTTTTGTGCAAAATTGCCACCCTGAGTACAAATCTGAATTTTCTTTATTTATGGGCTGTGCTGGATTGCTAGAAAACTCAGTATTAAAAGGATTTAATTTGTTTTTCAATTTATTTAACTTATTTTAACTACTTTATAAAGAAAGGTTTATACATGTAAAGTAATAATTTGTTAAAGGATTATTTTGCAAATGTGTTTAAAACTCTAATCCTTCAATTCCGGCCTATATAAAAGAAGGAGTGCAGCCGTCGTTCGCTGCACAACACAAAGGTTTTATTGTTTTTATTTTTCTTGGAGATTGAAAGAGAAGATCTTGGATTTCGCAAAAGAAGGATTTTGCTTATTCTCCATTGATTCGATTGGATTCTTCATCGAGGTGAGTGGCTTGTTTGTTTGTTTGTTTTTCTTTTGTTTTGTGTATGATGTATGCGAGTAATATAAATGTTTTGATTGTTCTTGGATGTTGAATTTGATCTACTAGAAAGCATGTTAGGGTTTGGTAAAAATATGTATGTTGGATGGATGAAAAATTGGATCTTTGAGAAGAACTAATTATTTGTGAGTAGAATTGCATGTGGATGATTTTAGATGGGTGGAAAACCTAATATAAATTGTGAGTATGCTATTTCTTTTGGATTATTGCTGATTTGATTGAGTATGATGAATGTTATGCATTAATTAATTAAAGACGAGATTTTTGGACTATTGGTGAGTTGGATGAATGCAACTTGGCCATGTAAATGATGAATTTGTTTATGGATCAACTATAGAGAATAGTTGAGATTGAGTTTGAGGAACTTTGAGAAGGAGTAATGGAATAAAAGACCATGTTTTGAGGATTTGAGTTATGATGACTAAAATTGGGGTTTTAGTTGAATTTGAATAAATATATCCAAATTGGGGATGTTCTTTTGAGATTTGGTATTGATGTGGTTTGGATCTGAATACGAAGCTATTTCAATGAATAATTAATTTTTAGAAACTCTATTTTGATTATATGCACAATTTATGTTTTATTGAAAGAGATTTACAAATCACTACTTTTATAAATTTAAGTAGTTTTGAATTGGTTTTATGGCTTGTTATAAATCCTACAAGTCGTATTTGATCATATAGGAAATATGCTTTTTGTAGAAATCGTTTTCATAAAGTAAAACTACGTAGTTGAAATGTGCACAACCAAAAGTATATAGTCTGTAGGTCGACAGTCGACTGGTATGATTTCTCAGTCGACCGACACGACCCGGCTGTTATGTTCTCTAGTGTTTCTTGAAATTTCGTTCTGGACAGTCGACTGAGGACTTTTACAGTCGACTGGTACCACTTAGAATTATTTCTTAAAAGATTATTGGATTTTTCTCCGGACAGTCGACCGATAGTTTTATAGTCGACTTATAACACTTAGATTATTTTCTTAAAATCATGGAATTCTCTTTCTGGACAGTCGACTGGTGACTTTTACAGTCGACCGTCAACACTTAGTATTATTTTTTTAAAGATGTTGGTTTTTCACTCTGGACAGTCGACTGATGACCTTTTACAGTCGACTGATTCTGATGCTTTTCTTGAGTTTTCCAGATGTTCTTTAAACGATTGATTCTTTAAATATTTTTGGATTTATAATTTACTATTCCAATATTATTGTTTCTACAGAACATATGTTTTCAAGATATTTTATTATTGGATTTGGATTTTGGATAAAGATTTGGATTTTGTTAATTGGAGAGGTTTCTCCCTATGATCGTTTTGACGATGGATTTGTGAATATTGGTATTGTTGAGATCTCTAGGAGTTGAGTGGGAGTCCTGTGAACCGGTAGTTGAGATTTGTTGAGTTAGACCTGAGGGGTCTTGGTTTAGTTGATGTTGAGTATTTAAGTCCGGCAGGATACACTAACCCTAGAGATGGGGATTTTGTGGTTTAATAATAATCAACTTAAGGACAGGCACTAGTGGGGATGTGATGGAACTTGAAAAACGTAAGTATAGGCTCATGGTTTTGTTAGTCCAACGGATGTTATCCAGGACTGTTTGTTGTTATGTCCCGAAAGGACAATTGTATGTTCGCGTGTCGAGGGTCTGCAGGCCTATTCACGGAGCATGCAGGGTGCATTCGCGTGTCGAGGGTCGGCAGGCCTATTCACGGAATGTACCTGGTATATCTGCACGTCGAGGGCCTTGCAAGCCTATTCGTGGGGTACACGGGTTTGGGAGATGATTCTCCGGTTATTTTTGAGCTATCTTACATGATGCTTGAGCGTCGAGGGCTGTGGTGCCTATTCACGGAGTATTCTGGATCTTGTTTTCCATCACCGTAGAAGGATTAGTTGCATAACGAGGGGTTATCCCTATAAAGTGGAGATCGTTAAGAGCTTGCACCAGACCTATGTACTATGAAATGCATAGATTCCGACAAGTACGCATTAGAGAGTCAGCATATAGAATTGTGTTTTTCTTGACTTGGTTTTATGCTTGTGTTTTCCTGTTTTTCCTACACGAGACACTTAGTCTAGAATCACTTGACGTTTTCATGAATTTCTAATTACTATCTTATATTCCTTGAGGTTTTCATGCTTTACTTATTTGTTAGTTCTCATTTCATTTATTCTTGCGGTTAATACATGTTGTTGATGACTCAGTGTTTTATGATTAATTATGTTGCTTGTTGCTTATTTTTATGTCACTCACACCTTTATCGCTGACCCTTTTAGTTATGGGGGTTAGGGATTATCTCTAGCTTCATGTTTTACAGGTTGTGGTTGCTTAGAGCTTGGGGTTTGGATGCTTGAGATAAATTGATGTAATAGAGCTTTTGTGTAAATTTTGTAAAAGAAGTGTTGTAAAAAGAAGTTTGTAATACAAGGTGTTTTGTATTCCGCTGTGTTTGTAAAGATTGTTGTAATAAAGGTTGAAATAAAAATTATCTGTGTTTTTGGACTGTGTTTAATATTACATTGAAGTTGATGCTGGGAATTGTGCCACGTATTTCTAAGATATTATATTGGAAATTCGGGGCGCTACAGAAGGCGTCCATGAAAGAGAGGAGCTTGTGATCCGACGTTGCGTCGATCAGAGCGTCGATGCAGGGGAGAGGGAATGGATCTTTGGGGCACACCTTGTTGAGGTCAGTAAAGTCTATGAAGATCCTCCAGCTCCCGCTTGCCTTTTTGACCATCACGACGTTCACCAGCCACTCAGGGTAACTAACCTGCTGTATGAACCGGGCAGACAAGAGTTTGTCCACCTCTGCTTTTACTGCCTGCTGCCTCTCCGGGGCGAACTTACGTCGCTTCTGGACGATCGGCTTCGAGCCGGGGATCACACTGAGTTTGTGCATGATCAGGTCTTTAGAGATCCTGGGCATATCAGAGGGCTTCCAGGCGAAGAGGTCGACATTGCGGCGAATGCAATTGATCAGGTCAGACTTGAGGTCGGCTGCGAGGGAGCGGCTTACACGGAACCACTTCGACATGTCCCCTGTCTCGAACGAGACTTCTTCTAGTTTGTCCGCTGGCTCAGGCTCAGGCTGGCTCCTTTCGGGCTGCAGTTCGACGGCGTCCAGTGGGAACACACCGCCACCGATCACTGTCATATAGCATGATCGTGCTACTTCTTGGTTCCCTCGGGCGACCCCGACACCTGACTCGGTGGAAAATTTCAGCTTTAGGTGGTAGGCCGCGGGAACAGCCTGGAGTGAGCAGAGCCCCGGTCGGCCGAGGATGGCATTGTAAGCTACCTTGACGTTGACAACCATGAAGTCCATCGACTCGGTCTGTCTATGAGCGGTCGTATCAGCGGTGACATCCAAGGTCACGATCCCCTCGATTGGCATCGGAACGTCGGAGAACCCGTGCAGGGTGTACCCGGCTGGCTTCAACTTATCTCGGGGGAGCTTAAGGTTCTCAAATGCTTCTAGGAAGAGGATGTTCACCGAGCTCCCGTTGTCTACGAAGATCCGACAGACCTCGTAGTTCGCCATGACAAGGCTGATGACGAGCGCATCGCAGTGCGGGAGCCGGACCCCCTCAAGGTCTTCCCCTGAGAAGGAGACAGGGAGCTGCTGAACCTAGGGGGAAGGGAGACCCTAGACGGCATTTAACTCTCGGACGAATGCCTTCCGAAAAGTGCTGGACTCTCCTCCCATGGCCCCCCCATGGACGCAATGCAGGATGGCCTGACCTTTGGTTTCTTTAGGCTCGGGGTTCCACTCCGGACGTGGTTTGGGGGCGCGAGGAGGAGGAGAAGGCCTTCAGTTCCTCGTGTCTCTTTGGTCCCGGGCGTCTTCCCATGTGAATTTCCGGAGGTACCCTCATTGGATGAGGGCCTCGATTTCGTCCTTCAGGGCCCGACAGTAGTCGGTGTCGTGCCCGTTGTCCCGGTGGAAGCAGTAGTAGAACCGCTGATCCCTTTTCTTGTTGTTGGTCGGCCGAGGCGGCATTTGGATGCGGTCCCTATCTTCGATTGCTAAGAGGGCAACCGACATGTTCTGTGTCAGTGGTGTGTACCTCTCGAAGTGCGGGACCGGAGGGACCCTTTTCGTGATGGCCCCATCTTCTGGGACCTTATTTGCTGGCTCCGCCTCGTCAGCCTTGCACTTTCCCTTTCCTGGGACCTCCTTGGTTCCCTCAGGATTTAGGGCCTCCTCGGCCCGGATGTACTTTTCGACCCGATTGAGCAGGTCAGGGAAATCGAGGAGAGGTTTCTTCGCCAGGAATGCCTTCAGCTAGCCGTGTCGGACGTTGTGCCTGAACGCCGCTGAGGCGACCCTGGCGTCGAGGGAGGAGGCCGACCTTGCCTCCGTGGTGAACCTCCAGGCGAACTGTCGGAGCGACAACCCTTCCTTCTGTCGGAGGTCCAGTAGGGACGCGCTCGTCTTCTCGGCTTTTCTGCTGGTCACGAAGTGGGCCAGGAAATTGGCCTCCAGCTGGTCAAACGAGTAGATCGAGCTGGGGATGAGCTTAGAGAACCATTCCCGAGCCGGACCCCAGAGGGTGGCAGGGAAGGCACGACATAGGAGGGGATCAGAGGCGCTGTGAATCATCATGAGGGTCTTGAAACCCTCCATGTGATCAGTAGGATCACCCTCGCCGTCATAAGTCTCGAATTGGGGAGGTCGAAAATTTCGAGGTATTTCTGCTTATAAGATTGCAGCAGCGAAAGGAGGTCGGGTCGGCCTATGACCTTGAGCCGGCCTCGCACCGCCGTCGCCAAAGTGGTCGAGGCGATTCTCCATTTCCTGGAGGCGTCTTAGGACGTCCTCGTCATACTCCGGCGGGACTGTTAGGCCGCGAGATGCGCTGGCTCCGGCTTCCGACCGCGCGTAGGAATGGTGGAGTGTCTCATTGACAGGGGTCCCCAGGATGGCCTCCAAGATCTCGTTTCGTAAGTCTTGGAACTCATGGTGGGTGACCGGATCCCGTTCGGCCGGATCGCGTTGTGGTGGCGACCTCCGGTCGATGCGGCTGAGTGCCGGTTCTCGCTCTTGGGGCGGAGGCCTGGGATGGTTCGGGGCCGAGTTGGAAGTGGCCCCTCCCCTAGTTCGACTGGCCTGTCGGTTCTAGATGACCCGACGCAGGTCGGGTACAACCGAGCGAGAGGTGCCTGACTCAGGTCCGAGGCTGACCCTCGGATTGTTGGATCCATGAGTGTCGACGGGGACATCCTGAAGAGGAGCGTCCTAACGACGTGCAGAGGTGACAGCTCTCCTGGGCTTTGGTGCCATGTGAGTTCGGATTGATGGGATGCCGTTAATGGCTAGGTTCGGACTGATGTCCGTGCCGAGGTTTCCCACAGACGGTGCCAACCTGATGCGGTTTGTTTTTGGGGGGTGGCTGCACCAGGTGTGAGTTCTCTCAATTTGTAATTTTGCAGAAGCTTCGGTACTGACGATACGCCCGACCCTCAGCTAAGGAAATGGCTCAGGAGTAGGCGGGAGTGAGGTGGAGGTCGGATGCTCGGCTTGGATCCGAAAGTCTCGTGTACCTACACTCGACCTAGGAACACCGGGGTTGATCCCGGTGGCAGGCCCTCCGATGGCCTAGTTAGTCACTGAAGAGTAACAGTAACTAGGGGTTTGAGAGGGGAGAGATTGATTACCTTTGGAGGTGGGAGAGGGCCTGATATTTATAGGCAGTGCCAATTGGGTCTGGACTCGTTTGGGGCTGGGTCTGGACCCGGTTGCCCGTGGGCCTGACGTGGCGGAAGCCCATGAGGCTTAGGGCAGACCTGGCAGGCCTGATGATCGAGGGTGAACGATTTTTTAGGGGATCCTGTGGCCTAGGAGGGGCCACGTCATCTGCCATATCAAATATCAATAATAATAGAATAGTAATAACAATAACAAAATAATAATAACAATAATAAAAATAACAACAATATAATATATTAACATTACTGGTAAGAATAATAATGCAAGACATAATATAATTTGGGTTCAACACTTTTTTTTGGTATGAAGGTAATTCAACATTAACATCAATAATAAAATAATGAAAACAACAATAATAATAGCAATGGTAATAGAAATAATAATAATGATACCAATAATAATAACAAAAACCAAACCAATAATAATAATAGTAGTAATAATAACATTACAAAACAAAATAAGAATTCGGCTTATCAACTCTATAAATAAATCAAACAGGGATATATGTAGTCGATCAATTATAAATGGGAAGTGAAATCAAAATACACCATTAATCTCCAATCATAAGAAAATAGGAAGACTATTCACATAGAATAAGAAGTCAAAAGTGAAGAGATAAAACCCAAATATAAAAAGGTTGATAACCATACAACAATAAAGGAACATAAACTTTAAAGGTGATAAAAAAAATAGTTTTGGAAAAAAAACCAGTCAAGATACATAGAAATACGAACAAATTTAGCTAAGTAAAGAAATATTAGTAACAATGAATATAAAAGACATATAATAATTAGTGAATGTTGACATTATGATCAATACTCGAAAAATATATTAAAGGGTAACGAGCAAAATAGGCCCAAATATATATATGCAAGAAGACTTAAAAGGACTTCATTAAATGTTACAAAAGAAAGCATCAAAATATTAATTAAGACGTGGAAACCAAAGTAAGTAAGAAATCTAAAATGTTAAAGAATTGGAAAATGGCGGCAATAAATAGTAATTCACAAAAGAACGAAAACTTAGACCATAGTTGATGTACTCAATCTTAACATAAATGGAAAAAAAAAATTAAACACAAAATAGAGTAAAATCAACTACACTAGTTCAAATTGTATGGAAACATAAAGTGTAATTGTATAAACAAAAAGTCATAAAGAAAATATTTCTTTTCCATTTGTTTCATTATATAAGTAAAAAGTCTTGAAATATCAATTAGCAAATAGGTAGAAAAATCTTGCCTCCTTAACATCAAGTTGCATGTTTGCCTTCACGACATCAGCTTGCAGGTTGCCGTCTGGATATTCGGTTGCACATTTTGCCTCCCCGACATCCAGTTGCAATTTGCCTCCATTGCCATCGAGTTTCATATTTGCCATCTCGAGATTAGGTTGCACCGAAATGGTGAAATGGAAGATGTAACCTTCCATATGCACAGATTATGTGACATTTAATTTAAGTATGATGTTATGTTTTGAAATTCGTGATATAAAAATAGTAGAAAGGTAAGAAATGGAGTTCAAAGTCACACAATGGAATATAAAAATAGATGTATAGATTATAAATATCAAACACAATAGTACAAAATAGTACTAGTGAAAATGATTTATAAAAGTAGAGAGAAAAACGGAATAAAATACATGCACAAGAACAATGCAAATGTGAATGAGAAAATAAATATATAGTGTAGCAAATTTACACAATAAATATATCAGAAAAATATACAGTATCGTAGGAATTAAACAAACATCTAATATGTCGTTGAAGATCCACCGATACCGATCGACAAACCAAGCAGGAAGAAAAGAATGGACAACCCCAGAATCAAAAGAATATGGGCACAAAAGAATAAAATTACATCCAGTTAGGAATCAATGAATGTGAATGAATGGAAGGGACGAAACAACGAAGAGATGAAGGAACTGAATATGAAGGGATCAAAAGAGGAATCAAATGAGAGGAGTGTCCAGATATATGCTGGTTATTACATGTTCATGTGATTGACGTGGTTCGCATATTATTGAGTTAGATTGGCTAGAGCCAAACATGACTAACGTACTAGCCAGTCAAATATGACTAACACATCAGCCAAAACCTAGCTAAACTCCAACATAGTTAGAGCCTAACCTGGCTCTGATACCACTAAAATCCTATCACGCCCCGCTTCTCAGAATACGGGAACACATGCACGTAACTGAGGCCCAGCGAATGATATAAGTACGCCAACTCATATCATCCATAAGCTGTAGCAGTCTTAACTCAACAACATGATAAGTAAATAATCACAACCACGCATAAATACACAATCACATAAACAAATACTTAGACTAAACATGCAATAGTCCAATTTAATAACCAACAACTGGAAATAAACAACAAATACCTTCTAGTAAGCTCCTGCTCCGATCGTAGAAGAACTGCTCACCAATGCCTTCTGATAATTCTCCTTGTGCACCTGTACTTGTTCATCTAAAAAGAAATAACAATTTGTTCTTAGAGCAAGTACGGACAGCAAGTAGTGAAAAACAGATAGTAAGGGAACAAGGTTCATCAAGGAATATGGCTCAAGATCAAATTACAAAAGCAATAATGGTATCAATAAACAATGGTCACGATCAAGTATATACGTGTCAACTTAGGTTTATTAGTATTTTGTTTTTCCTATCTAGTGCATGTACTATTGTGTCCCATACAACAGGTTCGGTGCACGCTAAATAGTGTACGTTTTAGACATAGTGGTGGGATCTACAGAGTGTGTACTCGGTGTAACGCGGTAACAAGATAACAAGTTCACGAGTTCACAAGTAATTCTCCACCTTCCATGTCAATATTACATGTAAACAAGAAGGGCCCTACCGAGTATATTTTCTGAGATTATCCACTACTAAGTCAACCCTTATTAACCTCAACTTATTTAGAATTTTATTAAGTCATTCATGTTCATGCAAGTGTGTATAATAATGTCAGGGGATGATAAGAATGCCGCAACATGATACAATGCATAATAATATACATGAATTAGTGATCTGAAAACAGCCAACACAGTAACACTAAAACAACGATAACTCATAGTCTACAATTAGGAATTCGAAAATTCTGGATGTTATTGGCAACTAGACACTTAGGGCTACAATTTATATTCAGTAAGGTTTGGTTAATTCTAACTGTAGCTAGGCCGATTACCCTAATTTTTACAGGTTAATAGTTCTGGCAGCAACCTACTATCAAACCTCTATGGGTGAAAACATAGTATAAAACCACTATAAAAATCTAAAAAATTTAGGAATGAATCCTAAGCATGTCTAAAAAGTTTCTGTAGAGTTCCATGGCATTGTAATATTGTTAACATGGTGTTTTAACTCATAATTGTATCGGTGTTACATTAATTTGCGATCTGAAAAGTGCAGACCAGCAGGGACTAAAACTGCGATATCTCATAGCTCATAACTCGGAATCAGGATCCGTTAATTGCTCTGGAAACTAGATTCATTAAGCTAAAACTCTCTTTTGTATTGTTTGTGTTAATTCTTATGGTAACAGGGTCGAAACCTCTCTGCAAAATAGTACAGGCAGCAGGAATTCAAAAAATATCATCACATATATGTTCATCAAAGTAGATAATCAGCATGTTATTGTATCATGAAATGTATTAACACTAATGTACAACAATTAGAAAGGGTTTTACAGTGTATAAGTAAGTTTATCATGTCATAGTTCAAGTCACAAGATCTCAATCAATCAACATGTATTCGATCACAATATATTTTCCTCATATGCGAGTTCTAGCAATTTTGTTTATGCCTTGTGTATATAGGCTTGGGTTTAAGTCAATGGATAGTAGTACGGTGTCAAGAGTACGTCGAGTTAGCT
This sequence comes from Hemerocallis citrina, assembly GCA_017893485.1. NCBI lineage: Eukaryota > Viridiplantae > Streptophyta > Magnoliopsida > Asparagales > Asphodelaceae > Hemerocallis > Hemerocallis citrina. The sequence continues at coordinate 279,998,777 of CM030359.1, forward strand.
CGTGTAAACCCTCGATACTCCCAACGGAAAGTATACAAGGCAAAGTTAAGATAATTGAAGGAAACTACTTACGGGAGGTCAATAAACTTGAACTAGAAAAATTAAATGAGTTCAAGCAGACTTGCCTTTTGTAGACGATTCAAATATGCAAAAAAGAATAACGGGATCAGAATACCGGGGAGGCACGTGCACGCTACGTGCAAAATAGCAACGACAACAGTGAACACAGCACCCAACAGCAACACACTGGATCTGATCCCAACTCCAAACAACAAACAGTATCTCTACTTCACCAAAACAGCAAGAGCAACAAGACAGCAAGCAGCCATCAAGATCTGCTACGTGCCAAACACCAAACACCCAAGTGACCAATCAGCACCACTACACACCAGATCTAAGGTGGAACAACATACACGTACACATAGCGGATCCAATCAGCAAGAGCAGCCATGCACCAAACAGCGTACACCGAAATTGGAATCTTCTACACCCAAACACCGAACACCGGTTGCAGCCACTCACTGTCTCTCTTCTCCACTTCGACACAGAGAGAGAGCATAGGAGAGCTTCGGCATCTGCGGCGAATGGAGACGGTGATCACAGTGCTGGTGACGGAGTCGAGGAGTAGGGGACGGGGTCGAGGGATGCAGACGGCGGCAGGGGAAGTGAGCGGTGGTCGCGGTCGCGGTCGGGAAAAGACGGCGATGGGAGGCAGCCATGAGGTGGAGGTCGAGCAGGGAGGTCGACTTCAGAGTGGTGCAGTCGGAGGGAGGAAGAAGACTGCGGTTGTGCACGACGACGGCAACGGCGACCACGACGAGGCTTCGATAAGAGCGAACTTTATTTTCGAAAGAAAAACGGACAAGGTCGGGGCTCTATTGGTCATCGACGGAGTGAAGCAAGGTGATGGAGCACAGGGAGGAGGCTCGACGAGGAGGGCGAGAGGAGCGGGAAAGGGTTGGGTTCGGAGGTGGGTTTTGAAGTCGAGAGGAAGACAATGAGGTGCTTCGGAGGTTCGATGATGCAGGCAAGGAGGTGGAAGATGATGAAGGGCTCGAAGGTGGTGGGTTCGAGCGAAGCAGCAATGGCGACGAGCTCGAGGGTGGTCGACTGCGACAGATGATGGGGAGCTCGACGGGGAAGACGAAGGGTTCAGGCGGTGAGGGTGAGTTCAGGGATGGCGATCAAAGGCCGCGAGGCTCGATGATGGTGGAGAGGTTGATGATGGGGTGTGAGAGCTCTGTTTCGTTCTGTTGGGTTTGGGCGGTTGGCGAAACAGAAAGAAAGAGGGAGACGAAGAGTTGTATTTGTTAGGATTCCAATAACTGCTTAAGGAAGAGAGAGGGAGAGTGGGGGAACATGGAGATCTGGGAAATCGTGAGGTCAAAACAGATTAAGAGAGAGTTGGATTATGGGTATTGGGTAATGGGTTCAAGGTAGGCTAGGATCCAATAAGAGATGGATATGGATTTGGGTTAAAATCCAATAAGAGATGGGCTAAACTTTGGGCTTCAAAGTAAATAAATAAAAGAAGAGAGACAAGATTCTAGTTTAGAATATAAATTTGGGTTTCAATAGGAGATTCAAAAGGATTTAAATGCATCGGAAAGAATCTGTACATAAATTGAAATATAAGAATACATGGAGAAGAAAGAAAAGAAATGGAAATTCGTATAATCAAAAACAGGGGTTACAGTATATTCTACTAGAACCGATAGATGCTATTATTTCCTTCAAACTTCTTATAGACAGAACTCTCCTTGCAAGATTATATGTAATTTTCCCTCTTATATAGTCTGCCCTATTCTCTACTCAGCCCGCCCTTTCACAGACCAAGGGACCAACTTACAACAGGTTTACATGCACCACTACTTATATCATACGTCCAATAATTACTACAAATACGTTACTGCTTACATCAACCTTCAATAATTGTTCTGACTACATTATGGACTACTATAGAAAAAGAGATTCCTCCTGGCCGACATCTTCACATGCACCTGTAGATAGTATCTGGTACAAGCTGTCAAACAGTGCACGTTTATCTTGTGGCTGTTTTATTTTTGCTATGTTATACATTATTATTTTCTTTAGGTCTGGACTATCATAGATCCATATGTTGCTGTCTTTTGACTTTATGTCTTTTAATTCACAATACATGTTTCTGAATCTCATTGCCCATATTTCTGGGATTAGTTTCTCATATTCCTCAGCTTTGTATGGTATAATATTGGATGCTCCATAAATCACTTGGGTAGTCATCCTTATTTTTATAACATGTTCTGCTAGAAGTCTTCATTTTTTTCAAGATACTCAGGAATTGCTGAATACATTTTGACATATTTTTTAGGCCTTTGTGAGGTCAAAATAACTCTTGGCTGCTTTATAAATTTCTCTTGGCAAGTGGATAAGTTCTTCACATTCTCTAGATGGATATATGCAATAATAAGTCATCTTTCAAACAGTGCGCTAGTTGTTCTTGGATTAGCTCCTGGTAAGATGATGACCTTCTTCATATGTTGCAGTGATATGGTTTTGATGAACTGGTTCACTTCGGCTACTTGACATAGTTTCTCTATATATTGTAAAAATAATATTTTCTTTGATACTTTGATAGGAGATTTCTCAGTGAGGAGTGTCTCCTTGTATGTAGTCTTATTTGAAGATGTAATTGCATTTTCTTTTAAGAAATGAGTAGGTTCACCCATTTCACTCATTTTTTCGCTAGCATTGTCCACCTTATTTTTTGTAGTTACATGCTGACTTACATGCTGCTAGAGCAGATTTTGGAGTCCGCATATTTGTAACTGTAATTGATTAAATGCTCATTTTATTTGCTCCATGGTTCCTTGATGAAAACTATATCTTGTTCTATTTACTGGACTCTAGTTTTATTTGGTAAATATTGGGATTCGCCATGCTGGGCTGAAGAAACTTGATCTGTGGTATGTCCGTCCTAGAATAGGGTTGTATTATTCTAATTGCTATTGTTTGGGGTTTACAAAGTGTTGTAAATATAACCGATTTGTGTGATATAGTTATATGATAGTATTGTTGGGAAATTTTTTTCCTAATAATATATCATTATTGATATCATCAAATTGGTATATTATTATTTTTTTTAGGATGTAATTTCCTGTTTGTATCATGATATTTTGTTGGTACTTGTCCAGTACAACCGTTTGTCCTATCAAACTAGTTATTTCTTTTTTATTATATCCATCTTGTTTCCATTTTTGTAGTATATTTTCACAGTATAAGTTAGTGTCTGCTGCAGTGTCTATTAGACTATGATAATTTCTTGATTTGTATCTTTTATATACAAATTCTGTTAGTATGTATAATGTATGGATTCATTTGCATAATATTCTATTTATTATTATACTCTCATTATTTACTGTTATTGTTGTTTTTTCTTCTTGTATTGAGTAAGTTTGTACTGATGTAAGGAAGTCAGTTCCTAATAACATTTCAATAACATTGTGTTCTGGGTCTATATGTAGATGTAATAACATTTTATTTCTACCATTTATCCTTAGTGATAGTATTATTTTATGGACAATTGGATGTCTATTTCTATAATAGTCTAAATAGTAATATGAGTTTTCTAATGGTATTAATTCTGCTGTTTTTATATTTGTTCGTTTAATATGTGAATTAGTAGTTCCTATGTCTATAAGGGCTATTTTTTTGTTCCATTTACTACTGTCATAATTCTATTTCTATTTTAAATTGATTATTAATTTTATTGTCTAATGTGTTTATTATTGATATTAATTCCAATGCTTGTTGTTTGTTTCTTATTAATAGTGATCTCTTTTCGAATATTATTTGTGGTGTTTTTTCTTTTGCAATATCTTTTGCTTTATTAAATTCAAATTCTATATAATTTGGTATAGTCATTTCAGGATTTTCTCTAACTGCTTTGTATCTTATAATTTCTCTGAATAGTGGTTTTATCTTAAAGTTACCCGTGTTTTTGTTTTTTACTTCAGGCTTATTAGTGAAAGCATAAATATTTCTTATTTGTATACTCAAAACCTTACTCTTTTCTATCATTTCTATTCTCGATAATCTATGATACATTACTAGATTTTTGTCTTTATTTTCTTCTGCCATGCTTATAGAGAAATTATGTTTTATTGTAAAATTTATTTTTGGGTATATTAAATTTCCTTGTATTATTCCTATTAGAGTATCTTGTGTACTTGATATTATTCTATCATCCACTAAGTATATTTCTAAGGGAGTGTTTATTCCTTACTTAAAATAAGTCTTTATTATTTGTATTGCTCCTAAATGTTTATGTCTGAATGTTTTCTGGTTTTTCTCACTTATTTTTTTCATTTCTTGCCTTATTATTCTCTCTATTATCATTGGAATTATAGTTTTTTCTTGAGCTTGTTCTATGTCTATAGGTTGTTCATTATTTCTAGCTATTATTATGGTATTTCTTTTTCTTTCAAATATTAGAAGTTTAAATATTCCTTTCGGGTTTATATTAAGTTTGGTTGCTCTTATTTTATCGTATTTTTGTATGTAAAAACTTATTCTCTCTCTTACTTCTTCATTATTTTCTTATCTTTCTAATTGTTTTCCTATTTCTTTTATTTCTGTCATCATATTTATTTCGCATTTTTCTATTTCATCTTCACTACTTCCACTATTTTCTTCTATTACCATTATTTCCTCATCTTTACTAATTTATGACCAGTCTTACTCATATTCTATGAGTTCATAGTTTATGTTATTCATTTCTTATATTTCTTCTATGTATTTTACCTTTTCTTTTTTCATTCTCTCAGGGCAATTTAGTGATATGTCATACTTCTCCACATATATAACAATTACATGTCTTTGGGTTTTTCGGATATTGTTTGTTTCTATTTATTCTTTTGAAGTATCTTTCATAGGGTTTTTTTATATATCTTAAAAGTTTTTCTGTATTTTGGTTTATAATTTTGTACTTTGTGTTTGCGTCTCTTCGTATAATTAGTTATTATTGCATCCCCAATGATTTGGTCTTGCTTCATTACAACAAATTCTTTGTTTATATATTCTATAATATTTAACAGTTGATTTAGCTTCTCGGCATACTTTATCTCTATAATCTTTTACAAATTGTGTCATATACCCTAAAGTATCTATTCCTGGTTTTACTTTCTCATTTACAAATGCACTATATATCTTTATACTCCATGCATCTGGTAAACTTAGGAAAAAAGAGTCAAGGAATGGACCATTTTAATCTTTTGTGTAATAACTATCTTGGAAATATTCTTTGAATAAACATGCATAGTTATCAAAATGATACATATCACAAATTTCTAAATTGCTTAGTCTCACTCTCGCTTGGTTCTTTTTATATATATTATGTCCTTCTATTTTTTCGTAGACAATAAATTTTGTTCTTATTGCTTTCTCATAATTTGTGATTATTTCTTTAATCCTAAGGTTCTTTGTGCCGAAGTTTTTTGTGTTCCTTTATCATCAATAGGTTTTGGATTCCTTATATTACTTTTTTCTTATCCTGTTAGTCAATTCCACCATTTTGCTATTACTCCTATAAAGGTTGCTTCTATAAATTTCTCAAATGTATTTTCTGAGAGGTTTTGTCTAAATCCTACTATTAAGGATGCTTTTACCCATTCTTCTATTGTTATATCTACATCTTTTACATAGTCTAAATCTAGAAATTCTCCATTTCCTGCTATTCCTTTTCGTAGTGTTCCGTGTGTTCATATTTTGATGTTTCTTATTCTTTTTATTTTCCTAACTTTCTTTCTCTGCTTTGTCATTTCCATGTAGGTTATAAGGTCTTTTATTAGGTGACGGTCTTAAATATTCGTACATATTGTTCATTATTTTCTTATCAGCTTGGTGATGACCGTCCGTGTGCAGGTTATCTTAAATATGTATGAATACTCAGTGAATACTCATCCGTGTGCAATATTTAATACCATTCGTGTGCAGTTTTGACTATTTCGAAAATATCTTTTCGTTTTTTGAAAGATATATTTTCTTGCTCTATAAATAGAGACGAATTAACTGAGTATTCTTCATCCCTTGCAATTATAATTCTTATGACTAATCATTCAATCAACGATCCAAGTGTGAGAGCATTTATTGTTTTCTTCAGTCAAGATAATTATAGATCTTGAGAGTTTTCTTTTCTTCAACTTCGGTGAGTTTTGCGAGACTTATTTGTAGAAATCCTGCGGGTGTAATAGGACTCTCGGCCTGAATTCCGAGAATCACTATACATGGATTTAAAGTATAGTGGAATGCTTGTGGCGGAGAATTTCTACAAGAAGGTGGTGTGGACGTAGTCCTGGGGGTCGAATTATGTTATATCATTGTGTCTTGCGTACTTGTTTTACTTTCTCTAACTTTATATCCTTTACGCATTTTATTTATGTTTTTAATTTCCACACAATCACCCAATTCACCCCCCCTGTGATTTATAGTGGTATCAAAGCGAGGTGCTTATAAATAGCTTAAAAGCTAGAGAAAAATGTCCAATGGCCGAAATCCCTCCCTCCGAAAACTTCTACACATCGGAGCCATTCATCTCCAATGGACCAAATCTAACATGTTCACCTTTTTTTAATGAAAAATGCTATGATGTTTAGAAAGTTCATATGTCTCAGTTTTTGCAGATGTTGGGAGAAGAAATATAGAACCTTTGTGTCAATAAAATAGAGATCCCTGTCAGTGATGGAAACAGGACATTCACAGCAGCTAAACTATCATTGAAAACTGCAAACTCCAAACCATGACAGCACTTTATACAGGTCTGAATAATGAAGAACTGATACGATGTATACGCAACTGCAAAACAGCCTATGAAATCTGGAACAACATATTGAAACTTCATGAAAGAACTGCTTCTGAGGTAAAGGTCAAAGTTACTTTATGTTTTTATAAGTTTGATGTTTTTCGTATGCTTCCAGGAGAAACCGTAGACTAGATGCTAGCTCGCTTTGATATTATTGCACATTAACTAGAGAACTTACGTAAGGGGTTAGATGATGAACGAACGGACGGAAAACTCATAAGCTGTCTCACACCTGAATGAGATATCAAGGCTGCTGCAATGAGGGAGAAGCTTGAAGAAAAAGGTTTCGACTACTACACATTTGAAGGAAAATTAAGACGTATGAAATGGAATGGCCGAAACTAGAGGTACCGACATAATATTGAGATTATAACTAAAACTGAAGAGAAGACCATTGCCTTGAAAGCAGAAACTTCACGACCATCAAAATCAAAGTCATATCATGAAGAATCAGATGAAGATATCGCACTGCTGACTAAATAATTCTGTAAGTATCTCAAACGCAAAAATTATAGCAGGTTTCAAGGAAGAAGAGAAAAAGACAAAGAGGATATATGTTATAAATGCAAGAAGCCAGAACACATCCGTACAAATTGTCTCCTCTCGCATGATAGGAACAAAGATTATCATCACTCTATCTCAGGATTCAGAAAGAAGGCATTAAAGGCAACATGGCTAGATACAGTATCCAGCGATGAAGAGCAAGAATACAACGACTTTGGATTCATGGCTCTTGCGGATGGTGAGGTGCAATCATCACTCCCAGAAGAGGTAATTGAAGAATCCACCTATGATGATCTAGCTGACATGCGTAATGGCTTAAGAGATTATACAAAGAAATTAACTCGTGAGTTGAGATAATATAAGCAAATGTCTAATGAATCACATGACTCCTGCACTGCCAAAAATAAAAAGCTAAAAGATGCAAATTTCTTGATTGTTAAAAAATTTGAGTCATTTAGGAAGGATCATGATATATTGATAGAAGAAAATGAATGTCTAAAATAACATATTCAAAAATCTTTGACAATACCTAATGAAAATTTAAAGAAAATTCATGAGAAATCTGCTTATATTGCTAAACTCACCGATGATTTAATGCAAAAGAAAATTTGACGAAGTAGTGGAAGGTTATAAGGAAGCAACCGAACAAAATAGGATACTTGATGCTACTCTATATACTCTTCGTTGGAACAGTAAAGATGATGAGAAAACTAGAATAAGACTTTGTAATATAATTGAGCTCGAAAAAATTATTGAAAAATATGAAGGGCCAAGTTGTCTTATGACAAGGATTTCAAGATTATATCATGATAATCAAGGACTTTGTTACAATGAGCTACTACAACGTCAAAATACTGAGAAATCATGTCATACACATGTACATAGTTATTCAAAATCTTGTCACACACATATGCATAGCCATCAAAATAGCTACAAAGTAGTATATAATTATGCAAATGTGCATGACTCAAGGCATAATTGCATTATGTATCACTATTGTTGTAAATTAGAACATATATCTTATAATTGCTCACTAAAAAGGAATACTAATTTTGTTTGAGTGAAAAAGAACGTAAGTGCAGGCACAATACCAACTTGGGCACCCAAAATTATACATAATAATTTGAATGTAGGTGCATCAATGTTCCAAACCTAAAGATCGGTGGTACCTTGATAATGGTTTCTCAAACCATATGACAGGTGACAACAAATACTTTTCATCACTATTAAGGAAAAGAGAGAAGGACATCATCTTTGGAGATAACAACACTGGTGAAATCATTGGTAAATGTAAAATAAATTTAGGCTCATCATGCTCCATTGATGATGTACTTTTGGTAAGAGGCTTGAAACACAATTTACTTAGTGTTAGTCAATTATGTGATAAAGGTTATACAGTTACTTTTGATAAAAATGCATGCACTATATTAGATAATAATAAATCATATTTACTTCTTGCTAGTAAATGTAATAATGTGTATGTCATCAATTCTAATCAATTAGCATAGAAAAATATGAAATGCTTTGTTGGTAGAAATGAAGATGGTTGGCTATGGCATCAGCGACTTGGACACACAGTTATACATAATCTCAACAAACTTTTCAACAAGGAACTTGTACGTGAAATTCAAAAAAAATTAAGTTTGAGAAAGATAATCCATGTGACTCATGTCAGTTCGGTAAGCAAACTAAAATTTTCCACAGGCCCAAGAAAAAAGTATCAACTTCTAGACCTCTTAAACTTCTGCACATGGACCTTTTTGGACCATCACGAATACGTAATAATGGTGGTGCACAATATACTTTTGTAATTGTAGATGACTATAATAGATTCACTTGGGTTTCTTTTTATTACAAAAGGATGTAACCTCATATGTTTTTCACAAATTTTGTCGTAGAGTAGAAAACGAGAAAACCCTTTCCATTGTCACTATTTGTTGTGATCATGGTGGAGAATTTCAAAATGAACTCTTTACGTCGTTTTGTGATGAAAAAAGATTAAAACATGAGTTCGCATGTCCTCGCACTCCTCAACAAAATGAGGTTGTTGAGAGAAAAAAAATCGATCTCTTCAAGAAATGACCCGCACCATGCTTAACAAAAATAATTTACCAAAATCCTTTTGGGCAGAAGCTATCAATACAGCATGTTACACCATTAACCAAGTAATCATTAGAAAATATTTTGAGAAAATGCCTTTTGAACTGTATTATGGAAAAATTTCAAACTTGAGTTGTTTTCGTGTTGTTGGATGCAAAGTGTTTATTTTGAATACCTTAGATAATTTGGAAAACTTTGATTGCAAAATTGATGATGGCGTATTCTTAAGATATTCTGTAAGTAGCAAAGCTTATCGTGGATTTAATAAGAGAAGACGCACTATTCAAGAATCTATTGATGTTATATTTGATGAATCTAATCCTCTCACAAGAGAGATATTACATGTTGTTGATGATGATGAGACATGTATTCACATTAAAAATAAACAGGTACATGCTGAAAAAGTGTCGAATGAAGATCTCCAAAACAACTCATCTCATCAAAATGAAGATCTATCACCACTAAATCTCAATCAAAAATTCTTGATGGATGGGATGCACACACAACAAACTGATGCTGTGGAAGATGATCTCATTTCTTCATCACCACCAACTCAACCTCCCACGATTGAAAAACATCATGCTTGGAAAATTATGTCCAGTCATCCATCAGATCATATATGAAGTGATATGTCAAAAAGGGTAACTACTCGTACGCAAGCTAAAAATTTCATGTGTTTTATTGCATTCGTATCCATACTTGAACCAAAGAATGTTATGGAGGCCCTGTAAGATAAGAATGGATAGCTGCGATGCAAGAAGAACTTAATCAATTTGAACGGAATCAAGTATGAAGACTTGTTCCTAGACCTCATAGTAGAACCGTTCTTGGTACAAAATGGGTGTTTAGAAATAAGTTAGATGAATCAGGTTATATAGTTCGAAATGAGGCTCGTCTTGTTACTCAAGGTTATAACCAACAAGAGGGAGTCGATTTTGATGAAACTTTTGCTCCTGTTGCACGAATTGAAGTCATTCGTATTTTACTTGCTTTTGCATCCTAATGGATTTTACGTTTTTTCAAAAGGATGTAAAAAATATTTTTTAAAATGGTTTTATTTCTGAAGAAGTTTATGTTGAAAAACCACATGGGTTCATTGACCCAATACACCCAAACCATGTATTTCATCTTGATATAGCGCTATATGGTTTGAAACAGGCTCCTTGTGCTTGGTATGAGCGACTAAGTTTGTTCCCTATTTACATAAGTTTTTCAGAAGGAAAAGTAGACAATACACTTTTTATCAAACATGTTTTTAAGATATTTTGATCTTTCAGATTTATGTTGATGATATTATATTTGGATTTACTAATGAAAATCTATGTAAGGAGTTTTCTAAACTAATGCAGGATGAATTTGAAATGAGTATGATCGGCAAATTAAGCTACTTTCTTGGACTTCAAGTACAATAACGGAAGGACGATATCTTTATAAATCAATCTAAATATGCCAAAGAACTCATCAAAAGTTTGGCCTTGATAGTGCAAATGCATACAAAACTCCTATGGTCACTACCAATAAACTTTCCAAAGATGAATCAGATAACAACGTTGATGTTTCTACCTATCATGGTATGATTGGTAACTTGCTTTATATTACTGCATCTCATCCGGATATAATGTTTAGTGTCTGTTTATGTGCCCGTTTTCTATCTTGACCAAAAGAATCTCGTTTGGTTGCAGTTAAGCGTATCATTCGATATCTTAAAGGCACACCAAATGTAGGTCTTTGGTACCCGAAAAATAGAAAATTTTCTTTTTTAGGCTATTTAGATGCCGCCTATGCTGGAAGTTTAACAGATAGAAATAGCACAAGCAGTACATGCCACTTATTGGAAAATTGTCTTGTTTCATGGGCATCTAAGAAATAAAGTTCCGTCACTTTATCCACCGCAAAAGCCGAATATATAGCCGTCGGATCTTGTTGTGTGCATGTATTATGGATGAAACATACATTATAAGACTATAATGTATTCTTCAATCACATCCCCATTAACTGCGATAATACTAGCACTGTTCATATGACTAAAAACTCCGATCAACACAGTCTCACCAAGCATATAGAAATTCGCTACCATTTTATTAAAGATCAATTTCAAAAGGGAGATATTTTTCTTGATTATGTTTCAACGGATTTACAATTGGCTGATATTTTTACCAAACCATTAGATGAAAAATGTTTTCACTTTTAAAAGAAAAATTAAATGTCATTGATATTTCAGCTTGAATAATAAACTTGTTCGGTCACCTGAACAGCCGACTGCCACCCTGTAGGGTTGTACGGTCGACTGGTTGGTTGACCGTCCTTCTTACTGTTTCTTTTATGGTCACATTTTTTTAATCATAGTTTAGTAGATCGACCGCACAGTCGATCGGCTCCTATTCTGTTGTTTTGTCTTTTATAGGGTTTCTGGCATTCGACCAGACCTGGTTTTTTTATTTAAAAAAATAAACTTCTCTAATTGGTGTCTTTTCCTCCCTTTTGGTATGTTCCAAAAAGGGGGAGAAAATTGAACTTAGAATTTAACTACTTAGAAAAATCTTCAAACTTAGTGTTTAACTTGTCTATTAACCTTCTAAAGATTATGTAATTCTGAATCTCAAATTTATGATACCATATAGAGCTCTCACTGTATATTGAAGAGCTTCGTGATCAATAGTATCATGTAAGTAGACTTCTGTATTTCCGTATTTTAAATATGCATCTCTCTCAAAACAAAACTTTTAACAAAACTTTTAACTAATATTTATGAATGCATGTTTTCGCGCATGATTCGTTTTATGCATATAGGATGCATCATGAACATACACTTATTTAATTCTTATGTGCTTAAATATAGGGGAGTATTGGATTAAGGGGGAGCAGTTGAATTTGTTTTAATTTTAAATTCTAAGATATGTTTTGTTCATACCAAAAGGGGGAGATTGTTGACCCTAAGTTTGGTGTGCACAAAATGTACTATTAATACTAATATTTTCAGTTCAGATCTACATGATTTACAGAGAAGGTAATTGAAAACAAAGAGTTAAAAAGATTAGCAACCAACCAAAAGAGGAATGTATCAATGAAGATTGCAAATATCAAGAAGATATCAACTCAAGAAATATGTGCTTCAAATCCTCAAGAAATCTAACAATAATCAATTATCTATTTCTATTTTTGTGAGAAAATACTATGTAAAGAGTTATTGATTGATTGATCAGTATTTGGAAAGAATATAAAGTGAATTCACCAAATAAATGTTGAATCTGCACGATAGCGGTCGACCATGCAATATGTTGGTCGGCCGTCTCAACAGTCGACTGCTCATCATAGTGTAAAAGATGAGTCAGTCGACCAGTCATCGCTCGACTTTCGAGTTAAAAGATGAACAGTCGACTGGTCAACAAAGCGGTCGACCGTCCGTGTGCAGTTTTGACTATTTCGAAAATATCTTTTCGTTTTTTAAAAGATATATTTCATTGCTCTATAATTAGAACCGAATTCACTGAGTATTCTTCACCCCTTACAATTATAATTCTTCTGAACTAATCATTCAATCAACGATTCGAGTGTGAGAACTTTTATTGTTTTCTTCAGTCAAGATTGTTATAGATCTTGAGAGTTTTTTTTTCTTTTACTTCGGTGAGTTTTGCGGGACTTATTTGTAGAAGTCCTGCAGGTGTAATCTCAGCCTGAATTCTGAGAATCACTGTATAAGGGTTTAAAGTATACTAGAATGGTTGTGGCGGAGAATTACCACAAGTAGGTGGTGTGATCGCTGACCTGTGCACTGAACCACATTATATCGTTGTGTTTTGCATGCTTACTGAGTTTGCTTTCTCTAACTCTATCTCATTACTTTACACATTTTATTCAAGTTTTTAATTTTCACACAATCACCATATTCACCCTCTTAGAGTGATTTGTATAGGTCATAGCTCCTAACTGCAGGCTCATTATACGTAGGTCGCAGTTGGTTACTACGGCCTCAAAAAAAAATTCAGTTGAGGCTGTAGTTGTTCTCGTTATCAAAGAGGCCACTGTTGAGAATTGTGATGTCGTTATCAAAGAGGTCACTGTTGAGAATTCTGATCTCATCTAAGCGTGGCAACAGCTAGTGCACTATCAAGGAAAGTTTGAAAAGTGTTCAATGGAAAATAGTTTTCAAATGTGGCTTATTTTGGGAAAAAAATTTCAATTCCAGTTGTAATTCTAATTCAAAAAAATTCCAAATTCGAATATGCTTGTCCTTTGTAACGGTCAGATCTGCAGTCCCCTTTCAACCTTCCGAGATCATATTCACCTTCAACAATATCCCTTTCATTTTTCTTTCTGAAAGAGATCACTATCCAACTCTTCAACTTGCATTACGTCTCTCTCCCACTCCTCCACTACTTTGTTTCCTTCCTTTCCCTTTTTTCAAATCCCTCCTTAAAAGCCAAGTTAAAAAGCTCGCTTCGCTTTCTACTCTATTTTACTCTTGATTGGGTTATTGCAAAGCTAAAACAAAGCTAAAGCAAACCTCGCCCTCTCTACTTTCTTTCTTCAGTTGTCCAAACTCGATCCAAGCGTTTCTACTCTGGGGTTCTCATGCACTTATAAAGAAAGAAAGGTAACTTCAATCTAACTCGATCACTTGTTCTTTCCTTTGATTCATTAATCTCAGTTGTTGGTTTATTTTAGAAAGTTTAATCCAATTTCTAGTAACCGAATTTCTTTCAAAATTTAAATGGATCCTATTTGGGATCGCCGGCCGGTGGGTTTGAAATTGACATGATTGCCCTTTCCCATGTGATCGTGCAATTTGACATCCTGGAATCTTTTGTCTGGGTATTTACCTAATCCGCACTTTTCGTCAGTTATAATTACGCTTTTGCCACCGCTCCGGTGGTAACTTGTCAGAGCATCTGTAGTCATGGGATAAAAATTGGTGTAGTCAGTCGCCTATTTATCTATTTTTTGGGTTTGTGATGAACAGTAGACGTCTATATTTGGTAGCGAAATTGGCATTATGCATATTATAGAAATCGGAAGATGATTTACCGTCTTTGTGTCGGACGGCATATAATTTGCCGTCTAAGAGAAATTTTTTAATAGCGAAATGAAGAGACGACATATGATTTGCTGTTTGGAAAAAAAATATTACAAAAAAAACCTCAGTTGTTGGACTGAAGTTGTTGGACTGGAGATGATTTCTCGGTTGGACGGGAGATGATCTCCCGTCCTTAGAATTATTTTATTTTATTTTATTTTTAATTCATTCACACACTGCACTAAATAATAATAAAAAATTAGAATTTTTGTGTTGGACGGGATACGGGAGAGGATACGGGAGATCAATTTTTTTTATATTTTAAATTCATCATCTACTGATGATTTTTTTCCTTCACTATCTTCCGTTTCGTAAAAAAAACTCATTTTTTGAGTATAAACGACTGCAGTGTTTACACTGTTGGCTATTTCCAAAATTTTCATACACCCATTTTTAAACTTAAACGACTACAGATGCTCTAAGAACATGTAGTCGATCGGAGTAAAATTTTCGGTATTTGGCATATAAGAATAGAAAAAATGGGTTTCAGCTATAGTCGTTTGAACCCAAATTTTGAATTTTAATTTAAAGAAATGAACGGACGATGAATGATTTCTTTTCCGTTAATTTCTTTTTAAATTTTTAAATCAAAAACAATGGACGAGGAATTATTTTTCGTCTGTTATATTCAAAAAAATAATAAAAAAAATTCCTAATTTACTGTTAAATTAATCCTAATTAAATTATATTAAAGCTTAAATAAATCTTAATTCTTAATTAATTTCAATTAAAATCTAATTTTATCCATAGAAATTTCTATTGGATATATTCTATATAATTTTTTTCAAAAGAATGAGAGGAAATGGCTGGGACGGTGCTTCATTTTCCGTCCCTGCTCATTTCTCTCTTTTTTTTAAAATCGATCGTCGAATTTGTTTTTTGAAAAAAATAAAAAATTCGAACAGATGGAAAATCATTTTCCTTCCCATCTAAAAAATAAATAAATAAACCTGCGACGATAGATGATTTTTCTTCAGTTATTTTTTTCCAAAGTTCTATATCATTTTTCAAACATAGTTGATCATTATTCACCCAAAATCCAAAATTTAGATATATAGTCGACGACTGCAGTTTTTTTTTTCTCAAAAAATGAGTAAATAGCCATTGACTGAGATGCTCTAAGAGCATCTGTAGTCGTTTGCCATTTACCCAATTTTTCCAAAATTAGGAAAATAAAGTGTTGTAGTCGTTGGCCATTTACCCAAAATTTGGGTTTGGTCGTTACAGTAGTCGGCTATATTTGGCAAGCGAAATGGCAATTGCCAAAATATAGCTGACGAAAGATTATTTACCATCCCTTCGATTGGACGAAAGATTATTGTGCGTCACTTTATTTTTTTTTTATCAGACGATAGATTATTTACCGTCTCTAGACAATTGCATACGAAAAAGTGTTTGGACGAAAGATAAAGTGCCGTCCCAAAAAATATAAAAAATAAAACAAAAAAAATAGTGTCGGACACCGTCCCTAACAATTTTGCATAAGACAAAAGTGTTCGGACGGTAGATAATCTACCGTCCCTCACTTTTGTCCCCTTTTTTTTGTCCTTTTGTGCTTCATCTCGGGCGAATTTTTTTTTTTTGGTTTTTTTTAAAAAAAATTTTGAGACGAAAGATAATTTTTCGTCTGATCCAAATTTTTAACTTTGGATCATTAGAGCGCCGACTCAAATTTTCTATTTCTATTTATCAAATACCTAAAAATTGGCTCACAACGACTACATATGCCCTAAGTAAATAATGATGGAATTTTGTCGTTTTGGGAAGTTTTTTTTTTTTTGATCAATTCGTTTTGAGAAGGTACGAAAACCAAAAGGCAAAGGCAAGGTCTTGTCGCGTCTTCTCCTTCACGTGCAACTCACTCCTCTTAATTTTTAAAAACCTTTTTATCTTTCTATCTTTTCAGAAATAAATATAACCAAACAGCTTTTAAACTCATTTTCAGAAAACTCTATTCAGAATACAGTTTTCAGAAAACTCTATTCAGAAAACTCTTTTCAAAACAACAAAACCAACGCACTCCAAGTTTTTTACCGTTAATTATTTTCTACAATTGACTTTTTTTTTGCAAACTACAAATCCCAAGCCACTAATTCCATTTATTGTCATCACGTGCAAAAATAACTGCTTTACTAGTACTACCCTGTGCAAATTGTACAGACTAAAATAATTTTGAGGGACTCATAAAATTATATATTACTTAAAAATTTAGAAATACCTCTTAGTTATTTCAATCACAATATAATGAAAAAATGATAAATCTACAAATTAACTAATTCACACTTTCAAACCAATCAACATCATTCTATATATCTATTTAATTAAAAGAAAATTAAAAAATAGTCGAATAATTACCGAAATTTAGAGATGCTAAGAAAGAGACTTACAATCTTGTCAGATTCTTCCATTCTAAAGTTTGCTTGCAAATACTCATATTGTCTGCGAAGTTCCTCAATATTTGCCTCCAACTTTTCTATATTACTTCTTAGTTGTGTCTGTATAAAATGATCAAACTATAAAACACACATACAGTACTATAATTCTTCAAAACTTTTCAAACAAAAAAAAAATGTAGAAAAGATACCACTATCTGCATGTTGTTTCCCTTCTGATTCCAACATATTCTGAAGCTTCTCTTGCTTCATCAAATTTTCATCTTCTTATTTCATCAACCATTTGATGGAAGTCCTTAGCTTTCTTATATATTCACTCATTTGTTTACTTTTACCCTAAGAAAATAAAAATAATAAAATACAATAATGATAAAATTGACCAAACTATTCAACTTTCATGCTTTTTACCATCATCTACAATCCATCGTTCTTTGTAATTGAAAATTTAATGATAATATTACTTAAAATGCAAAATTTCAAATGAAAACAAATATCAATTAGAAGAAAAAGCCCTCATATGCAAGTCAGTTCGTTCCAATTTCACACTTGACGATCCCTTTGCTTCTAATCTGAAACCTTACATTATTAGGTTTGCATCTGATCTTGAATCTCAAAACTTGACCATATTATCGTAAAAAAGCAGAAAAATACTCAAACACAAATAAATTAAATATTACCCGGGAAAGGATATAAAAACTGAAATAACAATTCTAATTGAAGAAAGATTACTAAAATAATTATGAGAGATTGCTAAAAATAAATGAAAAGCTCAAGAACTTAACAAAAGTAATTTTCATGAGAAATAATTATAAGAAGTAGTGAACACAATTACCATCGAATTGAAGAATAAAAGTTGATCTTTAGGTAACCTACATCTGGGTTAATTGCAGCGACGGCATGACATACATGCCTAATTGTCATCTCCGTAATCTCTGGGAGTACACATTGGAGAGAGTAGTGTAAATCAGTGAATAAACAAAAATAAACATATAATCACTTACATTATCTCTTACTTTCCCGCAGTTTATTCTTTCCTTCATCTCTTCACCTTCCAAAATCTCAATTTCTAGCATAGCCTCTAAAATCTAATTTATTTGGATCTGAAGAAATAAAGAATCAAAAACAGAACATTAGTAAGGATTTGGTCTGAAAATAACCAATCTTTATTTTTGAATCCATAATTAGGGTTTGTATTTTAAAATTTTAAGAATTGAAACACCCTAATTAGAAATCAAGAGTAAAAGCCGGTGGTAAATTAGGGTTTCATGAATACAACATTACAAAACAAATTAGGAATTCAAAAACCCTAATTCATTGGAAAATTCTTACCAGTGGTGTCATCACCCATGGCAGGCCAGCGAGCGTCGACGGCAAGGATTTGGGCGGGTTGGCGAACGACGACTGCTGAGATTTGGGGGGAGGAGGGTTAGCGGGATTTTGAGGAGGGGGAGTTGGGAGAGGGAGGATTTTTTTTTATATATTTGTTTTTATATTTTATTTTGTTAAGTAAAAAAATATGGTGTGAACGTGTTAAGGTAGGTGTGATTTCCTACTTTTGCTCTCCTTTCTCCATTTCAAAATGGAGAAAGAAGAGAGGAGGTAGGCCTATTAGCTTAAGATATAGTATAATTGCACACAACCATAAACAGTTTATCAGATATTACGTACGCAGGCTTATGGTTTTAGAAGTTTTCTTTTAGCTGTACCTGTTACAGAACCTGACTAATTCCAATAGAAAATTTAGGTCAAAATTAGCAAAACGTAATAGCTAAAAGTATTACATGAACTCAATTCTCAAATATGTTATGTGTTGCATGAAACAAATTCAGCTTGAACTAAGCATAATTTCAAAAGGATGCGAATTTGAATAATCTGAACAATCTATACAATCTCATGCATTTCTATTAAAAAATTTGTTAAAAACAAATATCCTGCATAGATACACATTTGTAATTCTTAAAAAGCATTATATATAAAGTATACATGAAATGATTAGGGGTTTATGCTATGTTCGAATATTTTGAAATGCCTGTAGATTTGAATTAAGTTAAATACTTTAGAATTAAATTTCCGCTATTAATTAATTGCTTTTTAGGCTGTATGGTATTCTGAAGGTTAATGCAATGTGATTTTGAGGAGGGGAAGTTGGGAGAGGAAGGATTTTTTTTTTTTTTTTTTTTTTTGTATTTGTATATGTTTTTATATTTTATTTTGTTAAGTAAAAAAAAATATAGTGTGTACGTGTTAAGGTAGGTGTGATTTCCTACTTTTGCTCTCCTTTCTCCATTTCAAAATAAAGAAAGGAGAGAGAGGGTATGCCTATTAGCTTAAGATATAGTATAATTCCTTCTCTATTAACAATCTTAAACGTAAAATTAATTGCGATTAGTCAATTTGTTTTGTTGGGTATCTAACTTTCCGCTACTCCGCTATCTAACTTTCCGCTATCTAACTTTCACCGAAAAGAAGCTAAAAACTAATAAATTGTCGACTAAACCCTATTTGCATATCAAAATTAGCTAATTCAAGATTCTCATGGTTCCAGATTGATCAAGAAGTCGAAACGAGAATCATCATATCATATCATTAAGAGCAAGCAAATATGGTTGATGAGTCCGAATGCGCGGAGCAGTGGCTTGACTGTGCTAGCCAGCTCATCCCGACTGTCATTGATAAGTCCAAATCAACCATGAGCTTCCCTGGCAGATGGGCTTCCGTCCTGTCGAAACTGGAACAGATTCCGAACTGTCTCTCTGACCTCTCATCGCACCCGTTATTCCACAAGAACACTCTCTGTGTGGAACAGTTACAGTCTATCACTACTGTCCTCTCTGAAGCTATCAAATTGGCTGAGCAATGCTCGTCGTCTTCTGGTGCTTCCGTTGGAAAGCTCCAGATGCAGAGCTGTCTAGATTCGATGTCTGCCAAGTTGGACTTGTGCATTCGTGATTGCCGCCTTTTGGTCAGAACGGGGGTTCTTGGGGAGTCAGTAGCAACTCGTGAGTCTTCCTCTTCATTGGAGAATTCCCCGATGATGGTTTGCAATGTGGGTGAATTGCTTGCCCGGCTTCAGATCGGGAACAGCAAGGCGAAGCACAGTGCGGTTGACCGGCTTCTGGAAGCGTTGAGGGATGATGAGAAGACTGTGATTGCGTCGTTTAGTCGCAGCAATGTGAATGCACTTGTTCAGTTGCTGACTGCTACCAATCCTAAGGTTAGAGAAAATGCTGTGACCATAATTTGCTTGGTTGCTGAGTCGGAGATCTGTGAGAATTTGCTGATTTCGGAAGAGGTTGTCCCTCCCTTGATCCGGTTGATGGAATCGGGGAGTTTGGTGGGGAGAGAGAAGGCGGTTGTGACTTTGCAGAGGCTGTCGATGTCGGTTGAGACTGGACGATTGATTGTTGGGCATGGTGGTATTCAACCGCTGATCGAAGTGAGTCAGACAGGTGATTCAATTTCGCAGCTGGCGGCTGCTGGGACCTTGATGAATCTCTCAGTTGTGCCTGAAGTGAGGCAGAATTTAGCAGATGAGGGGGTTGTTGGAGTCATGATAGCTTTGCTAGATTTTGGGACGGTGTTGGGTCTGAAAGAGTACGCTGCAGAGTGCATACAGAATCTAACATCGAGCAATGATAATTTGAGGAGGGTCGTTGTCTCAGCAGGAGGGATGAGGAGTCTCTTGAACTATCTCGATGGACCATTGCCTCAAGAATCTGCGGTCAGTGCATTGAGAAATCTAGTTGATTCGGTCTCGTCAGAAACTTTGATTTCTCTTGGACTCCTACCTTGTTTAGTCCATGTGCTTAAGGATGGATCTTTGGGTGCCAAGCAATCGGCAGCTTCTGTGATTTGCAAGATCTCTAATTCTACAGAAATGAAAAGGTTGGTCGGGGAATGTGGTTGCTTGCCTTTGCTTGTAAGATTGCTCGAGGCCAAGTCTAATGGTGCTAGAGAGGTTTCTGCACAAGCCATTGCAACCTTGATGAGCTGCCCGCAGAATAGGAGGGCGGTCAAGAAGGATGATAGGAGTGTTCCTAATTTAGTTCAGTTGCTTGATCCAAGCCCACAGAACACCGCGAAGAAGTATGCAGTTTGTTGCCTTCTGTTTATGACCTGTAGCGGCAAGTGCAAGAGGATGATGATCTCCTATGGGGCCATTGGGTATCTGAAAAAGTGGTCGGAGATGGATTTGCCCGGTGGGAAGAAGCTGCTGGAAAGGCTCGAGAGAGGGAATTTACGGAACTTGTTTGGTCGAAAACTATAGATGTTCTGTTCGGTCTACATTTGATCAGTGTTGCTCTTTTTTCTTTCTTTTTCTCACTTTCAGTTTCACTGCCTCTTTGAAACATATGACTGCAGTTGAGGATTTAAGTTTCAAAATTTGTACTGTTTCTGCTTCTACATGTAAGCTTCAAACTCAGCCCTACTGTGTAAATTATTCCAATCAAGTTTACCATGCAAAAGTCTGTGATCTTTCTGCGCAATGGATGATTAGGTTCACGATTTGATGTGTTTTTTCTAATTTTTTTTTTTTCCGAATACTTTGACTAATGGCATGTGAATAGTATCATTACAGTGAGAAAAAGATGGTTTTGAGCTGTGTTGTTCCATGTTCTTCTGAGTTGTGCGTTGTTCCATGTTCTTCTGAGTTGTGCATTTCCTAATCTTTCTCTTCTTAAAGCATAGAGCAAGCGTAATCTGATTAAGCATAGAGCAAGCGTGATCTGATTTGGTTATAGTTTGATCATTTGACTCGATTGTGCATTCAAGATGAATTTGGTGATAAATATGATTAATTGCGACACTTCTGTCAATCTTTCTGTTTCTATGCAAATTATTGTCTATGCAATTTTAGGGGCATTAATTGCGACACTTCTGTCAATCTTTCTGTTTACTAAGCTGTCTATTAAGCTCGACCTTCAAATTATCAAACTCCATAATTTATGTTTAATTTTTTGTTTCAGTAAATTAATGTTCTGTACAAAATTTTAAGTGATATACATCAAATATCTTGAGATACATGGGTCAGATATTATGAACTAAAGAATACGACATGATCAGGGAGCAAAGGTAAAAAACTCAATTTTGTATGAAGTTCTCGTAGAAGATATATATGTACTAGATTTGCCCGTGGGCACGTGCCTACGGCACGTCTTCGGAACGATACAGCAGACGAAAAGTCTTGTAAACAGTAAAACAACAATTATGTAGCTCAAGTTTGAATATAATGATGATAATCAGTTGTAAATAAAAATCCATGTTCCCATTAGTATATGTTGAAAAGGGAGCAAAGGTAAAAAACTCAATTTTGTATGAAGTTCTCGTAAAGGATATATATGTACTAGATTTTCCCGTGGGCATGTGCCTACGGCACGTCTTCGGAACGATACAGCAAACGAAAAGTCTTGTAAACAGTAAAACAACAATTATGTAGCTCAAGTTTGAATAGTATGACAATAATTAGTTGTAAATAAAAGTCCATGTTCCCAATAGTATATGTTGAAAAATAATTATAAATGGGGTGTAAAATTCAACTTCTTAGAACTTTGAGGCTGAAAAATGATGAAATTTAACTGTTGAAGAAATATTTGTTATTTTCAATGTAATATGAGCAATAAAAAAACATAAAAAATCTGAAAAATTTACAAACCTGAAATCTGAAATCTAAATTTCTAAGTAAATAGAGAGAGAGAGAGAGAGAGAGAGAGAGAGAGAGGGAGAGAGAAATATGAAAAAGTGAAGAGAGAATAGAGAGATAGTAATAAAGTAATAAGTTTTTTTTTTTTTTTTTTTTTTTACCGGTAGCCGTTTGCTCCGGTATCATTGGGTCTACAATACCAATGGATTTCCCGGAGCAAACGGCTACCGGTAAAGACACACCAAATCCATTGATGGCTGTGACTTTGCCAAAAAGTCAAAACAAGGGCAAAGCCCCTATGGAAAATCAAGATATTACAGACCCAAAAAAGTATGATCAGATTCTGCAGCTCCTCCTACAGATTGAAGGCTTCCAGAAGCAACCAGAAAGGATCCAACCAAAACACAAGAAAAGCAAACGAAAAGAATCAATTCGAGCTATGATTGCAACACAGGTAGCCGAAGCAGTCAAGACAGCCATCTCAAAAGAAAGGGAGACAGTGACAGAAAGTGAGAAGGAAATTCCTGAAGATAAACCACCTCTATCCCAAATAGAAAACTTTTCAGACACAGGAGATAGCGGCGACAACAATCCCATGACCCTAATGTCCTTAGATTCGGTGGCCCTACATAATTTAGACACCTAGACTCCGCCCCAAATATTTTCCTGCACAGATGTCACCTCCAATCAGACTCCACTCCAACTTTTCCTGCACAGATGTCATAGCTGTCACCTCTACTTACAAAGGCATTTGGACATTTCGATATTCCTGCCCAAATGTCCCCTCCATTCAGAAAGGTGTAGATAACGTTGTCACTTCCGTTCAGACTGGAATCTCTCCACCCAAAAAAGCTTGGTCTTCCCACAGCCACGTATAAAGCAATGTCCACTCAGGAATCTCTCCACCCAGAAAGGCTTGGTCTTCACAAAGCCACGTATAAAGCACTGTCCACCCAGAAAGGAACTCACTAGAAGGGTGCAGATTCTCCTTCAAGTGCTCCTCTCAGAACTACCACTATAAATACCACCCCTCTGCTCTTCTCAAAGGCATCCAATCCCTTACCCCCGCTTCCAAAACTCACCTTGTACTCCAATGTTCTCCTTCACCACTGCTTTGTAAAATATTGCATGTATTGTAAGGAACAAGCTCCTCAAGCTTGAACTCATTGTAAGTTTTTTAGATCTTTAAGGGATTTTCCGAAAGGGAAACCTCTTTACTATGTATCCACTATGTTCCCCCAATAAATAATTTCTGTATCATATGCTTTGTTTTTCATGTCGTTTTGCACATAAACCCCTTCTTCATTCTAGGTATATCATAGCATAGGTATGTCTTATCACCATGAGTGACCCTGTAGGTAGAGAAAGCCACTATGGATGAACGGCTGTGAGTATGCCATAAGGGGAAATTGGTTTGGTTTGGCTGAAAAGTTAGACAGGAGGCCTACCTCGCTTTGATTACGTAAAAAAAAAAAAAAAAAAAAAATCTACTGTAGAAAAATTTTCACTGTAGCTACAGTAACACGGGAACATAGACATACATAATTTAGAGAGGGAGTACCCAGTAGGGATCAGTACAAAAATTCGTAACCCACCAAAAATTTCAAAGCTTGTAATAACCACTACCTTGACTTCATCTTCATCTTTGCCTATTTACCTCGTTTATTATATAAATACCCCCCCTATTTTGGTATCAGAGCCATAGATACCCCCCCTATTATATAATAAAGTTTATTATATAAACTTTATTATATAAAGTTTTTTTTTTTTTTTTTGGGGGTGTGTGTGTGTGGGGGGGGGGGGGGGGTTTACCAAACTATCCCCCTTTTTGTAAGTATGTACGAAATTGTCCCTGTTTGAAAATTTAATACCAAAAACTCCCTATCGCTAACGGGGTTAACGAGTCTAGTAATTTCCCTAGCGTTAACACTTTTTCCCTAAGTAGGGTGTTTACGAAAAATTCACCAATTTATAGACACGCTAACTCCGTTAGCGTGCCTGTTTAAACCACACGCACTAACGGGGTTAGCGTGATAGGTGGACAATAGGGATGTAGGCAAAAGACCCCAAGTAATGTGTTAAAAATTTAAAATACTCACACACGTTAACTCGGTTAACGTGCCACTTTTTACCAAGGCCGTAACTGAGTTAACGACTATTGAGATTTCAAATTTTCCAGAAAGTTGAAACATTCTGGAAGTTTGAGATACTCACACATGTTAACTCAGTTAACATGCCTATTTATACTAGGCGCGTTAACCGGGTTAACCCGTGTCGTTTGGGCTATTATTTATTAAAGCTCGCTATCTCACTCTCATCTCGCTTTTCCTTCCTCCGATTTTCTAAATCCAGCGATTTTAACCCAAACCCCCAAACCCTAGTCTTTGATTCTGCACTCTAAGCACCCCAATCTCTCGAAATTTTTGGTCGAATCTCTTCTTCACTCCCAAAACAATCATCTGAGTATACAATTTCTCCAAAAAATTGCCTATTTAACCCATAAAGGGTTTCCCCCAAATAGTCGAAAGGAGAGGCTCGTGGTGCTTGTCGTCGACTTCTTATTTCCACCTTACAATCGTTTGTAAGTCTTCGTTATTTATGCTATACAATTTTTGTGATTTTGGGTCTAGGGTTTGATATGCAATGTTGAAAATTAGAAATTAATTGCTGGAAGTTGTACTCTATTCGAAATGGTGTGATTTGCAATGGTGTGATTTTGGGTCTAGGCTTGTGATAGGTTAGGTGTAGAAGTTGTACTCTATTCGAAATTAATTGTTGGAAATTAGACATTTCTACATTTTCAGTAATAATGTATGATATTTCAATGTTGGAAATTAGACATTGTTAAGTTAAATTTTGAGTAATAGGAGTGTAGAAGGAGAGGACTTTGTATTAGTAATTTATAGCCATTTTAAGTTAAATTTGTTAACATATATTATCTAACATGTATAATTCAATTTGATATAGGATATGGCACAAACAATGGGTAATCCCGAAGAAGGGAGTAGTAGTAGACCTCCAACTATCCGGGAAGATCCACGAACATGTCACGGACAACCTCCCAAAAGAACGCACCTTGGTCGACAGAGACGAACCAATGTAAGATGATTTGACATTAATTTCGTACGTTTAATTTTAACATCAAGAAAATTATAAATATATATATTGAATTTCAATTTTTTTTGGTATAGGTTGAGGCCGGTACTTCTTCTTCTCCGGCAACTCAAATGGGCTCGCCTCCTCCTCATCCACCTCCAAATCAACCTGGCTCTTCCTCTCCTTCTGGTCAGCCGGGACCATCTTCTTCTTCATATGTTCCTCCGGTGGTTCCCGGTCCGATCAACCCAAAGCTTCTGACTCTACAAATCCAGCATCGATCAAAAGCCGTTTGGGAAGGAAACTCTTCGGAGTGTAATTTTAGGGGGCACGTCATGTTAGAGATGCATCCCCTTATACATGAGATATTACAACAATGTGGCCTATGCGGCATAGGGTTAATGAGCTCCATTAAGGCAGACCGACCCTTATCAACAGCTCTTCTCGAGAGATGGCACCCCGAGATGCATAGTTTTCACTTGCCGGTCGGCAAGACGACAGTGACATTACAAGATGTTGCTATAATAACGGGTCTGCCAATTGATGGAGAGGTCGTAACTGGCACAATGGGCTTTGAGTCTGAGTTCATTATCCACAAGTATCTCGGTGTAGATGTGGATCGATCAGCCCTTGTAGGCAAATCGTTAAGGCTAATGGTTGAAGGAAAAATTCTCCGGTACATTGAGTAATGCCTCCACGGAGTTGCAGGTACATTGTTACTGTTGGGCGTACATAATGACACTGTTCGGAGGTGTAATGTTCCTAAACTCCTCAGGAGATTCCGTTCCGTTAATGTACCTACCACTAATAACCGATCTTGGTACAGTTAGGGGGTATAGTTGGGGGAGTGCTGCATTGGCCACCTTGTATCGCACATTATGCAATTGCTCTCTTGGTGCCAAGCAAATGAATGGTCCAATGTTGATGCTCCAGGTATGGAGTTGGGAACGACTGCACATTGGTCGTCCCGTTGTGGCGAAGCAGTCACCAAAGTGGTCGAACCTTTCCGAGGACGTGAACATGAGGCCACCTCAAGGTGTGTATTGGACGGATTCGTTGACGTGGAAGGCGAGCCCAAATAGGTGCCTATCGTATTACCGGGATGAGCTTGACCACTTGCAAGATGATTGTGTTAAGTGGCAACCGTATACCGAGGAACATATAGCGAGATTACCTCCAGTTTGTATGTCGGCTCCTCAACTGTAGTTGACAAAAGTACCGCTTATTCACTTTGGCACAGTTGAGGCCTATTTTCAGATAGAGTACTTCGTCAATTTGGGTTGCATCAGAATATACCGGTCCATCAACCGTGCAATGCCAAGCTACACAGTGTCACCAGTATGGGTCGACAAGCAGCTCACAATTAGGCAGCTTCATTACACGTACATGTGGATATTTGGAATCATCGTCTCGATCATGTAATTGAGAATATTCCACCATTCGAAGCATCGACCCAACTAAAATTAATATTTTCAATTTGCTGAATATATAGCTCTAGTGCAAACCAACTAAAATTCGGATCAAGTGTTCTACCAATCATGGACTTCAGAGAGTTGTCGTTTCCTACGGGCACGGTCATAAAATATTGTCCATCACCTTTTTCCGCTGCATAACAGGCTAAAATTTTAATCGTCCATCGTTCTCTATCCCAATTAGTGACCTTATAAACCTTCTCTACAAGTTCTTCCATTGTGATTGTACGAGGTATCCAAATTATTTCCGGATCAACGGCACTATAAGAACAACCTATTTTTGGGTCACGGATGATCTCACCACTAAAATAAAGCCAAATAGGAAGATCATAATCCATACCTATACATATTTTTTTTAAAAAATAAATTCAATATCTACTATACAAAATGTATTCGATAAAATGATATAAAAATTATACCTTCAAATGGATGATCAGAAAAGATGAGGAATTTCGAGCTTGAAGAAGATGGGGTAGTGAAGGAGAGCCACTTGATAAAAAAATCCGCTATGTTAATCCCCAAACTAACAATATCCCAAACATGGATTTAGGGTTTTCAAAGTGGGAGGATATATGAGTGTCAGAGAAGAAGAAGTTGAATGTGAGAGAAGAAGAAGAATATCCCTTTAAGATTTTGTAGAGTAATTTTGGACTAAGATCTATAATTGGGATGCTAGGGTTTTCGAGTTGGGTTTCGAAATTGGGGGAGAAAGAGGAGAGAGAGAGACACTAAAAGTATAATGATGTTACCTATCAGCGTGTCTTATTTAAAACTCACCCAAAAGACACACGCTAACCCGGTTAGCGCGCCTGGTATAAATAGGCATGCTAATGGGGTTAGCGTCCCTATACTAGGTTATTTTCAGTTGTCCTAACTACAAACGTTAACCCCGTTAACGCGAATGGTTTAAATACTACTGCTAACGGGGTTAACGAGTCTATGTTGGATGAGTTTTTCTGCAAATTCTTACTCAAGGGGAAAAGTGTTATCCCTAACCCATGCTAACGGGGTTAACGCTAGGAAAACTACTAGACTCGTTAACCCCGTTAACGGTAGGGATATTTTGGTATTAAATTTTCAAACAGGGACAGTTTCATACATACTTACAAAAAGTGGGATAGTTTGGTAAAAAAAAAGCGGGGGGGGATTTTGATTTTGGGGGGAAACCTTTTTAGAGGGAAAATATGTTTTGGAATGATTAATCTAAGCCATTGATTTAGTTTCAATTGAAGATGAGCCACTTGATAGCTTTCTTTGTGTTTTATTATATAGATATTGAGGGTTCCCCGTTGTATCTTTATCATTCCTGTTGGGATTCTGTTTCAAGATACATATGTAGCGCCCCGAATTTCTAATACAATATCTTAGAAAATACGTGGCACAATTCCAGCATCAACTTCAATGTAATAGTACACATAGCCCCAAAACACAAATAATTTTATTCCAAACATTTATTACAACCATCTTTTTCAAACACAACTTCAATGTAATAGTCGGAGATGGATTTTCCCGGTGGGAAGAAGCTGCTGGAAAGGCTCGAGAGATGGAATTTACGGAACTTGTTTGGTCGAAAACTATAATGTTCTTTTTTCTTTCTTTTTCTCACTTTCAGTTTCACTGCCTCTTTGAAACATATGCAGCTGGGGGATTTAAGTTTCAAAATTTTTAATGTTTCTGCTTCTACATATAAGCTACAAACTCAGCCCTACTGTGTAAATTATTCCAATCAAGCTTACCATGCAAAAGTCTGTGTCTTAATCTTTATGCGCGATCGATGATTAGGTTCATGATTTGATGTGTTTTTTGTTTTTGTTTTTTTCTTTTTCCTCGAGTACTTTCACTAATGGCATGTGAATAGAATCATTACAGTGAGAAAAAGATGGTTTTGAGCTGTGTTTAGAATTGGTATCGGGTCCTATCAGGTCGGGTCCTCCACTATCCGGATCCGGACCCGGTACCTCACGGGTCCAAAAGTTGGACCCGAACCCGGACTTACAAGAACCGGATCCGGGTCCGGGTCCGGGTCCTAATTAAAAAAATTATCCGTCGGGTCCGGTAATAGAGAATAAATATTTGTACATAAGTATTTTTGCACCCGATACCCTACGATTCTAACAAATTTTGCACTTAAGTACATGAATTAATATTATATTTACACATCTATCTTCAACAATTATTTTTATATGTATATTTCTATAACCTTATTATTCAAATTCTATATGTTTGGGGTTATTTTTTAACGGGTCTGGGTCCGGGTCCGGGTCCGGGTCCGTTCTATTTTGAGCGGACTTGGACACGTATAGATCGGGTCGGTTCTGGTCTAATGCCGGGTTCGGGTCGGGTCCGGGTATCGGGTAAATGTGACAGTGCTAGCTGTGTTGTTCCATGTTATTCTGAGTTGTGCATTACCTAATCTTTCTCTTCTTAGACCAATAATATGCCTTAATATTTAACATTAATAAATAATATTTTATTATATAATGACCATTCTACAAATAATATAATACTTAGAAAATAAAATTGCATTAATTAAAACAAATGACTCCCAAAATATTACATTCAATAACATAAATAGGAATACTAAAAATATATATGTATGGTTTAATTAACCATCTGAGTTGGTATACTCCTCCCACAAATGATCAACTAATGCAATACGAAGCGCGATGTGAGCATCTTTATTCTTGATTTGTCTATGGCGAGCAATAAATTGTTGAAATCTTGCATTTTCATCTACAAATATTTCAACTTCTGGAACTGCAGCCTCCCTCATATCTTGAATTGGTGTATGAAGATCACGTTCATCCTCGATAATCATGTTGTGCATAATAATGCACGCAGTCATTATATCATGTAACACATTATTGTTCCAATAACGTGCCGGTCCAGCAACAATTGCAAATCGTGATTGGAGAACTCCGAATGCTCGTTCTACGTCTTTTCTACATGCTTCCTGTTTCATAGCAAAATATGTTTTCTTCCGACCAAGGAACTTCTGGAAAGTCAGCGGCAAAATTTGGCCTTTAAAGCAATGAGAGAAGAAAATAAAGTTTTATTAAAATACTTGAATTCTATTGCTGATCCAAACACGCGTGAGCTATTCCGAGTTGAACAAGCAAGAATTATTCAGAAAAGAGCTCAACAACAACAACAACAACAACATCAAGGGCCTTCTTCCGATGCTTTTGGACAGTTTTCCAATGATATTGGAGGATCCGGAACCGATTTACCGCCTTTCTAAATTGTTAGTCTTATGTATGTTATTATGTTATTGCATTATGTATTTTGCATTGCTTTTTTTTTTATTGCACGAGTTTAGTTTGAATATTGTATTTTGCATTATGTAGTTTGCATTGTTTTTTATTTGAATGTTTATGAAATTTTAATTAAGGCGTCCTAAAATGTTCGAAGTTTTTATATATTGTAATTGACATTTCGTATTATTTTCTAAATATTAAATATACTAAATATTAAATTAATAACCTTCAATATGAAATAATGTATAGAACACAAATAAATTAAATTTTCATTTCTAGGAGTATAATGTAATAAACTTTGTTAAGAAAATGTTGAATTAGGGTTTAATAAAAAAGTTGAAAACTTTTAGGGGGTTTTAAAAAAAATTGCCGTTGGGTGAACAATAGCGCATCATATATGGCTTGCCACTGTTCACTCCAGCTCCTTCTTCGCCAAAATGGCGCCTAAAATGGCGCTAGGTTGGAGACCCCACTTCAGCGCCATTTTGGAGTGGGGTTGGAAATGCCTTTAAAGCATAGAGCAGGCGTGATCTGATTTGGTTATAGTTTGATCATTTGACTCGATTGTGCATTCAAGATGAATTTGATGATAAATATGATTAATTGCTACACTTCTGTCAATCTTTCTGTTTATATGCAAACTAGTAAGTTACACGTGCGATGCACGTTGTAATAATTTCAAAAATAAAAAATAAAAACTCTGACGTAAGGAGAATTTGAACCGAAAACCTTCTTTATATTAGTTATGTACGTGCGTTGCACATGTTGGTAGAATGACAAAATGACAAATGACACTAAGGCCTTCTCTCATTATAATATTAGAGATTAGAGATTAGAGATTAGAGATTATTGTCTATGCAATTTTAGGGGCATTTGATGCCTCTCCTCTTTCTAGTATCTCTCTGTATAGGTATTACTAAGCTGTCTATTAAGCTCGACCTTCAAATTATCAAAATCCAAAATTTATGTTTAATTTTTTGTTTCAGTAAATTAATGTTCTGTACAAAATTTTAAGTGATATACATCAAATATCTTGAGATACATGGGTCTGATATCATGAACTAAAGAATACGACATGATCAGGGAGCAAAGGTAAAAACCTCAAATTCGTATGAAGTTCTCGTAGAGGATATATATGTACTAGATTTGCTCGTGGGCACGTGCCTACGGCACGTCTTCGGAATGATACAATAGACGAAAAGTCTTGTAAACAGTACAACAACAATTATGTAGCTCAAATTTGAATAGTATGACGATAATTAGTTGTAAATAAAAGTCCATATTCCCATTATTATATGTTGAAAAATAATTATAAATGGGGATGTAAATCCAACTTCTTAGAACTCTGAGGGTGGCAAATGATGAAATTTAACTGTTGAAGAGATATTTTTCATTTTCAATGTAACATGAGCAATAAAAAAAACATAAAAAATCTGAAAAATTTACAAACCTGAAATCTGAAATCTAAATTTCTAAGTAAATAAATAAATATATATATATAGAGAGAGATGGAGAGAAATATGAAAAAGTGAAGAGAGAATAGAGAGATAGTAATAAAGTAATGAGTTTTTTTTGTTTTTTTTATTTTATTATTTTTTTTTGGGGGGGGGGGATTTGATTTTGGGGGGAAAAACTTTTTGGAGGGAAAATATGTTTTGGAATGATTAACTAAGCCATTGATTTAGTTTCAATTGAAGGTGAGCCACTTGATAGTTTTCTTTGTGTTTTATTATATAGATATTGAGGGTTCCCCGTTGTATCTTTATCATTCCTGTTGGGATTCTGTTTCAAGATACATATCAGGCTACACATTAGTGAAATATACGAATAAATTGTACCTGGATTCTGTGAAAACAAGGTCCCGTATTGTTCGGCTATGTTCTATTCTTCCTCTATAATGTCAAGCTTAGCTCGACGTTAAGAGAGTCAAGGCTTGACTGGGTTTCTCCTTCTCGGGGAACCTGGCCTTTCGTCCAACCTCTCTTTCCTTTTCATGCAGGCTGGGTTCGGCTGATCCTGCAATTTGCTGAGTTGTTGGTTTATTTCTTTCTTCTCTTTGTGCTTCTATTGGTGAATTGTTTCTTCACCTTGCCCGTCTTGTTTAAGTAAGAAGATGGCGAGAGGCGATAACAAATCACAACGAATCAACCAAGTAGACCTAACCAAACACACAATTTTATTAGTTATATATATATATATATATATATATATATATATACACACACACACTAGGTTTGCCAGTTAATACGTGCCTACGGCACGTCTTCGGAACGGTGCACCTGGTTTGATTATATAAAATAGTTTTAGAGGTCCAGCAAATTAATTGAAGTAGGAAACATATTATATGAGGAAGCAGCATATCTATCTTTAAGCTCAACCATCGCCTTCTTGATTATTAACTTGAACTTACCTGGAATGCATATAGTTTGTTGGAAACACTGCATAGAGTTTTTTAAACTTCAGCATCACTTTTAGATGCTTGTAATAGTTATGCAAGGACATGACATGTAAGTTTTATAGAGCTTACTTTAATCCCATAACCACTATGAACATGTCTAAATACAATAGTAACCCAAGTGCAGGTGTGAAGGTATCTACAATACCAATAATCTAAATATTTGTTTGTGTGAGACTCAGTTTGCAATTGAAATACTTCTTATTATTATTTCAACCAAAATGTAATAAATGAAGTTCTTATTATCATTTTTTTTATCTCCACTTTGTCTCTCCATTGCACCTTTATAAAAAAAAATCAAAATGGATCAATAACAAATTTATTTTAGCTGTCTTTCTTGAGTGGATAGTTTGCACCATTCACTGGTAAACTCCAGTCATTCCAATCCTATATGTCCAAACATACACTAAAAGTTCTTATATGTTATGTTATCTATGGTTTATAATAAACAGTAAAGGGAACACTTCACGATAGTATATTCTATTGTAGTAAAGAAATTAATGTTGTATATTTGCCAAGTTATTTTAGGATGTTGATCAATTTACCTGTCTTGCTATGGTTTGGAAGCCCAAATTGAGGCCACCAAATAATCTATCTCTCACTTGCGCACACCTTAAATCAAAATCAATAAAAAAACTCATCAAATAAATCACAAAATTAAAATTTTTTAAACCAAAAATAAAATAATCATACCTCTCTAAAGTTAGATCCCATGTACACATAAAATCTGAGTCAACAAAAAACTGAATAATCCCCTGCACACACAAAATTAAAAATTAGAATGAGAATTCAGTTAATTAGATAAAATTAGAGTCGCCACATCGCATGTAGATGCTCTCGATTCGGTGGAGGGGAGTCGCCGATACGTAGTCGCTTGATATTTACACTCGATTTGGTGGAGGGGAGTCCCAGATACGGAATTAGCAGCGAATCAGATATCGACGACTTCCACTTGATTGGGGTTCGACACTGGATTTGGATTTGCATTGTGATTCGCGCCTGAGAGGACGATGGAGGCTTCGCCAATGGAATGAAAGTGAAGGTTTAAGAAAATGGTTTTTGGGATTTGGAGTTAGCAGCTTAAAAATCCTAGGAGAGAGAGAGAGAGAAATTGGAGCTCTCTGATTTGGGGAATAAAGGGAGCAAACTTGTAGTACCCCGATTTTATTTTCTCAATATATTTATGGAAGGAGATTTATTTTCTTATGATAGCCTATTGTTATTACTTTTCTCCATGATAAATAAAGTGTATTATTTTCTTATAAAACATTCTTCTCAAAGCCCAAATGTGACTTGTTTATTTTCTTGTATAAAAATACATATTTTGGCCCAAATGTATTTAAACCCCTAAACTTGACCTTTTATTTTCACAACTTGTATATGTAGCATTTTTTTCTCTCTTTTTATTTCCCGGATTAGATTGTGCATTTTGGGGTTTTGTGTGTGTACACGTGCACAAGACACTTATGCCTTGGCCGGATTTGTGGAGTGTGGGTGGTTATATCTTGAGGTGTGGGTAGTTTCTTAACTCCCGACTAGATCTCAGCCTTTGATTCACCAACTCCCCTATTAATCCTAGCCATCTATTCTATCTATTTTCTAGTATAAATACCCCTTCTCCTCTCCCATCTCTTTTACACTAAGATTGTTACTGAAATAGAGAGTATTTGTGAGTTGTGTGGGAGCTCTTCTGTGGAGGCAAGCAGCATTGTTGAAGGAGCTCGGCGTGGAGCAAAGGAGCAAGAAGGTGTTCTCTACGTTGAAGGACTTTGCGGGATTTCGTTATTTTCGTCACAAAAGGTGGGTGTTTCTCAGGACTTCTATTGTAGGAATGTTACTATAATTGTCATGATTGATGCCATGCTACGAAATTGAATTAAACGAAATAGAAATTGATTGACATGCTGTTATTATAGAAACTAGTCTGTCGATGCAGTCGACTGCCATGTGAGCCAGTCGACTGGTACGAGACATTATTTTGCATGGTTGTGATGATAAATGAACATGATGGTGTGATTACTATTATATAATTTTCCCTATGACACATATGATGGAGGGAAAGTAAATGAATGGAAAGAACGAATGGTGATTAATGTTTTAGAACTGTCGAAGCAGTCGACTGATGTTTCGCTAAGTCGACTGGTGCTTCAACCTGATTGTGATTATTTGGTAGTTTCATAAATTGAGATATTTCATCATGGGGACCCAGTTTGATGACTTGGGATTCATATCTTCATGATCGTAAGAAAACATGAGCATTGTGAATGCATGTCTTAAGTATTTTGCCCTCAAGAAAAGAGCATGTTAGTAAACTAGAAAATCCATGTTGTAGTGTTACTGAATGATAAGAAACCTTGTCTGTGGAACATGAACTTATGTATACTGTTAATTGACATCATGATGAAATACACGTAAGAACTGTGAAGATTCTACTGAAAATGGATCTGTCCAGTCGACCGATTGCGTGTAGCAAGTCGACTGATCTGGACATAGAATTATGCTGCTGAAATGGCTAAGACAGACGACTGAGGTGTGAACAGTCGACTGTCGTGTGACTAATATCGTGAACTTGAAAGTTGCGGGACAGGCGACTGGTAGTGTATACAGTCGACTATCCCGAGCCCTTTGATAATCCTGTATGACTGTATGAGTCGACTGGTATTCTTCCAAGTCGACTGTACAGAGTGAACTCTGGTATACTTGAATTCATATTATTTGCTGTTGGTAATTGTGAATGTATGATTAAAGTCAATGGACTCTGTTTATGGATACATGAATTGTGTAATTGAATCATAGATGAGAATTGAGAACCAAATGAATGTATGAAATGTGAAATCATGATGGGAAAGTCTGTGAGACTCTAAAATGAATGATGAGCTGATGATGCTCCATTGGATATTGTGAATTTGAAATTGAACGAAAGAGTAGCTAAGTCTCCCCGGCAGTGAAATGAAATGGTATTGAGAAATAGACCAGGTTGGTCGAGTGAAATGAAATGATGAGTCCGGATGATGGAGAGGCTAACTCTAGAGCTTGATTTTATTCATGATTCTAATATAACTTAAATACATAGTGTGGAGGTGATGAAGGTGAGAGAAAAACATGAGTATGAGAGCTAGGGTACGGTGCGGGTGTGTGAGCCGCAGAATGCATGCTTGATGAGTCAAGACATGGCGCGGGCACAACTCAGTAATGATCGGACTCTAGTCACGCTTATGGGATGTGTTGGTGACTGCAAGAGGAGTGTGTTCAGGGAGGAGGCTGAATTGTCGCAGAATGCATGCTTGACGAGTCAAGACATGGCGCGAAATTCTACTCCAGGGGCCAGGATACATGCTTGTACTCATAGATACATCTAGGATACTCATTGGAATTACAGTAGTAGAATAACTCATGGCGAGGGATTGAACCCTACTAAAATGAAGATCGTTTAAGAGGCTTGCACTCGAACCTATGTAGTATGGGATGCATAGAATTCGAACAAGTATGCATTAGTGCCATAATTAACTAAGTAAATTGCATTAAGGATTTAAGCGCACAATCACGACACGACATCATTAAAAGTTCCCTTACTTTCATACTTATGTTGAACTGGCTTGTGGTTTGTAAGAAATGAGATTCATTATACTGTTCCTGGCATAGAGAGGATGGCCATGTATAATTATCGTCGGTTGAATAAACTGACGTACCCACAGTGTTTTATGCAGGATAATCACATGTAAAAGGAATGGATGCACAAAGAGTTCATTATGTTGATGTTCGTTTATGTAAATATTGTATATTTTGCTTCCGCTGTGTAAATTTAAATGTAACGTGTTGTAACTCTGATGTAAAAGTAAAGGTTTTAAATTCCTTGTAAAATTGTATGTGAAGAAAGCGAAAAGATCCTGAAGAACATCTCGAATTCAGTAAAAATGGGATTCGGGGCGTTACAGAGTGGTATCAAAGCCACGCTTTTCTATGCTTTCACACTCGTACAAATTTATAAGGAACGACACCCTAGATGTGGACATTAGAGTGTGTGTTTGGATTTAGAGATTTAAATGTAAGTAACTTACATTTGTGTTGCTCTATGATTTATGCTTCTTCCTCTCTATTCTAAGATGGCTGACCACTTCGACCCTGCTGGAGGCGACGACTGGCACATTATTGAGGAAGAGTACCATCCTGGACAGGCTGATTCTGAGGACGAGTATCACCCTGGGCAAGCTGATTCTGATGATGAGGAGTACCCTGAATCCCGAGAGATCACCCCACCGCCGAACTCACCTGATGATTCTTCTTCTTCCGATGAAGAAAAGGGACCAGCTTTGGGTAACGCTGTGGCTTCTCTGCAGAGGCAAGTGGATACCTTGAAGTATAGAGTTGGAGTTTTGGAGGCTCAGCTGGAGAAGCGAAATGCTGACTATTCTGTTCTTAGCCATCGGATTTGGGAACTTGAGAAGAAAAAGAACCTAACTGATGTGCTGAAGGATGAGGTGGATGAACTGCGGGATGAACTTCGAGCAGCGA
Source organism: Hemerocallis citrina (assembly GCA_017893485.1). Classification (NCBI taxonomy): domain Eukaryota; kingdom Viridiplantae; phylum Streptophyta; class Magnoliopsida; order Asparagales; family Asphodelaceae; genus Hemerocallis; species Hemerocallis citrina. Next base: position 280,036,119 of record CM030359.1, read on the forward strand.
AGAGGACCCGTAGAGATTAGATTGTCTTGGTTTCCACTTCCTTCTATTCTGATGTTAAAATGTTTTTCTAATTCGAATGTATAAACTTTGAAATTCAATGAAATGAAAGTTGGTTTAAATTCTTGTTTTATACTTCGAATTTAATGGATCTTTTGCATCAGAATATGGCGAGAAGGGGAGCCAGGAATGGTGAAGGTTTGGACCTGGATGCCGAGTTTGCAAGGGTTTACCAGACGCTGAATGCAGTGGCTGCAAACCAAGGAAGGGGGCCGGTGAATCCAGTACCCGAGACAATCAAGCTAGTGGAATCATTCAAGAGAATGAAACCACCAGTGTTCGAGGGAAAATCCGACCCGGATGTGGCCGATAACTGGATTCGGCAAGTGGAGACTATCTTCGAGGTGTTGGAAACACCGGAGGGCAGCAAGGTCAAGTTGGCGACTTTGCAGTTGGAGAAGGATGCGGCTGTTTGGTGGCAGTCGATGAAGAGGACTATGGGCGGCTTGTTGCTTGGCTGGGAGGAATTTTTGGAAGAATTCCGCAGTCACTATTTCCCCTCCGACGTCCAGGAGAAAAAGGCCATGGAGTTTCTGTCACTTCAACAAGGCAGCATGTCAGTGAGAGCGTATGAGACCAAGTTCACTCAACTCTCCAGGTATGCTCCAGAATTGGTGATGGATGAGGCGAAGAAGGCTCGCAAGTTCGAGCATGGTCTGAGGCCTAGCTTGAGATCTCGTATGATACCCCTTGGTATCAGGAGATTCGATAAGCTGGTTAAGAGGGCGGCAGCGACGGAGGCGGATATGGAGCAGTTCCATGTTGCTCAGCATCAGAGGAGCAACTGGCAGTCTGGGAAGAGGCCCGCGCCATCGGGGAGTTTCAAGGGGCAACCATCTGCACAGAAATTCAAACCGACAGGGGCGAATGCCGTCAGTGTAGCTGGGAGACCTGGAAACGATGCAGGGAGACCTTCTGCAGTCACTTGCTTTAACTGTGGTGAAGTGGGACATTACCAATCTCGATGTCTCAAACCGCGGATTGGCAATCACAATGTGCCAATACAGCAGACTGGGAAGAGGCCGTACCAGTCAGGGCGAGTATTTGCTTTGACAGAAGCTGATGCTGAGGAAGCAGATCAGGTTATCTCTGGTACGAGGGCTGATGTCTAGTGTGATTTCTTTTTCATTTCTCCTTCCCGATCATAGTGTAAAACTGTTATGTAATGATGTATGTTATGTAACAGGAGAACTCTATATTAATGGAAAGGGAGCTGTGGTGTTGTTTGATACTGGATCCTCTCATACTTTTGTGTCTCCTAGATTTGCTAAAGTGTTGGGAGTTGAACCGAAGATTTTCCCAGGCAAGATCTTAGCAGTGGCTACACCATCAGGGGAAACTTTGACCACTGATCGGTACTATGTTGATTGCGAGATAATGATTGGGGATCGAATCTTTGGCATTGATCTGATCGAGCTGACTATCTTGGGAGTCGATGTTATCATTGGCATTGATTGGATGTCGGTGTACAGTGCGAGCATCGAGTGTAAGGCCAAGACGGTGACAGTGAAGGCTCCAGGTGGACCTGAAGTCACTTTCCAAGGGAAGTTGAAGTGTTCTAAGCTGGTGGCAACTATCCGCAAGGAAGAGACTCCTGTGGAATTGCAAGGGATTCCTGTGGTTCGGGACTATCCGACCGTGTTCTTGGAAGATTTTCCTGGGTTACCTCCGCATCGTGATGTAGAGTTCAGCATCACTGTTCAACCGGGAAGTGCACCCATTTCTAAGGCACCGTATAGGATGGCTCCAGTGGAACAGGATGAGGTGAAACGGCAGATTGAGGAACTGTTGGGAAAAGGCTTTATTCAACCTAGTGCGTCACCTTGGGGAGCACCAGTGCTTTTGGTAAAGAAGAAGGATGGATCGATGAGGATGTGTATCGATTACCGGGAGCTGAATAAAGTCACTGTTCAGAATAAGTATCCAATTCCTCGAATTGATGACTTGTTCGATCGTCTACAAGGAGCAGCTGTATTCTCCAAAATAGATCTTCGATCAGGATATCACCAAGTGCGAGTGAAAGCTGAAGATGTGCATAAGACTGCATTTAGAACTCGGCATGGGCATTACGAATTCTTAGTTATGCCATTCGGAGTGACGAATGCACCTGCAATCTTCATGGACTTGATGAACAGAGTTCTGAGGCCGTTTATTGATTCTTTCGTCGTGGTGTTTATCGACGATATTCTCGTGTACTCCAAGTCTGAGGAGGAGCACACTGAGCATCTGGCAGCAGTTTTGCAGAAGTTGGAAGAGCAGAGGTTGTATGCCAAGTTATCCAAGTGTGATTTCTGGAAATCTGAAGTGGCATTCCTAGGTCACATCCTTTCTAAGGAGGGAGTGGCAACTGACCCTCAGAAGATAGAGGCAGTGAGAGATTGGACTAGGCCTACTACAGGGAAGGAAGTCAGAAGTTTCCTTGGGATGACTGGATACTACAGGAGATTCATTCAAGGTTATGCTCAGATAGCTGTACCGCTTACCGAGTTGACCAAGAAGAATGTGAGCTTCAAGTGGACCGAGCAATGTGAGGCGAGTTTTCAGGAGTTGAAAGATAGACTGACTACTGCACCTATTTTGGCTTTGCCGAGAGCAGGAGTTGAGTATGATGTCTATAGCGATGCTTCACATCGGGGGCTTGGGTGTGTCTTAATGCAAGAAGGTAAAGTGATCGCATATGGGTCTAGGCAACTACGACCGCATGAGAAGAACTATCCCACTCATGATCTAGAACTGGCTGCGATTATTTTTGCCTTGAAGCAGTGGAGGCACTACGTGTATGGTGAGAAGCTGAACATGTACACGGATCATAAAAGCTTGAAGTATATCTACCAGCAGAGGGATCTCAATCTAAGACAGCGGAGATGGTTGGAAGTGCTCGAGGATATGCGACCTGAGATCAAATATCATCCCGGAAAGGCTAATGTTGTTGCTGATGCACTTAGTCGCAAGAGCAGTTTGGCCTGTTTGATTACGACTCAGAGGCATTTGATTGAGGAGTTGGACCGAGCAGGTATTGAGGTTGTCTTGCAAGGATTGGGAGCATCTTTATCTCAATTGAAGCTTCAGCCTACTCTGAATGCAAGGATCATTGCAAGTCAGGAAGTTGATGCTGATATTCTGGAGATGAAGGAGCAGGTTAGTGCTGGCAGGTTGCCCGGTTTTCAGACCAGGGATGGAGTGCTGTGGTTCGGAGATAGGCTGTGCGTTCCAGATCAGGCGGACCTGAAAGAGAGTATTCTTCAGGAGGCGCATGCTACTCTTCTGTCTGTACATCCTGGGAGTACTAAGATGTACAAAGACATCAAGCAGCATTTCTGGTGGTCAGGTTTGAAGCGGGATGTGGCCGAATTTGTCGCGAGGTGTGAGGTTTGTCAGCAAGTCAAAGCCGAAAATCAGAGACCCGGAGGTCTACTACAGCCGTTACCTATTCCGGAATGGAAATGGGATAACATCAGTATGGATTTCATCACGGGTTTGCCTAAGAGTTCTAAAGGCAATGATGCTATTTGGGTTATAGTCGATCGACTTACCAAGTCCGCTCACTTTTTGGCGATGAAACTCACAGCTTCGATGGACAGGTTGGCTGAGATGTATGTTGGTGAGATTGTCCGACTTCATGGCGTTCCTTCGACTATTGTGTCTGATCGAGATGCGCGGTTTACTTCGCATTTCTGGAGGAGTCTTCAGGCAGCTTTGGGTACCAAGACGGATTTCAGCACTGCTTTTCATCCGCAAACCGATGGGCAGACCGAGAGAGTCAACCGTATTCTTGAGGATATGCTTCGGTGTTGTATACTAGATTTCGGAGGCAGTTGGGAGAGGCATTTACCTTTGGTGGAGTTTGCCTACAACAACAGTTTTCAGGCTAGCATTGGGATGGCGTCGTATGAAGCTTTGTATGGCAGGAAGTGCAGGACTCCTGTGTGTTGGTATGAGGTTGGGGAGCGTCAGTTGTTTGGTCCTGAGCTTGTACAGCTGACTTCTGAGAAGATTGATCTGATCAGGAAAAGGTTGGTGGAAGCTCAGAGCAGGCAGAAAAGCTATGCAGACAACCGGAGGAGGGACCTTGAGTTTGAGGTTGGTGACTTTGTCTTTCTGAAGGTATCACCCAGCAAAGGTGTGGTTCGTTTTGGCAAAGGCGGGAAGTTAGCCCCGAGATTTATAGGCCCATATAAGATATTGAAAAGGATCGGGAAAACTGCTTACCGGCTTGAATTACCGGAAGAGTTGTCTCAGGTGCACAATGTTTTTCATGTGTCTATGTTGAGAGGTTATATTCCAGACCCGAGTCATCATTTGCCAGAAGTACCGGAAGGTTTGCAGTTAGACCTGAATTACATCGAGACTCCTGTTGAGATCGTTGACCGTAGGGAGAAAGTCTTGAGGAATAAGACGATACCGATGGTCAAGGTAGTCTGGAGAAACCACTTGGTTGAAGAGGCTACTTGGGAATCCGAGGATAAGATGTTAAAGGACTATCCTGAGCTTTTTGCTTGATTGTGTTTGTATTGATTGTATCTGGTATCTTGTATCTTATGTCTTTTGTTCTGGTTGAGTGTGTTGTATTTCTTCTGTTCTCGCTCTTGACTGTAGTTCCGGGGACGGAACTATTCTAAGGAGGGAGTGATGTAGTACCCCGATTTTATTTTCTCAATATATTTATGGAAGGAGATTTATTTTCTTATGATAGCCTATTGTTATTACTTTTCTCCATGATAAATAAAGTGTATTATTTTCTTATAAAACATTCTTCTCAAAGCCCAAATGTGACTTGTTTATTTTCTTGTATAAAAATACATATTTTGGCCCAAATGTATTTAAACCCCTAAACTTGACCTTTTATTTTCACAACTTGTATATGTAGCATTTTTTTCTCTCTTTTTATTTCCCGGATTAGATTGTGCATTTTGGGGTTTTGTGTGTGTACACGTGCACTTCATGTACACGTGCACAAGACACTTATGCCTTGGCCGGATTTGTGGAGTGTGGGTGGTTATATCTTGAGGTGTGGGAAGTTTCTTAACTCCCGACTAGATCTCAGCCTTTGATTCACCAACTCCCCTATTAATCCTAGCCATCTATTCTATCTATTTTCTAGTATAAATACCCCTTCTCCTCTCCCATCTCTTTTACACTAAGATTGTTACTGAAATAGAGAGTATTTGTGAGTTGTGTGGGAGCTCTTCTGTGGAGGCAAGCAGCATTGTTGAAGGAGCTCGGCGTGGAGCAAAGGAGCAAGAAGGTGTTCTCTACGTTGAAGGACTTTGCGGGATTTCGTTATTTTCGTCACAAAAGGTGGGTGTTTCTCAGGACTTCTATTGTAGGAATGTTACTATAATTGTCATGATTGATGCCATGCTACGAAATTGAATTAAACGAAATAGAAATTGTTTGACATGCTGTTATTATAGAAACTAGTCTGTCGATGCAGTCGACTGCCATGTGAGCCAGTCGACTGGTACGAGACATTATTTTGCATGGTTGTGATGATAAATGAACATGATGGTGTGATTACTATTATATAATTTTCCCTATGACACATATGATGGAGGGAAAGTAAATGAATGGAAAGAACGAATGGTGATTAATGTTTTAGAACTGTCGAAGCAGTCGACTGATGTTTCGCTAAGTCGACTGGTGCTTCAACCTGATTGTGATTATTTGGTAGTTTCATAAATTGAGATATTTCATCATGGGGACCCAGTTTGATGACTTGGGATTCATATCTTCATGATCGTAAGAAAACATGAGCATTGTGAATGCATGTCTTAAGTATTTTGCCCTCAAGAAAAGAGCATGTTAGTAAACTAGAAAATCCATGTTGTAGTGTTACTGAATGATAAGAAACCTTGTCTGTGGAACATGAACTTATGTATACTGTTAATTGACATCATGATGAAATACACGTAAGAACTGTGAAGATTCTACTGAAAATGGATCTGTCCAGTCGACCGATTGCGTGTAGCAAGTCGACTGATCTGGACATAGAATTATGCTGCTGAAATGGCTAAGACAGACGACTGAGGTGTGAACAGTCGACTGTCGTGTGACTAATATTGTGAACTTGAAAGTTGCGGGACAGGCGACTGGTAGTGTATACAGTCGACTATCCCGAGCCCTTTGATAATCCTGTATGACTGTATGAGTCGACTGGTATTCTTCCAAGTCGACTGTACAGAGTGAACTCTGGTATACTTGAATTCATATTATTTGCTGTTGGTAATTGTGAATGTATGATTAAAGTCAATGGACTCTGTTTATGGATACATGAATTGTGTAATTGAATCATAGATGAGAATTGAGAACCAAATGAATGTATGAAATGTGAAATCATGATGGGAAAGTCTGTGAGACTCTAAAATGAATGATGAGCTGATGATGCTCCATTGGATATTGTGAATTTGAAATTGAACGAAAGAGTAGCTAAGTCTCCCCGGCAGTGAAATGAAATGGTATTGAGAAATAGACCAGGTTGGTCGAGTGAAATGAAATGATGAGTCCGGATGATGGAGAGGCTAACTCTAGAGCTTGATTTTATTCATGATTCTAATATAACTTAAATACATAGTGTGGAGGTGATGAAGGTGAGAGAAAAACATGAGTATGAGAGCTAGGGTACGGTGCGGGTGTGTGAGCCGCAGAATGCATGCTTGATGAGTCAAGACATGGCGCGGGCACAACTCAGTAATGATCGGACTCTAGTCACGCTTATGGGATGTGTTGGTGACTGCAAGAGGAGTGTGTTCAGGGAGGAGGCTGAATTGTCGCAGAATGCATGCTTGACGAGTCAAGACATGGCGCGAAATTCTACTCCAGGGGCCAGGATACATGCTTGTACTCATAGATACATCTAGGATACTCATTGGAATTACAGTAGTAGAATAACTCATGGCGAGGGATTGAACCCTACTAAAATGAAGATCGTTTAAGAGGCTTGCACTCGAACCTATGTAGTATGGGATGCATAGAATTCGAACAAGTATGCATTAGTGCCATAATTAACTAAGTAAATTGCATTAAGGATTTAAGCGCACAATCACGACACGACATCATTAAAAGTTCCCTTACTTTCATACTTATGTTGAACTGGCTTGTGGTTTGTAAGAAATGAGATTCATTATACTGTTCCTGGCATAGAGAGGATGGCCATGTATAATTATCGTCGGTTGAATAAACTGACGTACCCACAGTGTTTTATGCAGGATAATCACATGTAAAAGGAATGGATGCACAAAGAGTTCATTATGTTGATGTTCGTTTATGTAAATATTGTATATTTTGCTTCCGCTGTGTAAATTTAAATGTAACGTGTTGTAACTCTGATGTAAAAGTAAAGGTTTTAAATTCCTTGTAAAATTGTATGTGAAGAAAGCGAAAAGATCCTGAAGAACATCTCGAATTCAGTAAAAATGGGATTCGGGGCGTTACAAAACTGATCTGAATAGGAGAGAGAGAGAGAGAGAAAGAAAGAAATAATTAAATAAATAAAGGAGTTTTTTTTGTGTGTGTAACCCCTGTTTTCATTAATACGTAATTTTCAAGTATTTTTCTGTATTTTAAATCATTTGTATTTTGTAAGTATTTTCTCCTAATTGATTATATTATTATTCAAACTATTTTATGAGCCAATATACAAATTATTCGATTGTTTAATATTTAGTTCAAAGCCCAATTATTTAACCTTGTTAAAAGCCCATTTTTGTATTTTAATTTTATTATTTGTTAATCTGAAATCCAATTGTTTATTCTAAAGCCCAAATTTGTATTTGATTTTGTTAAATTAATCTGAGCCCAATTGTTTAGCCCAATACCCTAATTATTATTTTATTTTGTTATAAACCCATTTATTGAAGCCCAAGCCCACTAACCCAGAACTCATACAATTGCACAGACCCCCTACCCGTATACAATATTTTCCTTACCCCACTTTCTGTCCTGTACTCCAACTTTCCCCACTTTGCCTGCACATTCCCCCATACTTCTTGTAACTCCCCCACTTCTCACACCGTTACTTTACTTATTATATAAAATCTCTCTCCCCGTTTCTTCTCTTCCCCCTCTTCTGATTTCCAAAACCAAACAAAACAGATCAAACCCAAAGCTCCCAAACAAACCCAAACTCTCCCTCCTTCCACTTCGTCTTCTTCACTTCTCACTCCATCCCCAACCTCCGCGAAGCCCGCCATTGCCATCACCTTCTCCTCTCGCCGTCCGCTCCTCACCGCGCGCCATCCAGTCAACCCTGCCGAGCTCGCTCAGAACTCGAGCGCCTCCCGTTCAGCCCCTCCACCGTGCCAACCACCGCAGAACCACCGAGGCCACCACCGACCCCTCCTCTGTTGACGCGCCAGCCCCGAGAACCCCGAGCCTCGACCAACATCGTCTTCCTCCCCCTGTGCTGACCTCCCGCTCCTCTCCTCCGTCGATAGCCGCAAACCCCGAAGTCATCCATCAACTTCCCGAAGTGCCCCGCTCTTCCCCGTCGTCTCCACTGCCATTCCCCTCCGCTCGACAGCTCCGCAGGCTCCTCCCCCGTCCCCCATTCCTGTGCCGCACTCGCACCGCTGCTCAGTCACCGCTCGCCAAAAGCTCCATCGCCGTTGCCGTGCCCTCTCCTTCTTCGTCCAATTCTTCGTCGCTCGGAGCTCCACGCCATCACCGCTCTCAACCAGCCTCGACCACCACTCCCTGCCAGCGCGCCGCCGCCTGAGCCCTCACCTTCCGCCGTCGCTTCCCATCGCACGCCCACTTCTCGCGTGCGCTCGCTCTCTTTCTCTCTCCCCTCTTTCCCTCTCTGCGTTGAATTGAAGAAGGAGAAGGAGAATAAGATTTGGGATTATTATAGGAGTTTTATTGGGATTGTTGCTGTTATGTACTGGTGTAGTTGTGGTGTATTGGGATTGTTGTTGAAGAGTTGCTGTTTGGAGATTTGCTGATTTGGAATTGTTGAAGTGGGGTTGCTGTTTACTGCTTTGTAGAGTTACTACTTGGAGTTTACTATTTTAGGAGTGCTGATTTGGCGTGGCTGCCACATATCTCGTACGTGTTCTGCTGCCCGGGATTCTGATTCCGTTATTCTGTCTTAAATTCAATCGTCGTCAACTAATAGGCAAGTGTCTCTTGTACAATCCGTTTGTTCTAGTACAAGCTATTTTGCAAAATACCGTAAGTATATTTTTTACTCTTTTCGTATTATATATAATCTATTGATCCCGTATTCGTACAAGATCACGAATACTTCTTGTCATATACATTGCATGAACACGATACACAAATATATATACCCTTGGAACTATACAGGATGTTATGCGTGAATTGCTTGTTACTAGGTTGCATGTTGTTATACTATCTTTTTTCTTGATTAAGTATTATACATACCATTAGTTGCATCCATATGTTTTATAAGTCCTGAAATATGTTTTCCCGCATTGCATAAGTCTTGATACTTGATCCTGCCATGTTATCCGTCCTTGTTGCATGTAGTTATTGTTCATGTTTGATTGTAATAAAAGGATAACAAGCCGGGGTACAAAGGGAAAAGATTTAGTAGTGGATAATATAGAAGAGCGTACTCGGACGGGGGCTCGTGGTTCCTCACTGCAAATTGCAAGTTACAAGTTGCAGTTTGCTAAATTACAGGTTTACATGTTTCACGATACAAGATATACTTGACATGTTTCATGCTACAGGTTACACTACATGTTCCACATTGCACGTATCTCGAACAAGATACAATTTTTCCGAGTACGTGACCTATAAAATTCATCACTGGTCTAAACGTTCACTTGATTTCGAGTAGCAACCATGTGGTATGGGACGCATGAAGTGCTACCTAGTTAGGTTAACAAAAGACATGATATTAACACGTACACTTGCATGATCCGTTTACATGTTACATGGTTATGATGACTTGTTTACTTTTTTACATGTTACTCGTTCATGTTGACACGTTTACTTGTTTATCCGTTTACATGTTACATGTTCCTATGGATTATTTACTTGTTTATATGCATGCTATTTGTTCCATGAGGTCTTGTTCTTGATCATGTTGCATGTTGTATTTGTTCTATTATATGATTCTTGATTCCTTGTTCTTTCCATGCTTTTGTTTCATTTTATAATTGTCCAGTTGCTTGTACCACTTGCGGCCTGTGACTTGCATTAACGGGTACTTCTTTGTCTCTTCCCTTGTAATAATATACTTGCAGGCCCAGATGGAGAATTGTCCGAAGGTGTTGCTGAACAGAGATTCTAATCTTGTTTAATTTCATGTTATTTTAATTCATGTTTTATTCATGTAATCCTTGTTGTAATCCAGGCCTGTTTGACCTGTAGTTATGTTTCTTTTCCAGTTGTTGGATATGTCCTGTATTATGTCATGTAATATGTCACGTACTTTGTTATCCTATTGTGACTTTATATACTTGCGTGGTTGATATTGTTATCTTGTTGTTGAGTTAAATATACAGCTTATGAATGATGTATCCGCATCATTTGCTGGGCCTCAGTTACGTGCCTGTGTTTCTGTATTCTGGGAAGCGGGGCGTGACATTGTGTGTGTGTGTGTGTGTGTCGGGGGGGGGGGGGGGGGGGGGGGAGGTGATTTTAATTTGAGTTTTGGGGGAAACTACTTTTGGGGGAGAAAATGTCTTTTAAGAGCTTAGATCTGGACCACTGATTTTCTTACTATTGAAGGAGAGCCACTTGATAGCTTTTCTTTGTGTTTTATTGTTATTATTATTATTATTATTATTATTATTATTATTATTATATATATATATATATATATATATAAACTAATATAATTGTGTGTTTGTGTGTCTGGTTTGGTATACTTACTTTCCTTTTCACTTGATCTTTCTAAATCTGAAATATTACTTGCTCTCTTAGATTCCTAAGGGTTTATTTTTCATTGATTAATCTTCCCTATATATAATGGGTGAGCTGGAGTTGTAATTTGTCAACATACAAACTCGTGCGTGGTACGTACAAATCAAATTCTCCCATTAATTATAACAAAGATTAACAAACAAAAAAATTTCACCTATTCAAAACGTGCAACGTAAGTGCAAAATAAAATTTTAATATTTTTAAACACCAAACATACACATGTTGCGCTTACAACTCAAATTCTATTTATAAACATGTGTATTGCACGTACAAATGTAGCATTTTATTCAAAATATTCACGTACAAATGTAGCATTTTCTTCAAAATAATTTTTTCAATTACGTGCAACGCACGTCCAACTCCAAAACTATTTCTTAACACATATATCGCATGTGAAAATCCTCCAAATTTTATCAAAACATGCATCGCACGTGAAAAATACTAGTATCATAATAATTTCATACTTGTGTTACAAAAATCTAAATTTTAATTTAGAGTTTTTCATAAATTGACTAATTATATATTTTGAGATAAATTTTACAATGTTCTTAAAATAATATATGTTTGTGGAAATCATTATCCTTTTTTTAATAATAAGTTTGGATAAACGTTGGATATGCCTAGGGATGCTTTCGGATCGGATATTGGTGATACCAACATTCGTATCTGTATTCCAAAGACGGATTGGGTACATATACGAATATGACTAAGAAAAAAAAATCATATCTGTATCTACAAATTTCGAATAAGGATGCGAATCGGATACGATATATCAGATAACGGATACGAATTCAAATATCAAACATATAGTTTTTGCTATTATTATTTTTCTCTCCTTAACTAGTACTTAGATATGTATATCACTGAATTGCGGGAATCAATTTTCATATCTAATTACACAATAGAAATCAACACAACAAAGAAGTTAAGGAAAATTTATTTCATATATGTATATTTCGTATAAAAGATAATAAATTATGCACTTGTCCGTTTATTTTGCATATGGTTTAAAGTTGATTTCATTAACTTTCTTACCAGGGCGACAATGCACTACCGAAGAAGACAACACTTATAGTTGCGAATTTGCAATTGTGAAGAAAAAACTAAATTGCAGCCAACAAAGAAAAATGCTTTGTAAATAATGCAAGATTTTTAGTTTTATATTATAAATAATGCAAGGAAAATGCTCTGTAAAAAAAAAAATTCAACATGGGATAATAAAGCCTCACATAATTAACAACACCAATTATCTCCATTTCCTCCAAACCCAGCAAACCATCTGATTCAACCCATCCACTTCACTTCAGTTGCCTTCCATTTCCTACAATTAAAATGTTTCACTTCAATTGTGCATTTTCTGAAATTTAGAAAAAGGAAAAAAAACAAAACAAAATTAAAGCTTGAACAGTTTGACAGATTAGTGTGTAACCTTAAGCTTGAAGAATTTGACAGAGTAGTGTTCAACCTTCTCTTATAAGAGAAGTTGCACATCCAGTAAAGTAATATTTTTATAATAGGAACCAATATAAGTTGATTGCCTATACCACAAATTTTAATGCTTCAACTCATATTCTTGATGATATTATTTGTCTTATCTACTCTGAAAGAGAAACCCAACTCCTACTGTAAAGAGAAACAGCAAAAGTTTCATCGTCAATACTAAGGGTGTGTTTGATTGGAGGGGAATGGAGGGGAGGGGAGGGGAGGGTTTTTTTAAATATTTCTTGTTTGATTCAATTTTTTAGAAGGGGAGGGGAGGGGAATGGAGGGGTGCAGAATCCCTCCCGAGTCACTTTTGGCTCCCCTCCAATATTGGGGGAATTTGGAGGAGAGAGAAATTAGGTCTAATTTTTTAATATGACTGGACTAAATTGTCCTTTTAAATCTAAATCCTAATAATTTTTTAATGTGACTATCTCTTCATCCTGGTATACATTTATAATAGATTTATAAATGGAAACTAAAACTTTGAAAACCACCATACGCGAGTAAACAGAAGATGCGACTCCCCCTTCTTCTGTGGCTGGTTTTTCTAGCTGAATGAGGAGACAAACAGATGCAGAAGGAGCATCTAAGGAGAAAATATCTCGATGTTCTAGAGAACTGCTAGCCTAAGAAGTTTTAATGAAAAAGAAATTAGTGTCCCTGCAAACAAGTTACGACATTACAATGATCCAGCATTTGACTTGGAAAGAATGAGAAAGAAGCATAAAGAGTCAAAACATGATAATGAAGAAGCACAAAGCTTCAATTTTCTTTTCCTCAAGTGTGAAATGATTATAATGTAATCCAGCATAAGATTCTAAGAAAGCAAACATGCTAATGAAAAGCATAAGGATTGAAAACATCATTTTTCCTGTACTTTGTACAGAAAACAAAAGAACAACAAAATTAGTTTCCTCTTGTTTCGTAACGAAAGGCCACAGTGTTTCACATTGTGTAGCGAACTTGAAGCGAGCCAATAATCAAGTGATCAGGGAAATGAAGAACAAAATAGAAATTCTGATACAAACTTAATATGTTTATGAACGATCTAAATGAGAAAAAAATTTGAATGCTCCAACAGTGCTACTAATTTTATCATCATACATAGCATGAAGGGGAAATACTTAATTTTGTCAAACAAGAGCAACAAAAAAACATCCGTCAAAGTTCTAAAGAAAATGAGAGCATTTTCTGCAGTATAACTCAATTCAGCCAAAGCACTATGATAGAATTAGTGAAACTTCTCTATGCAGTGCAAACGTGGTTTAGATTTATTGTCATTTTGAAGAATTAAACTTAAAATTGCAGTCATGTACCTTTCTTAGTCTAGGCTTATATTCCAAAGGGTATAAAAATAATTTTATTATAAAATCTATTCCCTCCCCTTGTGAACCAAACAAGAAGATAATTATTTTTCCTCCCTTCCCCTCCTTTGAACCAAACAGAGTCTTCATTAAATCCTTCCCCTCCCTTTCCCTCCCCTCCCCTCCCCTCCATTAAAATCCCTCCCCTCCCCTCCCCTTCTTTGAACCAAACAGACCCTAAAAGAAAGAAGAGACCTTCAACTCTTAATTAGCTAACTCATTCATATTTTTATAGTGCGATAGAAATATATACACGTACATTAGTGTCGCTTCAATGCTACATCATGCAAAGCCATCAAAAGGAATAATAATCTACTAGATGTATTATGCCTTCATCTGACTCTTTGTATGGACAGCCATCACGATCCTAAGAAACAACACCTCTAGAAGCAGAAATTAAGTGTCATGCCCCGCTTCCTGTTATACAGAAATACGGACACGTAACTGAGACCCAGCGAATGATATAAGTATACCAACTCATATCATCCATAAGCTGTACAATACCCATAAGCTCAACAATACAATAATAATAATCACATGAACAATAATAATATGAATAATCAATATCTAAGATACAAGAACTTACAGAATAGCCCGAGAATTTGCAATACAATAACCACATGTCAAGATCCTTCAATATCCCATCATCTGTACCTGTATAAACATTAACTCAAAAGAAAGAGTAAGGGTACCCGTTAGAGCAAGCTACAGGCCGCAAGTAGTGGCAAGCGGTTAAACTATAAAAGGATGATATATCAAGAACAAGAAATTTGAACGATATCAGAATCAATAAATAACATGCGATAACATGATCAAGAAAGTAAGGGTCGGTAAACAACAGTCGATAATGCAATGATCGATAAACAGTAAACAATATTGTAATGATCGATAATCAATATTCAATAATCAATGATCAATAAACGATAAACAATGATCAAAATGCAAGTGTCTATGCTCAGTGTCAATCTTATGTCTATCAGTCTTTTATTAATCTATCTAATGCACGCAATCCTGCCTCCAATACCATAGCTTCGGGTGCATACAATCAAGTAAATATTTCGACTATCGTAGTGGGTCCTACATGGTCATGTACTCAGCAACGGTACAGTATACGATAGTTGGGATACTGTAGTCAGTAATTCGCAAACAATCGTTAAAATGGTAAACGGTGCGGGCAACACGAGCCCCTCCTCCGAGTACAGTCTTCTATATTGTCCACTACTAAGTCGTTTTCCTTTTTACCCAGGCTTGTCATTATTTTATTACAATAAATCATGCATAAGAAATCAATGGAAGGGTGTCAAAAAACAGTATTAAGGATGTATCAATGACTGTATAAGGAACGGTATGCTGTGCAATTCATTAGATACAAAGTTTAAACATATTTATCTTTAAAACATGAAAATATAATTCTGGACAGCAATACGTTGTTGTACAAAAACTAAGAATGAATTTATATGCATAGCTAATGTAAATATAATGTGTTGTGTGAATATACGTTGGAACCGGCAGAGAGTCTATTTTCTAGAATCTCTGACGGAATACGTATTTTCTGTGTATTTTCGGTATTTCGTTTTTTGTAAATTATTTTTTTCCGCTTTCAAATTCTTTTGTTAAAATGTATTATTGGATATTCTGTTAAAGTCTATTTTTAGTCAATAATTTTAATCGTAGCTATTTTTCCAATGATTTTTTATATCGAAATACAAACCATATTAGTATTGTTGTTATTACTATTTTTCAGTATTATTATTATTACGGTTATTATTATTATTATTATTATTATTATTATTATTATTATTATTATTATTATTATTATTATTATGATTATTGTTATTATTTTTATTATTGTTATTATTATTATAACTTTGATTATCTATTTAAGAATCCATTTATATTGTTAATTGTATTAGCAATTTTTTCTAATTATTTCCATATTGTAGTACAAAATATATTTTTGTTATATAAACCTACTTTTATTGGTTATTTTATTTCCTTCTATTGGATTTATTTTTAAACCCCTAAACCCTAATATCCAACCCTATATAGCCTATCCAACCCCCATGTTTATCCTGTTATACCTAGCCGCTCTATATACCCATCCCCTACCTATATAAATACCCACCTATATCTCACCCTACCTATCAGAACCCCTAGCCGCCTACTTCAAATTCGTCATCTACCTCCTAACCTTTCTCTCTATTGCCCTGCACCCTCTCCCGATCTCTCCCCTCGGCCCTGTGCTGCTCTCCACCCTCCTGCAGCGTCGCTACACCAGCCCCCCCTCGTCGTTCTCTCTTCCCCCGTCTCCTCTTCTCCTCATTGCGACGCGCAGCCGGTGCATCACCCCGACTCCGACCACCACAGCGATGGCGACTGCACCCGGTGCTCCCCTTCCTGTCGGGCGCTCCCCTGCCTCACCGTGACGCCAGCAGCCACCTCCCGTTTAGCCAGCCCGTGCACCCGATCACCCTCCGACCTGCATCCCTCCGGCACTCCTCTGCCGCAGCACAACCCCCCGTCAACAGCCCCTGGTTCCCCATCCTTGCTATGCTCCTCATGTGTCTCCAGCCAGCACGAGACACCTGTCCCTTGCTCCTCTCTCGCAGTCAGCAATGACTGCAGCATCTAGCCGGTAGTCGCAGTCCCTCCGATGCTGCGTCAACCCTAGCTCCGTCGCACCCTCCTGTCGCAATCTCCCTCAGTGCCACCCTTGTCGTGCCTCTCCGCCGTCGCCTCTCACCGCAGCCCCGGCTCTTTCCCTCTCTTCCTCTTGCTCTCTTGGTGATCATGCGTGTGTGCGTGTTGATTCGAGGCTTTGCTCGTGGTTCATTGTTCGTGATCTTGTTCGTGTCTGCTTGCTCGTATTATTTTGTTTGTTCCCAGGAATCCGTTCCTGTTATTCTCGCTCTTTGTATTGTTTCCGTCGTCTACTATAAGACAAGTAACTTGTATTCTTTTCTTTGTGTAATACAAGTACTAAATACCGCCTGTAATGTAGTTGTGTTCTGGAGACAATTCTTGTGCAAACCCCTGTTATATCTTGTCTCTATTGTGTTGACCCATCCGTAGTTGCCTCATTACACACATGGCATGAAATAACTTAGGGATAACTACTTCTTGTTATATGCATGCATGTTGTTCGTATGATATCGTGTGCTTGATTGTGTTACTTGCAGTATACTTATTGTAGACTTGCTAAATACTCTATACCCTGTTGCTTGGACATCTAGTATATCCTATTTCATGTTTGGTTGCGATTTGGACATGTTTCATATGATCTATGTTGATTTTATGCATAAAGGATATTTCAGTTTTTGTGTTACCCCGTTTTTTATCAGTATTTTAGACCCTATTGAGGTCAGTATATAAAAATTATTTTTGAATATGAATTATAGAGAGTTCTGTCTACTTTCTTGATTTTCTGACATATCTCAGTTTCGATTTATGAGTATCGAGTTATGACTATTTTAGTACATATGTGTTTAAAATTCCAGATCCAGTTTTATACGTATTCTGTATGGTTATTTATTTTTCTATTGATGCTAAAGATAATATTGATCCAATATTTTTCTGGTTACAACTAGACTTGATTGGGATTAACTCCTAATTTTTATGGATTTAATTGATAACTTTTATAAATCCTTTATACTTGCAAACAATTACTATACTTGTAGAATTTTCCTACTGTTTAGTAAAGATACATAATTTCGACCTGATTCTATTTGCTGTTTACAAAAAACTTTGTAAATATGAATTATAGCCTACTGTATCTATTTTATCACCCTTTTGACAGATCTGGATTTCGATTTATATTTTCTGAGAAATTGCTGTTTTAGTACTGCAGTGTTTATGATTCCAAATTTACAAAACTGTCGTATCTTGCTACTTTCTGATTTTACTTGACTATTCTATCTATATTTGAAAATTACGAAACTTTATTTTCTATTACTAAACATACTAGGAAATATTCCAGATTTTTCTTGGATTTAACCAGTGAGTTTTGATGCCGTTTTCCTGTTTATAAATATAAATTTCTAATTTCTAGCCGAATGGGACTTGTTTTTATGAAATACTATATGACTTATATATATTTTCTGGATTCTGCCGGGAGTCTATTTTCCATATTTTCTGACGAATCCAGATTTGCATGTTTGTAGCAACAGAAATTCCAGATTTAGTGCAGTCTTACTGTCCTGAACTAGAATTTTCGTTGTTCTATCCCTTTATGAGTTGTTTTTTATTTGTACATGTTTATCTTTCAACCTGAACCTGTTACTTGTTCATGAAATGTTATTCTTGCTCTGTTTATGTCACATACATGCCTGTTTGATAATAATAATGAACAACCAAGCCAGGGTTAAGGGAAAGATCTAGTAGTGGAAAATATAGAAATGTATACTTAGAAGGGGGCCCGTGTTTCCCACCTGATTATCTGTTATCTATTACCTATGATATGATTATGCATGATCCTAATTACCTGTTATTTGATTCCTGACTACATACTTCCTTATGAGATGGTGTACTCAGAAGAGGCCCCGTGTTTGCCACTTGTTAGCCAACTACATACTTCCTACGTGAGGGTATACTTAGAGTGGATGTAGTCTTACCTGATGCATGATTACATGTTACATAATACATGTACCTGTGCCTGTTTACCTGATACCTGAGTACATAGCCCTATAGACTCCACTACAAAATCGAAACGTAACTTGTTTGAATGTAGAAACCATGTGGTAAAAACCTGGGATGCATGAAGTGCTACCTAGATAGTAATATATACAAGACTTGACATGACATGATACTTAATACATGAATACCTGTTACATGCTTACCTGTTACATGATACCCATACATACTACCTGACACCTGTTACATGTTTACCTGCTTGCATGATACCTGTTACCTATTACATGTTACATACACATGTTATTACTTGATTCTGTTCATGATTCATGTTAGTTATTCTATTTTGTCATCATGTTTATTCCATGCTATGTAGTTTATTTTTCCTGTACTTGTGCCTGCACTACAAGCAGCCTGTAACTTGTATTGACGGTCGTTTTGTTTTCTTTTCCTCTTCCTGCAATTTGTTAAATTGCAAATCATGGAGATCAGCATCCCGATGAAGTTGGTGATCTGAGATTCTAGATGCTGGAGTTTTGCTATTATTATTTCTTGTTGCTTATTTTGAATAATGTATCTGTTACTTGGATGATTTTGTATTGGGCAATGTGACCAAGAATTTTGACTTGTTCAGATCAGATTTATTTGAGATTATTATATTTTGTTTCAAGTAAATTCCTGTTGGTATATTGATTCATATATGAAAACGTGGTTGACTTCTCTTGCTTTCTACTCTGGTTATTCCTGTGATATGTTGTAAAGATCCTGACAGCTTATGGATGATAAAAATTATTCGCTGGGCTTAGTCACGTATCTGTATTCCGTATTCTCTTTTGGAAAGCGGGGCATGACAGAATCGGATTTGCATTCCCGTAGCAGCGGAAAAGTGAATTTGAGTATCAATAGGTGCTGTTGTCCAGAACCTACATTGTTATGTTTTTGCATATTAACCCGCTATTTTTTCTATTTATTGAACTGAACTATGTATATTTCATTTATTGCATAGCCTGATACCTTCTTGATATTGTATTAATACTACTGTTCTCATCGATTGTACCCGTTGCATAATTCTTGATACTATCGTTCTTATTGATCATATTGATTGCATGTCTATAATTGATCATAATGAAATTATAATAAGTCGAGGTAATAAGGGTCGCTTAGTAGTGGACAATTGTAACGCTCCGAATCCCAAATACACTGAATTCGAGATGTTCTACAGGATCTTTTCACTTCCTTTAGTACAATTTTACAAGAAAATTTGAACTTTTCACTTTACATCAGAGTTTACATGATTACATTACACTTTACATTGCACAGCGAAAGTAAACTTTACAACAATGAAACAAATATACAACAACATTGAATAATCTTTAAGCATTTGTTCCTCTTTAATCTGTATCAAGCCATTTACCTACATATAAGACTGTGGGTACGTCAGTTTATTCAACCGACGATCATTATACACGGCCATCCTCTCTATGCCGAAAATAGTATAACTTATTTTTCATATTTAGTAAACACAAACTTGTCACATATCAAACTAAAGGGACTACCCTATTGATGTCATGTTGTGATTGTGCACTTAGTCCTTAATGCAATTATTTATAATAGATGACACTAATGCGCACTTGTTCGGATTCTATGCATCCCATACTACATAGGTCCGAGGGTAAGCCTCTTAATCGTTCTTCATCTTTGTAGAGTTCAGTCCCTCGCCATGACTTAATCTACTACTGTAACTATAGTGAGTATCCTAGATGATCTATGAGTATAAGCTCGTGTACAGAAAACCTGGAGGGGAATCCCACGCCATGTCTTGACTCGTCAAGCATGCATTCTGTGGCAATTCAGCCTCCTTCATGGCACACGATCCTCTTGCAGTCACCAAACATTCCACAAGCGTGGCTAAAGTCCGATCATTACTGAGTTGTGCCCACGCCATGTCTTGACTCATCAAGCATGCATTCTGTGGCTCACACACCCGCACCGTAAACTCTAGTTCTCATACTCGTGTTTTTTCTCTCACTTTCATCACATCTTCACTATGCACTAATCCTTAGTTTTTATTAGAATCATGAACAAAATCAAAGCTCTAGAGTTAGCCTCTCCACTAAACCGGACTTATTCATTCATTCAAACATGACCAACCTTGGTCTTTCATTTCAAATTTCATTTTATCTCTTTCCAAATGCTGGGGGAGACTTAGCTACTCTTTCGTTTCAATTTCAAATTCACAATTTCCAATTTGAGCATTTCCAACTCATAAATTCCAACTCATAAATTCATTTGTTGATTTATCATACTCAAAAGTATTTCTCTTTTCCAATCATGATTTCTAATTCGTTCAAATAATCCATAGCTATAAAATTCAATTATTCATCATGTAACTCATGAAATGTTATTTTCACATAAAAACCCACATCACTAATTATTCGATCAAAAGTGAACATTTACACTTCATATTGTCCACACTGTTTTCAAATGAGAATAATTTGCATCACATCACAACAATATAATTTCTTTTTGCAAGATATAATTTCACAAAGAATATCAATGTAGAACTATAGTTCTATTTACTCATTTAGTCACAAATTATACGTTACTTTATGTAAATCATTCCCAAATTATTTTTAATATGTCCCATGTATTTTTAGAAGAATAGTCATATTTTTCTCATAATTTTTGGACCACCAAACGCCCAAAAAAAAAATAATTTTCCTTAACTGCCGATGCCAAGGATCGAACCCAGCACCAAGGAGAACACAGCCGAAAGCACAGACCAACAGGCCATTTGTGCCAGTGGTATAAAGGGGCGCTGAGAGTAATAAATACTCTCGGCCGCTGATTCTTATACTTTTAAAAATTTATGAAACAAAATGTGTGCCACAGGGATTTGAACCAGCCATCGCAGAGAACCCAACGCACGCTCTGACCACTTGAGCTACGTGCTCAAGTTGTCAAAGTACAACTTAAATTCTTTTTAAACCAATTTTCTCTGTTGTTAAAACGTTCCAATGTTCAACTAGCCCTCATTTCATTTTGCTTTCATGAAAATTACTGTAAAATTCCAGATTGATCATTTCTTGTCTAATTTACATATCAGTATGAAAAAATAATTTTTTTCAACAATTAAAACATATTTTCATACAATTAATTCAAATTCTACATTATAACCACTACATTCTTTATTTCGACATTTATTAACAACTAATACCACTAATCCCTTTATTAGCAAACTAAGGTTTAATTCTCTGTTTTTAACCCTTTGTCATACATACAAATCTATAACTTAATTCATTTATTTCAATATCACACAATGATCCATTTATTCACATGAAGTAGCATTGCCAATCTACTAACTTTGTGTATAATTTGTGACGTAGATAATGAGACCTTCTTTAACGAACCATGGTTATAATTAATCCATACAAACTTAGATTTTTACTAATCAAATCACTTACAATTTGCACACCCACATTCCAATCAATTCATAGGTCAATGTCCAATTAAAAGTGTACTCTTATTAATATTTTTCATGCCTCATTCATTCAAATTAATCTAGCATGCATTTCCTATTTAGAAATAGGGAAAATTTACCCACCTTGTATGGAGAGGAAAAAATACAACTAGCAATCCCTAGACGAATGTCCTTGCGACGAATTGCTCCTCCTTGAACACGTGCACACAAGCCTCCCAAGCACCCAACCGAGAGCTCCCTCTTGATGAATGCCGGCCCTTCCCTCTTCTCCTTGATGTTGCAAGCACAATCCCACACTCTCTCCTCTTCTCCTTGATGTTGCAAGCACAATCCCACACTCTCTCAATCTTTTAACTCACAAAATCACTACTAGATAATATAATTTAGACTATAGGTTTGGAGGGATTAATAAGCACAAGAATAACTAGCCAGGGGGGGGGGGGGGTATTTATACTAAAAATCAAAGAGAATGGAGGGCTAGGATCAAGTAGTTGGTTATAAGATGGAGGGCTAGGATGAAAGTAGGAGTTGCATTAACTACCCACAACCAAGTAACCACCACACCATGATCTCCATTAAAATTTTGATTTCCCTCCAAAAAGATTACAACCGGCCTACACTAGGAAATGCATATTGCACGTGTACGTGTAGTGAACGTGCATGCAACTAGGCCCAAAAATTGTACATTTTATTTATAAAAATAAACTTTAATTTTGTATTCTCATTACAAGTCATATTAAAAAAATAAATTAATTAATGGGCTTTAGTTTATGGGCCAAAAATAATAGTTTATAAAAGAAAATAAATAAATTCAATTTGGGTTTTAAAAAGAAAGGCTTTTGGTCTATTTGAAAAAGGGCTTTATACAAAAATAATTTAAGAACACATATATAAATATCTATACTCATCATAATGAAAATAATCATAACACTTCAACCAAAAATATTGCACGTGCACACTACGTGCAAAATAAATAATTCTTCATTAAATGAAAAATCAGGGCATTACAACAATATAGGAGAGTGTACTCGAAAGGGAATATTGATTACAGCCTATATTGGTCATTGTTATCAGTCACATTGGTCATCGATTGATTCTGGATTACTGACTACAGAATCTAGGTTTATCATGTATTGGTCATCGTTCATCGGTCATTAATATTGCAAGCCCAAGTACATGACCATGTAATATTTACCACTATAGTCTAAATGTTTACTTGATTGTATGCACCCGAATCTGTGGTATGGGACAGATGATTGCGTGCATTAGATAGGTTAATAAGAGACTGATAGACCTAAGATTGGCATTATTGAATCTCGACCATTGATCCTTGAATATTGTTTATCAACTATTGTTTATTGATTATTGACTGTTGACTATTGGCCCCATCAACTATTGGCCCTGTTGTTTATTATTATTTTACTGATTATCGACAATTATTTATCGACCATTGTATCGTTGATTATCGAATTTTGATCTTTTTATCGTTTATCATTTATTGACCTCTGATATCGTCCCAGTTTCTTGTTTATTGTTATATTGTACCGTACTTTTTTCATTGCTTGCTACTACTTATTGCCAGAAGCTTGCTCTATCGGGTACTCTCCATCTTTCTTTTAAGTTATTGTTTATATATGTACACATGATGAAACACTGAAGAACTTGACAAACTGCTATTGCATTGGGAATTCTCAGGCATTCTGTAAGATCTTGTATCTGAGATATTGGTTATTGCATTATATTCTTGTTCTTGTGACTATTATTGTATTGTAGAGCTTATTGGTATTGTACAGCTTATGGATGATATGAGTTGATATACTTATATCATTTGCTAGACCTTAGTTGTGTGTCTGTGTTTTCGTATAATGGAAAGCGGGGCGTTACAAGGATTTTAGTAGTATCAGAGCCAGGTTAGGCTAATGCGCTAGCCAGGTTAGACTCTAGCCTAGGTTGAACCATGTTATGTTCAAAAATATGCACACCGCATTAATCACATGAACATGTAATAACCATCATGCAATCTGGATACTAAGCTCATTTGATTCATCTTGATCCCTTCATATTTTCGTCCGTCCCTTCCATCCATTTTCATTCGTTGATTCATTATTGGGTATACATTCATTTTTTCCCTACCCATATGATTCTTGATTAGGTGCTACCCATTCTTTTATTCCTGCTCGGTTCGTCGATTGGCGTCACATGCTCTATAATGACATGTCTGCGGCTTGGAACATTACCATCAGAGTGGCGCAGTGCAAGCGTGGTGGGCCCATAACCCACAGGTCTCGTGCCATTTCTTTTCTTCTGATATCGTTCACCTTCTCCTCATACATTTGCATTTGTCATCATTCATCGAATCTTTATTCAACATCATTCTAGATCACTCTATTCCTATCAATGTTCTTTCTTATTTCGGTGTTGCCATCACTTTGTTTCGTTCCTTCTAATTTCCTACTTCATTTTAAGCTCTGCTTTGGCTTTTTTCCTGCGTTCCATCTGAACGAATTTCGAGTACGAAAATCTTTTTGTAAGGTGGATAGGATTGTAACCCCCGCTTTCGGTTGTACGGATTTGTATCTAATTTTCTTTTCTTCGTATTCTTGTATTCCAGCTTTTCTAAATAAATCATACTTTGGAAACCGATTTCCTTCTTTTGAATATTCAATTATATTGTTAGAACCCAAAATTTAAATCTGTATTGTTATTATTATTATTATTTTTGTTATTATTATTATTATTATTATTATTATTATTATTATTATTATTATTATTATTATTATTATTGTGGTTGTGGTTGTTGTTGTTGTTGTTATTTTAATTGACAATTAAAGCCCAAGTTCTTCAGCCCAATTCAACCCAAGCTTATTATTATTATTATTATTATTATTATTATTATTATTATTATTATTATTATTATTATTATTATTATTTTGTAAAAGAAATTCAGTCTCAATTCTAATCCATACTATATTTAATATCCTATCCCATTCTATAAATTATTTAATTCTTTATTATATTATCAAACCCAAGTTCCAATCCATTCTAAAATTATTTAATTATTTTTGTAAGCCATATTTAATTCCTAATCCGTAATATAATTTATTATTTGTTGCTACTAAGTCTGGTGTGGGGGCAAACAGATAGTATTTATGGATTCTTAGAAAAACTGAATAGCAAACCCGTTATCTGTTCCGTCGGAGTTTGATGCTGACTCCTGCCGTACACCTGCAAAAAGTGCGAGACACCGAGGTTGTTCCCGGCGACGCACCCTCCAACGCTCAAGTCAGTAATCAGGAATGATTATGAAAGAACGTAAATTGGCAAAAGATTGATTACCTCTTAATGGAGATGGATGGGGGGTATTTATAAGCATCTTAGGGATCAGATTAGGAATGTAATCCCCGTGATCTGATAAGGAATGTAATCCCTGTAAACAGATTAGGAATGTAATCCCTAATTCCCAGTGGAAGGATAGATGTGAATCAGGGTCGTTGATTAGTATTAGTCAGAGATCCTGATCCCATCCCTCTGGATCGGGTTTTTTGCTGGTTGAAACCTGCACCCGATTGAGGTGGATCCGTTCGTGGGTTATTGGGTCTTTGATGAAGGGGTCCAGTACCCATTTCAGGTCCATTGGCAGGTGAAATTACTGTTTTGCCCCTGGGCTTCAAGATTCGCGCCTGTTTTGGACGGTTCCGATTAAACCCCATTTTTAGCCATATCACGAGCCCCCCACTCCCGAAGACTGAGCTTGATCAGCCTTTGAGGAGTAGTTTTACTGTTTTAATGGCTAGTGGAGTTGTGTCGGAGTTCAATATGGGAGGTTTTGAATCTTGAAGGAGGGAATGTGGTAATTTCTCAAGTTGGTTGCACTTTGAGTTGTTCCTGATTTCTTCGGATCATGCGGTGTTTGCATTTATCTTTGCGAAGTGTCAATTCGTCGTTCGAGGGTCTTAGAAGATTGTTCTTTGTAGTAATTACTTGTTTGGGGATTAGAAAATGCTTCCCCAACTTTACAATTACTTTCCAGGAGTTCTTCCTTAACTTCCCGAATTTTTAATTATTTTTTTGCAATTTTTTGGCAAATGGCTCGGTCGTTTTCCTTCGTTGTGCGGCCTACACGCTTGTATCACACTACCGACCCCTTCCAGCACTCGCTGCCCAGGAGGCCGAGGTCTGTGGGTGGTTCGGCACCTTCTTCCGAAGAAGATAGACACCTCGGCTAGGTTGTGAGTGCTGAGTGGGAGTTCGGCGAGGTCCGAGGTCCAACTTTTCATGTAACATGGTCGGTGTCAAGAGCGCTCGGCAGCTGGTGCCGAACCCCAACTTTCCATGTAACATGGTCGGTGTCAAGAGCGCTCGGCAGCTGGTGCCGAACCCCAACTTTCAACGTAACATGGTCGGTGTCAAGAGCGCTCGACAGCTGGTGCCGACCCTAACTTTCCATGTAACATGGTCGGTGTCAAGAGCGCTCGGCAGCTAGTGCCGAACCCCAACTTTCCATGTAACATGGTCGGTGTCAAGAGCGCTCGGCAGCTGGTGCTGAACCCCAACTTTCCATGTAACATGGTCGGTGTCAAGAGCGCTCGGCAGCTGGTGCCAAACCCCAACTTTCCATGTAACATGGTCGGTGTCAAGAGCGCTCGGCAGCTGGTGCCGAATCCTAACTTTCCATGTAACATGGTCGATGTCAAGAGCGCTCGGCAGCTGGTGCCGAACCCCAACTTTCCATGTAACATGGTCGGTGTCAAGAGCGCTCGGCAGCTGGTGCCAAGGTCCAACTTTCCATGTAACATGGTCGGTGTCAAGAGCGCTCGGCAGCTGGTGCCGAAGTCCTTGACTTGTCATTTTCTGGCAGAGAATGCCCTGCGGAGTTGGTGGCTTTTGCGCTCCTGGCAGACGTGGCAGTCATTAAATGTGATGGCTTCTGAACTTCTGACAGCTCTGACGGATGAGACGCTCATTTAATGCAGTGACCTCTAAGCTTCTGCCAGATGGGACAGTAATTAATGTGATGTACGGCTTGGCGTGGCAAACAAGGCGATGATTGAGGTCGCTTTTGTCGTTTTGCGTGAATGGGCCGGCAGTATGGGCCCATTAACCTCGTTTTACGCGCCTCGCTCTATAAAACCCCACCCCCCTCTCTCATTTTTCACTTCTCTTCTCTTTTACTCAGGCGGTTATTTGTGCTCAGCGAGTGATTCCGGTGATCGTCGTTCGTTTTCCGGTGAAGTTTCCGACAGCACGTTTTTTAAGGTAATTTATACTTAGTCTTTTTCCAAGTATAAATGTCTCTTCCCTCTGTCTCCGAGTCGTCTTCTTCTTGGTCCGAGCCCTCCCTTGAAGTTGTCGAAGCCCAGTCTCCGAGCCGCCCAGATAAGGGCAAGAAGGTATCTGGCCGGGACACAATCCTGGAGGATCCGAAGCGCATGGGGGAGTTCGGCAGGTTACCGGGGCCACTGACCGGGCTTCACAGAGTTCGAGAGCTTCCGGAGGAGCACGCCGAGCGAATTGTTCACGGGAGGGGAAGGACTTTCGAGGAGAATGTGGCGAGGGAGACGACCGAGGCGGATGAGACGGTGTCGATCCTCCGCGAAGAAGACTTGGGAGTGATCCGTGACTGTTTCCACATCCCGGAGGAGTACGAGCTTATGCTGCCGGGTCCCGGGGTTAGGGCCAACTCGCCGCTGCCAGTGACCATGTGTTGCTGGCCGGTTGACGCCTTTATCGCCGGGGCTCAGCTACCTCTCCATCCGTTCGCTATCCTCGTTCTGAGGTGGTTTGGGGTCAGCCCCATCCAACTTATGCCGAACGCATGGAGAGTCATAAACGGCTTCGTACTTCACTACCAAGCTGCTGGGATCGAGCCGGAGCTGAATGTACTTCGGACGATCTATCGGCTTCATCAGGGGAACCGGTCGGAGTTCCGGTACTATTTGGCTCCGAGGCATGGCGGTAGGCTCGTCATATGCCCCGACTCCATCAAGCACTGGCGTGAAAAGTTCTTGATAGTGCGGAGTGCGGAGGCCTGGCCTATCCCTTCCAGTTGGGTGGAAGAGGTGCCGAAGAGGTTGAAGGCGCTGCCCAAGCTTCGCCCTAAAGAAGAAGAGGCAGTTCGGACACTTCTCGATCGGCCGAAGTATGATTGGAAGGAGCTGACCGAGGATGTCTTGTTCAGGGGAGGGCTCTGCCGCGTAGATCCCAGTACGCGGCTTCTTTTATGCTTTCGTGCTTTGTTTTTCGTACTTTACTTTTCATGATTTGTGTTGTGCTAATCAACTTCATTTTTAATGCAGAGGCGATGGACTACGACGCAGTGTTGGCTTTGAGAGCAGGCCTTGCCAGTAAGGCGCCGAAGAAGTGCAAGAGGGTGGCCACCAAGTTGCCGACCTCCAAGACTCCGAGGGTCACGGAGGTGGCCGAGGATGTGGAGACCCTCGGAAACCCGGCCGGTGCCGGTGGAGGTGCCTCGGCGTCAACTGGGGTCGGCGAGTTCCCCATCGCCGCAGCCCTTGGGATGGCGATGCCCCCACTGTCGGTGGTGGCCGAGGAGCTCCTGACCGAGGAGCACAAAAGGATCCATGTTCCGGACTGGCAAGTTCGGAAACATGACGGATTCCTCGGCAACTCCTTGGCGAGTATGCAGGCGGTCAAGCACCTGGCTATGCCGAAGGATCGCGCCGCCATGGAGGCCGGGCAAGAAGGCGACGACATCATCGAGATTGCTCGCTCGGCGGTCTCGATAAGTGTTGAATTTTTGCTATGCATTAATTCTTCTTAGGCCTAATTTCACTAACTCTTTTAATGCCTCGTCTCCTATCGTAGATCATCATCCATTTTGGTCACCTCACGGAGAGGTTGACGGCTCTGGAGAAGGAGCTGAAGCAAGAGTCCGACCAAGCTCGGAAGGAGAAGGCCCGGATGGGGAACGAGCTCGACAAGCTCAGGGTCGAGTTCGAAGGGCGGTCGACCAGGGTCGAGTCCCTCGAGGCTCAGGTCGCGAAGCTGGAGGGCGATCTTCTTCGCCAGAAGGAGGAGGCGGCCAAGCAATTGGCCGAAGCAGCGGAGGCCAAGGCTGCCGTTGTGAAGGCGGCGGAGGACGCGACCATGGAGAAGGCGCAGGGTTTCCTCACCCAGAACATGGCCATAGCCTACGCCGAAGCCATCACCCGGGTGACGAAGGCATACCCTGACGTGGACTGCTCGGGATGGAGATTGTTCCCGGGCCACGTCGAAGGCTTCGACCCCGAATCAGAGGGGGAAGAAGAAGAAGGGGAGGACGAAGTCGAGACTGAAGTCGAAGTCGTCGCTGAGGTCCCGGTGTCTGTGGTTACCCCGCTGGCGGTGGTGACCCCTTCAGAGACATCGACCCCCACCCATTCTCGCCGCCCTGGGAAAGAGGTCGCGCTCTGACTCCGCTCGCTTTTTCTTTTCTTTCTTTTTTGTGTAATGCCTAATCGCGGACTGGCCACCGCTTTTTTTTGCAATGAATGAAAACATCTTTTTGGGCTCGACTCTGTGTCTCTCTCTCAAAATTTTTTGAAATTTGGCTGAGTGTAGGAGTTCTGTGTTTGAAAATTTGTTGTTTGCTTCGACTTCTTTTCAGCTTGCGGTGGTGACTCAAGCCGTCGAGCCTACTTGCTCGGGGGACAACGCTCATCCCGAGGGCGGCTTAGGGGCGACGAGGCTGTGCTTGACGAGGTGCCGAGAGCGGCTCTACGAAGTCGAGCTGGGATTGCGTAGAGCCGTAAGCGAGCGGAACCATCTTCAACTCATCCTGGGTCGGCGAGACATCGAGATCCGGCAACTAGAGAGCAGGATCGCCGAGATGGCTCCCTTAGGAGAGGATGATGGTTCGTCGACCGCCTTTAGCTATGGCCTTCGGATCAAGTGCATTCGCCACACTTTATCAAAAATAACAGCGGAGAGGGACGATCTGCTTTCTGAGATTCGCCACCTGCAAACTGTAGAGACGAAGCTTCGGACAGAGGGGGAGGGATTGACGACCGAGGTGGCCAAACTGACGACCGAATGGGACGAACTGTCGGCCGAGGTCGACGCACTGAAGAGAGCCACGGTAGACAAGAGCATCGAAGTCACCCATCTCCGTCGCCTTATCGCCAGTCGCTCTGGCGTCCCGAGCTCCACGATACCTCATCGCTTCGAGGTCGATGTAAAAGATGACTCTCTGAGGGAACGGATCTCAGAGCTGGAGGCGGAGGTGGCTCGCCTCAAACCGCATTCGGGGCCGATCAATGTGAGGAGCACCTCGTGTACTCGCGCGGAGAGCGAGCGGGGCATCACGTTTTATGAGCTCGCGACTCGTTCGCCCATCGGCCATCCTAGTCCGGGAGATGCGCAAAGTGTTGTGGCCATTTCATCGAGCGGAGCATCCGTCAGAGCGGCTGTCAGGAGCAGCGCCGAGGATACGTCTCAATTTGCTGGTTTGGGGTCGAGCTCAGGAGGCAAACGTCGTCGCCCTCGAGTGTCCTTGAAGCGGAACATCCCCGCGCCACGGAGGCGTTGAAGATCTTGTTTTTTAAGCCTTTGTATTTAGCCTAAGTGTAACAAGTCGGCATTGTAACTTTTGCTTTTTAACGCCTTGTAATCTTGTTGTATGGAAGAGGCACCTTGTACTGCGTCCCAATTCTTAATAATATTTCTTTCTAAGAGTTGCGCGTTTTTTGTAGCTTTGTGTGGTTGTTTTGTCTGTGACTGTGTTCATCGCACTGAGGTCCCTGAGTTGGTCTTTTGCTCGTTTGGGGGTTGGCATCATAAGCGTTCGGAAAGTGGTGTCATGCTATGCTTCGGTCATTTAATCTCGCGAACTTGCGAAGTAGAATTGAGCCAAGTGTTGGACTCCGAACCATTGTTAGAGTAGTTCAACGGTTGTGGGAGTAGTTCAAGTATTGGACTCCGAACCATCGTTAGAGTAGTTCAACGGTTGTGGGAGCAATTCCGAATGGCGAACTGCTTCTAGCTCGCTTAGAAGCGAACTTGCGAAGTAGAATCGAGCCAAGTGTTGGACTCCGAACCATCGTTAGAGTAGTTCAACGGTTGTGGGAGCAATTCCG